>QTSX02004987.1:0-694031 GCA_014839935.2 Entomophthora muscae | reverse complement strand
AGCTGCCGCAGACATGGCAGCTCACCTCAAGGCCACCCATCTCAAAGTCCAAAGCACCCTAACCAAGTCCATTGAGCCGTACAAGAAAGCAGCGGACAAGAATAGACGGCCTGCCCCCCAGTATCCAGTGAGCTTGCTTGTGATGTTAGATGCTACCAATATCCAAATAAAGGTCCCCTCAAGAAAATTTTGCTCTAAAGAGATTGGGTCCCTTCAAGGTCTTGGAGGACAAGGGTAATGGTGTGTTTGTGTTAGATCTCCCCCCTCCTATTGGATTCACAGTACCTTCAGTGCCTGCTGTCTGTCTCTTTTTGAGGGAGATCTCCCCAGCACCCCTGACCCCACCTTGGTGGATGGCTCTCCCAAGTATGAGGTAGAAGCCATAGTAGCCTCGCATAGAATCTGCAAGTCCCTCCAATACTGCAATCTTGGAAAGGATACCCCTCTTATGACAACAGTTGGGTAAGCTCTTCAGACTGCAGAAATTGTTAGGATCTGGTACAAGAATTTCACAGGGATAATCCCACAGCTCTTGGCCCCCCCAAGTCTCTTCTGGCGCTCAAGATTCCCAAAGCCCACAAGAACTTCTCAGTGGCCATGCTACCCCAGGGGGGAATCCAGCCTCAGGAAAGAGGAAAGGATAATGTAAATTCACTGCCAACTCTGGCATTGGATTGCTCAATCTTCCTTTGCTGCACCAAGAAAGGCCTAAAAATGCCAGCCAAACCCCTCCATTCTTTGGATGATTTAGCACACAAGGTTGATGAGAGGTTTGTGTTAGCCTACCCTGCGGACCCTTTGCCTTTGGTGGCTCCCTCCTGGGAAGAAACACTGGTTAATTTAGACTACTTATTATCCTGGTGCCGTCCACTTCTGAAAACCATTAGAGATAGCCAATCAGAGGTTGCCATATTGATGCTAAACAACTCAAGTGAATTCCAAATGTCTAGCACTTCTTCCAGCCAATCAGATCTGACTGCAGAAATTGGAATGAACCCCTCCAGTCTCCCTGCTCCTAACCAGCAAAAATTCTCCTCTAGCCAATTGGATTCAGAGTCCACTATCATGTGATTCATTTTACTTGCAGCCCATTCCTTTTAATGCAGCAAGGGGACTTCCAGTCCTCTGCTTGTCTATTTTCCAAATTTATAAAAGTTTTGGTCCTGTTGCACTTGTTTTAATTTTTAAAAGTATTTGGTCGGATCTCAGTTTGGGCTCCCATCATCTAGAAATTTTAAAAGTGTTATTTGTTATCATAACTCTTACCTTACGCCCCCCGCTTTGAACCCGGTCCATCTCCTAGGACTCCTGAAACAAACCTCAGCATATAGCAGCTTAGTGTTTTTGCTTTTGTTTCAACGTTCACACTCAAAATTGAGTTTGTTAGTAAAATTCAATATGAAATCTTACTTCTACTTTGAATTGATCTATATAATCTTTAATTTTGAACCTGTTTACACTTACAATTGTCTGCAAGGCACCCAGGCATGTTGTCAAGCCCTCCAAAGTGCCTCTCATTACTTTCTGTCTGCTCTCTTGTTTGTGGGTCCCCTCCAAAGCCAAATTTTTATTGTTTAATTCAAAAAAAGAGTACCTTCCTCACCCAAATTTTGAGGAAAACGCAGCCATGCTACTCCCTGCTGTTAAATTTGTGGGGTTTTCTCTAGCTCTGTTTTTGCTGCTCCTATGATTTACCTCCCCAGACTTGTAGGGGAAAATCTCCTCTTCTGCCTGGCTTGTGGGAGATGATCCCTCCAGTCTCTGGGATCTTTCCAGTGGTCTCCTCTTCTCTGGAGAGGCTGTGGCTAAAATCTTAACATGCAACAACTTGGATCTAGGTACCATGGACTTCACCCCACCTGCCTCTGAGGTGGATGTGTCTCCCATACTTTCCCCTCCCAGTTTGGTCAAGAGCAATTCTGTACCGCTTGGGACTTCTGAGGTGTTCCCTCCCACTCCCACCTGCACTCCTTGGTTGCTCACTGGACTGGTGTTGATGGGTCTGAACGCCTATTTTCTTCAAATGGCCCCTGTGTCCTCCCTGTGGTCCCCCCCTTTAAGCGGCTGTCCCAGTTCTCCACTGGGTGGCATCCTGGTGGTTTGTTTCACTGGGATGGGAGCCAAACTTAGTTAGTTTAGCCCCCCTCTCTCACATGAATGGGTCAGGAGCCTTGGCAGATTTCTAGCAATGAGTTTAAGGCATAGTATCTGGTGTTGTGGTCCTCCTCAGTGGCCATTAACTCAGCCTCAAACTTGGCATAGTCCAAACAGAATTCTACATCTTCTGCTGTGGCTTTGCTGAACCAGTCTAAAGCATCTCCAGAGAGCATGGAAGCAACCCCTTGTACCTTCTTGGTGTTGCTGGCGTAGGAGGGAGTGTTGGTCTGGAAATGTAAGCAGAGGACTGGCATGGCGTGTTGGGCTTCCTCAAGTGTGAGCTTCCCCATCTGGGGCATCTCAACCTTGGTGAGGGATTGGTTCATAATCACATTTTGCACTTTGGAGGAAGACTTGTTGGTATTGGTGGCAGTGGTGTTGGTTCTTTTTGGGTTGTTTGGGTTTGCATTTTTCCACATGGAAGAGATCAGGTTTATGGTCATTTTATAGGTGTAATAAGTGATTATCAATAACAAAAGCATACAAGATTCCCCAAGAAATAACAACATCTTGGGGCTCAGGGTACCAGGTTTTAAAAAGATTGCCATAATGTCAGGGATTCAGTCTTGGGCAGCAGGCCTGTTGTTTTCAGGGGTAACTTGGGCCAGGTTTTTTGCAGGCAATGCCCACCACAAGAGGGGAGCTAACTTTAGAAGGTAGGAAGCAAACTTTCCCACCCAGAACCACAGGCTGGCGTCTGGTATGATGGTGTCTATCACCCCTGTGAGGGTGATGTACACTATATCAAAAAGCTTGCTGGTATGGTCAGTTAGAAGGTCAGGTGAAGAAGCTGGCATTGGTTTGGGTGTTACAGGCAGTTTCATGTAGATATTGTAGACCAGGAGGTAATTGAATTTTCCTCTAAATAGTTTTGGTATAGAGAATATCCACGGGCCTTGGCAGTTGTATCTAATAGCGGATTGGATGCGGGCTAGCAGGTCAAGTTCAAGGATTTTCTCTGGTGTATAGTCCTTGTATTTGGGCTTCAAGGGATATTCAGTGAAATGAACGGGCCCAAAGGGTGCACCAGGTGGGCAGAAAACTGCAGGCAGTGGGGCAGGAGGGCCAAGAGATTCAAACTGAATTGATAGACGGCAAATACAAAATATGACAAAAGCTGTATAATCCAAAGTAACATAACCTTTATTCAAAAATGGCAAAAAGTTTGGAGCGTGGGGTCCTTGGGTCTATATAGCACCCCACCTCCAAACTTAACATTTCCTGTGGGGGGATCATCAGGGCATTAGGAAAGGCAGGGCCAGGGGAATTGGGTACTTGGTTCTAAAAACAGAAAAATGGTACTTGGCCCGGGAGTTCTTTCATTGGTTGAGACTCCCAATTTAGCTACCTGATTATCTTGCTCCAGCGTTGTTGTCATGGAGTCAGGTTGCAGGCTGGTGCCTCTTCCTTGGGTTGCTTCTTGATTGGTTGCTGATGTAGACTTCAAACTCATGAAGCTAATGGTTGCCGCTTTGGTACCTCCATTAGGTGCTGTAATTGGCATTCCACTTGGTGCAATAATCTCCTTGGCGTAGTCTGTTTCACTGTGTGGGCCATCTTCTTCAGCGTCAGCTTGCAGGGGCCCAATCCCAGAAAAATGCAGGCAGGCAGTCCTGCAGTCCATAGGCCTGGCAGCCCAGGGGGATCTAGGTTCTGGGTTTGATTCCTGCTCTTGGGCCTGGGGTTCCAGAGGGGAAGAATTGTCAATCCTGACACTGGGTCCTTTTCCCCTTTGTCCCTGCCATGTTCTACACCAACTATGCCAATCATGTGGTAGAGCAGCTGTTTCTGTCCCCACCTGTCTTGTGAGAGCTAGAGGACCGCATTCACAGGCTCTTTCTGATGTTGCAGGAGGCATTGGCTGAGCTTACACATGCCAAGGGGGCATTCTAGTTGGCAGTTACTGTCTACAAGGATGCCCAACTGGTCTACCTGGACCTGGTATCTCTCAGTGGAGTTTACTGTGTAAACTGTTAGAGTGAAATGGTATGGAGCATGATTCAAGGAAATACAATGAGGATATAATAAACAGATTGTGAGTTGCTTGACAAGCAGGAGGCCAAATTGGGAGGACAGGTTCAACATCTTGGATCCAATGGTGGTGTAGCAGAAGATGAAGGCCAAAATTGTCAACAAGCAAATGATTTGCAAGGGGAAATTAGAGAAATAATTGGAAGGCACCAGCATATAAAGGGCAGGCCAAGTTGCAGTCATGGAGTTGATGGCAACCTTGACTGCCACAAAGGCTAGTCTTTCAAGGACAGGGCAAACAGCCCCAGATACGCCATCATTTTGGGATAAACTTTCTTTTATTTTGAAGGAAATTAAGCTATCTATAAACAAGTTTCTAGAGGGGAATGGGGAAGTCCTAAGGGAGTTCAGGATGGGAGAGGAGGGGGTTCTGTGGCATCTGATTGACTGGCAAGAATATTTTCTGCAGTTGAAGGTCCTGCATTGGAATTTGAGTCAATGATGTCATAATTCACAAAAATTTGGCAACCAGCGGGTCAAGTGCTGCCATCCCCAAATAGCAAATAGTGTGTGGTTTTCTTGTCATAATTATTTGGGGGAAAATAAGGCAGGTCCAGATTTTCCAGGGCTGTTTGGGAAATCCCAGCTTTGACCCATTTTTTGTCTATGACAGCATTTAAGTTGTCCATTTCTTTCAAGGGTTTGGCTGCAGTTCTTTGCTGGTTTCTGGTTTTACGTGAATGCACTATCCCTTTCATTTGATTTTCTACCGTAACATAAACTCAATTGTGCTTGTTTGGGACATCCTGGAAACGTTCTCATTCAAGAACATACTGGAGATAGGCCAGGCTCATGCGGCTGCTTGCTTCTGCTTCCCAGTGGAGCACACGCTCTCTTACCTGCTGGAGAACTTTGGGCAAGCAGTGGGAAAATTGGCTGTTGCAGACGCAACAGCTGTCAAGAAAACCAAAATCATCCTTGCCAACTTCAGGCTGGCCTGAAGCGCTGATAAGACAGGGGTCCCTGAAGCCATGAAGCTGACCTTTTCAAAGACAAAGCATGAGAAGAAGATCAGCTCAGTATACAACAAATTTTGTGAGTTTACTGAAGCCTTTGCTGGGCAAAGGCTTCACCTCGTGGTTTACCTGGGATATCTTTTCTACTTCAGGATGGGGACTAACATTGAGGACCTTGACAGGGCCCTCCTTGGGATCAACAAGGCCAGGCTCTCCCTGGATGGGAAGAAGGTCCCCCCAGGATATGACTTGTGGGACCATGTTATCCAGGATGCCCTGGTCCTGGCTGGTATTTACGGGTTTGGGGCCCCGCCTGAAAAGCTGCTGCTTCACTATCACCTGACCCTACTGCCTTTCACCAGCAGGCAGGAGTATTTCAATCAGGGTATTTCACTGTCTACAGTGTGACAGTGGAGGTTGTGCACCACCTCCATTGTTGGGTGGGTACATACCAAAGAACCCATTACAGACATCCTTAAAACTCTCTTTTCCAATAAATATCTTTACTCTTCAGATTATTTTTATTATAAATAATTTTTCTAATTCTTATTTTAGAAAACAAGCTTTGCAAAATAAATCTCATATAAGCTTTTCATAAAAGCATAATAATATATGTTAATAAAATATACTTCTAATTTGTACATTTTACACTTAATTTTTTATTACATTTTTATATTTATTTGATAAGAGTGATATAAATATATTTGCCTAATCCAGTATCATGTTTTTGGGATAGCCTCAAAGGCCATAATAAAAAAATATTATAAAATAAATACACTACAAACCTTCATTGATGGTCCTGCTGAATGTTATTGTGTGTTAGAAGCTTCTAAAGATAAAATGAAATTTAATAAATCCTAAAAAGTAAATTATGGAATATAAAAAAAGTTGGACACACTAAGCCTTTAATTGATTGGCTATTTGGCAAGGAACATGGGGATGAACAAATCAGTGTGGCCATAGAATTTGGCCATGGTCTCAGCTGGGAGGGTGTGGATCTTATCCTGCAGCAAATCAAAGAGGTCCTTAGTCCCAGTTGGGGTCCCTTGCTTGACAACTTGCTTAAGCCACCCAAAAACTTCCTTGATGGGATTTAGGAAGGGCAAATAGGCAGGGAGGAAGAGAAGACGCAAATTTGCTGTGGACAATTGATGGGGGCCTACTGCAATGCTGGTATAAATTGATGGAAATTCAGCAAGAATATCTACCACCTTGTGGAGACCAATATTATCCAGTACAATCAGATTTGATGAAGCCTGGGCTTGTGCGCCTCAGGTGCTCCTGGACCAATTGGAGGAATTTCAGGAAGGTCCAGCTAGTTTGGGAGCCTAATATCATTTAATAAAGCTCAATCCCTTTTGGACCAAGGAGAGCCACCATTGAATAGGCTGTGGTGCGGACTGTAGCACGCCAAACTACCCTGTCATTGAAGCCTTTTGAGACATACCCATATGCATTGTGCATAGACAAGGCAAATGCAGATTCATCAATATAGTAAAATTTGACTGTCCCCTTGTTTTTTAGGGCATTTTAGGCCTCAGTGTATTTTTTCTGGGTCTCAATGTTGGTTGGGCTATTACAAAGTACAGAGATACCCTGAGCTTTTTCCAGGAAAAGTGCATTCCCTTGGAAAGATGGTAGTAAAAGGAAATTGAGGCCTCAACTCCAAAAGTAGATTTGACCATGGCCTGTATATTTGCCAGTTCAAGATGGCAGTCCCAGGTTATCCACTGGCTAATTGCCCATTTGTGCTCCTTGGTGAGCATAGTGGAAACACGCAAGGATTTCTCCATGGCAAGGACTTGGCTAGTCTCAATGAAAGTGTTAAATGTCTTGGAGGCATACTTAGGATCCACTCCAACAAGGGCTGCGCTGCCTTGTAGTCACCAGATTCCCACATTAGTTGAAGAAGGATGATGTATTTGATATCAGGAATGTGCTTCTGAGCACTCTTTTTGGGAGTTGGTTTATCTAGATCCTGATTGGAGACTGACTTGCAAGGCATAGGCACCTTGGTATAGAAGGCCACAACCTTCTTTAAAGTCAACTGCCCCTCTGTGGTTCTATAAAACTCAGAATCCTTATCCTCTTCCTGGTTGCCATCACTGAAGTAGGGCTTGTAGCTAGTATCAAGTACAAGCTTCACCTTCTCCAGCATGTCTGACGGGACTGACTCTTGCCAGTACACAGCGTCAAACACATAGGAGGTAAGTTCAATTGCTTTGTTCCTGACTGTTTTGGTTGTGGTAACCTTAGTGGGCTTCTGGGTCAGCTTGGAGACCCAAGAATTGATGCTCTGCACCCTCTTAGCTTGTGCTCCTTGACCTGGTTGTGTCAGTGCAGCGTCACTATTGATCTCTCCTCTCCCGTCTCCTTCTTGAGTAGGCACTTGCATTGCACTAAATCTGTTCTTTGACCCGCGGGGCAACTGCAACCGTGGCGCACAACAGGTGCATTGTCACTCTGTTGTTACGTACCTTCCATTTTAAAATTTAATAAAATACTAAATAAAATTTAATTAAGTTATACACTAGTTTTTAGTTTTTGCTTTTTATCTGAATATAGATATTTAATTAGAGTTTTCCCCACCCAATATCCCAATTATAGATTTTTTATTTCTTAATTAGTTGTTTTTGATTTTACAATGCCCATTTTAGAATACTCAAAAAAAATTCACCCATTTTCCTAGATTTTACTGCCAAATTCAAACACCCAACACAATATTTTTAAAATTTATGTTTCAGATCTTGTGTCTTATTTTAGATACCTTGGTATCATTCATGATTACAATCCATTGCACACAACATTTGGGTGATTTTGTTTACATAGTGAGTTGCTATTGTGTTTTGGTTTTGGTTTTGGTTTGAGTTTTGAGTTTTGAGTTTTGAGTCACCTTGCTTGGGTGTATTTTGTCACTGATTCACATAGTAAATATATGTACCCCAAAAGACAACTCACGTCATTTTGCTTGTGAATCAATGTATTTCGGATAGTATTTTGAATAGTTTTTCTTTGCGCTTGAGCAATTCTTTGCTGTGTTGACCCATTTTGTCCATTAATGCCAAAAATTCTTGTTAACAGAGTGTATATTTTAACCTGATAGTTGGAATTTGCTTAAATCTGAAATCATTTTTTTGAAATCTGAGGTATTTCTGGTTGTTACCATAGCTTTTAAAACTACTGTAATTTCAAATCTAGGATTAAATAAACAGGGTTGTAATCCCACTCCAACAGCTCTAGAGGACTCAGCCCATGAATGTAGAGTTAGTCATATGATTAATTTCATTTATTTAGTTTTTTCAATAGAAAGTTAGAATAAGTTTCACTATGACCCAAGACATTAGTCTAGAAAATGTTCCAACCAAAATTCTAATTGGGGCCACACAATTAGATGTTTTCCTATTCTATTATAAATAAAAAATAAACATCAGTGATAGCTTTGTGCTATTATTAATCATAAATACATTACTTTAAGCTCTCAATTTCCCATATCCTTCATACCAGAAGATGGCAAAACTCATTTTTCTGGTATTCTTGTCCTCCCTTATTAGAGAATAATTGTTATCTTTGTCAGGATTTCTGGATATTTACTAATTAATGGATTCAACTGAATAACCCAGGCCACCACTTTATCACTCTTAGAAATGGTTTCAACAAATTAATGTAGGCCGCAGGTTTGTGGAATCAATGGATTCAAATGATCAAATCATATCCTGGCAATTGCAAAATCCCTATTCCTAATTAATAGTGAAACATGCAGATATTGTGCAATTAATTAGTCCACCTCAACAACCACCTCAAACATGCTTCTCATATATAATTACTATTCTAAACTTTAATTACATTCTATAACAAGGGCCATCATATGGGCCATCATCTGAAACATTTCTAGAAGAGCCCAAAATAGACTGGGCTGTCAAGCCAAACACTCTAAGATAAAAGGCTTTGAGCCTATTATTTTAGAGTAGCTCTGATTGAGGAATAATCATCTCCACCAACTAGTAGCCAGTCCAGCTAGCTAGCCACCTGGAATGTGGTCCAGGTTCACAGCTACTCCGCTCATATTGAGGGATAGTTGCACAGCTTCAGAAAGGATACTGAGCTGTGGAAGCCGTCAAGCAAGCTTCTGTCACAAACCGCACACACCCAAGGTTGGACCCAAGATAACTCGGATAAATGCAGGAAGCTGGCCCAGCCTCAATATCAGTTGTCTAATAAATAGTTGATATTTCAAATCCTTTCCCTAGTTTGATTCCAATTAAGTGGAGAGCAAAAGATCATACTGTCGCCATACAGTATTAATCCCTATAGTAAAATATAGAGACAACAACTTATGAACCTATATCCAGAAATAGAAAGAGCCATCCCAAATCCTTTGGGCCTTGGGCCCTGTCAGACTTGCTACTTCTGATGACAACAAAATATTCTGGGCAAAAGGTTACACCAAAGTCACATGTTCTCTGTACTTTCCTAATGTTAGAAGACTTAGGATATCATCTGACAGATAATAAAATACCATGGTCTGCAATTTCCTGACAATCTTACTCCACCCATTACTACAATGAACCCAACCTAGGTATGACTTATTTGCTAAAACTGACCAAGATCAATTATAACTTCAAGACCCTTGTTGAGGATCTGGATGTATAAGTGTTCTGACAACCACCAACAAAAATTAACATCCAGTTGTTGCCTGGTTTGGCATCAATCCAATTTATGGTTCAACATTCCTAAATTGGTAAGAAATCAGTTTCCTGTGGCTTGTCTGGATATTCAGCTGTTCTGGTCTAAGTCACGCCTCCTGATCTCTGACCACTTGATCCAACTCAAGTTCCTGCCACACCAAATATAATATATTAGCCTAAAATATTATCCAATAAAAACATCCTTCCTCATCAAAATTATCTTCTAAAATTTCCCAGAGTTTCACTTTATCACCCTCATTCAAATTGGTATTACAAGATCAACCTGTTGTTTTTCACTGCCATTTATTACTGCTTATGATATATGGGTGGCTTCTTTGAAAGGTTTAATCCAATTTGAAGTTCACCCAACTCATGATAATAGTTTAGCCTGCTATATTCCAGTTAAAAGGCTTCTCATTTAACCAGGTGTCCCAACTCTTGTTATTCAAATTTCTCAATATTCTATGAGGTCCACAGTGAAGTTCAGATGATAGACTAGAAGAAGATAAGGTTTAAGTTATGTAAACCAATAGTTTATTAACTCTTTATTTCAAATTTATGACAATAATTATCCTGAATCAGAGGGGTTTTTATACCCTTCCTTCCAAGTACCAGTACAGTGGAGTTCAGTCTTAAGAGAATTTTTGTGGATTAGCCAGGGGTTCAATACAAAAGGTGGCACTGTAAGTAGGGGCTACTTCCTGAGTTAGTTATTAAGAATAATCTTTGATAACTGTCAATTCCGCTATGTTATTCTGGGAGGCAGGTAGATCAGAAAAATTCATGCTGCTGAAAGGTTTCTGGTTTGCTTTCTTGGCAAGGGAAATATTCTCATTGATGATTTTTCTTCAGTGATTAGTTGAGGGCCAATCACAACAGGAAATGCCACTATGTTAGTTTAGGTACTGATACCACAGGCTGTTCTTGAGCGTGTTTTATTATTGATAGGTTTGTTGTGAATTACCTTATTTGTAGTTGATGTTTTAAAGCCATCAATTCCAAATTTTAGACACAAATACATCAGGATGCAATGATTTGGGGGTAATTGTCTCAGGTGTTATCAGTTCAATTAAACTGACAAATCTTCCATTATGTGAGGTTTAGCTCCTTGTTTCTGGGCTTATATTGTCAATTCTGGCATGGTTAATTTAGTGACAAAAATATTTAGGTTGATTAAATAAAACCAGGCTTTGACTTGACTAAACTTTTAAAAATATTAGTTTAAACCCATCAGATTTTTCACAGACATATTCTTAAATTAATTTTATTTATATATGTAATTATAGAATTGATTACAAAAATAGAAAAATTTATCTTTATATTCAGAAGATATTTGAGAGTTGCACAACACATCTAAATAACTGCCATGGCCTGGGATACTATCAGTGGATCTTTCTCTTGAGGGAAAGGGTCTGGCCTGGAAGGCCTAGTAAATGACTGTCAGAACTATTCTTTTGGATGATTCTAACAAGGCTGGTCTAAAAGTTTCTTGTCTTACCTTTGGTCAGAAAAAAAGATGAGAAATGACTCTAAAGCTTTAAATTTTACTGATCTAAATTCTTGTTTTAGTTTTTCTTGATTTGAAGCTGAATATTTTAAAATTATTGATGACCAGTCTGGAATTAACATTTTTTTGAAAATTTTGGGCACAGAATTCAAAGCTTGTTTACCTTTTAAAGATAATTTGAAAATCATTAATTTATCTAATATTGTTACAGTAGTTTTACGACTATGATAATAAACAAAAATAACTCAGATTCTAACAAAATCAAGTTGGATGCAAACAAAATTAAAAAATAATAAATTTATATTGATTAATAGTAGATTTGGGCTCACTTCTGTTTTTTATCTGAGTTGATTTTGCTTTCAAATAAGTTGATTTTTTTATCTGAGTTATTTTTGCTTACAGATGAGTTTTATTTGCTTGGTGTCATAGCTTTAAAAGCTACTGTATAACTTTTAAAAAATAATACTAAATTATTAATTTAAGTCAGAACAACAACTTTATTAAAACAACAGAGTGAAGGGCTACCTATTTACATATCAAGAGACAAGTGTGAAAAGATATGGGCAGAAATGACAGTGCTGTTTTCTGCTCCTTCATGAGAGGCAAATTCAGTGGTAGTGAAGGGGCATGGGCAGGGTGTTGGGAGTCAGTGTTAGAAGTTTGATTGTTGTCAGGGATCATCTTGTAGGGGAGTTTTTCCCCAACATAGTATAAAAATGCCCCAAGATTAAACTTTATCAATGATGCCCCAACAGGGAGTTCCACCATCATCATATTTATAACTTTCCCCCATAATCTGAATCTGCGTAGTAAGGAGGAAAACTGTTGGAGAATATATTAGAGCTTTATTTATCCTACCACATATCAAGGTGCATTGGGATGAATTATAGGAGTAATGAAAGCCTTTTTTATATATGGAGAGTGCAAACAACAAGGACCAAATTTCTACCAAACTGATTTTTCTACAGGTTTTTTTACAGTAGAAAATCAAATGAAAGGGATAGTACACCCTCTTAAAACTAGAAACCAGCAGAGAACTGCTGCCAAACCTCTGAGAGAGATAGACAACTTAAATGTTGTCATTGACAAAAAAATGAGTCAAAGCTGGGGTTGCTCAAATAGCCCTGGAAAATCTGGATCTGCCATATTTTTACCCAAATAATTATGACTTGAAAATTATGTGTTATATGCTATTTGAAGATGGCTGTGCTTGACCTGCTGGTTGCCAAATTTTTTTGAATTCTGACATCATTGACTCAAATTTCAATGCAAGCCCTCTCACTGCTGAAAATATTCTTGCCAAAAAATCAGATGTTGCAAAACCCTCCCATCCCCATCCTGAGTCACCTTAAGACTCCCCATCTCACTCTAGAAACTTGTTTCTAGATAACTAAATATCCCTGGTGAAAATATAATAAAGAAACTTGAACTCTATGTTGGAATACTTGGGCCTTCTGGCCCCTGTTGTTGACAATGTTTCTTTGGTTTTATTCCACTTGCCTGCCTAGTCCTTTGCTGTCCCTTGACCAGCCTTGTACCTGGCCTCACCCTCATCTTCTGTTTCTGATTTTCCACTCCAAATGCTCTTCTCAATCTCTGTACTGGTGTCTTCCTTTTGCTATACCTCTAAAGGCTCAAAATTAGTGAGCCCATCCACTCAATTTGGTTTAGTGTTGCTTAAACAGCTGAAGATTTATTTAATTTATCATCATAATTTTTCCCTGAATAGCGCCGCCTGCCATTTAACTCTTACAGGTTTAGTGGGAGTGGGAGGAGGTTTAGGTATTCTTTCTGCTAGTTTACATGAGATATTAACCCAGAGCAGGAGAAATACCCACAAAACATTAAGAGGCTTTCTCATAGCCCTGTTCAAAAATTATTCTACTAATCAGTTGAAAATATAGAATTCCTTTATTGAGAGTAAAATTGAGTATTTGAAGTTGTTGGAGCAAGCTCTCAACACAGAGGAGGAAGGGTTAAATACTAAGGTGGGAAATGGGGGATGAACTGGTACTTACCACACCCTGGTGCTTTTAAAGGGATAAATGAGAGGTTTGCTGGCAGTCTTGCACCAAACTGCATTCTTCAAGAGTGAAAACTAAGATTTAGAAGGTTACCCAAGGGAATAACTCATTAATTGGAATTCAATTCTTGCATTGGATAAGTGAAGATGAGACTGTGAGACATGATTGGTCATCAGTTATCTGCTAGATTCTTAGGTCATCTGAACTGAATTCAATTTTTGGGTTTTTGGTTTCTGATTGGTCCTTTATTAGTGTATGACCATTTTTGTTAACAAAACTGCATTGAGTTTCTGGTTCTCACACTTCTAATTGGTTGCTTATTATTGCCTGAGAGGTTTTTTTATCAATTCCAAATTCAATTTTCAATTTCAAGTGATCTGATTGGCTTATGATTATCTTCATTGACTTTCTGCACTTAAAGATGCATTTGAAACTTGTTTTTGGGCCTTCTAATTGGTTTAAATCATTTTTGTAATATAAACCACATTTTCTTTTCAAGTTTGGAGTCTCTGATTGGTTTAAATTTATTACCTTTTATTTAACGCTCTTAATTTCACATTCAATTTTTGAATCCATTGATTTGATTGGCTTAACTGGCATCCCTGAGTATTTTTTATTTTCTTCTACTCATTATTCTGACAATTGAATATTTATTCAATTCTCTGTTAGTTGTGTTTGTAGACAGGACTTATTAGCTTGTTGGTTCCACTAAAGATGCCCCAGTAATGGGAAGTAAGGAAAGAATTTCTTTACAGTTATGGTGTCTTGAAGGGGGTTTATGAGGTCAGTTTAGTTGACTGGAAAAAAGCAAGAAGAGCCAACTTCTTCAATTGCTCAAATTCTTCTCTCATCATGTAAGCAGACTTGAAATACAAAAAAATGGGCAAGGATGAAGGCAGGGCTCTTTCTTGACTTATCACTATCACTTGCATAGAAGATGAAAGGATCTGACAATTCTTAAAAAACAGAAGGGAAAGGCTTTGTCAGGGACCCACTTAAGAGGGAATAAATTACCAATCTTTTGGGAAAGGGCCCCTAGATTTAGTCCTGCTTTACAAAACTAATAGAAACAGTTACCATTTCCAAGTGACCAAACTGTTCCAGGAAGGCAAATCCCCCCATCAGGGAGCTAAACCTTCCAAGGAGGTAGTATCTCACCAAGTATACCAACAGGTAAAATGAAGCATTTGGTCTAACCAGGGAGACGTCAGCTTCAAGAGGCAAATGAAAAGAGCAACCACAATTGAACTTTCTTTTCCCAATAACTGGAGGAATATTTGAACCAGTCATAGGCCAAAGATTCCTGGTTGTGGGACTTGTTAGGGGAAGATTTGCACTAATTGGTAGTGCAGGTGGGTCCTTCTAGGGCAAAGACAAGCAGTGAAAGTATGAATAGAGCCCAGAATAGAAATAAAATCCCTTTCAGGGCTCTAAAGTTGTATTGATATAAGTGTGGTGCAAGATAATAGAGTAGAAGAAATCAGCTTTAATGCTAGAACAAATAAAAAGAATTTACAGGCTTGCTTAAATACTGAAGAATCATTTGTAAACAAATGAAGGGCTGAATGAGTAATAGAGGGTAAAAACCAAGGTGTTTTGGTCTTCTAGGAAAAATAGAGGTCCTTACATAGTAAGAAGTAAATGTGTTGACCAATAACCTTGGTAAAGTGGAGTAGGCGGCATAGTTGGAACCATATATTAAAGACCAGTGAGGGAAGAAGAGAAGTTTAGACCAGATAACAGGCTTTACGTCTAAGAGCATAGTATTAGTCACAATACTATGTGGTTTAAAATGCAAAAACAGTATTTGATCCAGCCAATCACAGTCAAAGTGTATAGTGGTTGGTTTTTTATCTCTCTATCACTGTTTGAGCCCGCTTTTGTTAGCAGTTTAATTAATCACATATAATTAACCAATGTAATATTGATTTCTGATTTTAAGTTAACAAAGACGTCACAGACAGGGCCCTGGGTTCTAAATCCTCTGTTGATCTTTAAGAATAAAGCCACTAAGTTGTGATTTGATGTTTACACAAGGCTATGAACTTAATGCTGTTGATGACTGAACCAATTGATTGTTTGTATTTCTGGAGTCAGGTATAAAATCCCTGACTGGCTCAAAATCCTTCTCAATTTAGGTGCACAATTCATAGTGTGTGGTAAGCTTCTGGCACCTGAGTGCAGGACCAGTGTTTTTGTGAGAAAGGGGGGCTAAACTAATTAAGTTTGGCTCCCATCCCAGTAAAACAAACCACCAGGATGCCACCCAGTGGAGGACTGGGATGGCCGCTCTAAGGGGGGCCAGAGGAAGGACACTGGGGACAGTTGAGGGAAGTAGGAGTTCAATCCCATCAACACAAGACCAGTGATCAACCAAGGGGCACAAGAGAGAGCAGGAGGGGGCACCTTGAGAACCTCAAGGGGGACCAAATCACTCTTTTCCAGGCTGGGGAGGGGAGGCATTGACATTTTCTCTCCCTCAGGGGAGGGCAATATATAATCAACAGCATCCAAATCCAGGTCATCACACGTCAAACTTTTCACCACAGCCTCTCCAGAGAGGAGGAGACCACTAGGAAAATTCAGAAGGCTGTAAGGGTTATCACTCACAAGCCAAGCAGAAGAGGTGATTTTAGACCACAAGTCTGGTGAGGTTGACCACAGAAGTAATAGAAACAGAGCCAAGGAAAATGCAACAAATTTAAGAACTGAGAGTATCATGATTACAATCTCCTCAAAATTTGGAGAAGATTGACAAAGTTTTTAAAATGGCAAGAAATAAAAAATAGGTCAACAAGGGCAACCACAAGCAGAAGGGCAAAAGAAGCAACAGAGTGGGTTTGGAAAGCTTGGGCATAGTCTTGGGGGTCTTGAACTTCATGAAAAGCAAAAGCAGGTTTGGAAACAATAAATTTAAAGGAAATTCAAGATAATAATAGGTATTATATTAAAATTTAAATAGAATTTTAGGTTCAAGTACTGCTTTCAAAAGCAAAAGCAAAAGGAAGCAACAACTATGCGCTGAGACCTCTTCAGAAGGCTCCAGAAGAGTTCCAGGGTTTGAAACAGGAGGTTAAAAGGTAAGCGTTGAGAAAACAACTAACACTTTAATTTTTAGATAATAGGGACTTGAAACAGAGTTCCAGTCAAACCAATGTATTTAAAAATAAAAGTGCAACAAATTCCAAACTTTTAATAAATTTGACAATAGACAAGCAGGGGACTGAAAGTCCCCTTGCTATGTAAAAGGTAGTATGCTGCAAGGAAAAGGATCACACAACTGCAGGGCTTGAATCTGATTGGGTGAGGGATAAATTTTGCAGGTCAGGGCCAGGGAGAATGGAGGGTTTCATCTTAATTTCTGAAGTACTGCCTGATTGGCTGGAGGGGCTTTCAGGAACTTAGAATTCACTTGAGCTTTTGGGTGTTGATGTGGCAACACACAATTGGTTGGATCTGAAAGCTTTTAAAAGTGGACAACACCAGGCCAGTAATTAGTCCAAATCAATTAATGTTTCTTCCCAGGAGGGAACAACCAGAGCCAGGAGGTCTGCAGGGTAGGCCAGAACAAATCTCTTGTTGACAGTATGAGCTAAATTGCCTAGAGAGTTAAGTGGCTTGGCTGCAATTTTTGGGCCTTTTTTGGTGCGGCGGGAAAAAACGGTTCAATCCAAGGCCAAAGGTGGCAGTGGATTTACAGTTTTAAAGACACACATATGCAAGAGGCATGTGTGATAGAAATTACTGGATAATATGAAGCTGTTTCTAAATGATGGGGAATTACAAACCAAATCCACATAGAATTGATTATTAGCCACCAACAAGGCTTCAGATATTTTTTTGTAAAACTTCCAATTGAAACTCCAGGATTAAGTAGAACCAGTAGTCCTAACCAGAGTAAACCAAGATAAATGACCTGGAAAAGCATCAATGCATCTTTAGCGTAGAATTCTGGGCATTGAGAAGGGACACAATTTTCAGTTTCAAGAATGGGGGAAGGAGCTGCAAAATTGGCTGGCATGAAATTGACATTTGGGGCCGCTGACAACAAAGTTCCCAATGCTGGGCCCCATCTTCTGAAATGATTTGGTTCAGAATCAGATTGTACGGGATATACCGTAACAGCCCAATCACAGGATGCATTTTAAAATTTAAAATTTAGAACTTGGGATAATTGATTTTTATTGAGTAAATTTAGGAGAACTCAACTCTTAGAGTTAAAACAGGGAAAACTATTCAATATATGGGTCATTATTTGTTAGATTAAGCCAAGGCGCCAGCTTAAGCATTTCAAAGCCTTTTAACTTCTTTGGTATCATTTAAGTCATAAACTTATGTTTTTTGAACATTAGTATAATGCTTAGTTTACTGAAGAAAAGTTTAAGAGTGTAAATTATACAAATAATAGAAATAAATCTTATTTCTATTAGCTGTATTTTTTGCTAAAACCCTTTTTCTATTTTAATAAGCCAAGAATTAAATATATGAGTTGCATGGGAGAGTAATAGCAGCCCCAAAGCTATAATTGCTATTACCCTATCTTTGGCTCATATAATTAATTTCTTAGTTATTTTTAGAAAAAAAAGTTGTTGTATTTAAAAGACTATTTACCCTATGTGAAATATAAGTTTTTGTTATGCGTCCAACTTCATGAACATGTCCTACTAATCCTTTAGTAGTATCAGCTCTCTTTGTTTCTCTGTCATCTGTGCAGAACTTTGCACAATAATTTATTTTGAAGTACTCCTTAACATCCTCAAATGTCAAAGGTGAAACATACAGCTCACCATCTTTCATTAAATATGAAAGATTAACATAAAATGCTTTGACTTCAAGCCAGCTTTTTTTAGGCCTAGATTTTCTATCATAGATGTGAAAAAGATTTTTTGGGAAACATCTGAATTATTTACAAGTGTCTCATATAGACCCTTTCTTTCTTTCTCTCTCTCAAAAACCATTTGAGATCAATTATATTTTTTATATACATCTCATTTTCCTTTTGTTTAAATATTTTAGATAATACACCAAAATGACCATCAACAATACTTTTTCCATGACACTCAACAAATCTATTAAACTTAATTGTTCCTTTTATAATTTTAGGTACCTCTTTAAAAAGATAATATAAGAATTCATAAGATCTGAAATGATTACCATTATCAGTCCAAACTTTAATATTTTTAATATTCTTAAATTTATTATTTTTAAGCAGACTTATCAAACACTGACCTGAAAACAAAGAGTCATGAGATAAAATTTCAGATAAAAATTCATGATACTCATATTTAATTTTCTCATTTTCTTTAAAAGCAATTGCAAATCCTAATAAAGAAATAGGTATTTTCTCATAAAAACAATTATTTGTCTCTATAGGACCCCCACCTATTTTAAAGTTTTCTTTATAGTCTATTACTATAACACATGAATTATTATCAAGATTATTTATATCACTAATACATTCTTTATTTTGATGCTTATAAAACTTTTCATGTAGGTCAATAGATTCCAAATTTTCTTTAATAAATTTAGGCAATGGCAACTTCTTTATACTCAAATACTTTTTCTTCATTTCTAATGACTTTTTTAAGTTGCAAATTTTACACATATCAGTTTGCTTTTTGCTTTTAATTATATTATTAGGAATAAGCTTATAAAAAGTGGAAAGTGAAATAGAAATATTGTTTTTTATTTTCATATCTTTGTAAATTTCTTTTTTTGTTTTCAATAATGAGTATTTTATTTTAGATGAGTATTCACTCAACTCTTTTTGTAATTCTTCATAAATCAATCCAGGGGATTTTTTAGTGAATTGGCTAGTTGGAAATGAATTTTTTAACATATGTTTTAAAATATTTTTTATGTTTTCTTTCTTTACTGAATCATTTTTTCCTTTTTTATTTTTTGAATTTAATGATGCTTTTTTAGCATTTTTTATTTTTTTAGAATATGAATACTCATTTTTTGTCATTTTAAATCCACAATCCCAAAGCTCTTTCAGACTGTAGCTTGATGTAACCAATGCTCTTAGGGAAGGAAGGTGCTTATCAGGGGACTCTGACATCAATTCCTTTAGGTTGTTAAGGAAATCATCTGTCTTAGAATTTTGTATGACAGGTAAGAAGGTACTTTTTCCAAACTCTGTTTTTAATAAGAAATGCTCAACAAAGCTGTTAAGATCACTGCCAGCAGTAAAAAGGAATGCTTGTTTAAGCATAGAGATTCTTTCTCTCTTAGTAGAAGCCCCCAGTGAGAAGAAGGGTGTCATCTGAGGTGCAAACTTGATAGGTTCCATAATAATAGTGGTTGGGTTCCTTGGCTTGGTTCAGGCAGTTCTTGCTTGGAAATAGATGTGCAGTTATCAGAGAGGAGTAAAGGTGTAGATTGTAAAGTAAATTTCTGTAAAGTTGAGCTGTTTAAATACCATGTTAGCTGAGCTTTTGCACTACAGGCATAAATCCCCAACTGACCCCCAACTGATCTCCTTAATTTATCATTATCACCCCTGAAGTCTGATATCATTGTTTATTTACCCCTTTTTATATTCTGGTTAACTGTTGATATTTCCGCGAATAGTACTTCAATCTCGCTCAAACTAGTATCATTAGAAAGCCCTTAATCTCAGCTTTCAGAATTGTGCTGCAACTTTATATTTCAATACCAATTTAGTATCTTGAAGTGGCTTTGAATGTAAGCTTATAAAATTATTATTTGAAATAAAATATGCTAATTAACTCTTAAAGTATGATATTTTAATCAGTAAACTAAATTTAAAGTATAAATCATTATTTAGCTTACTTTTAGTAACCAACTCAAAAACCTTTTTTTAAATAAACTTGAGTTTATTATAACCTTTAACAGTTCTTAAAAAATGAACTTTATATATTTTAAATCTATCAAAAAAAAAATGTTTTTCTAATAACATATAAATATTTGCTTGTATAATTAAATTTGTATCTTATTTTTATAGATACAATGACTAAGGTCATTTTCCATTTAGTTCAAATAAATTTTAACCTTTATAAAATTTAATTAAATAAAGCAAGATTTTGATACATTCTTTTTTATGTTTGAATTTTTTATACATATTATCTCTAGCATACAGTATAAAAATATAATTTTATTAAATAGTTGTATAAAGCTATTTTATTAATATCAAATACTTAAAATTTTGAAAAGAAAAACTTTTACTCTCTTATAAGTTCTTATTATATTTTCTATAAAATCTAACTTAAGAATAAATTACTTATGCAAAATGAGATCACTGAAATTTCAATAAAAGTTCAGTTTTAATTTTAGTTTTAGTTTTTTTTAACTTTTTACTAGATTTTTTTTTAAAAAATCCAAGATTATTTAATATTTATTAAATATGCAAAAAAGCTATCTGCCCTCTTTTTAAAAAGAGGGATTCAAAAATTATTATATTTTAAATTAAATATTTTAAAAAAGCTAAGATTTTAGGCAACAATTTGATTTCCAACAAAAAGCATCATATCAGTTTTTATTGTATTTTTAGGTTGCTCTTTTTAGAATGATGTCATTTTGTACTAATCAGCTTTCAAGAAATAATGGTATATGAAATAAGATTGTTACTAGCTTTTAATACAGTTTAATTTAGCTGTAAGTAGAAAATGATTAATTTAATATAGGTTTTTATATTATAAGGATTAAATAAGATTTATTTTGATAAAATTGTTGTAATTATTTAAATTTATTGATAAGAAAATTAAAACAAAATTTTAAAGTTTTAAGTAGCACAGTTAATAGGAAACAGATTAATCTAACAAATAATGACCCATATATCAGAAAAATTGACTAAGCAATACCACCTGAGTCCTGACCTCCTATTTCTTCTACATTGCTAAGTAAGTATCTGGTCCAAGTTGCAAAGAACCCTTGTATGACTAGTCTCTGACAACCATACTGATTAACAAGCTCATATTGGGTAACCCTCATATTACGTCAATTTATCAACGTCAGTTTGAACGGAAGAGCTGGTTTCAGCTGGTAGACTGGAGCAGCTGTGACCCATTTTCAATCAACTTTTTGGTTTAAATCTGTTAACTTGGTCAATTTTGATACAAGTTTTCCGCCTTCTGAGCCTTCTTACTTGGACAGACAATACCCCGCATTATGGAATCTACCATGACATTACCCTCTGTTTTAGCCCTGGGCACAATACCACCATCTAGGAGATGGGATAAGGAGAAATTCTTATGGGCAGGTGGGAGTTTCATTGCAGCTAAGGCAAGTTCAGGATGACCAATAGCAGTGGGATTGCGCTTGTAGAACTCACAGATCAGATCTGAGGAATTTGAACAATTGTAGTGGGGAACTCATGAGTTTTCAGAATCAGGATAACCTTTCCAAGACACTAAATATTCCAAATGGCATCATTTCTTGCGGGAAGCCAGAATACAATTTAACTCATACTCAGGTTCACCTTCCACAAGAATGGGTTGGGAAGAGAGAGTCTCTGTTCCTTTGAAGGGAGTAAGAAGACATTCATGGAAGGTATGGAAAATCTTGAAAGCAGGGGGTAAATCTAGCCAATAGGCAGAGGGACCAATCTGATGTTCTACCTTGAAGGGACCAACTTGCTTGGGACCTAATTTACAACAGGGAACCTTAAGTTTCATATTGCAAGCATCAACCATGACTAGATCACCTGGCCTGTAAGCTGTCCCCTACTGGCACTTATAATCTGTGTATTCCTTGTAAGTTGTCACGGCCGCGGTGAGAGTAACTTAAAGCTCCTGATGGACCTGCTTCAATGCAGTGGCTTGATCAGTTGCAGCTTCCACGTTGCTAACAAACAAGGGCCTATGTTAGAAGAAAGATTGTAACCCACATTGGCATATAATGGCAATACTTGAGTTGATGTGTGTGGGGCGTTATTATATGTGAACTCTGCCATGGGTAAATTATTACACCAGTCATCCTATTGCGCATTAGTGTAGCAGTGTAGGTAGACCTCCAAACTTTGGTTTACCCTCTCCGTTTGTCCATCAGATTGGGGATGAAAGGCTGTGGAACGGCATAATTTGATTCCAAGAATTCCAGTAAAGGCTTCCCAGAACTGAGTAATAAATTGAGGACCACAATCACTTACAATCTCCATTGGAATGCCATGTAAGGAAAATATTCTATTCACAAACAACCTAGCTGTCTCCACCAAAGTAATTATGGTTGAGCAAGGTACAAAGTGTGCCATCTTTGTGAAACAATTGACTACCGCCATAATTGCGTTAAACCCATTGGAATTGGGAAGCTCACTGATGAAATCCACCAACACAGACGTCCAGGGTCCCGCAGCAGGCTGTAGTGGAACCAGTAAACCAATAGTCTTATTCCAACTGGCCTTGGATCAAACACATACCAGGCAATCCCAAACAAAAGCTGCTACTTGCACAGTTAAACCTTTTCAGGAAAACTGGTGGCGGATTAGTTCCACTGTTTTGTTTTTCCCTGGGTGACCAGCTGTTAGACAGGTATGATTAGCCTCCATGATTTCATCCCAAATAGTGCCCTCAGGAACCCACAAACAACCTTGATGATATAGGACTGAACCAATCTTATGATAACCCTGAGGCTGACTCACTTGGTTTGCGCATGCTAGCTCTAATAGCCTATCATAGCCTTTGGACAAAGGTTGCAGAAACTTGACCTTGGAATACAAGTCCAGGTCTGCGCCCTCAGCTAAAGACATGGTAGCCAATGTAGCCGGCAGAGACAGTACAAAAGGCACCACAGCCTTGTCTGGAATCATAATATGTGTGTTAAACTTGGCATCCATACTAACATCTGGGAGATGGAAAGGGTTCCTACTTAGTGCATTGGTCAAATGATTGTCAGATCCCTTAATAATCTTGTAGCAGAACTTGTATCTTGATAGGTCACTGTGCCATCTGGATTGACAACCCGACAAAACCCTGGGTTGTTAATAATATAAAAGAGCTTTGTGGTCAGTTCTTACTACAAATGGATGACGTGCCAACATGAGATGGTGATGCCAATGCTTTAATAATTCCACAACAGCCAACAATTCCTTGTCGTAAATCATGTAGTTGTGTTCTTGGGCCTCCATTTTCTGGGAGAAATACCCTACAGGTCTTTCAATCCCATCACTAGCTGTCTGCAACAGCACACCAGCCACAGCGTATTTAGATGCATTGGTGGAAACCATAAAAGGAAGCTCAGGATCCACATGTCTTAGCACTGGGGAGGTCAACAAAATAGCCTTGACTGCTGAGAAGGCACTTGCGCACTCAGGCGTCCAGACTAAAGTTGTCTTTCCACTAGCTGAATATAAAGGGGCAGCCACCTCAGAAAAGTGGGGGGTGAATTTCTTCAAGAACGTACATGTACCCAAAAAACTACAAAGTTGGGATACTGTCACAGGCGTAGCATACTCTCAAACTTCAGCTTTCTTGTCAGGGGCAATGGTGTGGCCATCCTCAAAGATAATATTACCCAGAAAGGTAACCTTATGTTTAAAGAATTAACACTTACTCCTCTTGATGATCAAGTTTTCTTGGAGAATGCGCTCTACAACTGCCAACAAGTGAGCCTTATGAGACTCCTCATCCAGAGAAACCCAAGATATCATCCATATATGCAATGGCGCAAACACCTAGGAGATCCCCCAGGACTGAATCAATTAACCGCTGAAAGCAAGCCAGGGCATTCTTCAATTCAAAAGGCATTACACGGAACTGGAAGATACCCTTCCTGGTTCTGAATGCTGTTAACCATTCCATTCCTTCTGCAATCCTGATTTGATTGAAAGCATTCAACAGATCCAGTTTTGAAAATACCTTGGCCTTCTCAACACACCTAGAGATCTGTGCTTTGAGGGGTAAAGGATAAGGATCTGGAATTGTAATGTTATTCAAATTCCCATATTCAACACAAGGACAAAGGGACCCATCAGACTTCTGAACAAACAATAACAGGGAGCAGATCAATGAAGTCTTCTTGAAAATGTAGCCTTTTGCCAACATGTCACAAGTCTACTCTTCCAAACATGTGTCTTTCATCAAGGTTAAAGGGGAAATAGGAATGTAATTCTAATCAGATCAACAGTAACTTTAAAGTCAAAGTCAAACTGAGTGTGCTTGGGAAGGACCTTGCCTCTAGTGGCGTCAAATGCTGCGGACCAGGGCTGTACACATGCTGGTAAATCCAAACTTACAGGGACAGGGATAGGAAACAATTGTATGGTCTGTGATGATTGCTCCAATTTAGACATATCCAACAGCAAAATACAAATAGTTATACCCAAAGAATTTTCCACCTGCAGCTCATTTTTCTCCAGTAAGGTCAATACATTATGATCTCTCCACCAACTCACTCCCAAAATGATAGGATACATCAGGGTAGAGCAAACAGAAAATCTTGCAGTAAAGGACTGGCCTGCAACTACAAAAGTAACTGGCTTCTTCAGCTGGAAAGAGGGAAAAGTTTGACAGTTCCCACCCCTAACAAGCATTCCTGGGTGGTACTTGAGTTGTAGCAAGTTGGCAGTCTCCACACTCATGAAATTTTTGGAAGCACCTGTATCCAACAAAATAGCTGGCTGATAGATAGTCTGACCATTATCAATGCTACCATAGAACAAGAAGTAACCAGAAGTAGATTTATTTGCAGCAAAGGTATCAATCTTGGTAGGGTCTTTTTTTTCATTGGCGGTACAGACAGCAGCTAAGGAGGCAGGATGCTCCTGGAAGTAACGCTCAATCATTTCTTGGACAGCAGCCAGAAGAACGGGGTTATCACAATCAATAGGCACAAGGGGCAACTCTTTGGATGTAATCACAGAAGATTTTGTAGGTACAACATGCTGAAGCATTGCCAAGAAACTATCAGGACCAGACACTACGGGAACCTCCTTCACATCACCAGGTTTGTTCACTACCGCCAATTGTAGCTGAGACAAGCTAGGGGGAGAACAATCCTGGCTTTGGTTGGAAGGAACTATTGCAGGACCAGAACCAGAAAACCAGGAGCACGCAGCGGGCTTATCTTCAATTACCAATGTACCTTGGTTGAAAGTAGACAGATTTGAGACCAGAGAAAAAATTTGGCTTACCAGAGCCTCAGTTGTGGTTAACGGGGAATCCCAAACTGCCAAATCTTGGGCAGTCTGGTCAACTGCTAACCACAACGCTGAGAGTTTATTCACCTTGGGGACATTGATTGTACAGCAGTAGGTAAGAAACTGAGGAAGGAATACCAAAAGCAGAGTTGTACCCTGGTGGAAGGCGTACAGCTTACAATATACTTTGAGCTCCTCAATAGATACACACAAATTTTTTAACAAGGGGTATAAAGATACACTCTCAGTTAAAACAGTGGATTGCGCTCCACCGCGGACAACAACCATTCACAGGCATCTTCAGAAACCTTCATCATGTGGTAAACTTGGGATTTGTGACTAAGGCTAGAGCCAGAATAAAATGATAATGCTGACAAAACTTCACGCAAAATTTCATCAGTGGGTGGAGCAGGAAAATAATCCAGACGCCAAAAGAACATGACACAACGGAAATAGGAAACAGAGGATCCAGTCTCTACAACTGCAACTGGAGATGAAAACCACAAATTAAAGAAAAGCCCAAACTGAAAACTCAGAAATGAACTGATGCAAATAAACATAGTAAACGCAGATATCTCAATGGAGCAGGAGAAAAGAAACACAAATTCATGATGAACTGCTTCCAAAAACTCAGAAGTAGAAGAGTTGAGTAATGTGATAGAAATTACTGGATAATATGAAGCCATTTCTAAATGATGGGGAATTATAAACCAAATCCACATAAAATTGATTATTAACCACCAACAAGGCTTCAGATATTTTTTTGTAAAACTTCCAATTGAAACTCCAGGATTAAGTAGAACCAGTAGTCCTAACCAGAGTAAACCAAGATAAATGACCTGGAAAAGCATCAATGCATCTTTAGCGTAGAATTCTGGGCATTGAGAAGGGACACAATTTTCAGTTTCAAGAATGGGGGAAGGAGCTGCAAAATTGGCTGGCATGAAATTGACATTTGGGGCCGCTGACGACAAAGTTCCCAATGCTGGGCCCCATCTTCCTGAAATGATTTGGTTCAGAATCAGATTGTACGGGATATACCGTAACAGCCCAATCACAGGATGCATTTTAAAATTTAAAATTTAGAACTTGGGATAATTGATTTTTATTGAGTAAATTTAGGAGAACTCAACTCTTAGAGTTAAAACAGGGAAAACTATTCAATATATATCAGAAAAATTGACTAAGCAATACCACCTGAGTCCTGACCTCCTATTTCTTCTACATTGCTAAGTAAGTATCTGGTCCAAGTTGCAAAGAACCCTTGTGTGACTAGTCTCTGACAACCATACTGATTAACAAGCTCATATTGGGTAACCCTCATATTACGTCAATTTATCAACGTCAGTTTGAAAGGAAGAGCTGGTTTCAGCTGGTAGACTGGAGCAGCTGTGACCCATTTTCAATCAACTTTTTGGTTTAAATTTGTTAACTTGGTTAATTTTGATACAAGTTTTCCGGTCTTGTGAGCCTTCTTACCTGGACAGACAATACCTGGCATTATGGAATCTACAATGACAGCATACTGGCCTGATTAGTGGTATAAGTTCAGCAGGTATAATTAGCGGCCATAATTTCCTTGACAGACCATTCACACTGCTCCATCTTTCAGGACACCAAGCATTGGTAGAGCACTGTTTGATGCTGGTAGAGGAGCCGCCGGGCCAGAGGGTAGAGCCCACCATAAAATAGTAGCCAACTTGATAAAATAGGATAGAGGTCAGCCAAGCAAGGATCAAGGGCTAGATTTAGGTACCATGAAGTCCAACAAGCCTTTAAGGTTAATATAGAATACTCTTGTTGGGGAGCTGGATGTACTGGTATTCTGGCCAACACCAACACACTTAACATCCAGTCATTGCCTGGTTTGGTGCCAATCTAATACACAGTTTAATATGCCATAAATGGCAACAAACCAATATCACATGACTTGTCCAGGTATCCAGCAACTCAAATCCAACCCTTACATGACCTCCCTTATCTTTGATCTGACTTAAGTCCCTGCCACAGTGCAAACTATATAAGTCTAAAGTATTATCCAATAAAAGATACTTCTCTTCTTTTTAAATCTATATTTGAAGCTTTCCCAAAAGTTGCTCCTCATCACTCTAAACAGTTGGGTGGAGGTGGCACCAGTGATGGCAACAGTTTCTTGCGGGAGGTCAGGCTGCAGGGTTGGAGGTGGGGTCATTGGTACAAGATAGGCAGGTAGATAGTTGTATTTATCACTGAATAATCTAGGCTTCATTGTGTATCACTTTCTTTTGCAGTTAAATGTTTCTGAGGTCCTGGTTCTTACCAAGGAATCATAGAGAAGTATATTTTCCAGGGTAAACTCTGAATAGGCTGGGTTTAAAGGGTACTTGGTGAAATGTATGAGTCCAAAGGGTGATTCAGGTGGACAGAATAACGCAGGCAAGGGGGCTGTGGGTTTGTCAGTAGAGTAGTGGAGGCCTTTGAGCCTACAGGAATAGTGTAAATGGTAAAATACTAGAACTAGGCCAGGTAAAATCTGCATGAACCAAAGGTTCATTTAACTTTATTATCAGAATGATGATACTACCATATTCAGTATAGCTGGGGGTTTTATACTATCATGGTTGATTTCTCCAAAAATTGTGAGCTTTAGGCCTGCGGGTGTTTTAGCATTGAAAATCTGATTCATCAGCTGGTTGACAGGTTTGGCTAGCTCTTGATTGGTGAGCATTGGTGAATAGATGCAAGAAACTTCATGTTTCCCAACTCTATTCCTAAAATCAGGCGGCCCAGCCAAATACAATTTTGTCTGAATGCTGATAGTTGACACTGGTTTATTGAACAACCCGCTGACTCAAGCCCAAAAAACATGGGTGGCTGGTCCTGTGGCCAACTGGGCCGCAGATTGTGAGGACCAGGGTTCAATTACTACTTTTGACTTCTGTTTATTATCAGAAACAAAATGTGATTTGTAACATATGCTCTTTTTTATGATAGATTTTGTTATGAAATGGTGTATGCTGAATTAAGCCAATTGTTATAGGTATAAAGGACAATATTATATCATTCTTTACATCCAAGGCTCAACTTGGTCCTTCTGGGAAGACAACTATCAGAATTTAAACCGTCAGAATATAATATCTCCATGTCGGCAATCCTAAAATTGATTTTGGCTTTAGTTTTTGATTTTTGATTTAAACTTTGGCATTGACTCTTAATAATAAAATCAATTATTTGAACTGAAATAATCATCCTTGTATACTATAAATACAAAAAAATTGGCATTGTTGATATGGATGTTACATCGTGATGGTTTAAATTCTGACGGTCGTTTCTGGGAATCTTTAGTTTCACTGTCAAAGAGTGTGCGCAGATATTTTACTAGCGAATAAGAAGGATCATAATTGTAGGGGTTGGATTTGTTCAAATCACGCAGAGGGAGTGGATGCGGTGACGGAGTTGAGGTGAGATTCTCTCATTTTGAAATAATCCTTGTGGAGGCCACATTCAGTCTTTGCTTGGCCGGCCCACCGTCCACTTCGCTCATCGTTGCGGTCTTTGGCTGGGAGGGTCGAATGGGTATCTCCAATGGAGAGGTAGCCAAGATCAAGAAGGGGATTGTATGGAACATTGTTGGCTCGGACAAAGCCCTCAACCTGACTGAATGTCCAATCAGCAAGAGGATTGATTTTGATCAGACCTGTCGAGTCGATCTCAATGATGGGGATAGTCTCCCGGGCCCCCTTTTGGCTGCGCCGCCGCCCAGTGAAAACTGCATTGGCATTCAGGGTGGTATACGCACGCTGAGCCGGCTCGACTTTGACGAGATAGTCATAGGCCGACTCATCCCTTTCCCAAAGCTTCTCTCCATGGGTGTGAACAAATTCCTCCTTCGTCTCTGTTCCGCTGGGACGGAAGGTATGGATTTCTACGCCGTAGCGAGCACGGACTCGATTCACCAACTCAAGAGTCTCAGGAAAATGATGCAGCGTGTCAATAAATATAAGCGGGACGCCGTCTAAACCACTCGCTTCTAAAAGTTCTGATATCATGTGGGTTATTACCAGTCCAGTAAGCCCAAACGCTGTCGTCTGGTACAGACCAGGAAGCGTTGTCAAAGCCCATTCGATGATTTTGGGAGGTGCCAGGCGAGCAAGCCGCTCGTTAAGAAAAGAAACATGTTGAGGAGTCAATGTAAGCATTGAGCAGTGACTTCTCAAAAGCCACATTAAGTATAGCTCAAGCTTGAAGACCAACCTTATCTCGCCATCTGCGGCCATATGGCGTTATCACCCAGGGAAATGGCGTCATGATGTTGCCAATGGCGTAATTAGAACAAATGATATCTCCCCCTTAAAAAGTACATTCAATATTGTATTGGCTCTAAAGACCAGCTACACACAGCCAAGCTCTGTCTGGATAGTAACCTTCATCAAATACTGACTTTGTTTTGAATGTTTACATAATGTTGCAATGCAGTCAACAGACATCACAACCAAGCAATGCTTAGGAGTTTTGTATATAATATCAGTTAACTCAAATAGACTTAAAATTATACCTTAATTTTTTATATCTCGAGCTTATCACGATATATGATATATTAAAAAAAGAAAGTTTGCAGGAGTCTATATTTTAAACTTTTAAGTCGATGTTTTTTATCGTTCTAAAATAATGATGCATGAACAGTAACGTTTTTCAAAAATGTAAGAGCAACGCATATCTTGAAGATTTTTGGCGAGGGTAGCGATATTCTGTAAGATAAAGGAAGCCATTAGCACAACATATTGGTTGTTCTATCTAAGCATGAAGTTTCCTAAAAGCCGAAAAATAATAATAATAATCATATATAGAACATGAATAGAATTCTAAATTGCTAAATAATGGCTTTGCTAAGGCACCATCCAAGTACTACAGTTTCAGTATATGCCCCTTTGAAATACTTCTAAATTATAATAATTTTTACCTCCTATTAAAGATATATCCAAAACATAACAAAATTATAGTATTTGATGTGAATATATATATACGTGACAAATAATTTAAGGGGTGCATTCTTTATTTAGATTGATAATGATTTAATTTTTTATAAACGATTTGGTAATAGGTAAAAGTACTATTTTAAGATCCTCAAGGGCTCTTTGGTCTAGTCGTATGATTCCTCCTTTGGGTGGAGGAGGTCACGGGTTCAATTCCCGTAAGAGCCCTTTTTTGACACAAATAACTTTTTATACCTCTGGCAAAATATGGTATTTTACTACAATCACTACCTCAGATTTTACAGCACTTATCTCAAAAGCAGCAATAATTAGATAGTTTCTAAAGATAAAGTACAGAATTGCCTTAAGTTTAGTATCACATCATTAAGTTTAGCATATATTCCCTCTGACCAAGCAATTTCCCCCAACTTTATTAGGTTTGTTATATCGGGAAATGTTGTAATCCTATATAAACTTGATGTTTTAAAAGAGTAAAAGTTTGCTAATGTGCTATAGTGGTAATTTTTATAAAAGAATGTGCTAATATTCCCTCATTTTTCTTCAGGAAGTAAATCGTATCAGACAATCTATTGATGAAACAATATAGGGTTGGTTATTAGCAAATCTTTAAAAAAAATCAAATAATGCTTGTCCAGAAATATGTATTAATAAAGTGACTCTTTTTTCTTTCAGCACCATTAAATAACTTCTTCTGTTTATGATAATATCAAATATCCAGAAACCAAAATAAAAATTGAAGACAAGCGTCAACAGTAATATTGAATAAAATTGAAATACTCTGTGTGAATCAACCCTATGTCTTGCACTAGGTGGAGGCAAGAATGCACATAGTTGCACTATTGAGCGCAGTTTCAAATAAAATTGACCAGAAACCAGGTCAAACTAAGATATTAACATGAAAACATATCTCAGAAAGAACACATGTGTAAATAACCAATAAATAGGGGAGTATTTTAACTAGATAAGGTCCCAATTTTGCCACTTTAAACCCAGTAAGGGATGTAACAATTGGGTAGACTGTCATTAACCATCAAAACACCTTTGTGTGAATGTTAAAACAACCAAAATTACCGGCTAAATATGTGAGAACATAGTAAACCAATGTATAGATTGCTATGAACTGAGTTGATTGGGGTAAAACCAGGGCAGACCAAGAGTACTGATTAGAGGAGTTTAACTGTGCAGGCTACTCATAATAGTAATCTTTGGATGGCTTGTGTAATGGCTTGTGTGGTATAAATTGTTGTTGGTGGCCCCCAATCCTGAGGGAGGGTGTGAGTACAGCCAAGAAGAGAATATGATCCATCTCCTTAATCCCAGGGAAGGGCAGACAAAGCTTACTGTAAATTCAGAACTTGAACATAAAAATGCAGGATTGTCAAATCCTTGGTCCAAATTTTGAATCACTTTTGCGGGCAACTCAGCTGAGTGAAAATTAAAATATTTTTTAAAATCAACCATTTAATTTGACTTTTTTTAGATTTATTTAAATTGGAAAATTTTGAATCTCTTGAGCAGATAACTCAACTAACAAAAGACAAAACTCAGCAAACAAATGCAGGATACATGAATCAGAAATGCAGGATTCTTATGTACAATTTGAGATTTCCTGTATGTCAAACAAATCATAGACATCATGTAAAAATTAACGAATCTGAAATTGCAGGATTATCAAATCCAAGAACCAAGTTTCAAATCATAATTGTGAGGAATTTGAAATAAATATAATTTATGGGTGTCTCAAAAAGGATGCTAAAGGATCTAGAGTGGATTTGTGCTGATTTTTTAGGAATCACAGACATTCTCAAAAATCTCCCTATTCCATTTTAGGATGGCTAAAATTTAGATCATAATATTCACAAAATTAACATATATAACAATAAAATTGACTAAAATATACATTCCTCTTCTTGAGTTTAAAATTATAATAAATTTTTTATTATGTCTTCTTCCAACACCAACCAAGTCAACAAGCTGTTCCCTGGCCTTGAGGAAATTATGCAGGGCTATACTAGGTCTTCTAATAGTGAAGCCTCCCTCTATGGCCACTCCCAACCTGCAGGCCTATCTGCAAGCACTACCCAGGAGTGTGTTCTTTCTCCCGTGTCCTCAAGCATGGCCCTGTTTGCCCATCACACACAGGCAGCTGCTAACCCAAATCATACAGCAACACTAGAATCCAGAATTGACCAGGTGAGCCATGGGGCCACCAATGGAAGCCAGAATCCAGAAACAGCCAATCAGATGGCACTGTCTGGTTCTCAAGGCAGACACATTCCACCTCCAGCCAATCAGCCTGCAAGGCACAGAAGAAAATTAACCACTCTGGAGATTGTTCTTGAAATGGTTGAAAAGCAAGGGATGCTTATGTCCCTCAGGGAAATTGCGGCCGCAATGGGTTTTGCAAAGTCCACTGTGGCTTCAACCCTGCAAGCTCACACCAACTGTGGCCCCCTACCAAGAAGACCTCAACTGGTGCCTGTACTTTGACCGAAGGTGACACAGCCTATCCCCTTATGATGGCCATTATGAAACATGGTCCACGGATGTCCCTGGTCCAGGTACGTCTCCAGCTGGGACTCCACAGCATCTTCACCAACAAAAGAACAGTGAATTTGTGGATGCACATAGTTGTGGTTGCCACCAGAATCCTATCCAATCAGGTTCTTGGTGGCCCCAGTTTGGTGGATAACAACCCATACAATTTGACCATCATCAATTTTATTAAAGAGAGGGCAATGAGGGCCCATAATAACATCATTTTACTATCATATACTAAGATTTCTGCAAGTATCCAAGACTATGAAGAGAAGCGTATCCAGTCTGAAGTGTACAAGCGCAGTGTCACGGTAGGTTTCATAATGCCAGGTATTGTCTGTCCAAGAAAGAAGGCTCAGAAAGCCGGAAAACATGTATCAAAATTAACCAAATTAACAAATTTGAACCAAACAACCAATCAAAAATGGGTCACAGCTTCTCCAGTCTGCCAGCTGAAACCAGCTCCCCCTTTCAAACTGACATTGATAAATAGACATAATTTGAGGGTCACCCAATATGAGCTTGTTAATTGGCAGGGTTATCAGAAACTAGTCATTCAAGGGTTCTTTGCAACCTGGACCAGGTACTTGCTGAACAATGTGGAAGGAATAGGAGGTCAAAATTTAGGTGGTATTGCTTAGTTGCTTTTTTTTGATATATATTGAATAATTTTCCCTGTTTTGACTCTAAGAGTTGAGTCCTCCTAAATTTACTCAATAAAAATCATTTATCCCAAGTTCTAATTTTGATTTTAAAAAATGCATCCTGTGATTGGGTTGTTGCGGTATATTCTGTACAATCTGATTCTGAACCAAATCATTTCTGGAAGATGGGGCCCTGCAACTGGAACTTTGTTGTTGGCGCCTCCCAATGTCAATTTCATGCCAGCCAATTTTACAGCTCCTCCCCCATTCTTGAAACTGAAAATTGTGTTAATTCCCAATTCCCAGAATTTTACTCTGAAGATGCATTGATGCTTTCCCAGGACATTTATCTTGGACTACTTTGGTTAGGACTAATTGTTCTACTTAATCCTGGAGTTATAATTGGAAATTTCACAAAAAAATATCTGAAGCTGCGTTGGTGGTTAATCACCAATTCTATGTGGATTTGGGTGATAATTTCCCATCACTTAGAAACGGCTTTATATTATCCAGTAATTTCTATCACATGCGGCCCAATCTTGTATTGTTTTGTTGGGGTTTTATTGGCAGTTTCCCATTGGGCGTCAATTATTACTTGGCAATATTAAACACCACAGATGGGTATGCCTACCAGACAGAGCTCAAGGCCATGCTGGAGGAGTGGGCCACACAAAACGCCATGCACTCAGTTGTAATTAGTACTGAGATGGAGCAGCAGGAATGGGAAACCCAAGAAATCAGGGCTGAGGGACATACCTGTTGGTTCTACCCCATCAACCATGCTGACATGCATCTTGCAGATTTATGTCTCTACAATTTTGGTTCTGCCCTCAGGCACTTAAAGCCTGCCACCTACAACAAACTATGCACCCAAATTGATAAGGGGTATGAGCTTTTCCCTTCTGTGTCTGTCCAGGACTTATTTGATCTCATCATCTTCTATGCAAGTGATAGTGATAAGTCCAGAAAGGACTCTCATCTTCCCCCTTGCCCATCCATCTGTTTTGTCAAGCCCACATACGTGACGGAAGAAGAATTCAAGCAATTGAAGCAAACTGCTCTTGCTGTCTCTTACCAGTCAACAAACCCTGCCTCCCCAACCTCCCATCAAGCCACCTGCCTTCCAACCCTGACTCCTAAGCCACTACAAATCCCCCCACTATCTCTGATGCTGTCCCTTTCACAGGCGCAGATAAAGGCAATGTTCATTCTGCCCATTCCCTCCCCTTCCCATCCTTTGATCAGTAAATAAGTCTTTTATTTGTGACAACTTATTAAAAATGATATCTCTCTTTCAATTCATAGTTAATAATATTTTCTTTTTACATTATCAAAATTTCCCATAATTAATATGATGTTGTACGTTTTAAAAATAGCTTAAAATTGTTAGCATACATATTTTTCATCATCATTAATAAATTAAAGACAATAAACATAAATATTGCATTAGAATATTGCAGTTAGACGTCAACTCTTGATATTTTGATATTATGTGCATAATTCAATGCATTTTGATTAATTAAATTCATTGTAAACTTGGCCTTTTTCATTGTAATTTATTAAAACAGATTGTGTTTATATTAGAGAGCCATTAACACTTAGTACAAATACTGAAAATTAGTGCATTTTACAGCCTGTATATTTACCTATTGGTAATAATTCTGTAAAATTTTCAGTTGGATTTTGCAAGGTAACAATAATGTAATGTGTTAATAAATTAATGTTTATTATCATTAATTGGTTGATTTTCTTTGCTGTGACAATTGTGCATTTTCTGATATTTATGCACTGTTATCTAATTGGTTGGTTTCACATCCAATCACACAGGCAATATGAAATCAACTTGCCACCCTGAAACCGGATGTAGTTGGGGTGGTGGCTTGATTTCCTATCGCCTGTGCAATTTGATGTGAAACCAACCAATTGGATACTAGTGCGTAAATATCAGAAAATGCACAATTGCCACAGCAAAGAAAATCAGCCAATTAATGACAATGAACAGTAATTTATTAACACATTACATTATTATTACCTCACAAAATCCAACTAAAAATCTTATAGAGTTATAACCAATAGGTAAATATACAGGCTTTAAAATGCACTAATTTTCAATATTCATACTAAGTGTTAATGGCTCTTTAATATAAACACAGTCCATTTCATTAAATTATAATGTAAAAGGCCAAGTTTACAATGTATTTTATTAAACAAAATGCATTGGGTTATGCACATAATATCAAAATATCAAGAGTTGTTGTCTAATTGAAATATTCTAATGCAATATTTATGTTTATTATCTTTAATTTAGTAATGATGATGAAAAATATTCATGCATTGAAGGTAGTACTATAAAAAACAGTTTTTTGATGTAATTCAAAAAAAATTTCAAATATTTATAACTTAATAAACAAATTAGAATCAGCCTTCTAAAAGGGTGTTGAGCTTGAACACAACATAAGGGAAATTGTGGTAAATCAACTGGGAAATGAGGGAAGAGCCTTGGTCCAGAAAAATGAATTTGCAAAAAATAGCCTGGAAACAATGGTCAACAAAGAAAACAAAGAAATATTTTTAAATCTTCCAAAGGAAATATTCAAGCGTTTAGATTTCAAATGTGAAAGTTACAACTAACGGGAATTTTCAAAAACCAATAGAAAGAATACTTAAAAAATCAAACTAATTGAAGGAAATGAAATTTCAAAGGAAATCAACACAAATGAAGGGGAAACCAACCAAACGGAAACAGACAAAAACAAAGCTCAGTCAAGAAGCAGGAGCGCTTCAAGAAATATAGAAATTTTATCAAATGAAAACCAAGAAGAAACACAAGTTGCAAGAAATATAAGAAAAATTAAGTCTAGAAAAATTAGTGAAGAGCAGCCAACACTCATGAAATTTGCTGAGGTGGTGCCTGTGGCTGAGGGGGCCACAGGGGAAACAATTAGTAAGTCTTTTTATGTTTTACTTATATTTATTTTAGTCATCACCAGGAATGGGGACAAGGTTGCAGAAGTGGCAGCTTTACACCAAGTTGGTTTTACGGAGGTTACCAGTCACTGGTAGCCCCTATAAAACAAATAAATAAAATAATTCAACAGAATATGAATAATTTTAAAGTATTGAAGCTAAAAATAGGGAATATTTACCACCTGCGGGGTGCTTGCTGTGGTTGAGGGAAGCATATGTAATAGGATCAAGTATCAACTTCAAAGAAATGAATGAAATTTGCGGGGATGTCAAGTTAAACTTTGATAAATATATCTATGAAAGCATTCAAGGATTCCCATTTGCAAACATCAAAAAATATGAAAAAAATTAATAAAAACTGACTTTCAAATTGGAACTGAATATTTAAAAACTGAAATTTTGAATGAAGTATTCAAGGCATTGTCAAACAAAGTCAGGGACACAGTCCTTGTGAACACATTTAAACCTTTATTAATATTGTTTGCCAAGGCATGGGGGGCTGATACAAGTTGGACGCTCCCAAGAACCCTCTTCAACTTCAATCAAACATCCTATATCAATAGGTTTTTTCAAGTCTTCAAAAAACTGTGCATGTTCTTGGAAAAGTATACCTTGCAAAGAATTAACGTCGCGGTATACCTTGGAATCCTCCTTCACTGCATATTAAAAACCAAACTCAAAAAGTTGGAGGATGTACCTATTCAAATGGACATATGCCAGTTAGCACTCAAACACCAGAAGACACCACGGGGGTATAGGATAATTGAGCAAGTCCTGTATGACTCATTTGCATTGGCAACGTTGTACGGGTACTATGTGCCCCCTGAAAAAAACCTATTAGTCAATTCACTTACCTGCCTTCCTTTTATTAAACGTTTGACAACCACCAGGGTACAGGGCGCCACCTCTCTAGCAATCACATCCAGGGTTGTCCACCACATACAGAAGAGTATGTGGATTCAATTAGATGCTTTAGCTGAAAATTTAATTTTGGGGTATAATTCCCTGGAATAATCACATTCCCTTAGCAATTAGCATCCCCCAATAAATATTTTTCCCTTGCAAATTAATATTTTTTTTAATTTTTTATATTTTAATACTAAAATTTTAATATTGAAATATGTAATATTAAATTTTTTATAGTGAAACTTTAATTTTAAATATTTGAATATTAAAATTTTAGTATCTAAAAGTTAATATTAAAATTTTAATAATACATATTTCAATATTAAATTTTTTAACATATAATATTATTATAATATTGAATATAGCACAATTAAATAAAAATAGTTAACTTTTGAATATTTAAACTTTAATATATAACTTTTAAGATTTATAATTATATTTTACTTTTAATATTTTAAGATTGTTTTAAATTTTAGTAGGTAAATTATAATATTAATATATCTAAATGTATTACAAGACATTAGTTATAGTTGCAACCACGTCAAATAATAAAAATAAGTTATTAATGTTTTTATTTACTAGCTCATTGAGTACAGGTTCATTTATTACATATACAAACAAGAAGAATTGAATTTATCTGCATCATGCGGCCCGCTCCACTTATATTCTAAAAAAGTGATTGTTTAGAACTCAAATTACCTTTCCCTTGTAATATTATTTGATAAATATATTTGATATGCTTGACCTGTGTCCTAAGTACTAATTAGTAAGCAATACATAAAAATCATTGGCTTCTGTGTCGTGTGGCTATAGTGGCACTGATTTAACAAGGATCAGATGATGACCTACAAGGTCTGATTTGTGGCTTAACAAAGCCAAAGTACCAACAAGGATTCACAATTATTTAAATAAAATTAATCTATTTCTATCTTTTTTAATTTATTTATTTGTTAGCGCAACAGTCAATATATTATTCAGTGCATTATAATAAAAATATATTCCTCATACCTAGTATAATTAATTTTACTTACCTTTTCTACATACTCTTATATGTCTATAATACAATTGAAGATCACGTTATTATATATAAATAATAATTTTTGAGTCCTACTAAAAACAAAATAAATAAAAATGAAAAAATAAAACCTGGAGCGCCCATTTATCTGATTGGCTCAGAGGCCAGGGCTTTGAGGAGGAAGGATTCTGAGTGCTTGTAAAAAGCCACCACCACATTGGGTGGCATTGCAAATTGACTGACCTCAAGAATATTGAATAGATCCTCAGTGTCCTGAGGAAGGCCTTGTTTCACCTTATTCTTGATCTAACCAAACACCTCCTTGATTGGGTTCAGAAATGGAGAATACAAGGGGAGGAAGAGGAGTCTCATTGGACAGTCAGCCAGGCAGTGGTTGGCCAAATGGCTATTTTTATTGATTGGCGGGAACTCAGACACAACAAGATCCACTTTGTGGAGCCCAACATTATCCAACACAACAATGGGTCATTATTTGTTAGATTAATCTGTTTCCTATTAACTGTGCTACTTAAAACTTTAAAATTTTGTTTTAATTTTCTTATCAATAAATTTAAATAATTACAACAATTTTATCAAAATAAATCTTATTTAATCCTTATAATATAAAAACCTATATTAAATTAATCATTTTCTACTTACAGCTAAATTAAACTGTATTAAAAGCTAGTAACAATCTTATTTCATATACCATTATTTCTTGAAAGCTGATTAGTACAAAATGACATCATTCTAAAAAGAGCAACCTAAAAATACAATAAAAACTGATATGATGCTTTTTGTTGAAAATCAAATTGTTGCCTAAAATCTTAGCTTTTTTAAAATATTTAATTTAAAATATAATAATTTTTGAATCCCTCTTTTTAAAAAGAGGGCAGATAGCTTTTTTGCATATTTAATAAATATTAAATAATTTTGGATTTTTTAAAAAAAATCTAGTAAAAAGTTAAAAAAAAACTAAAACTAAAATTAAAACTGAACTTTTATTGAAATTTCAGTGATCTCATTTAGCATAAGTAATTTATTCTTAAGTTAGATTTTATAGAAAATATATAATAAGAACTTATAAGAGAGTAAAAGTTTTTCTTTTCAAAATTTTAAGTATTTAATATTAATAAAATAGCTTTATACAACTATTTAATAAAATTATATTTTTATACTGTATGCTAGAGATAATATGTATAAAAAATTCAACCATAAAAAAGAATGTATCAAAATCTTGCTTTATTTAATTAAATTTTATAAAGGTTAAAATTTATTTGAACTTAATGGAAAATGATCTTAGTCATTGTATCTATAAAAATAAGATACAAATTTAATTATACAAGCAAATATTTATATGTGATTAGAAAAACATTTTTGTTTTGATAGATTTAAAATATATAAAGTTCATTTTTTAAGAACTGTTAAAGGTTATAATAAACTTAAGTTTATTTAAAAAAAGGTTGAGTTGGTTATTAAAAGTAAGCTAAATAATGATTTATACTTTAAATTTAGTTTACTGATTAAAATATCATACTTTAAGAGTTAATTAGCATATTTTATTTCAAATAATAATTTTATAAGCTTACATTCAAAGCCACTTCAAGATACTAAATTGGTATTGAAATATAAAGTTGCAGCACAATTCTGAAAGCTGAGATTAAGGGCTTTCTAATGATACTAGTTTGAGCGAGATTGAAGTACTATTCACGGAAATATCAACAGTTAACCAGAATATAAAAAGGGGTAAATAAACAATGATATCAGACTTCAGGGGTGATAATGATAAATTAAGGAGATCAGTTGGGGGTCAGTTGGGGATTTATGCCTGTAGTGCAAAAGCTCAGCTAACATGGTATTTAAACAGCTCAACTTTACAGAAATTTACTTTACAATCTACACCTTTACTTCTCTCTGATAACTGCACATCTATTTCCAAGCAAGAACTGCCTGAACCAAGCCAAGGAACCCAACCACTATCATTATGGAACCTATCAAGTTTGCACCTCAGATGACACCCTTCTTCTCACTGGGGGCTTCTACTAAGAGAGAAAGAATCTCTATGCTTAAACAAGCATTCCTTTTTACTGCTGGCAGTGATCTTAACAGCTTTGTTGAGCATTTCTTATTAAAAACAGAGTTTGGAAAAAGTACCTTCTTACCTGTCATACAAAATTCTAAGACAGATGATTTCCTTAACAACCTAAAGGAATTGATGTCAGAGTCCCCTGCCAAGCACCTTCCTTCCCTAAGAGCATTGGTTACATCAAGCTACAGTCTGAAAGAGCTTTGGGATTGTGGATTTAAAATGACAAAAAATGAGTATTCATATTCTAAAAAAATAAAAAATGCTAAAAAAGCATCATTAAATTCAAAAAATAAAAAAGGAAAAAATGATTCAGTAAAGAAAGAAAACATAAAAAATATTTTAAAACATATATTGAAAAATTCATTTCCAACTAGCCAATTCACTAAAAAATCCCCTGGATTGATTTATGAAGAATTACAAAAAGAGTTGAGTGAATACTCAACTAAAATAAAATACTCATTATCAAAAACATAAAAAGAAATTTATGAAGATATGAAAATAAAAAACAATATTTCTATTTCACTTTCCACTTTTTATAAGCTTATTCCTAATAATATAATTAAAAGCAAAAAGCAAACTGATCTGTGTAACATTTGCAACTTAAAAAAGTCATTAGAAATGAAGAAAAAGGATTTGAGTATAAAGAAGTTGCCATTGCCTAAATCTATTAAAGAAAATTTGGAATCTATTGACCTACATGAAAAGTTTTATAAGCATCAAAATAAAGAATGTATTAGTGATATAAATAATCTTGATATTAATTCATGTGTTATAGTAATAGAATATAAAGAAAACTTTAAAATAGGTGGGGGTCCTATAGAAACAAATAATTGTTTTTATGAGAAAATACCTATTTCTTTATTAGGATTTGCAATTGCTTTTAAAAAAATGAGAAGATTAAATATGAGTATCATGACTTTTTATCTGAAATTATCTCATGACTCTTTGTTTTCAGGTCAGTGTTTGATAAGTCTGCTTAAAAATAATAAATTTAAGAATATTAAAAATATTAAAGTTTGGACTGATAATGGTAATCATTTCAGATCTTATGAATTCTTATATTATCTTTTTAAAGAGGTACCTAAAATTATAAAAGGAACAATTAAGTTTAATAGATTTGTTGAGTGTCATGGCAAAAGTATTGTTGATGGTCATTTTGGTGTATTATCTAAAATATTTAAACAAAAGGAAAATGAGATGTATATAAAAAATATAAATGATCTCAAAATGGTTTTTGAGAGAGAGGAAGAAAGAAAGGGTCTATATCAGACACTTGTAAATAATTCAGATGTTTCCCAAAAAATCTTTTTTCACATCTATGATAGAAAATCTAGGCCTAAAAAAGCTGGCTTGAAGTCAAAGCATTTTATGTTAATCTTTCATATTTAATGAAAAATGGTGAGCTGTATGTTTCACCTTTGACATTTGAGGATGTTAAGGAGTACTTCAAAATAAATTATTGTGCAAAGTTCTGCACAGATGACAGAGAAACAAAGAGAGCTGATACTACTAAAGGATTAGTAGGACATGTTCATGAAGTTGGACGCATAACAAAAACTTATATTTCACATAGGGTAAATAGTCTTTTAAATACAACAACTTTTTTTTCTAAAAATAACATAGAAATTAGTTATATGAGCCAAAGATAGGGTAATAGCAATTATAGCTTTGGGGCTGCTATTACTCTCCCATGCAACTCATATATTTAATTCTTGGCTTATTAAAATAGAAAAAAGGGTTTTAGCAAAAAATACAGCTAATAGAAATAAGATTTATTTCTATTATTTGTATATTTTACACTATTAAACTTTTCTTCAGTAAACTAAGCATTATACTAATGTTCAAAAAACATAAGTTTATGACTTAAATGATACCAAAGAATTTAAAAGGCTTTGAAATGCTTAAGCTGGCTCCTTGGCTTAATCTAACAAATAATGACCCAATGTTGGTGTACTGCGGTAGTTGATCCAGGAGATACTCCTTGACAACTTGGAGAAAATTGAGAAAAGTCCTGCTAAGGTGGGAACCCTTGATCATTTGGTATTGGTCCAACCCGCAAGGACCAAGAATTGCAACCATTGAATAGGTCTGGAAACAGACAGCTTCACAATGGGCTACACTGTTCTTGGACTCCTTCTTGACCCACCCATGCTTAGACCTGAGTGAGGAGGAAAACAATAATTTGTTAATGTAGAAGAGCTGGACATTCCCAGTCTTATTTAGTACCAGATATGTCTCAGCATAAATGTGTTGATCCTTGATGGTCTTCTCATTGTTTCTGTTGTACAGCAAAACTACCAGTACTTTCCAGGAGAAGCCCAAATCAACCATTGTTTTGTAAACAAGGGTTTTTGAAACAGAAAGCCCGAACTCTGTGGCAAGCATTGATTGGAAAGCAAGTGAGTCCAGGTGGCAATCCTTGGCTACCCACTGTTTTATTGTGTCAATATGCACAGGCTGCAAGAGTTTTGGCTGCTGCTTAGCCTTGGTGGATTTGGAAATTTTCCTGGTGTTGCCATACTTGGTGTTGATGACAGCAATGTATCTGGCTGTGACACCAAATTGGGATGCAATATTCCAAACTGCCATTCCCCTGTTCAAGCAGTTGAGGAGAGCTTCACGCTCACTATCTGTCAACTGACGCTGGCCCTTGGCAGGTACCATGGCATCCTGGCTAGCAGGCTCAACACAGGGGACAGGGACCTTCATGTAGAAGGTGGGATCACGCTTGTTTGCAGTGGCGCCGTCAATGGTTGAATACACAATAGGCGCAGATGGCTCAACAGTGGTGGCCAATAGCTTGTAGGTGATGTCAAAGACATGGGGGCAGGAAGATCAACTCTTGGATCAAGAGTGCGGGGCCGGGTGACAACTGGGTATACGGTGGAGGTGTATGTAACCTCATTATTCCTGATGACCTTTGTGTAAGAGACTCTGGTTGCAGGCCTTGAGAGAGGCTTATGTCTGGGATTAAGGCTGTGTGATCTGGCTTGGGACATGGGAGGTAGTTGACTGGCGCTGACATCTTGGGAGGCCTGTGTATCAGCATGACTCCCTTTGATTTGTGTTCTGGGTCTGTTCTTGGACCTTCTGAGCTGCCCTTGTGAACAGGCTTCCCTGCAGGCTGGTGCAGGAGCTGGTTGGGAATGCAACTGATGGTTCATAAAAAAATAAAAAATGTATTTTAGATTAAATATGTATTTATTTGGATTTATTGATTTAGTTGTGAGTAGTTGTTTTCTCTTGATTTAGCCTTGAATAGTAGCAGAGTTTCTATATCTGTAATTTGAAGTGTATTATATTGTATCCTTTCCATTTTTGGATGATTTTAAAGTTTAATCACTTTTTATGTCTAAACATGAATATCAAGATGGAATTTTTCATTTGATTTTATCCAGAGTGGGGCTTCTTTATTTGGGTTAGTGTTTTCTAGTGTTCTTACTGTACATTAAATTTGGATTCCAGTTCTTGCAATCAATATCTGAGTTTAATAGTGTCATTCAAAAGTGATTCAAAATTTGGACCAAGGATTTGATAATCCCGCAATTTCAAAAAACATAGTAAACTTAATGAAAATGACTGATGGATTTGAACGCTTCAAATCTGATTCCAGTTAATTCATTTTGTCCATTGAAAATATGCAGTTCAACTTGAACTTTGCAAAGTGCCTATGAGTTTCTGCATTTTCAAATATTCAAATAAAAATACAAAAAAATCAATTTAATTAAAAAAGGCCATCCTGCAAAAGTGATTTGAAATTTGGACCAAGGATTTGACAATCCCGCATTTTTATGTCCAGGTTCTGAATTTACAGTAGTGTTTTGGACTTTCTGGTGTTTAAAGTCTGGTTTGATTTATGTGATATTATTGAGGGGTAATTTACTCAATGATAGCACAATCTATCATCAAGTGAATGATCTTTATTATATATTATCAGCCCTAGTTAGGCATGAATGGTGAAAAACATTGGATGGGGAACCCCAAACATGTTGTGCTATCTGGAATTCTCTTTCTGGGGAGGTATTGGAAGGGATTTGTAGGCAAAGTATTGCTGATTCCTGGCTGACAGTGGCATAGTGGGTTTTTGGATGCTTTCATGCATCCAAATTCAGGTTCTGCAGCTACTGAATTAATTTGTTTGCAGCTAGGCTGTCAGTGCCTTCTGGATTTGGTAAATTCCCGTTTTGGGCAGCAGTTCCCCACAATTTGGGTGTTGGGGAAATTGCCTTTTTTGTTTTCCTGTTTTGGAAATTTCCCCATTTAGCAGGGGTGGACGTCCCTGCTGTGAGAAAAGTGTCACTATCTGCAGGCAGGCGGGCAGCCAGCTGTGTGGTCCACAGTTGGCCTATAAAAGCCAGAAGTTGAAGAATTAAAATTTTAATTTCCTTTTCTTCTGGCTTTTGTTTTGCAGCATTTTTCCCAATCAGGGGAACTGCTACAATTATTCATCTTGTGTTTTAGGCCCAATGTCAGGAATGACAATTTAGATGCTCCTAAATATCAAAATATGGAACCAGAGTCAACCCCTGGACAAAAACCTTTGCAGACCGCCAGACCCATGGGCTGGGAACCCAATAGCCCACTACTGATTGATAAAGTTGTTACCAGCCCGCCAGGACCCAAACCCTTAGCTTTCCCGCAGGATTCTGCAAGCAAACCGCCAGTGCAAGATGCTGAGAATTTCCCCAAGGTGCCAACGCCTGACACTGGCATTTTTCTTGGTGAAATACACAAGTTTCTCTATGAGAGTTATTCCAAACTCTCCCAAAGTCCCAGGGGAGGCACTGAACCTAAGGAGGCACCCAATACCCAAATTGACAAACAGAAGGATTTGAAGTCTTCTCATCCTGAATCAGCCAGTGGCAAACCGCCAGTGCCAAGCGCCACACTGCCATCTGAGACCCCCAATGCCAACCTGCCCAAGCCCAGAAACCCCAAACAGGTAGTGAAGTCTGGCAGTGTGGTATAAATACCTGCCAGGCCAAGCCAACCCCCACTATCATTTTTAAATAAAGGTTATGAGATATTGGTTTCCCCAATTGTTGCTGTATTTTATTCTTGTCATCTGCCAGTTAACTCAAAGATCATCTGACCCCCCTGCCAGCCCGCCAGCTACGTACCATCTGCCAGGTGCTCCCTTTAGTCCTGTCCATTTCACAGAGTACCCCTTAAAGCCTGAGTACAAGGACTACACCGCTGACAACATACTAGCCCAGGATCCCTTGAACAGAACTACAGAGTTAACCAGATACAACTGAGAAGGCCCTTGGTACGTCACCAAACCCTGCCTGTTCAGAGATAAATACAACTTCCTTCCTGCCTACCAAATGGACATGGAGCCACCTGTCAAACCCAAACCAATGCCTGCCTCTGCCGCCAAGCTCCCACTGGACCATACCAACAAGCTTTTTGGAATTGTATATATTACTCTCACGGTAGTAATAGATACTATTGTCCCTGCCACCGGTCTGTGGTCATGGGTGGGCAAGTCAATGTCCTACCTCATTAAGTTAGCACCAATTCTTTGGTGGGCCCTGCCCACCCAGTCTGCAACCCGCCAGTTCCCAAACACTAGCAAGCTGGCCAATCAGGGTTAGTTCCCTGACACCCAATGGCCACCAAAATTGTTGTTTCTTGGGGTGGCTTTGTCATAAATATTCCTGACAACATGACCCTTATGTGAACTAGAACCTATGCAGATGCATTAATAATCCTGAGAGCAACAAAGAGAAAATGTGGCCTCATGTTTTGGCCAAGTTCCATAGGTGCCCCCAAATTGGAAAATACTGCCCAAGATAGAAAAGATAATACTGAAACCAGGTTGTTTATCCATACTAGCCCTAAAAAAACACCAAAGCTTAAGAAAGAGAACCAAATATACAAGAAATCAGCTAAAAAGTCCCAGTGTAGTCAATCAATTAAAAAACTGTAACATAATATTAAAGCTGAGAAAAAGATAACCAATAAAATACTGATTATAGATAAGCTAACCACAATTGAACCCTCTACTATTGAAAAAATAAATAGAGCTTCTTGATTTATAATCATATGTCTAGTAGCTGTGATTTTTAACATGTTAACATAAAAGTACAAAAAGAAGTAAATTTTTTAAGAAGACTACAAAAAAGCACTCTTGATAATAACTGCTATATAAGCCTTCAATCTTCAGAGAATTAGTTATTGATATTTATCTAGATAAAGTTTTATTATGAATTTTTGATTTTATAACATAATTTCTTACTTTATTATTGTTATTTTTAATTAATTCCAGCCCAGTAATTAGCTAGCTCTTGGTGAGCCTACCAATCTAACCCAAGAAATACAATGGTTTAATCTGGAATAATTCTGCCCAACTGGAGTTCTCTTAGCCCAGTTTACTTTACTGAATACTCATTCAGCACTGATTACAAAAAGTGAACCTACAAATAAACCAGTTGATCTGGTGTCTTAAGCAAGCCCAAGATGAGGAATTTGAGCTGTCTCAGAAGTCAAGTAATTCACTGAGGATCTGTTTATACTTGTAATATTTTCTTAATCAGAGTTTGTCTTATAATAGACAAAAACCTTGGGCAAAACAACCAGAAATGTACCAATGAAATTCCTCTTCTTGACCTTCTTTCATTATTGGTTTTACGTGATTTTCCTTGTTCCCCAAAATTTTCAAAAGCAATGGACAATTTTCAATACACAATGGACATGACATCATTGAAAAAACTTGTCAAGCATTTGGTCAGAGTGGATTTTATGGAAGGATAATATGAAGAATTATCACTATCATCTCATTAATACCCACTAAAATTGGTCAACACCAAAACTAAGGCCACTTTATCATGCATTGTAATACCCAAGTATTGAGGGTAAAACTTTAGTAACATAAGATGGCAGGTTAGGCAGCTGAAAGCTGTTCAAGGTGCAGACAATTGGATAGAGGTACATTTCCTGATAGAAGGCTTTGACAGGGATGTTGTATTATCTGAAGCTGCCAGCAAGGTACAGTAGTGTAACCACATGGATTGCGTAATTAGCCAAGTTGGAAGTTGGACGAGATAATGCCAGAGGTGTTCATGGGTTTAAATCCATTGAGTTGAGTTGTGTTGGCTCATGGTATGATATTTCTTTGGGTTCTTGTGTTTCAGGTCCAAACTGAGCATAGACTGACTGGTTGCCCCCTATCCCAAGGTAAGCTGTCAAGACCGCTGTGAAGATGATATAATTTATCTTCTGAATTGAGAAGGGGTGATGGGTCTAGTAAGGTTACTTGCTTAGTCTAGGTAGAGGATTGATTAATGTGATGATATTGAGGAGGATATTCACTCAATGATAGCACAAACTATCATTGAGGGGTTTGTCTTTATTTATACTAGTGGACCTGCAAGGCATGATCATTGGATGGCCTGGCATTGGGGGACCAAGAGTCTGAGTTGCATATGTTAATCCCTTTTCTGGGTTGGCTTGGGTGGCTGAAAATTGAGAAGGTCTGGTCTGGATCCCAGTTTGCATTGGCATAGTGCAAGTTAGGCCTTCTTCATGTATCCAAATTCCTTTGCTGAATTCAGTGCATGATTTTCATTGTTAGAGAGCTTGTCAGTACATTTCCCATTTGGTAGGCTCCCAACTTGGGCAGCAGTTTCTCCCAAGTTTAGCTTTGAGGAAACTGCCTTTACTGGTTTTCCAATTTGGCTATTTCCCAAAAGAGCGGATGGGGACTGGCTTGCTGACATGAGAGGGCAAAGGCTGGCTCATGGGTGCCTGGTTTATGGATGGCTTGAAGGTGGGGCTGGAAAGAGTGGCGGGCGCCTGTGCAGTGGCTGTGTGCATCTGCTCAATGGTGGCAGGCAACAGCTTGGTGTTGGCATATGTCTGCTTGGTGAAAGCGGGCGTCTGCACATTGGTTACACAACTATAAGTGTCAAGAATATTCCTGACATGCATACAGAGCTGCATCATTAAGACTAGTACTCATATGTCATGGTGAAAAAGCTGATTCTAGACCTGGGTCAGAGAAAGATTAGAGTCCTGTTTAAAAAAACCAAGCATAATATGATATGATTTGTTAATCTGAGACTCAGATTCCTTTTTCTGCTTCTTGATCATCCTATTTATGCTCTTTTTATTACTGTAAATTCAGAACCTGAACATAAAAATGTGAGATTGTCAAATCCTTGGTCCAAATTTCAAATCACTTTTGCAGGCCACTCAGCTGAGTGAAAATTAAAATATTAAATAAAATTAACAATTTAATTTGACTTTTTTTGATTTATTTAAATTGGCAAATTTCAAATCTCTTGAGCAGATAACTCAACTAACAAAAGACAAAACCCAGATAACAAATGCAGGATACATGAATCAGAAATGCAGGATTCTTATGTACAATTTGAGATTTCCTGTATGTCAAACAAATCATAGACATCATGTAAAAATTAACAAATCTGAAATTTCAGGATTATCAAATCCAAGAACCAAGTTTCAAATCATAATTGTGAGGAATTTGAAATAAATATAATTTATGGGTGTCTCAAAAAGGATGCTAAAGGATCTAGAGTGGATTTGTGCTGATTTTTTAGGAATCACAGACATTCTCAAAAATCACCCTATTCCATTTTAGGACGGGTAAAATTTAGATCATAATATTCACAAAATTAACATATATAACAATAAAATTGACTAAAATATACATTTCTCTTCTTGAGTTTAAAATTTTAATAAAAATTTATTATGTCTTCTTTCAATAATAACCAAGTCAACAAGCTGTTCCCTGGCCTTGACAAAATCATGCAGGGCTACACTGGGTCTCTTAACGGTGAAGCCTCTGTCTATGGCCACTCCCAACCCACAGGCCCCTCTGCAAGCACTAACCAGGAGTGTGTTCTTTCTCCCGCATCCTCAAGCATGGCCCTGTTTGCCCATCATACACAGGCAGCTGCCAACCCAAATCCCTTATCAGCAATGGCATCCAGAACCAGCCATTTTAGCCATGGGATCACCCAGAGAGCCCAGGACCCTGAAACAGCTAATCAGATGGCATTGACCAGATCACAAGATGGACATATTCCTCCTCCAGCCAATCAGCCTGCAAGACACAGAAGAAAACTAATCACTCCGGAGATTGTTCTTGAAATGGTTGAAAAGCAAGGAAAGCTTATGTCTCTTGGGGAAATTGAGGCCGCAATGGGGTTTGCAAAGTCCACTGTGGCTGCAACCCTGCAAGCCCACACCAAAAGTGGCCCCCCTACCAAGAAGACCCTGACTGATGCCTGTACTTCAACTGAAGGTGATACAGCCCATCCCCTTATGATAGCCATTATGAAACGTGACCTGCAGAAGTCCCTGGTCCAGGTATGTCTCCAGCTGAGACTCCACGGCATCTTTACCAACAAAAGAACAATGAATTTGTGGATGCACAGAGTTGTGGTTGCTGCTAGAATCTTGTCCAATCAAGTTCTCAGTGGCCCCATTTTGGTGGACACCAACCCCTACAATTCAACTATTATTAATTTTATCAAAGGAAGGGCAATGAGAGCCTGTAATGACATAATCTTCCTGTTGTATGCTAAGATATCTTCAAATATCCAAGATTTTGGAGAGAAGCATATCCATTCTGATGTGTACAAGCACAGCCCAATATTGTATTGGTTATTTGGGGTTTTATTGGCAGTTTCCTCATTGGGCGTCAATTATTACATGGCAATATTGAACACCGCAGATGGGTATGCCTACCAGACAGAGCTCAAGGTTATGCTGGAGGAGTGGGTCACACAAAAAACTGTTCACACAGTTGTACTGAGTGCAGAGATGGAGCAGCAGGAATGGGCTACCCAAGAAATCAGGGCTGCGGGGCATACCTGCTGGTCCTATCCAATCAACTACGCCAACATGCATCTTGCAGATGTATGTCTCTACAATTTTGGTTCTGCCCTCAGGCGCCTAAAGCCTGCCACCTACAACAAACTATGCACCCAAATTAATAAGGGGTATGAGCTTTTCCCTTCTGCGTCTGTCCAGGACTTATTTGATCTCATCATCTTCTATGCAAGTGATAGTGATAAGTCCAGAAAGGACCCCCGTCTCCCCTCATGCCAGTCCATCTGTTTTGTCAAGCCAGTATATGTAACAAAAGAAGAATTTGAGCAATTGGAGCAATCAGCTCTTGCTGCCCCTTCCCAGTCAACAAACCCTGCCTCCTCAAACCCCCATCAAGCCACCTGCCTTCCAACTCTGACTCCCAAACCATCACCCATTCCCTCCCCACTATCTCTGATGCTGCCTCTTTCACAGGCGCAGATGAAGGCAACATTCATTCTGCCCATTCCCTCCCCACTATCTCTGATGCTGCCTCTTTCACAGGCGCAGATGAAGGCAACGTTCATTATGCCCATTCCCTCCCCTTCCTGTCCTTTGATTAGTAAATAAATCTTTTCTTTGTGACAACTTATTAAAATTATATCTCTCTTTCAATTCATAATTAATAATATTTTTTTTACATTATCAACATTTCCCATAATTAATACATTGTTGTACATTTTACAAATAGCTTAAAATTATGAGCATACATATTTTTTATCATCATTAATAAATTAAAGACAATAAACATAAATATTGCATTAAAATATTGCAGTTAGACATCAACTCTTGATATTTTGATATTATGTGCATAACTCAATGCATTTTGTTTAAGAAAATACATTATAAACTTGGCCTTTTCCATTATAATTTAATGAAATGGATTGTGTTTATATTAGAGAGCCATTAACAATTAGTACAAATACTGAAAATTAGTGCATTTTACAGCCTGTATATTTACCTATTGGTAATAATTCTATAAACTTTTTAGTTATATTTTGCAAGGTAATAATGTAATGGGTTAAAAAATTACTGTTTATTGTCATTAATTGGCTGATTTTCTTTGCTGTGGCAATTGTGCATTTTCTGATATTTAGGCACTAGTATCTAATTGGTTGGCTTCACATCAAATTGCACAAGCAATAGGAAAACAAGCCACCACCCCAACCACATCCAGTCTTGGGGTGGCGGCTTGTTTTCCTATCACCTGTGCAATTTGATGTGAAGCCAACCAATTGGATACTAGTGCGTAAATATCAGAAAATGCACAATCACCACAACAAAGAAAATCAACCAATTAATGACAGTAAACTGTAATTTATTAACACATTACAATATTATTACTCACAAAATATGACTGAAAAATTTACAGAATTATTACCAATAGGTAAATATACAGGCTGTAAAATGCACTAATTTTCAATATTTGTACTAAGTGTTAATGGCTCTCTAATATAAACACAGTCAATTTATTTTAAATTGTAATGAAAAAGACCAGTTTACAATGGATTTTATTAAATAAAATGCATTGAGTTATGCACATAATATCAAAACATCAAGAGTTGACGTCTAATTGCAATATTCTAATCCAATATTTACGTTTATTGTCTTTAATTTATTAATGATGATGAAAAATATGTCTGCGTTGAAGATAGTACTATAAAAACCAGTTTTTTGATGGAATTCAAACAAAATGTCAACAATCTATAACTTGATCAACAAATTAGAAGCACACCTGCAAAAGGTTGTTGAAATAGAAAAAAATATCAGGGAAATAGTAACAGGAAAGCTGGGTAACAAGGGCCAGCCACTAATTCAGTCAAAAGAAGATGCTCTGGATAAATTGGGAAATATTATAGATAAAAAGAACAAAGAAGCATTAATTAATTTACAGGGAACAATTTTATCAAGTCTGAAGTTCAACAACAAGCCTACAATTTGTGGGAGTTCTGGCAGGGGGCCAAAGAAAACAATAAGATCAAACTAATTGAAGGAACATAAATTCAAAAGGAAATCAACACCAATGAAGAGAAAAACAATCAAATGGAAACAGATGAAAATGAAACACAAGCATGAAGCAGAAGCACTTCAAGAAATACAGAAGCTTTATCAACTGAAAACCAAGAAGAAACACAAGTTGCAAGAAATATAAGAAAAATTAAGCCTAGAAAAAGAAATGAAGAGCATCCAACGCTCATGAAGTTTGCTGAAGTGGCGCCTGTGGCTGAGGAGGCACAGGGGAAACAATTAGTAAGTCTTTTTATGTTTTACTTATATTTATTTTAGTTATCACCAGGAATGGGGATGAGGCTGCAGAAGTAGCAGCTTATAAGCCAAGTTGGTTTTACGGGGGTTACCAGTCACTGGTAACCCCTGTAAAAAAGTAAATAAAAATCAAATAAATAAAATAATTCAACAGAATATGAATAATTTTTCAAGTATCAAAGCTCAAGATAGGGAATATTCACCACCTGCGGGATGCTTGCCATGGATAAGGGAAGCATATAAACTAGGAGCAACTATCAAAATCAAAGAAATGAATGAAATTTACAGGGATATCAAACTGAACTTTGATGAATACATATACAAAAGCATTCAAAAATTCCTCTTCACAAACATCAATAAATATGAAAAGAATTTAATAAAAACCAATTTTCAAATAGGAGAATGAATATTTGAAATCTGCAATTTTTAATGAAGTTTTTAAGGCACTATCAAATAAAGTCAGGGATGCAGTCCTCGTAAATAATTTTAAACCTTAATTAATATTGTTTGCCGAGGCATGGGGGCAGATACAAGTTGGGCGCCCCCCAGAACCCTCTTCAAGTTCAACCAAACATCCTATATGAATAGGTTAGTACAAACATTCAAAAAATTATGCATGTTCTTGGAAAAGTATACCTTGCAAAGATTCCACATTGCAGTATACCTGGGAATCCTCCTCCACTGCATATATAACCAACGTCAAAAAGTTGGAGGATGTACCTATTCAAATGGATGTTTGCTGCTTAGCCCTCGACCGCCAGAAGACACCAATGGGATACAGGACAGTTGAGTACGTCCTCTATGATTCATTTGCTTTGGCAACACTATACGGATACTACATGCCCCCTGAAAAAAACCTACTAGTTGATTTGCTCACCCACCTGCCTTTTATCAAACAATCAGCAACCACCGGGGTACAGGGCGCCACCCCTCTAGCAATCACATCCAGGGTTGTCCACCACATACAGAAGAGTACGTGGATCCAATTAGATGCATTAGCCAAAAATTTAATTTTGTGGTATAATTCCCTGGAATAATCACATCCTTTGCAGTTAGCATCCCCCAATAAATATTTCCCCCTTGCAAATTAATATTTTTTTTAATTTTTCCTATTTTAATACTAATTTTTTTTAGTATTGTAATATGTACTATTAAAATTTTACTATAAAAATTTTAATATTACATATTTAAATATTAAAAAATTTAGTATCTAAAAGTTAATATTAAAATTTTAATAATCCATATTACAATATTAAAATTTTTAATATCAAATATTTTGATATTGAATAAATCACAGTTTAATAAAATTGTTATATTTTGATTATTTAAGCTTTAATATTTAACTTTTACAATGTATAATTATAATTTTAATTTTAAATTTTAGTATGTAAATTATAATATTAATATATCTAAATATATTACAAAACATTAGTTAAAGTTGCAACCACGTCAAATATTAAAATTAAGTTAAATTTTTTTTATTTACTAGCTCGTCGAGGCCGGGTTTTATTTATCACATAGATAAACATCAAGAATTGAATTTATCCGCATCATGCAGCCTGCTCCACTTGTTTCAAACAAATGATTGTTTAGAACTCAAATTACCTTTCCCTTGTAATGTGATTTGATAAACATATTTGATATACATGACCCACATACTAAGTACTAATTAGTAAGCAATACATGAAAATCATTGGTTGCCGTGTTGTGTGATTATAGTGGCACTGAAATAACAAGGCTCAGATGATGACATGCAAGTTCCAATTTGTGGCTTAAAAAAGCCAAAGTACCATCAAGGATTCACAATTATTATAAACTAATTTATTTCTATTTTTTTTAATTTCTTCATTTGTTAGCGCAAAAGCCAATAAAAATATTCAGTGCATTATAATAAAAAATTATATCCATCTTACCTAGTATAATTAATTTTACTTACCTTTTCTACGTATTCCTATATGTCTATAATACAATAAAACGTCACATTATTATATATAAATAATAAATATTGAGTCCTAATAAAAAAATTAAAACTAAATAAAACCCAGAGCGCCCATTTATCTGATTGGCTTGGAGGCCAGGGCTTTTGGGAGGAAGGATTCTGAGTGCTCATAGAAAGCTGCTACCACATTGAGTGGCATTGCAAATTGGCTGATCTCAAGAATATTGAATAGATCCTCAGTGTCCTGAGGAAGGCCTTGTTTCACCTTATTCTTGATCCAACCAAACACCTCCTTGATTAGATTCAGGAATGGGGAATATGGCAGGAGGAAGAGAAGTCTCATTGGACAATTGGTAAGTTGGTGGCTGGAGGTGTGGCTGTTTTTGTCAATGGGGGGGAATTCAGACACAACCAGATCCACTTTGTGGAGCCTGACATTATCAAGCATAACAATGTTGGTTGTGCCGCTGTAATTTATCCAAAGATACTCCTTGATGGCTTGGAGAAAATTGAGAAAGGTCCTGCTGTCATGGGAGCCTTTAATCATCTGATACTGGTCCAACCTGCAAGGACCAAGAAGCGCAACCATGGAATAGGTCTGGGAACAGACAGTTGCACAATGGGCTACACCGTCCTTGGACCCCTTCTCAACCCACCCATGCCTAGACCTGAGTGAGGAGGAAAACAACAATTTGTTGATATAGAAGAACTGGACATTCCCAGTCTTCTTTAGTGCCAGATATGTCTCAGCATAAATGCGTCAATCCTTGATGGTCTTTTCACTGTTTCTATTGTACAGAGAAACTCCAATCACCTTTCACAAGAAGCCCAAATCAACCATTGTTTTGTAAACAAGGGTTTTAGAAACAGAAAGCTCAAACTCTGTGGCAAGCATTAATTGGACAGCAAGTGTATCCAGGTGGCAATCCTTGGCTACCCACTGCTTGATTGCATCAATATGAACAGGCTGAAGGAGTTTGGGCTGCCGCTTAGCCTTGATGGATTTGGCAATTTGCCCAGTGTTGCCATACTTGGTGTTGATGTTGGCAATGTATCTGGCTGTGACACCAAACCAGTACACAATATCCTGAACCACCATTCCCCCAATCAAGCTGTTGAGGAGAGCTTCATGCTCACTATCTGTCAACCAATGCCAGCCCTTGGCAGGTACCACGGCATCCTGGCTACCAGGCTTGACACAGGGGATGGGGACCTTTGTGTAGAAGGTGGGATAACACTTGCTTGCAGTGGCGCCGTCAATGGTTGAATACACAATAGGCGCAGATGGTTCCTCAGTGGTGGTCAATGGCTTGTAGGTGGTGTCAAAGATGCAGGGCAGGAAGTAGCAACTCTTGGGTCAAGAGTGCGGGGCCAGGTGACAACTGGGTAAACGGTGGAGGTTTAAGTAACCTCAGTGTTCTTGGTGACCCTGGTGTAGGAGACTTTGGTTGCAGGCCTTGAGAGCAGCTTCTGTCTTGGATTGAGGCTACTGTTCCTGGCTTGAGATGCAGGAGGTGGTTGGCTGGCGCTGACACCTTGGGAGGCCTGTGTGTTGGCATGACTCCCCTTGAGTTGGGTTCTGGGTCTGTTCTTGGACCCTCTGGGACGCCCTTGTGAACAGGCTGCCCCGCAGGCTGGTGCAGGAGCGGGTTGGGAATGCAATTGACAGTCCATAAAAATAAAATAAAGAATTATATTTTAGATTAAATATGTATTCATTTGGATTTATTGGTTTAGTTGTGAGTAGTTGTTTCTCTTTATTTAGCCTTGAATAGTAGCAGAGTTTCTAGATCTGTGATTTGAAGTGAATAATATTGTATCCTTTCCAGTTTTAGATGATTTTAAAGTTTAATCACTTTTTATGTCTAATTATGGTTATTGAGATTGAATTTTCCATTTGATTTTAGTTGTGGTGGAGCTTCTTGATTTAGGTTGGTGTTTCCTACTGTGCTTACTGTACATTAAATTTGGATTCCAGTTCCCGCAATTAATATCTGAGTTTACTAGTGGCATTCAAAAGTGATTTGAAATTTGGTTCTTGGATTTGACAATCCCACAATTTCAAAAAGCATAGTAAACTTAATGAAAATGGCTGATGAATTTGAACACTTCAAATCTGATTTCAGCTAATTCATTTTGTCCATTGAAAATATGCAGTTCAACTTGAACTTTGCAAAGTGCCTATGAGTTTCTGCATTTTCAAATATTCAAATAAAAATACAAAAAAATCAATTTAATTGAAAAAAGGCCATCCTGCAAAAGTGATTCAAAATTTGGACCAAGGATTTGACAATCCCGCATTTTTACGTTCAGGTTCTGAATTTACAGTAATAAATTTATTGATTTATTGCATCACAGTGGCTCAGAAAGATTTTAATTAGCCAGCAATTTGGTCCCAGGTTAGGCCTTGCTGGTTGAGTGCCACAAATATTTTTAGGAAATTGTGCAGTAATAATTTGACACTTATGCTGATGGGCCATAGGCCCATAGCCTGATTGGCTGGTATGGGAGTTAGTAGGCTATTTAAAAGAAATTATTCCAAACCAGATCCACTAATCTGATTGGCTTGTTGGTTGATTTTCTGTGCAGGGTTGAGAAGAGAGACTTGAGAAAAGCTAGTCTCTTGTTGATCATCAACCAAGTCAAACTCATATGAGCCAGAAATCAGGTACAGGTTGGCTTCCTTGTTACCCGCATCAAAGATCTGAGTGTAAACAGGGGCCTCCACATACTGGGCTAGCTCTTTTCTGACACTACCTTGGCTTCTTTCTTGTTTGCTGAGGCTTTCAGAATTGTTGTTTTTAGAAAAAATCATTGTAAAATAGAATCAATCAGAAAACACTAAAAGAAAAGGGTTAAAATTTATAGTCTAAACTTTATTATAATCACAAGTCCATAATTGGATTGTTCCTAGAACCATTAAACATAAATAATCAGCCTTTAAAATCAATAAAAGCCCCTGTTTTCAAATTGGATAGCTGTTGATCGGCTACTAAAATGTTCTTTTTATTCTAGGATACAAATATTAAGCATCTTGCATGGCTTCATTTTGCTTTGTGTTTGTAAAGCTTTGCTTCTTGGCTGCTCTAATTTTGTTTCTGCTTAGTCCTTCTGTTGGTGCCTCATCTGAATCCTGATAGAATTATAATATTGTTGCAACCAACTTTCCAGACTTGGCTGCTAACGTATCTTACAATACACAAGGGGCGCTCAATGAGCCGCCCCTTGACATATCTAACATTATGGATTAATCTGATGGAATTATCAAATGGCAGGTACTTCATACTAATTAGGAGCACTACCAATTCAACTTGATGATTCCCACACAAGTTATTCCTTGGCTCCAAAACTTACATGGAACTTCCCACTATGCCACCCCCTTGTGGCTTTGTGGCTTTTCCCATATAGTATATTACTAACAATATTCTACAATAAACAATATCTTATTCTTACTATTCTGTCCTTTCTATTGGACTGTTGTCTTCCCCAATTCCAAATACTGAATCCTCATTGGTTCAGTTGCAACAGTGGTAGCAGCAGTAGGTTATTGACCTACCTAAAACAAAAATCCCCCCTAAGAAAGGACAGAGTATGGGCTGTATGACTACTCCCCAACAAGAGAACTTCATGCCAATCCCCAAGGGGGACATCCCCAACAGGTACGTCATCTATCAAGACCAGTTAGCTCTCACCAGCGTGTACAATTGGCTCCGCCTTGGGCAGCGTGATGCCAGCATCACCCTGCCCCAGTTGGACCTGTCTCAGCGCATGCTCAACCTTCAGCTAGAATCCTTTGCTGGTGGCGTTGAGGGGGCTGACATTGTCAGTTGGCTCCAGTCTACTGAAACCCGCCTTTGCATCTGCCAGGTTCCTGAGATCATGTGGGTTGCCACTGCGTCTGGTTGCCTCACGGGGCCTGCTGCTGTGTGGTTCACCAACTGGGACAGCCAGGAACTTGACGTTACCTGGGCAGCATTCTGAGACGCCCCCAAGTCCTGTTACAGTGAAAACTTCTCCCCCATTGTTGTGGGAACTCCTCTTCTAGCAATCAAGCAAACTGGTTCCGTTCCTGAGTACCTTGCTGCTGCCCCTGAAGCCGTGACCAACAGAAATGCAATGTTACTCACTCTCATTGTCAATGGGTTAAAACCCCATATCTGCAAGTGGGTCCCCGTAGGTTGCTGTACCTCCATTGATGACTGCTATAAAGCCATCATGGAGGCTAACAACCAGGCCTCAATGGGCTTCTGCCATACCAGTGACGCCCCATCCCAACCACGTACCACATCTGGCAGTAGCCACAGTCAAGTAGGCCGCCACCAACCATGTCAGCAGGATAATGGGACTAAACGCCCCTGCAAGGGGGAGCTTCAGCTAGCACAGATTGAGGTTCAGGGAAAAGCTTGGGGGTTGTAGCAACAAGAGGCCTTATGACCCCACCTGACTCATCCTCTCAATCCCTGCTTGCAAAAAATCCCTGTGACTACAACATTCACAAAGTTCAAACCCTGGACGTTTTTCAAGTCCACAGTGACAACCCTGTATTGCAAGCAAGCCACTCCTCAAATAAAGTAACACACTTTTCCTATCCCTTCTGTTTTTGTGGGAGCACCCACAAACTACTGGTAGATACTGGGGCCAACCACACTATGGTGGACCAGGCGTTTGCCAACTCTCAACAATTAGACCAAGTGCCCAGCAGGTTCAAGGCTGTACAGGTAGCTGACTCCCACAGGGTGGCCATCACCCACAAGACAGTACCCTTCTCTGTGAGAATGGGGAACGTCCAAGTTAAGCTCTCTGGGCCAATCATGGCAGGGCTCAGCCACAACATGATTGCTGGTCTTGACTGGCTTTGGCACAACTGTCCCTACATTGATTGAGATACCTCTGTCATCACCCTCAATAGAAATGGGGTGGGGTTCCAGATCTACCCTGTGTAAATGAGCAAGTTACTCCATGATACTGTGTTTATCAGAATAACAGAGACAGGCTTGTACAATTTCAAGGGGGGAAACTAGACTTTAACCAATGCTCAGTCAAAGTTATCTGTGATGAACCACCAGCGGCCCTCCCTTGACCTCCTCACCACCACCAGCACTTGCTGCACTCCTTGAGGAGTACAAAGATGTATTCAGTGAAACACTTGAACAATTAACTCCTCCCCAGGAGATCCAGCACATTGTACAACTTCAAGGATTGTTACCTAAAGCACAAACATTATATTGTCTCACACCAAAGGAAGATGAAACTCTCCACCAGCACCTTGTGGACGCGCTTGATAAGGGCTTCATTTGCCCCTTGCTCTCTCCATAAGGGGCAGTGGTCTTCTTTGTAGCCAAGAAGGACGGGTCCCTTTGCCTAGTCACAGACTACCACGCCCTAAATGAGGTGATGGTTAAGAACAAGTACCCCCTGACGCTGATTGACAACCTGTTTGATACACTTGCAGGTGCAAAGGTCTTTAGCAAGATTGATCTCACTGCGGTGTACAACCAGGTCCTTATTGCACCAGGGGATGAGGCAAAAACTGCCTTCTGCACACACTACAGGTTGTTTGAGTGTCATGTCATGAACTTTGGAATGAACAACACTCCCTCCACCTTTGCCATGTTGATGAACAAAGCATTTGAGGAACTGATTGGGAAATTTGTGGTGGTGTACCTTGACAACATTATTGTCTTCAGCCAAGATCAAACCACACACCTCCAACACCTCTGTGCTGTCCTCAACACCCTTTGGAAAAACCAGCTAAAAGCTAAACCCTCCAAATACGAGTTACTCAAGTTGGAGCTGTTATTCCTTGGGCACACCATCTCTGCCCAAGGGGTAAAGCCCAACCCTGCCAAAGTTAAGGCAATCACCAGCATGCTGCCCCCCACTGATGTGGGCCAAGTGCAAACATTCCTTGGCATGGTGGCCTATGTGCGCAAGTTCATTCCCAATTGTGGGGAACTAATTGCACCTCTCACTGAGCTCCTCAATACCAAGCAGCGCTTCCATTGTACCCCAGTCGGAGATCAAGACTTTGAGGCATTGAAGCAAAGGCTCACAACAGCACCAGTACTGCAGTTCCCCAATCAAAACCAACAGTACAAACTTGAGACTGATGCCTCCAAAAGAGCCATAGGGGGCGTGCTACGGGTCAAAACTGACAATGGCGTCTTCCTCCCTGTGACATATGAGTCCAGGAAACTTACTGACTCAGAACAACGCTACCCCGTCCATGATAAAGAATTGGCAGCTATTGTACACTGCGTCGAGAAGTGGTGCTGTTACCTGGAGGGTGCCACCTTCCCACCCTGCGTTCTGACGGACCACAAGTCACTTCAGTACTTCAACACGCAGTCCCACTTGACACACCACCAAGCAGGATGGGTGGAGCGCCTATCCCCTTACCAGTTGTGCATTGAGTACAAGCCTGGAAAGGAACTTGTCACAGCTGACGCTCTTTTGCAACTCTACGTAGCATCCATCACTGGGGACGATGGTTTGGATCCAGATTGACCCATGCTCTACCTCCGTCCTGAGGCAACTTGCTACGAGGGCCTTAACTTGGTAACCATCTCCAAGCTGAAAGACAACAAAAGCCAGTTCACCAATGATGCTGGTAACATCTGCTGTTGAGCAGAGACAGATGAAAAGATGCCTTACATTCCCACCACACAACAAGGGGACACAATATTGCACTACCACCAAACCCTGGGTCACATCAGAGGGCGTAACCTCTTTGAGATCATGAAACACAAGGTTTGGTGGCCGCACATGTGTCAAGACATCTTGGACCTCCTCAAAATGTGCATGTTGTGCAAAAAGAACACATCCAAACCTGCACCCCCTAAGTCTGTCCTGCCCATCAAGGCCATGGAACCCTTTGAGCAGTGGGCTCTTGACATTATGGGGCCACTCCCCAAAGACAGACTGGGGAAGAAGTACATTATCACTGCCATCAACTACTTCACTTGTTGGCCAGTGACCTGGGCAACAACCAACTACACTGCCACCACCATTACCTGCTTTATTGACAAGGAAATTGTGGCCTTCTTTGGGCAACCCAAACGTCTCATCACAAATGGCAGCCCTGAACTTGTTGGGCATGTCATGAAGGCATACTGCGCCAAGAACGCACTCCAACGTATAGTTACAACCCCCTACCATCCTCACGCCAATGGACGCATGGAACGGTTAAATGGTTCACTGGTTCAACTGGTTGCCAAGCTCTCACAAGAGCACCCCAACACTGCATGGACTGAACACCTACCCACCACTCTACTTATCCTGCAAGCAAGAATCAACAGGGGAACTGGGTTCAGCCCTAGCACCCTGGCCTTTGGGACACCCAACAGTCTGACAGGGGTTGAACAGGGGAAATTGCGGTCCAAGGTTCCCAACAAGCCTCCCCTAGTAACAACCCCTTCACTGGATTAATGGCGTGCCAAGGCCCAGAAAATTAAACACAAGCGGATTGCAGGAGGGACAAAGCACCTCAAAGCTAGATACACTGTAGGTGACCCCGTCTACACCATCAATCCCAATTCTGCCAAGTTGGAACCCAACCACCTAGGGCCCTTCAAGATAGCCGCTGTCTACAACAATCATACCTACCAACTTGAAGATGCCCAAGGAAACACCAAGAAGCTTCACCATGACCGCTTGCGCCCCTGCTGCGCCATCCCCACACAAAGATTGTTTGTGCGGACCTTCCCAGACATTCCACAGACTCCAGTCCTGGTGTCTGATGACAAGCAGGGGGCAAGGGGGGGGTGTTGCAACCAAGTTTCCAGACTCAGCTGCTAACATATCTTACAATACACAGGGGGCGCTCAATGAGCCGCCCCTTGACGTATCTAACATTATGGATTAATATGATGGCAATATCAAATGGCAGGTACTTCATCCTAATTAGGAGCACTACCAATTTGACTTGCTGATTCCCGCACGAGTTATTCCTCAGCTCCAAACCTTACATGGAACTTCTCACTATGCCACCCTCTTGTGGCTTTGTGGCTTTTCCCATATAGTATATTACTAACAATATTCTACAATAAACGATACCTTATTCTTATTATTCTGTCCTTTCTATTGGACTGTTGTCTTCCCCAATTCCAAATACTGAATCCTCATTGGTTCAGTTGCAACAATATATTCCAGAATGCTATAATATATTTAACTTGTTTTACCAAGTCATTTTTTTTGTAGTTTAAACAACACCGCTTGATATTTGCTATAATTTTGTATAATGGGATAGTGAAATTTTGTTTTTTGGTCTTTTGCCAGTTCACCAGAAATTTTCAAACTATTTTCAGCCTAGGCTCCCCAGCTTAGATTTTGCTTAAACCAGAGTTCATTCTGTTTAAATCTGTTTATTTTTGCTTAGCGCCATAGTTGTGAAAACTACTGTACCTGAGTATATTTGTAGCCAGTTTATCCCATCAAAAGATATGAGGTTATCTTAGAGGAACATAGATGCTCACTTCTATTCTGAAAACCAGTTTCCAACAATGAGATTTCTAACAGAATGAAGTCATTTATAATTTTTTCTTTAAATCTCATTTAAAATGTTAAATATGCTGCTATTTTGTCAGAAGTGGTGTTGTCAGAAATCCTGCTGCCAGAATCAAAGTGGGTATCAAAAAATAAGCAATAAACTCAATACTGATACCAAAACTTGCCAATGAATTTACCTACAATGCCCAAAAACCAACTCAGCAAAGAACTGTTTAAGATCTGGCTGTTGTAAAAAAACTAGCAAGAGAAATAAGCTGAAGTAATTAGAAAGTCTTTACAAAATTGCTATTTTTAGCCAAACAGATCAAGGATATATACAGAACTCCTTAGAAGTTGAAGGTTCTGAGGCTGCTGTACGTAAAAGACTAAATAACCAAGGGTTATACAGTCACACTGCAAGAAAAACCCCTTTGCTACCCCAGAGGATACAGTTAAAAGGTTGGCCTTTGCTCACCAACATACTGATTACCTTATATCTTTCTGAAAAAAGATTATTTGACCTGTAGAGACCAAAGCGCTTTCTAGCAGATCTTAGAGACCCAGAGCTTGCTATTGCAGACCAGGAGAATTTCTCAAGCCCTGTGTAATACCCAGGGGAACGTGAGATTCCTCTGGTAAGGCGAGAGAGAAGGCTGACAAACTGGAACCCTGTTAAAGTAATGACAATATGGTGCACTGCCATCAGCCAACGTAAAAACTTTGAATGAACATTGAACCAGCCAAAATTTCTGGTGAATCACTTCAGGATATAATGCACATCAGTATATATGGCCAAGGAATTAGTGGATCAAGAAGACATCAGGGAAGGCAAGACAGTGTCATTTGAAGAGTTTAGCTGCAGTGACTCTTAAAGTATCAGTTTGTGTCTTCTGATTAGGACCTTGTGTAGGCAGTGATTGATGGTTAGGTCCTGAACCCTAGGCATGCTGTGAGCACAGCAAGAAGATGGGTTGATCCATATTATTTCTGGGGAAGAGGATTTGGTTGTGGTGTAGTTTCTAACTAGTTTACTTTTATCTGGAAAATATAACCAGATTTATGTGATAAACAAAGGAGAAAATTCTCCCAGCAATAGCACAACCTACCACCAAGAGGTCAAGTTTATTGTACAGTAATCTTGCTGGGAGCAGAAGCAATCCAAAACAATGAGCTGAGGCCTCTAACAGTTTGGATTTAGGACAGATTCCCTTTCTAGGTCAGCTCTGGAATTGACCTAGCCCAAATGCTTGGCTGGTGGCCAAGTCACATCATCCTGGTTAGAATAGGCTCTCTTGATGCACCCAAATTCAGCTGGGGGATCTGAACCCCAAAAACCAACCATACTTGTAGGTCCCAGGTTAGTCAAACCTTTGGACTGGGGACTGGGGTTGGCTGGTTGCCAAAATGGCCCAGCGTTTGAGGGTTCAGGATTGGGATCTGAATTTAAAAATTTCTGATACCTCTGATCTGGGCAGCTTTCAGATCCAAGAGTCTCAGTGTTGCCCTGGGCACTGCTGGTTGGGCTGTGGACCCTGGGCAGGGTTTGTATTTTGTAGCTCAATCTTGATCTAAATTCTGGATCTCAGATTTTCTTGCAGCAGTTTTCCCAATAAGAGGGACTGCTGCTTGTATTTAGAGACCCCCTAATTTTGGCTATATTGTAGGGACATTTATTTTTGAGCTAATATTAGAAATATTCCTGAACCCCTGCTGTTTAAAAGATACTGTTAAAAATAAGCATGTGGATGCCATGTTTTGAGGCTGTTTTACAGCCAATACAAGATGAGAGATCCAACTGCTCACTGTGAAGATGCATGCTGTTGTCTACAGAAGGGTCTTTGATTAGAATCTCTGTCATCTTATGAGGGGTCTGCAAGATTCAGCCAACTGTATCTTCATGCAAGATAGCACTGCTGTCTGCAGAGCCAACATTGCCCAGGGATACTTGAATTCTAACCAGGTTGTATGTTTGTATTGGCCTCCTTGAAGCCCAGACTGAAATGTGGTTGAACCTATTGGGGATGCTATTGGGCTGGATTTGCAACAAGGCTCCAGACAACCCATAGTGGATCTAAAGTTTGGGGTGGCAAAGGCATGGGGGTGATCCCTATGAAACTCTCAAGGACCTTGTCCACTCGGCGCCCAGTAGGCTTTCTGCAGCTATCAAAGACAGATAAGGGGCCAACCAAGTACTAAGTGCTTGAGATATTCAATGCTGTAAGTGATCTAAATATGCTAATAGGTATGTATATTTTTTGTTTATTTTTTAAATTTATTTTTGCATACTTTTTAAAGCCCTGTGTAAAGTTTTGTGGTCCAAGTTTTCATGCGAATCTGGCACATTCTTGTTTGTAAAATCTTGCATCGTCTTAAATAGTGCCGATGTCCTATCACTTAAGGAGGTTACTGTATATCTGATGGGAGTCTTAGCTCAGCTAAGCCATTTATCTGCAGGGTTTAGGCAGGGATGGTTTAAGCTGAGGAATGTCCAAAATAATAAATTAGGGATGGGTTTGACACCTACCTACAATTGCAAACTCAACCCTTTAAAAGCATATTTTGGTATATAATTTATTATAGTCCAGGGGCTCATAATGCCTCGGTTAGAGATGTGAGTGTAAGATGATATGCAGATTTACATTTATTGAATCTACGCCAGGCTCAGCCTCGATTCAGTTAGAATAGGTCGATGCAGGGGGTAGTTTGAACTTCTTTCGGCAAACCTATACTTTTGTCGTCTCGAATCATTGATGAGTGGTTGTAAACTGATGAAAGAAGGTTCTTTTTGCTGATACGATTCTTCCACCAATCAAGCAAGGGATGGATGAAAAATAAGTTTAGGTTGGCTTGTAATGTTGATAAGGTATCTTTAAAGGTGATTTGCTTAAATATCACAATATATAATCAGTGGTCGGAAGCTATCTTTGTTCGGATTGTGTTCCAGCCAATCATCCCGTTGGATATCTTTAGTTGACAAGTCACTATCAAATGGTTAATGTGGTAATAAAGAAGTCACCTGTTGGATGATTATAGTGATAGTGGACTGATAGCTGGACTCTATCGCTGATAACTTAAATTCGAGGGTTTAAAGTGGTATCGTCGTCTTCATTGGTGACTAGCTTCTTGAACTTTGAAGGCTATATTTGAGTTCTCTTCTAAAGTCATCTCCAGTCAAAATGTTAAGTGAAGCACAGTTGCGACTTCAAAAGATCCATAACCATCTCAAGCCCTCCGAGCAGGCTCTAGGGTAATACCTACTGATTAACCCCTATTTCTTCTTTAACTAAATTAACTAGGAATATCAAGATTACCGATGAGAATTCTGGTAAGGACTGGGTTGTCCCAGCACCCGATTCCGATGCCACTAGCACCAACTTCCATGTCGTCAAGGGGAGGTAAAATTCTATAATTGTATGGTTCTTAATTTTTATAGCAAGGATCCCAACACCTTAACTATCCTTGATAACCGCACCAATAAGGTTTATGAAGTTCCCATTCACAAGGAAACCATTAAAGCCTCCTCTTTCAAAGCTATGAAAGCTTCTTCCAATGATTCTGGTCTCATGTAAGGCGTTGAAGTTTAAATTAAATTTTCAAGGGTGTATGATCCTGGGTTCATGAACACTGCTGTTGCTCAGTCCAAGATCACCTTCATCGATGGTGATGAGGGGATCCTTCACTACCGAGGATATCCCATCGAGGAACTTGCAGAAAAGTCCAGCTTCCTGGAGGTATCTTACTTGCTCCTGTACGGCGATTTGCCAACCAAGGTGAGTCTAGCTTCTTCAAGTTAATAACCCCAATAGGAACAGTTTGCCGAGTTCAACTCGGAGGTTATGAACCATACTTTCTTGCACCGCAGTCTGACTGATCTCATGAGTGCATTCAACTATGATGCCCATCCTATGGGCATGTTTATTAGGTAAATTGATTATTCAATATTTTCTTATTTTAAACAGTGGCGTATCTGCCCTCTCCACCTTCACTCCTGATGCCAATCCCTCCCTGCAGGTAAACTTACCCAATATCTCTATCCTAAACGTCGCCAGGGAACAGACTTGTATGACAACAAGGGAAATATGGACAAGCAGATCATCCGAATCCTTGGCAAGATGCCCACCCTCGCTGCCCTCTCTTATCGCAACAGAATTGGAAGGTAAATGTTGTTGCAGCCCAATGCTAACGGCAGACCCATCAACAATCCCCAAAGCCACCTCTCCTACACCGGAAACTTCTTGTACATGCTTGATCGTCTGTCAGAACATAGCTACCAACCCAACCCCAAGCTGGCACGGGCGTTAGATATCCTCTTTATTCTCCACGTAAGTGCATTTATAAATCTCGTGCTTACGTGTAGGCTGATCATGAGCTTAATTGCTCGACTGCCGCCATGCGCCACATTGGGTCCAGTCGTGTAGATCCTTACAGGTATCCTTATCTTTAGACGTGGCTGACATGTAGTGCTATTGCTGGTGCAGCGGCAGCCTTGTATGGCCCTCTTCATGGCGGAGCCAATGAGGTACACAGTTCCCCTTTCCTTCCTAACCCTGTAGGCTGTGCTTCGCATGCTCGAAGACATTGGCACAGTAGAAAACATTCCCAGATTCCTAGCCAAGGTCAAGACCCGCGAAAAGAAATTGATGGGCTTTGGACATCGGATTTACAAGAACCACGACCCTCGTGCCGCCATTATCCGTCGTACAGCTTATGAGGTAAACCCATGCCCCATGCCTATCTAACCGTCAGGTCTTTGAGGTTTGCGGGCGTGAATCTCTTATTGATGTCGCTGTGGCGTTGGAGGATGCCGCGCGTAGGGACAGCTACTTTGTTGAACGCAAACTCTACCCCAACGTGGACTTCTACTCTGGCCTTATCTACAAGGCCATGGGGTTCCCCACTGATTTTTTCCCAGTTCTCTTTGCCATTCCCCGTGTGGCTGGCTGGTTAGCTCATTGGAAAGAGGCACATTCCACCCCAGGCGGCAAGATCTGGCGCCCCCGCCAGATCTACACTGGCTCTGCTCGTCGGGCATATCTCCCAATAGAAGCTAGAACCAAGGATAACGTCAACGCTGAATCTATCACACGAATCAGCAAGGTAATATTGAGATTGAATTCTACTAATATTCTAGCACCAAACTTCCAAGCGCTCGTCGGTTGCCACCGCCAAGTATTAATTAAAAATGCTTTAGTTAAATGTATCTAGAACTTCAATTGTCATTGCAGTTTTCTTTCAGTCGCTGGTTTTACAAGTGCCACAGAAAGCAATATTTTTAAACACTTATATTTTAATTTTCGATACACTGTATAAATACAAGCCTTTCTTATGTTTAGCTCTGAAGTTTTCCAATAAGATACATTGTACTTCTCCATTCTGCGTGTGATTTGGTATCATTCTCCCCTTGAAAATATCTACCTTTTCCTCTAACACCCCATGTCCACTACATTAGCTTAATTAAATTAGATGATCAACCTAATGCCACAAGCTCACTTGCATTCTCATATTTTTAATCCCTTTAAATAGCCCATTGGTTGGGTAAATGGTATACAATCTTTGTCACGGTACAGTAGCTTTCACAGCTGTGGCGCCAAGCAGAACCGGCTCTGATTCAAACGGAATAATAGCGGACCCAAACCTATCGTCGATCAATATAAATCCATAGGATTTTATCCTGTTCAAATCTGGGTTGTTTTTGCTTATTGCCATGGCTCTGAAACTACTGTACCGTATACCAACCTGGTCAGGAATACTTCTGGCATCAAAGGTGTAAATCAAATTGCTTTTAAGGTGCCAAATGCGATCACCCCTGAACCAGTAAAAAAACACTACCAACACAAAGAAAAACAGCTGAATTGACACCAAAAGGAGCTGTCTACAAGCAGCAGTTTTCCCAGATAGAAGACTTCACTCAAAACAGCCCTCAGATTGGCAGCAAGCTCATTTTGAAATCTGTAGTTGAATTTGACAATGGATTGAATTTCACCTGATCCAACTCTAAGCCATTCTGCTGCCAGCTCATCCAGCTACCAGTCCTGGCTGTAAAGTTACTTCCCCTTTGGCCTCGGATAGGGATATTCCCCCCAAAAAACTAAGGAATCCTCTCAAACCCCCGCCAAACCTCTAAATTCACTGGGAGATTTAGTGCACACAATTGATGAGAGATTTGTCCTGGCATATCCCTCCCAGACTGTGCCTGTCAGTACCCAACCTGTGTGCCCAACTTGGGAAGAGCCCCTAATCAATTTGGATTATTTGTTGGCTTGGCTTCGCCTCCATTTAAAACAAATGCACATCAACTAATCAGAATGTGCCAAATCAAAAGACTCCTCCTGCCCTGAATCCCTGGATTCAAGCTGCCCTACTCCATTCATAACCCTCAGCCAATCAGATCTGGTAGAAGATATTAATGTCAAACCCTCCAACCCTCTGGTCCTGGGAAACAAAAATTCTCTCCCAACCAGCCAGGAGGCTCCCCTGCTCCTGGTGGCCTCCAAGCCCTCTTAAAATTCAGGGAGCTCTAGGGATCCCTGCTTGTCTATTTTTCAAATCAAAAATTTAAGTTTCTATTATTGCTCTCAAGTTAAAATCTTGAGGCCCTAAAATGATTTAAAATAATCAGTACGGTTCATTTTTGACTTTGCCTTGCCTTAATATCCCCTTCCCTCTTCTGGGCTTCTTGGGACTACCATCTTAGATCAACTCTCACCCCAGCCGCTTAGGTTTATCTTGTACACTTCATCAACCGGGTGTCAGGAATATTTCTGACAATAACCAAATCTCTGTCAAAACACCAAGTTGGAAAAAGATAGGAGACACCAAACCAAGAAATGCACAATTTGACTTGGATTTCTCCCATTTATCGAGAAAAATAAAAATAAAATTGAAGTCAAAACAGGACTTGGCCAGCCCCAGAATAATTTATCATTCAGGCAGGCGCCCGTCAGCACCCACCCAGCCAGCTGCCAGCGGGCCTCCTGCCAGTCTCCAACCCATCCACCAGGCCTCCTGCTTACCCAGCTAGCCCCCAGCAGGCCCACTGCCAGTCTTCCACCCACCCGCTTGCTCCCTGGGTCCTAGCTAACTGCCATCCACCCACCTGGGTCCCAGTCCTCACTTCCCAGCCAATCAGAAGCCCCCACTCAATTCAGCCAATCAGAAAAGTCCTTGATAAAAGGGCATAAAATCAAAAACAATTCCTGCCCATCAGAAGAGGGAAAAACTCAAGTTTTAAATTTGAGCAGCAATTCTACTCATAACCAATGGGATTCTGAACCCCAGGTCATGTGGTTGAGCCCAGACCCCAACAAAACATGCCTTTCAAGACAAAAACAGATCTTGAAAGTCCCATGAGTTTTCATCACCACCTGACCCCATGCCCAGAAGAGATCATTGGCCCCAGTCAAGGATGGCCAAACCCACAACAGATTGCCAAAGAACAAGGGTTTGGTCATCTTCTCAAACCCTAACTCCCAATCCCATCCTCCAAACTTTTGGGATCTCCAATCCCCTGTTTTCATTCCAACTTGCAAAGCTTTGCACAGTGAAAAGCACTATAAATAAAGGATCCCTCCTCAGTAATAGCTTGAGCTATTATTGAATTTAATACCCTCAATAAAGCTAGTTTTCAACTCTCAACTTCCAAGTCAGCTCTTAGTTAGTTACCCCCGCCTGCAACCTCCAATCCTGGGTAGATGAACCACCTCATCTTCACAGCTGTGCTTACAGCTTGCCTGGGGATTGGAGAATATCAACAAGGACCAGAGTTCTTTGGGCCTTTTCCAGAAGGGTTAGGTCACTACTACCACTATGCCCCTGGACAATTCAATTCTTCCAACACAGGTTCCTGGCCTCCTCTTGTGTCACCACACTTTACCATGTCTATTGCACTGTATACCTCCCTGTAATACATGCTAACCTACTTTGTGGGAAGCTTTGAGAGGTACAACATCACGCCAAAGTATTCCGGTGGCTGATGATCATTCACCCAATCATTACTGCCTTGACCAGTTTCCAGTTTTCCAACTTCCAGCCATATCTTCTTCAAGTAGTACCTACAATGTCTGGGTATTACACCAGGTTCAAACTCAGGCATCTTCTTCACACTTTCAAAAAGCGGGGTTGGAACTAATTTGATTAATAAATTCAATATATATCCTTACTTTAAGTTGAATTGATTTAAGTTAAAAGAGAGATCTGGTTTGATGCTCATCACATTAAGCATCAAGTACTTCTGTGTGGTCTCCTTGCCTCCCACTGTCTGGTTTTCAATCAGGCTCCCATTTTTGCCCCAAGGTATCCTCTTATGACTCTTGCATAAGTCATAGCCCTCTTGTGAATGCTTGGGGGTGTTTATTTTTCTGAGATAAAGACAGCCATGATGATTTTCTTTATCAAGCTTGTGGGGTTTTTGGTGCTGCTGGCTCTGTTTCTTCTGTGTGCTGCCTCCCCTGACAAGTGGCATTGTGTTAAGGTCAAGTGGTGGGCGGCACTATTCAAGGAAAGACAATGAAGATATAGCAAGGAAGTTGTGAGCTGCTTGAGGAGCAACAAGCCAAATTGGGAATGTGGAGCAAGCATTCAAGAACCTTGTGAGGTATAGCAGGAGATGGAGGTCAAAATCAAAGCCAGTAAAATCATTTTAAGAGGGAAATCAGAATAATCATTTGAAACAGAGGGAATAAAAAAAGCTGGCCAGGGAACAGCCAGGGAGTCTGCAGCTAACTGAACTGCTGTAGAGGCAAAATTATCAAACAAAGGGCCCATAAGGCCCAAATGTTCAAGAATTTATCAAGAACTTCCTTTATTTTCCAGGGTGAGTAAAGTATCTAGAAACAAGTTTAAGTGTGGAAGTTGGGAGAGTTTTAAGGGAATTCAGGTTAGGAGGATGAAGAGTTTGCAGCTTCTGATTGGTTGGTGCAAATATTTTTTCAGTTAAAAATTTGATGTTGTGACTTGACTGAATGATATCATAATCCAAAGAATTCTGGCAACCAGCAGGTCAAGCACCATGCTCTTTTGGCAATGAATAGTGTGTAGCTAATTTATTGTAGTTAGCTGGCACAAAAAGAAAAATTTCCAGAATTTTGAGGAAAATCTGAGCAGGCCCAGCTTGAACCCATTTTTTGTCTATGACAATTTTTAACTTGTCTAACATCTTCAAAGGTTTGGCAGCATTACAGTGTTAGTTTTTAGTCTTTTGGGGTTGTGTTATTCCTATCATTTGGAATTCCACTGTAACACATTGCCTCATTGCTTCAGTAGCCTCTGTTAGGAAAAATTACTGTAAATTCAGAACCTGAACGTAAAAATGCAGGCTTGTCAAATCCTTGGTCCAAATTTTGAATCACTTTTGAAGGATGGCCTTTTTTTAATTAAATTGATATTTTGAGTATTTATTTGAATATTTGAAAATGCAGGAACTCATAGACACTTTGCAAAGTTCAAGTTGAGCTGCATAAATCCAATGGACAGAATGAATTAACTGAAATCAGGTTTGAAGTGTTAAAATTCATCAGCCATTTTCATTAAGTTTACTATGCTTTTTGAAATTGTGGGATTGTCAAATCCATGAACCAAATTTCAAATCACTTTTTAATGGCACTAGTAAACTCAGATATTAATTGTAGGAACTGGAATCCAAATTTAATGTACACTAAGCACACTAGGAAACACCAATCCAAATAAAGAAGCTCTATCACAACTAAAATCAAAATAAAAATTCAATCTCAATAACCATAATTAGACATAAAAGTTATTAAACTTTAAAATCATCCAAACCCGGAAAGTATACAATATTATTCACTTCAAATCACAGATATAGAAATTCTGTTACTATTCAAGGCTAACTCAAGAGAAAATAACTGCCCACAACTAAACCAATAAATCCAAATAAATACATATTTAATCTAAAATAATTTTTATTTATTTTATTTTTATGGACCATCAGTTGCATTCTCAACCTGCTCCTGCACCAGCCTGCAGGGCAGCCTGTTCACAAGGGCGTCCCAGAGGGTCCAAGAACAGACCCAGAACCCAACATGAGGGGAGTCGTGCCAATACACAGGCCTCCCAAGGTGTCATTGCCAGCCAACCACCTCCCGTATCCCAAGCCCAGTCAATCAGCCTGAATCCCAGACAGAAGCCACTCTCAAGGCCTGCCACAAAAGTCTCCTACACCAGGGTCACCAGGAACACTGAGGTTACTTACACCTCTACTGTATACCCAGTTATCACCTGGCCCCGCACTCTTGACCCAAGAGTTGCTACTTCCTGCCCCCGCGTCTTTGATACCTCCTATCAGCCATTGGCCACAACTGAGGAGCCATCTGTGCCTGTGTCTTATGCCACCATTGACGGCGCCAGCGCAACCAAGCGTGATCCCATCTTCTATACAAAGGTCCCCATCTCCTGTGTTGAGCCTGGTAGCCAGGATGCTGTGGTACCTTCCAAGGGCCGGTGTCAGTTGACGGATAGTAAGTGTGAAGCTCTCCTCAACTTCTTGAACGGGGGAATGGCAGTTTGAGATATTGTGTCCCAATTTGGTATCACAGCCAGATACATTGCCAACATCAACACCAAGTATGATAATACTGGGAAAATTGCCAAATCCACCAAGGCTAAGCAGCAGCCCAAACTCCTTCAGCCTGTTCATATTGATGCAATCAAGCAGTGGGTAGCCAAGGATTGCCACCTGGACACACTTGCTGTCCAATCAATGCTCACCACAAATTTTGGGCTTTTGTTTCTAAAGCCCTTGTTTACAAAGCAATGGTTGATTTGGGCTTCTTGTGGAAGGTACTTGGAGTTTCTCTGTATAATAGGAACAATGAAAAGACCATCAAGGATTGACACATTTATGCCAAGACATATCTGGCACTAAAGAAGACTGGTAATGTCCAGTTCTTTTATATCAACAAATTGTTGTTTTCCTCCTCACTCAGGTCTAGGCATGGGTGGGTTGAGAAGGGGTCCAAGGACGGCGTAGCTCATTGTGCAGCTGTCTGTTCCCAGGCCTATTCCATGGTTGCTCTTCTTGGTCCTTGCGGGTTGGACCAGTATCAGATGATTAAAGGCTCCCATAACAGCAGGACCTTTCTCAATTTTCTCCGAGCTGTCAAGGAGTACCTTTGGATAAATTACAGCAGCACAACTAACTTTTTTGTGCTTGATAATGTTGGGCTCCACAAAGTGGATCTGGTTGTTTCCAAGTTCCCCCCATCAACAAAAACAGCCATTCTGCCAGCCTCTGCCTTGCAGACTGCCCAATGAGACTCCTCTTACTTCTGCCCTATTCTTCATTTCTGAATCCAATTGAGGAGGTGTTTGGTTGAATCAAGCTAAGGTGAAACAAGGCCTTCCTCAGGACACAGAGGATCTCTTCAACATTCTTGAGATCAGCCAATTTGCAATGCCACCCAATGTGGTGGCGGCTTTCTATGAGCACTTGGAATCCTTCCTCCCTAAAGCCCTGGTTTCCGAGCCAATCAGATAAATGGGTGCTCCAGGTTTTATTTAGTTTTAATTTTATTTAGTTTATTTTTATTAGTACTCAATAATTATTATTTATATATAATAATGTGAGGCTATAAATGTATTATAGACATATAAGAATACATAGAAAAGGTAAGTAAAATTAATTATACTAGGTATGAGGAATATATTTTTATTATAATGCACTGAATATTATTATTGGCTTTTGCACTAAAAAATAAATAAATTAAAAAAGATAGAAATAAATTAGTTTATAATAATTGTGAATCCTTGATGGTACTTTGGCTTTTTTAAGCCACAAATCAGACCTTGCATGTCATCATCTGAGCCTTGTTATTTCAGTGCCACTATAATCACACAACAAGGCAATCAATGATTTTCATGTATTGCTTACTAATTAGTACTTAGGACGCGGGTCAAGTATATTGAATATGTTTATCAAATCACATTATGAGGGAAAGGTAATTTGAGTTCTAAACAATCATTTGTTTAGAACAATAGTGGAGCAGGCCGCATGATGCAGATAAATTCAATTCTCAATGTTTTTTATGTGATAAATAAACCTGTACTCAATGAGCTAATAAATAAAAACATTTTTAACTTATTTTTAATATTTGACATGGTTGCAACTTTAACTAATGTCTTGTAATATATTTAGATATATTAATATTATAATTTACATACTAAAATTTAAAATAAAAATTAAAATATTAAAAGTAAAATTATAATTATAAATCTTAAAAGTTAAATATTAAAGTTTAAATAATCAAAATATAACAATTTTATTAAATTGTGATTTATTCAATATCAAAATATTTGATATTAAAAATTTTAATATTGTAATATGTATTATTAAAATTTTAATATTAACTTTTAGATACTAATTTTTTTAATATTTAAATATGTTATAGTAAAATTTTTATAGTAAAATTTTAATATTACATATTTAAATATTAAAATTTTGTATTGAAATATAAAAAATTAAAAAAATAAATTTTAATTTATAAGGGGGAAATATTTATTGGGGGATGTTGATTGCAAAGGGAATGCAATTATTCCGGGGAATTATACCCCAAAATTAAGTTTTTGGCTAAAGCATCTAATTGGATCCACATACTCTTCTGTACGTGGTGGACAACCCTGGATGCAATTGCTAGAGGGGTGGCGCCCTGTACCCTGGTGGTTCTTGATTGTTTGATAAAAGGCAGGCGGGTGAGGGAATTGATCAATAGGTTTTTTTCAGGGGGCACATAGTACCTGTATAACGTTGCCAATGCAAAGGAGTCATACAGGACATGCTTGACTGTCCTATATCCCCGTGGTGTCTTCTGGCGGTCAAGGGCTACATGACAAATATCCATGTGAATAGGTACATCCCCCAACTTTGTGACGCTGGTTTTTAATATGCAGTGTAGGAGGATTCCCAGGTATACCGCGACGTGGATTCTCTGCAAGGTATACTTTTCCAAGAACATGCATATTCTTTTGAAATTTTGAACTAACCTATTAATATAGAATGTTTGATTGAACTTGAAGAGGGTTCTGGGGGGTGCCTGACTTGAATCAGCCCCCCAGGCCTTGGCAAACAATATTAATAAAGGTTTAAAATTATTCACAAGGACTGTATCTCTGACTTTATTTGACAGTGCCTTAAATACTTCATTAAAAATTGCAGTTTTTAAATATTCAGTTCCAATTTGAAATTCAGTTTTTATTAAATTCTTTTCATATTTGTTGATGTTTGTGAAGGAGAATCTTTGAATGCTTTTTACATATATACATCAAAATTCAGTTTGATATCCCCGCAAATTTCATTCATTTCTTTGATTTTATATTTGATCCTATTTCATATGCTTCCCTTATCCATGGCAAGCACCCCACGGGTGGTGAATATTCCCTATCTTGAGCTTCAATATTAAAAATTTTATTCATATTCATTTGAATTATTTTATTTATTTGGTTTTTATTTATTTGTTTTACAGGGGCCACCAGTGACTGGTAACCCCCATAAAACCAACTTGGCATATAAGCTGCCACTTCTGCAACCTCATACCCATTCCTGGTGATAACTAAAATAAATATAATTAAAACATAAAAAGACTTACTAATTGTTTCCCCTGTGGCCCCCTCAGCCACAGGCGCCACTTCAGCAAACTTCATGAGTGTTGGCTGCTCTTCATTGATTTTTCTAGGCTGAATTTTTCTTATATTTCTTGCAACTTGTGTTTCTTCTTGGTTTTCATTTGATGAAGTTTCTGTATTTCTTGAAGCGCTTCTTCTTCTTGATTGTGTTTCATTTTCATCTGTTTCCATTTGATTGTTTTTCTCTTCATTGGTGTTAATTTCCTTTTGAATTTCAGTTCCCTCAATTAGTTTAATCTTATTGTTTTCTTTGGCCCCCTGCCAGAACTCCCACAAATTGTAGGCTGTGTTGTTGAACTTCAGACTTGATAAAATTGTTCCCTGTAGATTAAGTAATGCTTCTTTGTTCTTTTTATCTATAATATTTCCCAATTTATCCAGAGCATCTTCTTTTGACTGGATTAGTGGCTGGCCCTGGTTACCCAGCTTTCCTGTTACTATTTCCCTGATATTTTTTTCTATTTCAACAAACTTTTGCAGGTGTGCTTCTAATTTGTTGATCAAGTTATAGATTGTTGACATTTTGTTTGAATTCCATCAAAAAACTGGTTTTTATAGTACTATCTTCAACACAGACATATTTTTCATCATCATTAATAAATTAAAGACAATAAACGTAAATATTGGATTAGAATATTGCAATTAGACGTCAACTCTTGATATTTTGATATTATGTGCATAACTCAATGCATTTTGTTTAATAAAATACATTGTAAACTTGGCTTTTTACATTATAATTTAATGAAATGGACTGTGTTTATATTAGGGCCATTAACACTTAGTACAAATATTGAAAATTAGTGCATTTTACAGCCTGTATATTTATCTATTGATAATAATTCTGTAAACTTTTCAGTTGGATTTTGCAAGGTAATAATGTAATGGGACAAAAAATTACTGTTTATTGTCATTAATTGGCTGATTTTCTTTGCTGTGGCAATTGTGAATTTTCTGATATTTATGCACTAGTATCCAATTGGTTGTCTTCACATCCAATTGCACAGGCAATAGGAAATCAAGCTGCCACCCCAACCAGATCCAGTCTCGGGGTGGCAGCTTGATTTCCTATTGCCTGTGCAAATTAATGTGAAACCAACCAATTGTATACTAGTGCATAAATATCAGAAAATGCACAATTGCCACAGCAAAGAAAATCAGCCAATTAATGACAATAAACAGTATTTTTTTAACCCATTACATTATTATCTTGCAAAATACAACTAAAAAGTTTATAGAATTATTACCAATAGGTAAATATACAGGCTGTAAAATGCACTAATTTTCAGTATTTGTACTAATTGTTAATGGCTCTCTAATATAAACACAATCCATTTCATTAAATTATAATGGGAAAGGCCAAGTTTACAATGTATTTTCTTAAACAAAATGCATTGAGTTATGCACATAATATCAAAATATCAAGAGTTGACGTCTAATTGCAATATTCTAATGCAATATTTGTGTTTATTGTCTTTAATTTATTAATGATGATGTAAAATATGTCTGCTCATAATTTTAAGCTATTCAAAAAAACGTATAACATTTTATTAATTATGGGAAATTCTAATGACGTAAAAAATATATTATTAATTATGAACTGAAAGAATAAAATCAACTTTAATGAGTTGTCACAAAGAAAAGATTTATTTACTAATCAAAGGACAGGAACAGGAGGGAATGGGAAGAATTAACATTGCCTTCATCTGCGCCTATGAAAGGGACAGCATCAGAGATAGTGGTGAGGGAATGGGTGGTGGTTTGGGGAGTCAGGGTTGGAAGGCAGGTGGCTTGATGGGGGGGCTTGGGGAGGCAGGGTTTGTTGACTGGGAAGGGGCAGCAAGAGCTGATTGCTTCAATTGCTTGAATTCTTCCTCCGTCACATATACTGGCTTGACAAAACAGATGGACTGGCGTGGGGGGAGGAAGGGTCCTTTCTGGACTTATTTGATCTCATCATCTTCTATGCAAGTGATAGTGATAAGTCCTGGACAGACGCAGAAGGGAAAAGCTCATACCCCTTATCAATTTGGGTGCATAGTTTGTTGTAGGTGGCAGGCTTTAAGCACGCAAGGGCAGAACCAAAATTGTAGAGACATACATCTGAAAGATGCATGTTGGCGTAGTTGATGGGGTAGGACCAGCAGGTATGCCCTGCAGCCCTGATTTCTTGGGTTGCCCATTCCTGCTGCTCCATCTCTGCTTTCAGTACAGCTGTGTGCACAGTGTTTTGTGTGGCCCACTCCTCCAGCATGGCCTTGAGCTCTGTCTGGTAGGTATACCCATCTGCAGTGTTTGATATTGCCAAGTAATAATTGACACCCAATGGGGAAACTACCAATAAAACCCCAACAAAACAATACAAGATTGGGCCGCGCTTGTACACATCAGACTGGATACACTTTTCTCCATAGTTTTGAATACTTGCAGATATCTTAACATATAACAGGAAGATTACGTCATTACGGGCCCTCATTGTCCTCCCTTTGATAAAATTAATAATAGTTGAATTGTAGGGGTCAGTATCCACCAAAATGGGGCCACTGAGAACTTAATTGGACAAGATTCTAGCAGAAACCACAACTCTGTGCATCCACAAATTCACTGTTCTTTTGTTGGTGAAGATGCTGTGGAGTCTCAACTGGAGACGTACCTGGACCAGGGGCATCTGCGGGTCACGTTCCATAATGGCCATCATAATGGGATGGGCTGTATCACCTTTGGTTGAAGTACGGGCACCAGTCAGGGTCTTCTTGGTAGGGGGCCACAGTTGGTGTGGGCTCGCAGGGTTGCAGCCACAGTGGACTTTGCAAACCCTATTGCGGCTGCAATTTCCCCAAGGGACATAAGCTTTCCTTGCTTTTCAACCATTTCAAGAGCAATCTCCAGAGTGATTAGTTTTTTTCTGCGTCTTGCAGGATGATTGGATGGGGGAGGGATGTGTTCATCTTGGGAACTGGTCAATGCCATCTTATTGGCTGTTTTGGGGTCCTGGGCCCTCTGGGTGACCCCATGGCTAAAATGGCTGATTCCAGATGCCATTGCTGATATGGTATTTGGGTTGGCAGCTGCCTGTGCATGGTGGGCAAACAGGGCCATGCTGGAAGTTGCAGGAGGAAGAACAGACTCCTGGGTAGGGCTTGCAGAGGGGCCTGCAGGTTGGAAGTGGCCATAGACAGAGGCTTCACTGTTAAGAGACCCTGCGTAGCCCTGCATGATTTCTTCAAGGCCAGGGAGCAGCTCATTGAATTGGTTGTTATTGAAAGAAGACATAATAAATGTTTATTAAAATTTTTAACTCAAGAAGAGGAATGTATATTTTAGTCAATTTTATTGTTATATATGTTAATTTTGTGAATATTATGATCTAAATTTTAGCCATCCTAAATTGAAATAGGGTGATTTTTGAGAATGCCTATGATTCCTAAAATAAAAAGCACAAATCCACTCTAGATCCTTTGACTTCCTGTTTGAGACACCCATAAATTCATTTATTTCAAATTCCTTGCAATTATGATTTGAAACTTGGTTCTTGGATTTGATAATCCTGCAATTTCAGATTCATTAAGTTTTACATGATGTCTATGATCTGTTTTGAAATACAGGAAATCTCAAATTTTACATAAGAATCCTGCATTTCTGATTTATGTATCCCGCATTTGTTTGCTGGGTTTTGTCTTTTGTTAGTTGAGTTATCTGCTCAAGAGATTCAAAATTTGCCAATTTAAATAAATCAAAAAATTCAAAATAAATGTTTGATTTTATTAAATATTTTATTTTTCACTCAGCTGAGTTGCCTGCAAAAGTGATTTGAAATTTGGACCAAGGATTTGAAAATCCTGCATTTTTACGTTCAGGTTCTGAATTTACAGTATTCTTGTACCCTATATTTTATGAGCAAACTTTCTAGCAAGGCTTGTAGTGTGTTAGCTTTAGGCAGTGCTATCATCCAGCAGCTTACCCCTGACAAGGAGAGCTTTTCCCTGACCCAGAAGATGATCATCTATTCTCCTGGCCTAGTGTCATTGCCTCCCTTGCCTAAAGCTCCTATTGTTGGCCCCATCATTGAAACCTCTGCACTGCCGTCTGAATTGTCTCCTAGTTGCACACCTTGGCTGCTATTGAGCATGCTCCTGATGGCTGCCAACACTCATTTCTTTCCAGTAACCTTATCCTTGTCCTTATGAACTTCTGTTTGAGCAGTCATCCCAGTGTTGTACTGGGTGACATCTTGATGAGCCTTTCCTTCAGGATTGAAGGCAGACTTATTTAGTTTAGCCCCCCTCTCTCACACTGACACTTGTGCTCTTGCTCACCCAGTTGCCTTCAGTCAGCCACCTGCACTTCTGCTCAACCCAGTTATCCAGGTCTCACCTTCTTTTGCTAGGCCCAAGACATCTGAGGCCAAGAATTTCTCTAATCAACTTCTTCCATAATTTTCAAAACCAAAAGTTAATACAGAAAAGCTTTCAGAAAAGCATGCATTAATTAATAACCAAACCCCATGGCCCAGAAAGCAAACACAAGATCTTCAAAGCCTCCCATCATCTAATCAGAGCTTCAAAAATAATAAAGCAAGATGAAAAGACCTTAAGCCAGGCAGCCTAGTTTCATATTTTAAATCTTTTTAATAACATAATGTAATGAGAGGGATTATAATCTTAAATCACACCAATCAAATACTCAGCATTTGAAGAGCAATAATCAGGACTTCCTTAGACTTTAGGGAGATCCAGTCCAAAGATTTTGCCTTCACACATCTTTTGTTGAACATGTATAAAATATAATGAGCCTCTTGATGATATTTTGTGCTGTTATTGAGTGAATACCCTCTTAACCTTATCAAATTAAGCAGCCTTTGGTCTCTCTGTACAAGAAAAACTGACAAGCCAGATACATCTTTCCAAGAAGAAGATAAAAAAACTCATCTTCACAGACATCTTAATAGCCTTCCTTGGGATTGAGAGTAACAAGCAGTTCTACAGCAAGCTTGGTCCAGAACCAGAAAGAGCCAAAGTAATGTACAATCAAGAGCTAGCATAACTAGAATGTTTTTACTTCATTCCTTGGTCCTTACTGATGTATTATTGCTTCACATCTGTCCTGAAAATATACACATCAATATATTGCATCATAACATACTTTGCTGATAGCTTGAGGTGATACAACGCTAACACTAACACCAAGGTGTTGAGATGGGTTATGGCAATGGACCCTATTATGAAAATTCTGACTGGGTTTTAAATATCTAAATTTATTTCTTATCTGATCCAGATAGTGCTCACACTCCTTAGGCATTACAGACTTTTTTATATCAAATAAAGTACCATTGTTGTATTAATTTTCTGCTTTATTTTTTTCTATATACTTTTGTCGTGACCTGAGGTGCAGCACAGATACACAACAGGGAATCATAACCTTAGGATTGGATTTGTACTAAGTCTCAGTTAGAATGACAGGGAAGGCTGTGTAATTACCTTGTGGCCCTGATTGAGTAATATCTGCTAGACGTGGCTAGAGAGGTGCCAAAGTACGTGAAGACAAAAAGACAAAAATGTGAATAGAACTTAATTTTATTGGGTGAAAAGATTGGGAATATATATGGTGTAGCTTTACCACAAAACAGTACATGTACAGTAGGATTACTTGCCACCAGCATGAGTGGGGTAAGTGAGCTGTACAGAATCAGGAAACTTAACAATTGAATTTCCCAATTCAGAGCCAGACTCATTTTGAAGGGCAAAAGCAAAGGAGAGAGATTTGTCCTCAAAATAACCCATCAAAGGCAAAATTGAAACATGGTGAATAGCGGCATTCACAACATTACCCCCCTCTAGATTGGCCTTAGGAGGGTGGTACTTGTGGAGGAACTTGGTATGCACTCAGGAAATGGTTGGCCACTAGAGAGAAGTTTCACAGTGTACTCTGACCCTCACTTGAAGGTCACTTCTAGAGGTCCAACCCACAACATATCTAACTTGTGAGTGCGTCCTCCTATCCTATGCTGATAGTAGAGAACATGGTCCCCAATATTGAACTCAGGCAAGTGAGAGAGTCTGGCATTGTCAGGAGAGAGCTCAAGCATCTTGGTCTTGTACGCAGAGGTATATGCAGTAGCTTGTATATTGATGATGCGGTTGACTAGATCTTTGATATGATCATCTGGGTTCACAGCTTTATCAGAGGAGAGGAGGGGAGCCCCCAGGACTAACAGAGTGGTGGCCTCACATCCATATAGCATAGCAAAGGGGGAGTACCCAGTGACACAATGTTTGCTAAGACGGTATGCAAAGAGAGCAGTAGGTAAGTATAGATCCCACTTTGCAGTGTCAGAGTAAGTGAGTTTCCTCATGATAGAAACCAGAGTCAAATTTGCATTCTCAACTGCCCCATTGGTAGAAGGATTATAGGGGGCAGAAAAAGACTGATAAGATACCAAGACTTCAACAACAGAAGTAAATAACTTGGCGTTGAAGTTAGTTCCATTGTCAGATAACAACACTTGAGGACAGCCATGACAAAAGAATACATCTTACAATAGAAAGGCAGCAGTTGTCTTGGCAGTGATGTCCTTAGTAGGGCAAGCTTCTACCCACTTGCTAAAATGATCAACAGAAATTAGGATAAAGCAGCAACCAGAGAAAGAGCAAGGGAGAGGCCTCACAGTGTCAATGCTGACATTATGAAATGCGTGTTGAGGGGGGACTAGCTTGAACTTGTGTGAGGCAGCTCAAGGTTGCTGGAGCTGGCAATTGTGGCAACTAGCAATGAAATCTGGAATTAGCAGGAAAAGTTTCACTCAGAAATAATTTTTCTGGAGCTAATCATAGGTCTTGGCAATGCCTCCATGTACTGTCTCCTTATGAGCTTGAAGCACCAACAAAAGGCAAAGACTAGGCTATACATAAGGTAGGTAGCAGTCTTGTAATTTCTTGAAAAGCTGGTTGTCACAAATGAGTGTATCTTCAGATAGCTTTGATAGAGAAATACAAAATTCTTCTATCTTGTTCTCCCAGGAGGAAGGATAACCAATTGGTTCATATAGTCAATCAGCCTTAGCAGGGTCTAGCACAAGGATGGGCATTCTGGACAATCCATCTGCATTTTGATGCTGAATCCCGGGACAGTGTAGAACAGTAAAGTTGTAGCCTTTCAGGCAGAAAGCCCATCTAGCTAGTTGTCCTTCTGGTTCCTTAAGCTGTTGTAACCACTTAAGCAAAGTGTGGTTGGTGACCACTGTGAAATGGGTGCCATATACATAATGGCAGAACTGTTTGATGGCATGCAACACAGCAAGACATTCTTTCTCTGTGACACTGTAATTCTTTTCATGCTTGCTGAGGACACAAGAAGTATAAGCTGCAGGGTGATCCACACCCTCCTTGTCAAGTTGAGCCAAGATGGTCTTGATAGCCAGGTCACTAGCATCAGTATATAGGATGAATTCCTTGCCATAGTCAGGATATACTAGGATGGGAGCCTCTTTGAGCTTTTGCTTGAGGGTCTTGAAGGCTTGTTGCTGGATAGCAGTCCATTTGAAGGGGACATTACGTAACAGCTGGACCAAAGGCTCACTAGTATTGGCAAAGTCAGGGATGAACTGTCTATAGTATCCTATCATACCCAGAAAGACTTGAACCTCTTGCAGATTGGTGGGCAGAAGCATTTTTTCAATAGCCTCAACTTTCTTGGTCATAGGAAAATCCTGGTCTGGGTTACCTCATGGCCCAAGAATTCAAGGCGCTCCTTGAAGAAAGCACACTTAGTTGGTTTCAACTTAAGGCCAGCCTCTCAAATCTTTATAAACACTTCCTTGAGGCGAGCTAGATGATTTTTAAAGGTAGCTCTAAAGACTGTTAATTTGCCTAAGTACACCAGGACACATGAGAGCTTTAAATCACGTAGGATGGACTCCATGGCTTGTTGGAAAGTAGCTGGGGCATTGCAGAGCCCTTGCGGCATGTGTGTAGGATCAAACAGTCCTTTGGAAGTGATGTATGCGGTCTTTTGTCTATCCTCAGGAGAGAGATAAACTTGCCAGTATCCAGAAGCTAAATTCATAGCAGAGAGGAGCTTGGAGCCCCCAAGGCGGCAGAGAGCATCATCAATGTGTGGTAGGAGATAGGAATCCTTTTTGGTTAAGGAGTTCAAGCATTGGTAATCCATCACAATACAATGACCTTCATCCTTCTTCTTCAGTATGAGCAAGGGGGGAGACCCATGGGCTTTGGGAAAGAGCCAATAGACCAGCATTTAGAAGTTGCTTGAGCTCTTTAGACACTTGAGCGTCTTCCACGCAACTGCAACAATAAGGTTTAGCACAGAAGGGGGGAGAATCACCATGTTGTAACTGTGCTGTTTTATCAGAGTTACACAGGGAAAAATATTTAGAAGATGGATAATAATCTTTATTGTGAGATAGTGATTATATAGTTCATGTGATCAAGGATAACAGGAACATGATTGGTGATCACACGGCTGGATGGGAGAAGGGGGTGGCTTGATCCTGATAATGAGTCAAGTGCCAAAACAAGGTATCCACTATAAAGGATCATCATCTATTCATGTTGTTGGATTTGGTAATTTGAGTTGACTTCCTAGTCTGGCTTCAAGTGACTGGATAATTGGATTGCAGGTCACAAACCTGCTTGGTTTGAATCTTGCTGGAGGGTTGAGCCTGCGGTTTCAACACCCCCCAACTGAAGGTTGGCCTCCTCTGGGGGAAGGTTGTTAGGGAGGTTGTCAGGAGCCCGGGTGCCGTATTGAACTAGTTGCTGTTCTGTGGCAGGCAGGGCAGTTTCTTGCTGTTTATGTCTCACTTTGCAGGGTCATAGGCAATCATGGTGTAGGGTCTTGTCTTGCTTACGTTTTCCAAGCCCTTGCATGAGGTAAGTGGTATTGTTGTTTTTTTTTAGAATGATTGCTGGCCCCACTTTCTTGGGTTGTAGCTTGCTCTTGTCAACATTCATGACCCAAACTTTGTCCCCAATTTCATGTCTATTGCAGATGGGGACAAAGTTTTTTTGTAGACGTTCATTCTCCTTCACTGCTTGTTTGCTGTTAGCTCTTACAACGTGAGGGTCTGAGCATGGAGGGACTTCACTTGTAATTTCTAGTTTAGGTCCTGTCAATGCTTGAATGATATTTGGCTCAGTGCTGTATACCAGTTCAAACGGGCTTTTACCAGTGGATCTGTTCACTTGGGTTCAACACACAAGTAGTGCAGTCAGTAGCTGCTTATACCAGTCTTCATGTCTCCCAGTGGTGAGTTTGGCTAAGGCTTGCACAAGGCTACCATTAAGCCGCTCTACACGTACATTGGCCTGTGGGTGATATGGTGTTGTTACAGTGTGTTTGACCCCATTTTTTGCGAGGTATACATTGGTGGTTTTGGAGGTCAATTCTTTCCCTCCATTAGTTATCAGGAGTTCTGGTTTTCCAAACTTGCTGATTATCTCCTTGCCAATAAATTTTTGTACGTCATTGCTAGTATGTGTCTTTACTGCTTGAGCTACTGGCCATCTTGTAGCAAAACCAAATGGCAGTGATGATGTATTTCCTGTCATTATGTTTTCCTGGCATGGGGTTAACAATGTCAAGAGCCCATACTTTGAAAGATAGTTGTGTGCGGATGGGAAGTACTGACTTTGAAGGGGTTTCACTTTTGGAAAATTTTTATACCTCACATTGGTCCAGAACTTCTTGAACATTGCAATATAAGTTTGGCCACCAGGCCTTGTGCTTAAGGAACTCATATAGGTTTTGGCTCTTGATATGTCCAAGGTCTCTGTGATAGCGTAGGATGGTGTTGACTTGCTGATGCGTGGGAATGTAAGAATGGTTGTGCCATCTTACATTTTTCTGTGTAGGGTCCCATATACGTCAGCAAATAGGTGCTCATTTTTGATGACTGTTTCCTTTGTTATGTTGGTTGTGCTGGGGGGGGGAAACCTTTGTCCTTTGTTTGTAGTACTAAGAGAGGCCAGTCTGGGTTGAGCCCATTCTCTCCTCTTGAAGCACGGACATACAGGCGGGACAGGGCGTCTGCCATGGCAATCTTGGCCCCAGGTTTATATTGGATAAGCATGTTAAATCTCTCCAATAGCTCCATCCACTGGGCTTGTTGGCGCAACAGATTTGCTTGCGGTTTGAAATAGATGAGCAACTTGTGGTCAGTTAATGCTGTGAATTCTTCCTGCTGTTCTAGGCAACCACGCCATTTGACTAGACAGTGCATGATAGCCAACAGTTCTTTGTTGTGGATAGGGTATTGACACTTGCCATCTGTCAATTTTTGAAATTAATAAGCTACAGGCAGGAAGTCACTGTCATTATTTTTTATTTGTAGTACTCCCCCAATGGATGCATCTGAGGCGTTGGTTTCCATTTGGTATTCCCCATCATATTTGGGGTATTGTAGGATGGGAGCTGTTGTGATTTTCTCCTTGAGGCATCTAAAACAGAGGTCACGTTGGGGGGTCCACACAAACTTGAACTTGACACCTGTTATGGTGGATAAGGGGGCAGTAAAAACGCCACAGTCAGGTATGAAGCATCATACATAGGCCACCATTTCCAAGAAGGTGCAGAGTTCCAACTTATCCTTGGGTGGTGGCATCTTGCAGATGGCCTTTATCTTTTGACTATTAGGTTTGATGCCATCCTTTGAGACTATGTGTCCCAAGAAAGGTAGTTGCTCAGGCAATGAGCTTATTCTTGGAGGGCTTGGCCAACAGTTTGTGTTGTGCTAAGGTAGCAAAGACTGCCTTGAGGTCTTTGTGGTGTTGTTTCACCAAGGGGCTTTAGAAAATAATGTTGCCTAGATATACTAGGGCGTGCTTGCTTATGTGGGGAGGAAAATACTTTGTTTATGAAGGTTACAAAGGTGGACAGGGCATTGGTCATGCCAAAGTTGAGTACCACACATTTGTAGGAGCTGTATTTAGTGCAGAAGGACATTTTGGGGATGTCTTCCTCCTTAATGCAAATCTGGTTATAGCCTGCTATCAGATTGATCTTGGAGAAGAAGTTTGGCTCCTCCCAAGGCATAGAAGAGGTTGTCAATCAGTGGTAGTGGGTAACAATTCTCAATGGTAACTTTGTTTTGGGCTTGGTTTTTCTGTGACCAGACGTAAGTTACTGTCTTTCTTAGCCACAAATAGTTATGGCAGCCCCAAAGGGAGACTGTGAGGGGCAGATAAGTCCTTTTTCCAATGCCTCCTTGAGGTAGGCGCATAAGGTGTTGTCTTTATTTGGGATCAGCCTGTAGATAGGGCGCGTCTTGGGTACAGACCCCTTGAGTTGGATGGAGTGCTGAATATGCTTCTCAGGGGGTAGCCTGGGAAGTGCTTCCTTGAAGATTTCTGGATGGCGGGCCACAATTTTGCGGTCCTGAGGCATGAAGGTATCCTGGTGATCTTTGAAATGTATGATCTCAAACTGGCAGGAGTCCCAATCAATTGCTTTCAGGGTTTTCTTCTTGTCCTGGGTCTCTGTGATGCGCACAAAGACGTGGTCATGTAGAAGTTGGTCCACAGAGGCAGGGTAGATCTGGTGGTTGACACCATCACACTTGATGGTCAACACTGAGGTTGCCCAGTCTACGTGAGGATTGTTCTTTTGAAGCCAGTCTAGTCCCATCACAATGTCAAACTTTGGGAATTTGATGACAGGACCTTGAAGGATGGAGTGGAGGTTCTCAAGCATGACAAAGAAAGGAGCAGTTTCCTTTGTCAGGCAATGTGGTGTTTGTCAGCCAGGACCACATTTTTAATCCGCAAAGGATTAGTGGCCAGCTTGAACTTATCCACAAAGCTACTGTTGACTAGGGTTTGATCTGCGCCCAAATCCAGGAGTGCTGAGCCTGTGTAACTGCAAAAGCAGAAAGGATAGGACATCAATTTATTGGGATGTCTGGCAATGGTGTACAGTACTGGGTCCTCCAAGGGCACCTGGGTCATTGGGCATTGGTCCACGTCCTTGGGTCAGTACTTATTATTGGGCAAGCCAGGAGTTATGTGGGGAGAGCTTGGCTTGCTTAGTGCTCTCCCTGGGCTTTTCCCTTGGCTTGGTTGCCTTGCGTGGCAGTGACATGGAAATGGGTCCAGTTTGACTGGCCATTGTTTCCATTTCCATGTCTATTCAAACCCATGGGTTTGTGGTTGGCGTTATTCCTGTTGCCTCTAGGGGGTGGTTGAGAGGAGCGTCTGCCTGGATGGAAATCTTTGGGTCTTTCTTGTTTCCCAGTTTGTGTCTTATGAAGTGTGTTGGAGGTTTGCTCTGCTTTCTCTGCTTCATGGTACAAGCTTTGTAGGTTGGTCACCTGGTTCAGGTTTACATGTCTCATCACATGCAACTTGAGGGCGTTGTAGTACATGAGGTGTGTGGCTGGGGTATCAAAGGCCATGTTGGATGGTGCACAAAGTTGGAGTTCCTTGTAGGCGCAGGTGAGTTCCTTCATGGTGCCTTTCTGGGTCAGGTTCTTTACTTGGCATATGATCATAAGCGCTGTATCTTTAAGCACAAATCTTTCCAGGAAGTCTTGCTTAAAGGTATCTCAGTTCTTCTTGGTGTGCTCTTAGTGCCACTTGTTGCACCAGGTGCAAGCGTTATGGATCAGGCAAATGGGAATTTCTGCAATCCAAAACCGCTGTGGGCATTCCATCTGAGCCAGATTTCTCTGGGCGGACTGGATTCATGCGGCAGCATTGTTGTTGTTGGCCCCGGCAGAAGATTCCAAGGCGGCACTTCATAGTCTTTGAGCTATGTAGGCGGGCATGGTGTTTTTGTCAGCTGGTTGCGGCATCAAGGAGAGAGCCTGAAAGAAACCTTGTGCAGATATGGTGTTGAAGGCAGGTAGCAGGATCACCGTGTTCTGGTATAGGATAAAGCCATCAGGTATGGAGGTACCAGGGGTGTACGGAGTCCAGTCAGGCGGGAGGCCAGACATAATTCTGTCAAGGATTTGTTGGCCATGGTGCGTGCAGGCAACAGGCAGAATTTTTTCAAGATAAGGTAGGATGGAGAACCTACCTGTGCTACCAATGTTGTAACTGTGCTGTTTTAGCAGAGTTACATTTGGAAAATATTTAGAAGATAGATAATAATCTTTATTGTGAGATAGTGATTATATAGTTCATGTGAATTAAGGATAACAGGAACTTGATTGGTGATCATACAGCTGGATGGGAGAAGGGGATGGCTTGATCCTGATAATGAGTCAAGCGCCAAAAAGAGGTATCCACCATAAAGGATCATCATCTGTTCATGTTGTTGGATTTGGTAATTTGAGTTGACTTCCTATTCTGGCTTTGAGTTACTGGATAATTGGATTGCAGGTCACAAAACTGCTTGGTTGGAACCTTGCTGGCGGGTTGAGCCTGCAGTTTTGACAACCAGTATCAATCTGGTGAATGACGCCTTTGGCTAGGATGTAGCCAGTGCTATCTTTAGCAAAAATATCTGAAAATTGATCCAGCAGATCAAGCACCTCCTTCTTTTGTACTGGGGATAGTTATGGGAAATCTTGAGCAGTGAACAAGGACAGGACTTGGGGCTCATCTTCAGGTAAATTGAAATCCTGAAATATGCCAAAGGGATATATCAATAGGACATCAGGGGCATTCAATAACTTGTCATAGCCAACAAACTGCCCTCTAGACACATGTATGGGAAGAGCAGTAAGTTGGCAACCAGCAGTTGGACAGGGTCTTTATGAGAGACATCCAAGATTCCTGGGCAGAGATAAGGTTTATTGCGTCCTAGCAAGGGAGGAGAGTACAACTCTAGGAACATACACTTGGGCAGCTCATAAATTATTTGGGAGTCTAGGATAGCCTGAGATACAGGGTAAATGATTACAGTGGAAGTGGCCAAGAGAGGGATCCCTTCAGACGCAGGGCAAGCCATAGGAGGACACTTCATGTTGGAGGAATGGGTACAGTATTTTAGAGTGAAAATACCAGTGGGATATTCTAAGGCACATGCCTTGAGGCGCTTCCCAGGAACTTTAACTGGCTCTTCAAAGATCAATGGGACCTTGTATCCTAAGATAGAGAGGTAGTTGTCCTTTAAGTTGATCCCATTATATTCCCTAAGGAATTGAGTACCAACTAGGAGGCCGTAACTCTCATTCTCCAAGACAATGGCAGGCGCAGCCAAGAGTAGCTTGCCAAACCACATGGGAAGAGCAGAATAAGCCCCTATAGCACAAGTCATGGACAACCCAACTGTACCATAAGACTGGTGGTAATTTAGGCTGGGGGCAAGTTTAAGCTTCTTGAAAAGCTTTGAGGAGACAACATTAACAGGAGATCCCATATCCAAAACAGCCTTAATCTTCACCTTTTGTATAGAAATTTCTACACAAGTGGTAGTACAACCAAAGGGAGGGAGAACAGCCAGAATGTCTTGGGCTTCTGCTAGCTCTTTGTCTCATTATTTGATCATTATCTCAAGCCTAGAAACTCCTTATAGACAGTCTGGAGAGGGAGCAAGACTGACACATTCTTGAATACAGCATCAGCAACCTCAGCAGCTTCCTTAGAAGATTCTACAAGCACAGAGGACCTCTTAGCTTGAGTAAGGTATGGGCAAGATACAACCCCTTTATCTTCAGGCAGTGGCTTAGAGGTTGTTGTAGATTTTCCAGAACGTAACTTATAAAGGACCACGATAGTTTCAGGGATGACAAGAACTGAATACCCATAGGTGTTGGGATCTTCCACATCTGAATTGTCCATATCAGCGTTATCAAAGATGTTGTGGAATAACAGCATAATGGGAGGATCCCCAGTGTCAGAAGGCTCATAGTCAGCAATGGAGGGGGTATTGAAGGAGACAGGGAAAATTTTCAGCAGAGAGTGTCTCTGCCTCTAGGTTGACTGTTCATTTCCCACCTGTTCCTTAGGATCAGCCCCTTCTACCCAAGAGTTGGTGCAGACTCAAGAATGATGACTTATCTGGACACAGTTATGGCAACCTTGGTGTCAAGGAGGATTTTGTGAGTTCATGGCAAGGATATGTGGGCCAAAGGAAGACAAACCAGAGTTATAGGCAGCACAATTCTCCCGCACAACTGCTCCAGAATGGGTAAGGTGCATATCTTGCAGCAGTGTCTTTATGCTCTTCATAGAGGAAAGCATGGCTTTGTGAGCCTTAAAGTGAAGAAACAGCAGCTGATTAACCTTGAGGGCTTGAGCGCACGCCATGTAAGCTTTGTGTGCTGTCAATTGTCTGCTAGTTATCAGTTGTTGTCCTTCCATGTAGAGCATATCCACAAATTCAGCCAGAGTCTCCTTAGGTTTTAAGGCAATGTGCATGAAGGTGTCCTTCTTCACTTCCAAATTAAGATCACCACCAATTTTTTTGATCAGAAGCTGTTTCCTTTCTTCCCAAGTCTCAATGATGGGAAAATCAGGCACTACTACCTCCTGAAAGGTCAGGTGCAGGAAGTTTAGAATGTGTTTCATTCTTAACCTCATAAGAGGCCCTTCTCATAGCAGTTTTGTAGATAGTCATAAATTCTGAAATAGTAGAAGTTTTGGGGTCAAAGACTTTCTTAAAGGTAGGTTTGAAGTGTGCTTTGGGAGTTGGACCACCATTGTTGCTATTGAGTACATTTATGCGCGGGGAGAACTCTGCTTCAGACTTGGAGGGGGGTTGTCTGGCCCACAACTGACAAACACTCTCCTCAAGAGTAGTCAAGGTCTCATTAGTTCAGGCACTTGTACTATTAACTAAGGTGGTTTGTTGCTCAGTAACGTCTAGGCACTGACCCTGTGTTTTTACTACTGCAGAAAGTTCAGCCACCTGGGAGGTAAGAGATGGACTCACCAAAAGGCAAGGGGTGAACCTGTCATTTAATAATCAATTAACTCACTCATTTCTTGTACATCTTTATCAAGTTCAGAGTGGTCTCTTTTCAAATGATCCCCCTAATTAGCTAGAGCTATCAACTCTCTAGCACAGTGAATACAGGGAGATCTTGGCAAGCCAGGGCAACAGCCATCTTAATTGACAAACCCAATTAAGCTAGTAGCAGCTGCCATCATTCCGCGTAATCCAGCAACCTCTTGCTGTAAATATATAACTTGAGTTGTTAAAGCAAGTACTTGGGTATCTGTCTGAGGTGCTTTGACAGGGCAATCCTGACTGCAAGTGGCTGCTCTCAGTTCTCAAATGGAGTCCCATAGTCTCTGTTCTCTATCCACTAACTCATCAGATGAAGGGGAAGGCAGGGCATCTGATTTAGTGGTAGAAAGTTCATTTACTTGAGTATGGAGTTTGGGAATGGCAGTGGCATTAGCAGCCCTTTCTTGATTGAATTCCCCACCAAGCTTGCAGAGGCCCTTTGTAGCATGGACTGCTACTTGCTGTAATTGGTCAAAGGAGTAAGCACTGAGCTTGTTGAGTTGCTGCACAAGTTGTTCAAAATTGGTGAGATAGGCATTTAGGGTGGAATCTACTTGGGTTTGCCAGGGTTGTTCTAGCTGGTGAAACTCATGTAGATGCTCCCTGAAATATCCAGGGATAAACTGGCGCATTTGTTCAATGGAATTAACTAAGTGAGTTTGAGAAGTGACAGAGTCACACTGATTGTCTGACACCAAGGAAAACAGGGAGTGGATCCATTGTTGATAGGCAGCAAATTGGTCCCAGTGATTTGTGACGGCTGCTTGTAGGGACAAAATCTCCTGAAAGTGGAGCCCTAACACCATTTGATGGTGGGCTAAGGCAGGTTGTACAAATGATGAAAATAGGTGCTCAGCAGCGCCAGTTGCTGAGAGGAGATGCTGTGGAAATTTTGGAGCCACAATTAATTTGTAGTGCTCTGCTCAACTGAACTGTAGCTGGAGGCAAGGGATGGCCCCATCACGGGCTAACCCTAGGGCTACTGCCATGACTTGTTCTAAGTCAGGGGTACCCAAAGGGTAGGCCACTAGGCAGGGACCATTACCAAGGTTCAGAACAGTAGGGACAATAGGCAGGTCAGCAATGTCTTCCTCAATAAAAGTACATGTAATTTCAGGTGAAGTTGGCTCTTGTATAAGCGGAGGCAAAGGACCTGAAAACATGGTTGCAAAGGGGATAACCAAGGGGCTTACAGCCCCTGTAGTGAGCATCATTTTTTTGTGACCTGAGGCATGGCACAGATACACAACGGGGAATCCTAACCTTAGGATTGGATTTGTACTAAGTCTTGGTTAGAATGGCAGGGAAGGCTATGCAATTACCTTGTGGCCCTGATTGAATAATATCTGCTAGAGTGGCTAGAGAGGTGCCAAAGTACGTGAAGACACAAATATAAAAATGTGAATAGAACTTAATTTTATTTGGTGTTGAGCAACTTGTGTTATTGCTGGTATGTTCAAAGCTACAGATAGATGTTAGCCTTGCCAATGTACTCTACCTAATCCTATGCAAGAGCACTACAAACTACAATAGAATAGAATTCTGAAGATAATTGCGTTTATTGATACTGGAGTACAATCTAGCCAGCGGCTGCAATCTATCCAGGTGTAACTAAGAACTTTTTGTCATCCTTTCAGGCGTCTGTATCACTATATACTGCAACAACCCTAATGATTGTTCTTTCAGACAGTTCTCAGTGGCTACCTTCATAATAGGTCTATCTTTGCTGGCTGCGCCCATCCTGATTGGCTGTCCTTGGCACGTGATATGCTATTGACTTAGCAGGCGTCCATGGCACTTCAGCTACAGCCTATGCTCTTCTTGAGCTAGCCTACTGTCATTTATTGATTGGCTGTATCTTACACGCCTATTATTGCGCTGGGAAACTACGCCGTATTTAGTTGATGCTTAGAAATTGTCCATGTTCAGCCCTCCTACATTGGAAGGTAGAATTCCAGTATTCCATTTGTAGGGCTTAATTAGTGATCATTTTTTGGCTGGTGAACCTTATGCTTATTAATGCAACAAGTTGAATTAAGAATTATACACCGTATAATAGCAAACTTGATCCAATAGTGACCTGTGGATTATCTGCTGTGTAATGCTGACCCAAACCAATAAGGAACCTAATTATATGCCGTGTTATGCTGATTCAAACTTGATATTTCTTAGTCATTTGTATATCTCTTGTTTGATATGATCAGAAATGCCCATCAGGCTGCATGTGCTGAGTTGATACAACGTCCAATAGAGTGAAATGAGCAATATACAATTGATGATCTATAAGTTACACGGCGTGTAATCAATGATAACCACTATATTGGCTAACGTTTATACAGCGTATAATAGCTATATCAATTATAATAAAGCAAGCAATATACGGCGTACAATCACTACACATTGGGGTGATGATCAAAGATAATACGGCGTATAATTGTTACATCTACTCTAATAAAGTAACAATTATGCGGCATATAACTGTGATAACCACTATAATATATTGTTGATTATACGGTCTATAAATGCTTTACTCAATATAATATTGATCTAGTGATAATACGGCGTGTAACTGATAAGATCTGCGTGCAATAATTAGCCTGATAATTTGTGGTCAATCAGCCTAATCTCACATTGGGTGAAAAGATTGGGAATATATACTGTGTAGCTTTATCACAAAACAGTACATAGACAGTAGGATCACTTGCCACCAGCATGAGTGGGGCAAGTGATTTGCGCAGAATCAGGAAACTGAACAATTGAATTTCCCAATTCAGAGCCAGACTCATTTTGAAGGGCAAAAGCAAAAGAGAGAGATTTGTCCTCAAAATAACCCATCAAAGGCAAAATCAAAGCACATTGAATGGCGGCATTCATGACAACTTTCATAAATTATATACACAACAGTGATAGAAACAGATAGAATATACTCACCTACACAGTCTAAAGAAAAGATCCATCCAAAGAGAAGAATCCAGCAAAAAGTCTTTTCTGTTGACTGGAAAAGATATGAAAAAGGTCAGGACATTCTTATGAATACAATGTCTTCAACAGTATGCTTTTACCCAAAAAATAGTACAGTTTTATTAGCACCTAAGGAGCCTTAAAAACACCTAAACTCAATATTCCCCAAATTACCTAACATTGTGTTCCAGCACCTCTATGTGATGATGTCAGGACGCTTGCAGGGCTACATCAAGGAAATATTAACCTCTGGACCCAAAGCACCCAAAACAAGTCTACACAAGCTGGCTACTTTTGAAGTCTATGGGCAAGCAATATTTCCCTACCTATAACAGAGGCAGCCTTCCAATTTTTGAGCAGCTGGTTTAAAAGAAACCCCAATCCTAATGAAGGATGAGAAGCATTTAAGAAGGTCTTTATTGAAAAGTTTGCCATCAAAAACTCTGATGTGATACAGTAGTTTTCAAACCTGTTGAGATAAACGTATATTATTCAGTTTAGAACGCATGAACTCAGTCTAAAAACAAAATCAAAATGGATCCAAATATATTGTAATTTAATATAAATTACTTAATTTTTAATTTCTTTTTTAGACTGCGTTCATGCGTTATAAAACTAACTAATATACATTTATCTCAAAAGGTTTGAAAACTACTGTAATAATAATAGTGCTAAGAACTAGAATATGACATGAACTATTAATTAATATATTGTAGCATATGAAGACATTTGTGACCAAGTCTCTCAACAACATTGACTTTGGTGAACCTGGCTCATGTCTGGGCTTTTACAACTGGCTCCTAACACACATAAGACATCAGTTTGGCATGAGCAGATGCTACAATCTCCAAGAAGTATTCTCAGAAGAAAAACAGGCTGCCCAGAAATATGTCACAGTAGTTTCCATTATGTCAGGTATTATTTGTCTTAACTGAAAAGCCAATAAATTGGGGAAACAGCTAATCAAGTTAATCAAGTTAACAGATATAGATTAAACTGTTGATCAAAAATGGGTTGCTGCTGCTCTGTTTTGTCAGCAAAATACAATTATCCAAGAAAGATTGACACTGATAAATAGACATAATATAAGAGTCACCCAACAAAACCTTTTTTATCATAATTATCATCAAAAATTAATCAAATAAAAGGGTTTTAAATGCTGAACAAGGTACTATTGGAATGAGAAGAAATAGGAGCCATGGATTCAGAATTATTGCTTAGTCAATAATTTTGGTACATATTGGAGAACTTTCACTATTCAACTCTTAAGAGTTGAGTCCTCCCTAAAAACTTTATACTAAATAAACTTTAATTATCTCCTGTTTAACAGCTCTTTAAAATGCATCCTGTAGTGGTCCTGCTCTGCTATATCCCTTACAAGTTGATTCTCAATTGAATTGTAACAGGAAGATGGGTTTCTTCTTTGGGTTTCACGTCATCTATGCCTGCTAATCTTGGAGTTTTTAACTCAGAATCTGAAACTGAGGCTATGTTTACTTCTCAATGTCCAGAGTTTTATTCTGAGGACTCTCTAATATTGTTGCAGGCTATTTATCTGGGAATCCTTTGGTTGGGTTTAATTATCTTGTTAAATCCTAGGGTACCTTTTGAAAATTTCACTAAACAGTATTTGAAGCTTCATTGGTGGTTAATTATCAAATTCTCATGGATTTAAGTTGTTATTCCCCACCTCTAGAAGACCTCTTCATATTACCCAATAATTTATGTCACAAATCTGTCAGCCTGTACATGACCAATAAGTGAAATGAGAGCCTCTCAACCAGAAAAGAAACATGTCCTAATAAGCAGGCTAATTGAGACAATAATTATAATTCTCAAAGCAGAAGCTGTAAAATTCAGGAAAATCAGATGAGTACTGACACCACCCCTGAAGAGAGAGAAATTCAGGGAAACACTTAGGCAAACTTACCTCTCTCACATTATAAGACTTTTACAGTGACAAAAATGTGAATTCAATCACCATGATTCAAGTAATCTTCAGAAATTCTATACTTTTTTCCACTCAAACTTAAAATAAACTTCTCACTTATTATTTCTGTTTTTGAAGATATCAAGACACATCACTATCAATCACTGGAGAAGACCAATCCCTTATCTACAAGAAAGTTTCCAACCTCATGAAGCTACCTAATATCTAAAATCAACATAAAGAGTGTAATCATGGCAGACAACAGGAGTGCCCCAGTCTGCATAAACTAAAGCCCTTCTGGGCCCAGATAAAAAGGATTCAAGTTACCTTTGTTAGTCCTATTATTCCAATATCCAAACACAGCATAGTACTAGGCCTAGATTGGATGATGAAGACAAAAGCTCATATTGACTGGGACAGCTACACTTTCACTATCCAGCAAGGGGAGGTACATCATCATGTCTACCCAACACATCTTGACACTCTTATGAGATATCATATATTCATAAAGATCACAGAAACAGAGGAGGAAAACAAAATTGGCAAGGTTGAATGAAACACTTGCAAGTATGCAATTAATCACTTCAAAAATACAGAAGCCTTGCAAGAACAAGCTCTTGTACATCAACAATTAGTCCAAGAGTTTTCTTTTTCTTTCCAGGAGAAGTTATCAGGATTATCACCTGCCAGAGTTATTAAACACAAAAAGACCTCAAAGAAAGTGTTTCTAAAGCCCATTCTATATATTGCCCAGCGCCACAAGAGGATAACACACTGAAGAATTACCTAGAAAAAGTGCTAGAAAAGTACACATAAAATAATTCAAATATCTATTTGTGCAGTCATGTTTTTTAGCATATAAAAATAGCAGACTATGTCTTGTCACAAGCTATCAAGTACTTAATTAAGTTACAGTTAGGAACAGATATTCCCTTCCTCTGATTAACAATTTATTTGATGCCTTATGGATATCACAATTCTTCACAAAGATTGACCTACCAGCAGGATAACATCAAATTTATATCAATTCCAAAGACATCTCAAAACAGCATTCCCAGCTAATTATGGTTCATTGGAATCTGTAGTCCTAAAATTTGCCATGACTGGTTCTCCTAGCATCTTTGTTACATTCATGAAAAAATTATTGTTGTAACTATGATGCTTTGCAGAGTTACAAGGGGGGAAAATATTTAGAAACTAGATAATATTCTTTATTGAGAAATAAGTATTATATAGTTCATGTGAATCATGAATAACAGGAACATTATTGTGTTGATAACTCAGTTGGATGGTGAAGGGGGTGGCTTGATCCTGATAATAAGTCAAGAGCTGAATTGAGGTATCCAACATAAGGGATCAGCATCTGTTCATGTTGTTGGATTTAGAAACTTGAGCAAACTTCCTAGTTTGGCTCTGAGTCACTGGGAAGTTGGGTTGCAGATCACAAACCCGCTTAATTGGAACCTTGCTGATGGGTCAAGTCTGCTGCTTCAACATTATTCAAGAATCATATTGAAAAAGAGCCATGGTATAACCAGATGATACAGTTATCTACATTATAAAAAAAAAAATAGCCCTGAAAGAATTTCTACAATGTATATTGTGGGTAATCATATTCAAAATGATTGATTCTGCCTTTGGTGGCATAGATATTGAAAGCAAACTTGGGATTCTTGTATTGCTCTTTGCTTTGCAAAATTGCAATATCTTCTTAAAAAGGTTGAGACAATCTCCTATCTGTCCTTGTTACACAAAGATCTGTACCCTGTATGGGCAAATGTCATAGATCTCTCTGCCTATGTAATGTTTTGAAGCTACCCTGTAAGGATTGCTAATCCTTCCAACTTAAATGCAATATTGGACATTGAGAAGAAGAAACAGAACTGTTGGTTAATGGATCATCTTCATGAAATAAGGATTGTTTTTTATTGGCCTCTTAAAGACTTATTAAAAATAATTGGTCACCTTAAAACTTTAAAGGGCAATATAAAACAAACACTGGTGATATTCAGGAAATCAAACCCTGAACTTTTGAAGTCCTCAGAAGCATCTAAAATCAAGGCTGGGTTAGTTTAAATCAAGATTAAAAACTTACAGCCAGGTTTGAATGCAAAAACAGGCTCTGTAAAGAAGATTAAGCTTATACAGCCAATTGTGATTAAAACTAACAATCTAAACCAACAAACAGCAAATAAAATTGACTTCAAAAAGGTTTCAGCCAATGATAAAACCAATTTTAAGAAAAAAATCCACCTCAATCAAGGAAATCCAAAACCAACCAACCAAGATGCAGAAAAAGAACAGTCCACTGCCACAGAATGGATTAATCACCCAAGCACAACCTTGAATTTACTGCTTATAAATAAACTTTCAGGTTTGGCTGCTGCAAATGTCAGGGCCCAGAAAGCCCTGGACTGTCAGCTGGCATAGAGTTGAGAAAACTCACAGCATGGGAACCCACACAAAGTATCTTCCGGGGCGAGAAAATCCCCCTTTTGACTAGTGAATGGCCCAGGATTTGAGAGGCACACAAGCCTTGAATCCCTGGCTTTGAGCCTACTATCAAATTTGGTCCACTCATCTATCAGGAAATGTACATCAATAACATGATTGTTCAATTGCTCAACCAGGCGCTCAATTAATTGCAGGAACTATAAATAACTGTGGCACCTTGGCATGCTGCAATTCAAGAAAAGTTCATGTTATAGCAACCAATGAGCTCTCACCCCCTTGCCCAAGTATGCGAATTCCAGTGAAAATTGTAAGTTTAACTGCAATTGATGCCATCAGTTCTCTGGTGGCACAAAAGGCCACAGAATCTCCAGTAAGTATAAGTAGTGAGGAGGAGAAGCCCTCCTCACTGTTGACATCTTAATAAAGTGAGTTTATGCCCAGAAATCATTATCTTATTGCAGGAATTGTCTATTTTTGCTCCAATTTAATTATTCTCTTTGCATCTATTTGGGAATCCACAACACAATACAAACTTGCATATCCATATCCTCCTGGTTACACTCCTGCTGCTCCAGTCAAACCATCCCACGCTCTTGACTTGGAGTACTTCCACTCCCACCATATGGATCTGCCGCCTGCTATGAAGGAGACTCCTAATTCTTCTCCTCTCCCCAACGCGCCTCCTGCCCAGGACTTCAGTAAGTTAGGGTTTGTCTATATCACAGTATTGGGGCTGGCCAACTAAGTTGTGCCCCATACTGGGGGTTGGCACCCCCTAGTCACTGCTCTCAACTACCTGGTCTGTATTGTGCCTATTGTGTACATGGCCTTCCAGGCCCGGCCTGCCTCCCCTGTGGGAGTCCAGTTGGATTCTGGTATGGGCTGTGACAGCAAGCTGCATCCTGAAGTCCTGCTGGCAGTAGTCAAACCCAAATGACCAAGAAGCAAGCAAATTAATGGTAAATTACCCAGCCCAAATTTCACCACACTCTATTCCACTTCCCCACCCCAAACATCAAAGTATTTAGTTATAAGCACTGGGAGCTTACCCAGTGCTCTAACAACTTCAACTCCTGGATAATAAATCTTGATTATATATTCTTTACCTAGTAATTTAGTAGACTCAAATCAACCTCTCCATAATCTGGAATCAGAATCATTATCTGCTTCTGTTCTGTTTATTATTCTTATTCCTGCTGCTGAAGGTCATGAATTTGACTCCAATCTTTGAGTTAAAGATGCTACAAAAACTTTGGCCTGGGATTACCTGTATACCAAGCACCAATTTCCTCCTAATTATGACCAAAAAAGCCTCCACTTAAGTTGCCTCCTCCTGCTTCTCCTCCAGTTATCTGACCAGGAGCTTCTTGTTATGTAATATCCTATGTTGCCATCTATTATGGTCTAACCCATTTTGCTCCCTTCTTGGGATCATACAAGCTATGGGGATATTTAGTTACCACTCTAATGGTTGGAATCCCTGTTGGTTCCTCTCTTGTGGGGTTCCATTCATATGCTCTCTTATACTATGTGGGCTCCTTCCCTAGGATTGGATCCCTGACATCCCTAAGCCTTTAAAGTCACATCTTAACTTATAAATACCCGCCAAGTTACACTCACATCCTTTCTCTGTGTGATTTGCTGTACCTTGGCCCACCTTCCCTAGTTGCAACTGAAACAGTACCTTGTAAACCTTTTTTTCCAAGCCCTAAAGTTAGATTACTTATTTTTCCTGAAGACTAACCTCATGACTTAGTACAATCACAACCCTATAGTCAAGATTTCCCTTCTGTGCCCCTTGGTACAATACCAAGTATTGAGGGTAAAACTCTAGTACCATAAGATGGCAGGTTAGGCAGCTGGAAGCCGTTCAAGGCGTAGACAATTGAATAGAGATAAATTGCCTGAAAAAAGGCTTTGACAGGGATGTTTATTGTCTGAGGCTGCCAGCAAGGTACAGTAGCGTAACCACATGAATTGCATAATTAGCCAAGTTGGAAGTTGGGCGAGATAATGCCAGAGGTGTCCACAGGTTAAAATACATTTAGTTGAGGTGAGTCAGATCATTGTATGATATCACTTTTGGTCCCTGTGGTTCAGGACCAAACTGAGCATAGGCTGGCTGGTTGCCCCCTATCCCAAGGTAAGCTATCAAGCCAGCTGTGAAGATGATAGAGTTCATCCCTGACTTGTGAAGGGGTGATGGGTCTAGTAAGGTTACTTGCTTAGTCTAGGTAGAGGATTGATTAATGTGATAATATTGACAATGATATTCACTCAATGATATCACAAACTATCATTGAGGGTTTTGTCTTTATTTATACTAGTGGACCTGCAAGGCATGATTATTGGATAGCCTGGCATTGGGGGACCAAGAGTCTGAGTTGCATCTGCTGTTCCCTTTTCTGGGTTGGCTTGGGTGGTGTGACAAAAAAAGTTGTATAGTAAGAAGCTGTCTCCAAGTGGTGGGGAATCACCACCCAAATCCACATAGAGTTAATGATTAACCACAATGTGGCTTCAAATACAGTTTGTGAAATTTCCAAATGAGATACTAGGGTTAAGTAAAATGATTAACCCTAACCAAAAGAGCCTGAGATAAATAGTCTGCAAGAGAATCAGAGTGTCTTCAGCATAAAATTCAGGACATTGAGATAGATCTAAAGTTTTAGTTTCAAATGTAGGAGGAACAACTCCAAGATTGGCAGGCATTGGATTAACATTGGGCAGAGGCAATGACAGAGTGCCAACAGCAGGGCCCCACCTTTCTGCAATAATCTGGCTAAGAATTAGATTGTAGGGAATGTAGCGCAGCAGGCCAACTAAAGGATACATTTGAAAATAAAGTTAGACCAGGGGGTAATTGATTTTTATTGGATAAATTTATGGGAGGACTCAACTCTTAAGAGTTGGAACAGTGAAAATTATTCAATATATATCAAAATTTGACTAAGCAATACTGCCTGGATCCTGGGCTCCTATTCCTTCTGCATTTTCAAGTGAGTATATAGTCCAGGTTGCAAAGAACCCTTGTGTGACCAACTTCTGATGACCATGCTGAAAAATAAGATTATATAGGGTGACCCTCAAATTACGTCAATTTATCAACATCAGCTTATGAGAGAATCAGATTCAACTGGCAAACTGAAGCAGCCCTAACCTATTTTTGATCAGCTGTTTGATTCAAGTCTGTTAAATCAGTCAATTTTGTTAAAGGGTTTCTGGCTTTTTGAGCCTTCCTATGACTGAATAATCCCTGGCATTATGGAATTTACCGTGACAGGTGGCTGGCAATTGAGGAGGTCTGGCTGGATCCCAGTTTGCATTGGCATAGCGCAAGCTGGGCCTTCTTCAAGCATCCAAACTCATTTACTGAATTTGGTGCATGACTCTCATTGTTGTAGAGCCTGTCAGTCCATTCCCTGTTTAGTAGGCTCCCAACTAGGTAAGCAGTTCCTCCTAAGTTTGGCTTTGGGGAAATTGTCTTTCCTGGTTTCCCATTTTGGCTATTTTTTAAAAAGAGTGAATGGGGACTGGTCTGCTGGCATGAGAGGGCAAAGGCTGGCAGGTGGCTGGCTCATAGTTGCCTGGTTTGTGGATGGCTTGCAGGTGGGGCTGGCAAGAGTGACAGGAATCTGTGCAGTGGCTGTGTGCATTTGCTCAATGTTAACAGGCGTCTGCACGTTGGCAGCAGGCAAAAACTTGGTGGTGGTGGGCTTTCACATGGTGTTGGTGTGTATCTGCTTGGTGGCAGCAGGGGCCTGCACAGTGGTGGTAGACATCTGTTTGGTGACAGCAGTGTCTGCGCGTTAGCAGTGGGCAACAGCTTAGTGGTGGGGAGCTTCTGTGTGATGGCAGTGTGTACTACTTGGTGGCAACAGGGGCCTGGACGGTGGCGGCAGACATCTGCACGTTGTTTACAGGACTATAAGTGTCAGGAATGTTCCTGACACTTGGCATACCAAAGGTAGTACACAACACCAAGTGCAGACTGTGATAATCCCTACCTCAGCCCAGAACGCCTTTACCCCTTGAACCCCTTCCTGAATTACCTGGGATAAATCCAGTTGGATCCAAGAAAGAAATGCTTGTGATAAACATATAATTCTGAGCCAATCCTGAGAGCTTTAGAGGCAATGCTGGGAAGGCTATGTTGATAGCTTTAAGAATAGAGAGATGAGCTACACTGTTTAACAACAAGCAATGAGATCAAACCAACCTGTCACAGCCTATACCAGAGTCCAACTGGACTCCCACAGGAGAGGCAGGCCGGGCCTGGAAGGCCATGTACACAATAGGTGCAATACAGACCAGGTAGTTGACTGCAGTAGCTAGGGGATGCCAACTCCCAGTATGGGGCACAACCTTATCAGCCAGCCCCAATACTGTGATATAGACAAACCCCAACTTGCTGAAGTCCTGGGCAGGAGGCGCATTGGGTAGGGGAGGAGCAGTAGGAATCTCCTTCATAGCAGGCGGCAGATCCAGATGATGGGGGTGGAATACACCACGTCAAGAGCACAGGGTGGATTGACTGAGATGGCAGGAGTATATCCAGGAGGATATGAGTAGTCAAGATTTTATTGTTTTATGGATTCCCAAATAGATGCAAAGAGAATTGTTAAAACTGCAGGCTTGACCCGCTAGCAAGGTTCTAACCAAGCTGGTTTGTGACCTGCAATCCAATTATCCGGTCACTCAAAGCCAGACTAGGAAGTCAACTCAAATTACCAAATCCAATAACATGAACAGATGATGGTCCTTTATGGTGGATACCTTGTTTTGGCACTTGACTCATTATCAGGATCAAGCCACCCCCTTCATCATCCAGCCGTGTGATCACCAATCATATTCCTGTTATCCTTGATTAACATGAACTATATAATCACTATCTCACAATAAATATTATTATCCATCTTCTAAATATTTTTCCTGTGTAACTCTGCTAAAACAGCACAGTTACAACATTGGTAGCACAGGTAGGTTTTCATCCTACCTTATATTGAAAGTTTCTGCCTGTGGCCCTCACGCACCGCGGCCAACAAATCCTTGACAGAATTATGTCTGGCCTCCTGCCTGACTGGACTCTGTATATCCCTGGTACCGCCATACCCAATGGCTTTATCCTGTACCAGAACACAGTGATCCTGCTACCCGCCTTCAACGCCATGTCTGCACAAGGTTTCTTTCAGGCTCCCTCCTTGATGCCACAATCAGCTGACAAAAACACCATGCCTGTCTACGTAGCTCAAAGACTACAAAGCGCCACCTTGAAACCTTTTGCCGGGGCCAACAACAACAACACTGCCGCATGGATTCAGTCCACCCAGAGAAAGCTGGCTCAGATGTAATGCCCAAAGCGGTTTTGGATTGCAGAAATTTCCAATTGCATGACCTATGACGCTGGCACCTGGTGCAACAAGTGGCACAAAGAGCACACCAACAAGAACTGGGATACCTTTAAGCAAGACTTCCTGGTAAGATTTGTGCTTAAAGATACAGTGCTCATGATCATACACCAAGTAACAAACGTGACCCAGACAGGCATTGTGAAGGAACTCTCCTGCACCTATGAGGAACTCCAACTTTGTGCACCATCCAACATGGCCTTTGATACCCCATCCACACACCTCATGTACTACAACGCCCTCAAGTTGCATGTGATGAGACATGTGAAACTGGACCAGGTGACCAACCTGCAAAGCTTGTACCGTGAAGCAGAGAAAGCAAGCAAACCTCCAACACACTTCATAAAGCACAAACTGGGAAACAAGAAGAACCCAGGGACTCCCATCTAGGCAGGCGCTCCTTGTGACCACCCCCTGGAGGCAATGGGAATAACACCAACTACAAACTCCCAGGTTTGAATAGACATGGAAATGGAAACAATGGCCAGTCAAACTGGACCCATTTCTATATCACTGCCACGCAAGGCAACCAAGATGAGGGAAAAGCCTGGGAAAGCACTAAGCAAGCCAAGCTCTCCCCACACAACTCCTGACTTGCCCAATGATAAGTACCAACCCAAGGAAGTGGACCAATGCCCAATGATCCAGGTGCTCTCAGAGGACCCAGTACTGTACACCATTGCCAGACATCCCAATAAATTGATGTCCTATCCTTTCTGCTTTTGCAGTTACACAGGCGCAGCACTCCTGGATTTGGGCGCAGATCAAACCCTAGTCAACAGTAGCTTTGTGAATAAGTTCAAGCTGGCCACTAATCCTTTGCAGATTAAAAATGTGGTCCTGGCTGACAAACACCACATTGCCTGACAAAGGAAACTGCCCCCTTCTCTGTCATGCTTGAGAACCTCCACTCCATCATTCAAGGTCCTGTCATTGACTTCCCAAAGTTTGACTTTGTGCTGGGACTAGACTGGCTGCAAAAGAAAAATCCTCAAGTAGACTGGGCAACCTCAGTGTTGACCATCAAGTATGATGGTGTCAACCACCAGATCTACCCTGACTCTGTTGACCAACTTCTACGTGACCACGTCTTTGTGCGCATCACAGAGACCCAGGATGAGAAGAAAAACCTGAAAGCAATTGATTGAGATCCGGCCAGTACAAAATCATGCATTTCAAAGATCATCAGGATACCTTCATGCCTCAGGACCGCAAAATTGTGGCCCGCCATCCAGAAATCTTCAAGGAAGCACTGCCCAGGCTACCCCCTGAGAAGCATATTCAGCACTCCATCCAACTCAAGGGGGCTTTACCCAAGATGTGCCCTATCTACAGGCTGACCCCAAATGAAGATAAAACCTTACGCGCCTACCTCAAGGAGGCATTGGAAAAAGGACTTATCCACCCCTCATAGTCTCCCTTTGGGGCCGCTGTATTTTTTGTGGCTAAGAAGGACGGTACTTTACGTCTGGTCACAGACCCTCAAGCCCTAAATAAAATTATTATTAAGCATTGTTAACCATTGCAACTGATTGACAACCTCTTTGATGTCTTGGGAGGATCCATAGTCTTCTCTAAAATTGATTTAACTGCAGGCTACAATCAAATTTGTATTAAAGAGGAAGACATCCCCAAAACATCCTTCTGCACTAAATGAGGCTCCTACAAATGTGTGGTGCTCAACTTTGGCATTAACAATGCCCTGTCTACCTTATAACCTTCATGAACAAAAGATTTGCGCCCCACATAGGCAAGCACGCCCTAGTGTACCTAGACAACATTATTTTCTACAGCCCCTTGGTGAAACAACACCACTAAGACCTTGAGGCAGTCTTTGCTACCTTGGCACAACACAAGCTGTTAGCCAAGCCCTCCAAGTGCCAGTTCTTCCGCAAGCAACTACCCTTCCTGGGACACATAGTCTCAAAGGATGGCATCAAACCCAATAGTCAAAAGATTAAGGCCATCTGCAAGATGCCACCCCCAAGGATAAGTTAGAACTCCACACCTTCTTGGGAATGGTGGCCTATGTACAACGCTCCATACCTGACTGTAGCGTTTTTGACTGCCCCCTTATCCGCCATAACAGGCGCCAAGTCCAAGTTTGTGTGGACCCCCCCAACATGACCTCTGTTTTAGATGCCCCAAGGAGAAAATCACAACAGCTCCCATCCTACAATACCCCAAATATGATGGGGAATACCAAATGGAAACCAACACCTCAGATACATCCATTGGGGAGTACTACAAATAAAATATAATGACAGTGACTTCCTGCCTGTAGCTTATGAAATGCAAAAATTGACAGATGGCAAGTGTCAATACCCTATCCACAACAAAGAACTGTTGGCTATCATACACTGTCTAGTCAAATGGCGCTGTTGTCTAGAACAGCAGGAAGAATTCACAGCATTAACCAATTGCAAGTTGTTCATCTATTTTAAGATTCAAGCAAATCTGTTGCACTGCTAACCTGGTAGATGGAGCTATTAGAGAGATTTAACATGCTCATCCAGTACAAACCTGGGGCCAAGCTTGCCATGGCAGACGCCCTGTCCCGCCTTTATGTCCGTGCTTCAAGAGGAGAGAATGGGCTTGACCCAGACTGGCCTCTCTTAGTACTACAAACAAGGGACAAAGGTTTCCCCTTGGCAAAATTGACATAACAAAGGAAAAAGTCATCAAAAATGAGCACCTATTTGCTGACGTATATGGGACCCTACACAGAAAAATGTCTGATGGCACAACCATTCCCTACATTCCCACGCATCAGCAAGTCAACACCATCCTACGCTATCACAGAGACCTTGGACATACCAAGAGCCAAAACCTATATGAGTTCCTCAAGCACAAGGCCTGGTGGCCAACCTTATATTGCAATGTTCAAGAAGTTCTAGACCAATGTGAGGTATGCAAAAAATTTACCAAAATCAAAACACCTCCAAAGTCAGTACTTCCTATCTGCACACAACTACCTTTTACTGTATGGGCCCTTGACATTGTTAGCCCCATGCTAGGAAAACACAATGATAAGAAATACATCATCACCGCCATTGACTTTGCTACAAGATGGCCAGTAGCCCAAGCAGTAAAGGCACACACTGACAATGACGTTTAACAATTCATTGGCAAATAAATAATCAGCAAGTTTGGAAAGCCAGAACTCCTGATAATCAATGGAGGGAAATAATTGACCTTCAAAACCACCAACATATACCTCACAAAAAATGGGGTCAAACACACCCTAACAACACCATACCACCCACAGGCCAATGGTTGTGTAGAGAGGCTTAATGGTAGCCGCATGCAAGCCTTAGCCAAACTCACTGCCAGGAGACCTGAAGACTGGTACAAGCAGCTACCAATTTCACTACTTGTGTGTTAAACCCAATTGAACAGATACACTGGGAAAAGCCTGTTTGAACTGGTATACAGCACACAGTGTCAGGGACCCAGTCTTAGGCGGCTGGCCTGCCGTTTCCAGGGGTAACTTGGGCCATGATTTTTGCAGGCAGGGCCCACTACAAGAGAGGAGCTAACTTTAGAAGGTAGGAAGCAGAATTCCCCACCCAAGACCACGGGCTGGCAGCCGGTACAATGGTGTCCACCACTCCTGTGAGGGTGATGTACACTTTTCCAAAAAGCTTGGTGGTATAGTTGGTTGGAAGGTTGGTTGAAGAGGCTGGCATTGGTTTGGGTGTCACAGGCAGTTCTATATAGATATTGTAGGCCGGGAGATAATTGAATTTCCCTCTAATAGTTTTGGGGTGGAGAATATCCACAGGCCTTGGCGGTTGTATCTAATAGCGGATTGGATGCAGGCTAGCGGGTCAAGTTTGAGGATTTTCTCTGGTGTATAATCCTTATATTTGGGCTTCAAGGGATAATCAGTGAAGTGAAAGGGCCCAAAAGGTGCACCAGGTGGACAGAAAACTGCAGGCGGTGGGGCAGGAGGGCTGGGAGATCTCAAACTGAATTGATAGATGGAAAATACAAAATATGGCAATAGCTGTAAGAGCCAAAGTAACATAACCTTTATTTAAAAATGCAATAAGGTTTGAGCGCAGAATCTATAGGCATATATAGCATTCTGCCTCCAAACTTGATATTTTCCATCAGGGCTTTATCAAAATATTGGAAAAAGTGTGGGCAGGCAGCCAGAGGGCCCAGGTGTGGGAGCAGCAAAATGGCACCTTGGCTGGGTGTTCTCTCATTGGTCAGAACGTCCAATTTGGTCACTCAATTTTCTTGATTCTTTGCTGTGGTCACAGGGTTGGGCCCAAAGCCTGGGGTTGTCTTTGGCAGTAGGGTTTGATTGGTTACTTGAGAGGACTTCAAACTCATGAAATTCACAGAGGCGCCATCTCTGCTTCCTTTAGGCAATTCAAGAGGCTCCAATTCTGGTGCCACCATGGTCAAGCTGGTGCAAGTATTCTGGCTTTGGGACATAGTGGGAGCCTCAGCTTGCAGGGGCTTGATCCCAAAAAAATGCAGGTGGGCGGCCCTTGGTCCATGGGCCCAGCGGCCTGCAGGAATGTAGGTTCAGGGTTCAAATCCCACCCTGTGGCCCAGGTTTCCTGGGGTAATGAATTGAAAATCCTGACACACAGCCAAATATCATTCAAGCATTGACAGGACCTAAACTAGAAATTCCAAGTGAAGTCTCTCCACACTCAGACCCTCACATTGAAAAAGCTAACAGCAAACAAACAGTGAAGGAGAATGAACGTCTACAAAAGAATTTTGTCACCATCTGCAATAGACATGATGTTGGGGACAAAGTTTGGGTCATTAATTTTGACAAGAGCAAGCTACAACCCAAGAAAGTGGAGCCAGCAATTATCCTGAAGGTAAACAACAATAAAACTCACCTTGTGCAAGGGCTTGGAAAACATAAGCAAGACAAGACCATATACCATGATTGCCTACAATCCTGCAAAGCAAGACAGAAACAGCAAGAAGCTGCCCTGTCTGCCACAGAACAGTAATTAGTTCAATACGGCACCCGGGCTCCTGACAACCTCCCTGAAAACCTGCCCCCAGAGGAGGGCAACCTTCAGTTGAGGGGGGTGTTAAAACCGCATGCTCAACCCGCCAGCAAGGTTTTAACCAAGCAGGTTTGTGACCCACAATTCAATTGTCTGGTCACTCAAAGCCAGACTAGGAAATCAACTTGAATTACTAAATCCAACAACATGGACAGATGATCCTTTATGGTTGATACCTGGTTTTGGTGCTTGACTCATTATCAGGATCAAGTCACCCCCTTCTCCCATCCAGCCGTGTGATCACCAATCATGTTCCTGTTATCCTTGATCACATGAACTATATAATCACTATCTCACAATAAATATTATTATCCATCTTATAAATATTTTTTTCCTGTGTAAGTCTGCTAAAACAGCACAGTTACAACAGAATTAAATTGGAGCAAAAATAAAAAATTCCTGAAATAAGATAATGATTTCTGGGCATAAACTTGCTTTATTAAGATATTAACAATGAGGAGGGCTTCTCATCCTCACTAATTATACTTACTGGTAGTTTTGTGGCCTTTTGTGCCATCAGGGAACTGATGGCATCAAATTCAGTTGATCTTACAATTTTCAAGTAATTGGCGTACTTGGGCCAAGGAGTGGGTGCTCATTGAATGGTAAAACATGAATCTTTCTTGAACTGCAGCATGCAAAAGTGCCTAGTTATTTATAGATCCTATGAGATATCAAGCGCCCAATCAAACAATTGTGCTCCTGATGTACCATTTCCCATTAGTTGAGAGGCCCAAATTTAATAATAGAATCAAAGCCAGGGATTTGAGGCTTGTGTGCCTCTCAAATCTTGGGTCATTTGTTAGTTAAAAGAGGGTTTTTCTTGCTCTTGGAGATAATTGGCAGGGGTTCCCAAGCTATGTGGGTTTTGCCTCTAGGAAAGCCAGCTGATTGTCAAGGACATTCTGGGCCCTGACACAGCTCTGGTTGGCAATTGCTTTAACACTACCAAGCCAGCGCAAGGAAAGAGGCCAATCAATCCTGGGCCATGATCAGGGGAACAAAGTGCTGGCAGCAGGATTGCAACCAGGGCTGGCATTCTAAGAGGGGAATCAGAAAAATACAACAAAGGAGAAGTTCAATGAAGGGCTGACCAGGGTACTGCCAAGGACTCCAAGGCAAACATCAAGAGGGTGAAGATTAGGTTATCCAAGGCTGGGGCCCAAAGGCTTAATTACTCTAACGTAACTGGTGGGGTCTCAGGGATCTAGTCTTGGGTAGCTGACCCATCATTTTTGGGGGTAATTCAGGCCAGGTTTTTTGCAGGTAAAGCCCACCACAAGAGAGGAGCTAACTTTAAAAGGTAGGAGAAGGACTTTCCCACCCAGGACCATGGGCTGGCATCCAGGATTATGGTGTCAATCACCACTGTGAGGATGATGTACACAATCCTGAATAGCTTGCCAGTGTGGTCAGTTGGGAGGTCAGTTGAGGAAGTGGGCATAGGTTTTGGGGTCACAGGCAGTTCCATGCAGAGGTTGTAAGCAGGAAGGTAGTTGAACTTCCCTCTAAACAATTTGGGTGTTGAGAATATCCACATGCCTTGGTGGTTGTATCTAACTGCATATGATATGTGGACCAAAGGATCTAGTTCAAGTATTTCTCCAGGGTGTAGTCCTTATATCCAGGATTCAAAGGATAATATGTGAAGTTGACAAGGCCAAAGACAACACCTGGAGGACAGAAATCTGCAGGCAGAGGGGCAGGAGGGCCGGGAGATCTTGTACTGAACTGATAGACGGCAAATACAAAATAAGGCAGTAGCTGGGTAAGCCAAAATAACATAACCTTTATTCAAAAATGGCAATAACGTTTGAGCGCAGAATCTATAGGCATATATAGCATCCTTCCTCCAAACTTAGTATTCTTCAAAAGGGCTTCATCAAAATACTGGGAAAAATGCAGGCAGGTGATCAGAAGGCCCAGGTGCAGAAGCAGAAAAATGACACCCTGGCTGGGTATTCTCTCATTGGTCAGAATGTCCAAATCAATCACTCAATTTTCTTGATTTTGGGCTATGGTCACAGGTTGGGCCTAAAGCCTGTATTTTCCTTTAGTAATTGAATTTATTGGTTACCCAAGAGGACTTCAAGTTATATAGTTCACAGAGGAACTTTCTCTGCCTTCATTAGGTAATTTTAGAAGCTCCTCCTCAGGCATCACCATAGTCAAACCTGCGCTGGGATTCTGACTTTGGGACTTAGCAGGGGCTTCAGCTTGCAGAGGCTCAGTCTCATGAAAATGCAGGTGGGCAGACCCTTAGTCCATGGGATTGGCGGCCCGCAGAAATCCAGGGTCAGGGTTCAAATCCCACTCTTGGGCCTGGTTTTCCAGGGGAAAGAATTGTCAATCCTGACATGGGGGTTACTTTATTTAATTTTCTCATGAATAGCAAGCTACTGTCAAGGATCTGGATGTACAAGTAGGTTGGCTACTGCCAACATACTCAACATCCAGTCATTGCCCAATTCAGTGCCCTTGCAATATACTGTTTGACATACCAGGAATGGCAACCAAGCAATATCACATGACTGTTCAAGTATCCAGTGGCTTAAACCCATCCCGCACATGACCAACCCCTAGGTTTGATCCAACTAAATCTCTGCCACAGCCAAGTCTATATAAGTCTAAAGTATTATCCAATAAAATACACTTCTCTTTTTTCCTAATTCCATATTTGAAGCTTCCCCTAAAGGCGCACCTTATCACTACCTAGAAACAAGTTCTAGAGGGGCAAGGGAAAAGGGTTAAGGGGGTTTACAATGAGGATAAGAGAGATTTTGAAGCTTCTGATTAGCAGATCAGTATATTTTCAGCAGGTGGGAAGCTTGCATTGGAATTTGACTTGACGGCACCACAATTTGGAAAAGCTTGGTCACCAGCAGGTCAGACACCATTGACGCAAAATAGTGGGTAATGTGTAGTTAGCTAACCCAAATCAATTGGAGCAAAGGGGGAGAGATCCAGATTTTTTATGGGCATCTGGGTGGCTTCTGCTTTAATCCACTTTCTGTCAGCAACACCATTTGAATTACCAAACTTGATGAGTGGCTTAGCAGCAGTTCTCTGTCAATTTCAGGTTCTGGGAGGGTGTGTTATTCTTAAAATTTAGTGTTCTTCCATAACACTGGTATCCAGAACAAGGTTTATCCTTTATATAAGAATGGCAACCACTGTGTTGTGGTAGTATACAGTGAAATATACAAAGAACACTCTCTCAACAGTGTTGCCGTTCCCTGTTGTATTAGTGAAAAAAATTAGGCACTCTAATCAGTATGTGTACTGTAGGGTTGATCCTACCAGTTCTTATAGTCTAGGCGCTTGGTGTTTGTTCTGTGTCTGGGTGGATTCAATTCCACTCTCCCACTCTAATCTACTCCCCTTTCCACTCTCCTGGACAATATCCACTCTTTTCTTTGACTTTTGGGGGGGGGGGTAGTTCTTGCTTACAGTTCACTCTGTTGGATTGGTATCTTGTTGCTGGGACACTTTCATATTGCTGTCAACCAAGATTCAACCCAGACTAGGATTGAACTACTTTGGCTATGTGGTTTATCTAAGCTTTTTGTTTGGCTGTAGAGGGTAACATGAAGGCTTGTCATCATCACCATCTATTTCATACCAGGGCTTAAAATTTCTGTATTCCTTATCTTTGGTTGTAGATGTGCCCTTTTAGCTTTTCATACCAGTATATATTTTACCTGGTGATCTCCTCCCAAAATCCAACCCTCGGGGTACTCTTTTGCTGGTTTCTGCTCCAGACTATATATCTTGATTGGAATGGGCCTGTACTGATATAAGAGCTTCCTGGATTGGTTTTGATGCTTGATGTTCCTGTTGTCTGTCTCAGTTGATATAGGGGTTTGTGGCTGGGTTGGGATTTTTCACTTTGGTGCAGAGCCTTTTCCATTCTCAAAAACCATAGTAAACATAATAGTGCTGCAGTGGGAGTGAGATACCTTTATTTGTGTGATCAGTTGTGTTATTGCCTCATAAATCTTTTTCAGTGTGACTCTTTTGTTGTGTCAGGACATATTTGCTATTAGTACCCCTTTGTCTTTGGAACAATCTCTTACCCTACTAAAAAAAGTTGGGGTTTGTTTTATTTAAGGCTGAACAGATTTTACTTTAGAAAGGTAAATCCTTGCTTATCTTAACAGGTTATATAACTACTGTAAGAAATACAGTAGTTTTCAAACCTGTTGAGATAAATGTATCATCTCAGTCTAAAACAAGTGCAACTCATTCATAAAACAAAATCAAATTAGATCCAAATATATTGTAATTTGATATACAGTGGCCCAAAAAATACCTGGCCAGCAGCATTTTTAAGAAAAAAGAAATTTCAATAAATGAAATTTGCTATAAAGAGCATGAGCAGATGTACCGCAGATTTTTACACAAGTATGGTATATAAAAATGCAAAAATAAAAAATGGGAAGAAAATTTAAAAATAATTCAAATATTTAATAATGATAAGGAGCACCTTTTTGGGAAGCTTCAGATATGGAATTAGGAGAGAAGAGATGTATCTTTTATTTGATAATATTTTAGGCTTATATAGACTTGGCTGTAACAGAGATCTAGTTGGATCAAACCTAGGGGTTGGTCATGTGCAGGATGGGTTCAAGCCACTGGATACTTGGATTGACATGTGATATTGCTTGGTTACTTTCAGGATTGACAATTCTTCCTCTCTGGAAACCTGGGCCTGGGAGCAGGAATCAAACCTTGACCCTGGGCCCATGGACTGCAGGACTGCCTGCTTGCGCCTTTCTGGGATCAAGCCCCCACAAGCTGATACCAAGAATATTGGCCCATGCAGTGAAACAAGCCAAACTAAGAAAATTATTGCACCAAATGGAAGACTAATCACAGCGCCTAATGGAGGCACTAATTTGGCAACTATTAGCTTCATAAACTTGAAGTCTACACCAGCAACCAATCAAGAGCCAACCCAGGAAAGAGGCACAGGCCCGCGGCCCAGTCCCATGACCACAACACTAAAGCAAGATAATCAGGTAGTCAAATCAAGATTCTTGACCAATGAAAGAACTCCCGGGCCAAGTGCCATTTTGCTGCCTTTGGACCCAAGCACCCAGTTCTCCCAGCCCTACCCTGCCCTTCCCAATGCCCTGATGAGCTCCCCATGGAAAATGTTAAGTTTGAGGTGGGGTACTATATAGACCAAAGGACCCCATGCTCCAAACTTTATGCCATTTTTGAATAAAGGTTATGTTATTTTGGCTCACACAGCTGTTGGCTTACTTTGTATTTGCTGTCTACCAATTCATTTCAAGATCTCCTGGCCAGCCTGCCCCACCACCCGCTGTTTTCTGTCCTCCTGGTGTACCCTTTGGACCCGTCTATTTTACCAACTACCCTCTAAAATCTGAATACAAGGAATACACCCTGGAAAGGATACTCAAACTCAATCCTTTGGCCCGCATACAATCTGCAATTAGATACAACCAATAAGGCATGTGGATATTTTCAACACCCAAGTTGTTCAGAGGGAAATTCAACTATCTCCTTTCTTACAACCTGCCCATGGAACCGCCCATGACCCCAAAACCTATGCCCACTTCCTTGCCCAACCTCCTAACTGACAATTCTGGCAAGCTTTTTGGGATTGCGTACATCACCCTCACAGGAATAATTGACACTATAATCCCAGCCGCCAGCCCGTGGTCCTGGGTGGGGAAGTCTGCCTCCTACCTTTTAAAGTATACTCCCCTCTGGTGGGCATTGCCGGCAAAAACCCCAGCCCAAGTTACCCCTGAAAACAACGGGCCAGCCACTCAATACTGGATCCCTGACATTATGGCAATCTTTATTAAACTTGGTACCCTAAGCCCCAAGATTTTGTTATTTCTTGGGGCATCTTGTATGCTTTTGCTATTGATAATCACTTATTACACCTATAAGATGACCATAAACCTGATATCTTTCATGTGGAAGAATGCAAACCTGAATGATCCAAAGAGAACCAACGCCAATACTGTTGACGCCAACAAAGCTCCATCCTCCCAAGTGCAAAACGTGATTGTGAATCAGTCCCTCACAAAGGTAGAGATGCCTTAGATGGGGAAGCTCACTCTTGAAGAAGCTAGACGCGCCATGCCAGTCCTCTGTCTGCATTTTCATATAAACTCCCCCTCTTACACCAGTGACACCAAGAAATTCTTGGGGTTGCTTCAATTCTATTGGGGACGCCTTGGACTGGTTTGGCAAGGCCACAGCTGAGACGTAGAATTCTGTTTAGACTTTGCCAAGTTTGAGGCTGAGTTAATGACACTGGGGGAAATTGCAACACTAGATACTACACCCTGAACTCCCTGCTAGAATTTGACAAGGTCCTTGACCCATCCAAGTGTATATTGACAAATTTATCAAACTGAAAACCCGCACCCAACTTGAGGACAAACTGGCAGCCATTATCTTCCAAAAGGGCATCAACCTAGCAATGAAGGACCTGTTGAAGCACCATCTGCCCACCCTCAGCCTAGACAAGCTAATTCCTCTGTGCAAGGGTCTTATCATGAACCAAGAGAACGCTGGCTCCTCCCAGACCAACCAACCCCAATCACCAACCCCCAACAGAACAGGGATGACTGTCATGAATAACATTTCAATACTTGTATTGAAAACCCAAGAATCAAACCCCAGTTCCCTGAAGGCGGATCAAACCCTCCAGGACAGACCAAGACCCGCCAATCTGTTAATTCACAGGCTTGAATTGTTAAATTACCCCGCAACCCCCTGGCCTGCTACAGAGAATTCCCTGAATAGTTGTCATTCTGCCGCCAAACTGGTGCCAATGAAGACCCATACCTGCAAAGGAGATGTAACCTGGCTAACAGAGGTTGGGGAAGCACCTACTGCCAACCTGCCCAACGCCAATACTGGAGTTTTGAAACCAACATTGGAAACCCTGGAATCAAACCCCGACCCTCCAAAGACTACTCAAGTCACACAAAGTGGACAGGAGACCGCCCACTTGTTAAATTGCAAACTTGAGTTAACAAGTTACTCCAAGACCTGCCAGTCTCCCAAGGTCAATTCCCCAAATGGTTACCATATTGATGCCAACCTTGAGCCACCAAAGATCCAAACTTATGCAGAGGTTACAGCTTGCCTTAAGGAGGTTAAAATGAAGCCTATTTTTAACTCTGCCAATGACCACCAGCAACTGTCAGCCTTCTGCCCAGAAGGGGTAGTACAATTGAACTACTCAGATGACATAGTGAACAGTGGTGGCGGAACAAAGCATTACCATTTCTATTTGCCATAGCAGGCACAATCTGGATCTGCTGCCCTTGAGACTCCAAGCCAATATCCATGCCCTGCCAGTGCCTTGTCTGCAAACCTGCGCCCTGCAAAAAATGAAGAAGCAAAGTCCCATGGTATAAAAACCCTGGCATTATGGTGATGACCACATTGTCATTTTTGATAATAAAGTTTTGTGAACCTTTGGTTCAAACAAACCTTACCTTACCTAGTCTTAGTGATCTTCTATCTTAACTCTGTTACAGTAGACTATCAGGCAACCGCCTCCCTGGAGACCATCCTGCTGATCCCACCCAGGCACTATACCGTCCCCCAGGAGCCCCCTTTGGACCTGTGCATTTTACTGAACACCCGCCCAACCCAGCCTACACAGAGTACAGCTTGGAGACCATCCTCATTGCTGACCCTTTGGCCAGGACTAGAGAGACTGAATACATAGAACATGAAGGAAAGTGGTTAAAAAGGCCGCCCAGATTGTTCAAAGACAAGTACAATTATCTGCCTGCCTACTTTGTTCCCATGAATTTTCCCTTAACCTCACAACCTGACCACCCAATGGAGACCCCCACTGCTGCAGAGACCACGTCCACTCAACTGTTTGGAGTACTCTATATCACCTTGATAGGAATGGTGGATTCCATGATCTCTACCTCTAGACCCTGGTCCTTACTCGGGCAATCTGTTTTACATTATCAAGTTAGCACCCATTCTATGGTGGGCTTTACCTGTCGGCTCAGCCCAACCCCGTCCCAAGCCGTCTAATGCCTCTACCTATTCCTGGCTTCCTGAAAATGACCCCTGAAGATCTGCAACAACACTACCGCAAAGGACTCTGCTTCCACTGCCACAAGGCGAGCCACTTGACCAGAGCCTGCCCTAAGAAGAGCACTGCCCCAATCTCACTGGTGCAAATAAACGCTTCTTCCCAGTCTTACAAATTCATCCAAGTGACCATAGAAGCAGCAGGGAATAAGCGCAAGATTGAAGCCTTTATTGTTACAGGGGTGGATGAAAGTTTTATTGACGCAAGCCTAGCAGAGGAATTAGGCTTGACAGCCTAAGAGTGCAGTCTACAAGTAATCATGAAAAGCAGCTCCTTGGACACCAGCTATGAGTGTGAACAAGAACTTCTGTTGACCATTGGTTACAATGTATACCTGTTGTCCCTGATCCTCTTTCCAGGACTACCCCACCCCCTTATACTGGGTTACTCCTGGTCCAACAGACATGGCCTGATCCTAAACTATTGTGAGCAAACCGCCACGTTGGGACAACAGGAATCCTGTGACACTGTTCCTTTTTGCATGAACCATGACCAACCCCCTATCAACAAACTCTTGACCATGAAGATAGAACCTAGCGTTGGGATACTGCCTACCCCTACAGAGATGGAACCATGTGTTTAGTGAAGAATCAGCCACAAAACTACCCAGTTATTCAATCTACAACCACGCCATAGACCTATTATCAGAGACTCAACTGTACCACAGCCCTATCTACAGCTGTAACCACCACAAGCAAGTGGCCTTGAAAGCATACCTCAAGGATATGACAAAAAAAGGGTTCATCTGGGTGTCAAAAGCCCCCTGCTTGTTGCCCATGCTGTTTGTAGGGAAAAAAGATGGTGGGATGTGTCCATGTGTGAATTACCAAAAACTGAACAACATTACAGGTAAAAACTGCTACCCATCCCCAATGCCAACAACCTCTGTGATGTACTGACTGGAGCCCAGGTGTACTCAAAAATTGACCTTTGAGATGTGTTCAACCAAATCCAAATCAAGGATTAAGACAAGTACAAGATGGCCTTCAAACCCCAATATGGGCTGTATGAGTACCTTGTAATGCCCTTTGGCCTCTGCAATGCCTCCAGCACTTTCAAAAGGATGATCAACACCGTCCTAGGGGAATACCTTGACTGTTTTTGTGTAGCATATCTGGACAACATTCTCATCTACAGCAAGACTCACAAGAAACACCTGCGCCACCTGAACCTTATACTAGAGAAACTCCCCCAAGCAAACTTACATGCTAAGCTTAAGAAATGTGAATTCTTTCTGTCTGAAGTTGAATTCCTGGGATACGTAGTGAAGACCAGCGGCTTTGCCATGGCAGAGGATAAAGTAGAAGTAATAACATATTGGCCGGTGCCCAAAAGCAGAAAGAATGTGAGAAGTTTTTTGGGCCTGGCAAATTAGTGCAGGAATTTTATCCAAAAAATTCTCACATTACCCTCCCCCTGACCTGCCTTTGCTCTGAAGAGGTGACCTTTTCCTGGACTCCAGAATGTACCACTTCCTTTGAAACCTTGAAACTTGCCTTCACTCCCGCCCCCGTCCTGGCCATGCCAGATCCCTCCAAATTCTTTTTTTCTGGAAACCAATGTGTTGAACTTTGCGGTGGGTGGGGTCCTTCTTCAGGAAGGAGGGGATAGTATGCTACATCCTGTAGCATACAGTAGTTTTAAAATCTATGGCAACAACCAAAATACTTCAGATTTAAACAAAATGATTTCATATTTGAACAAAATCCAAGTTGCGCAAGATTCAGGATTCAATTAATTTATATAATTTCAGTTAATAAATGAACTGTCAAGCAATAAAAAAATTTCACTAGTCCATTATACAAAATTATATCAAACATCAAGTGGTGTAGTTCAAACCACAAAAAAATAAACTGACGCAACAAGTGAAATGGAAGGATGCTGTTCTGGAGTATATTATAATCTAATCAGGATTCATATGAGGCACAAACAGAAGGACTAAAATGAAACAAAATTTGAGCAATCTAGAAGCAAGATTCCACAAGCCCAAAAAAAAACAAACTCACACAGGATGTGTAGTATGAGCAGCCTAAAATAGAAAAATAACAGTTTAACAGCCAATCAACAGCTATCCAATTTAGGGACAGAGGCATTTTATTCATTATATTCATTTTCATGGATCCTGATTTGTGTAGAATGGTTTTGAGAACCTTCCAAATACGGGCTTTAGATTACAATAAAAATAAATCATTAAATTGTAAAATTTCTACTTTTAGTGATTTTATCCTAGGTTTTTTACAATGGTTTTTACTAGCAATATCTTTGACGGCGCCAGCAGCCAAGCCAGCTTCAATCAAGGCAAGGCTTAGGGCATGGAGGCACCCATTTATACCCAAGCCTTTGAGGCAGGTAACAAGGAAGCTGATCTATACCTGATCCCCAACCCCTATGGCTTTGACTTGTTCAGTAGTACTTAGTGTCTAGCTCTGCCCCTTCTCCCGTACCCACCCCCGCACAAGCTGCTCACCAACCAACCAATCATGATGGCAACCTTGATTTGGAACAACTTCCTGCCACCAGCCAACCTGCCCCCCTACAGCCAATCAGGCTTCAGCTCCCGCAGCCCAGCGCCCCAGCAACAAATCATCACTAACAAATTCTTCAGGAAATTGTGGCACTGAATCTACAGGGTCTGTCCTGGGAACAGATTGCCGCCCAGTTGCAATTTAACCAAGCTACTTCCATGCAGGAATTCAACAACCTGATGAACAGGGGGAATCTGATTGGGACAGCCAAGAAGCCCAAGAAGGCCCCTGAGTCCCAAATCAATGAGGCATACCCAATAATGCTTGACCTCCTCCAGTGGGATCCCAAGCTTCCATTGACCCAGGTCTGGAAGCAACTTGCGCACCATGGCATTTGGGTGTCTGAGCACATGGTTCAGCTCTGGATGTATGTGAAGGTGGCTTCAATATGGATTCTAACCATTTTGCCGGCAACCAATAGGATGGCGCTGAGGATTTCCTGTATGACAACGCCATCTATTAACCCTGGTCCAATGCCTGACTAGTCTAACTGATGATGTCATGTTCATCTTTTAATACAAGCTATCAATAGCTTTTGATGATTTTGGCAAGCAAGGAAAAGCTGCCACTCAAAAAGGAAGGAAGAAGGTCAAGAAGGGGACTTTTATTGGTGTGTTTCTGTCTGTTTCAGCCAAGGGTTTTGTCTACTATCAGACAAACCCAGATTTCATCAATGGCTACTTGTACAGCCACATCCTTGGTGGATTACTCAGCTCCTGGGTTGGTTCAAATTCCAAGTAACAGGTTTTCTTGAGCCACCAGATAGAGGGTAGCTCCACTGCCCTTGAGGCCATTCAGGGACGCGGGCACCAGGCCTCTGTGTACCCAGCTGGCCATACAGACATCCATCTAGCTGATATTGTCTTCTTCAACATGGAATCCACATTACGGGAGTGCCACCCTCAGGCTTTCAACAACCTCTATCTTGGGGTCCTTGACCACAATTTTCTCTTTGGCCGCCAGATGGTGGCTGACTTGTTTGCTCAAATTGTCTTTCATCTGAACATGGGCAACCAATCACAGAAAGACAAGCGCCTTCCACCTTGGGCCACTGCCACCTACCAGCTCATCCTGCCAATGAACAATGAGGAATCCAACAAGCGTTATATGGCAGCCATCACACAAAATCCTCCTGCCTCCATCCCCGCCACCAACACCCCTCACCTACAAGCCCAACCCACCCAATCCCAGACCCCCAGGCCAGCACTGCCTCTTTGTCTTCCTTCCTGCGCTATTCTGCCTCCTAGGCATCACTCTTCCCCGCCCCAATATCCCCCTATCACCAAACATTTATATTTATATTATCTTTATTTTGAATTTCAATTGTTCATATTCTCTTTGTTTATAGTTGGTTTTATTTTTATGTTCAGCTAATTTTTATAAAATAATATATTTACTATGCATATATTTAGTTCCAGAACACAGTTATTTTTAGTACCCAGAAACAGCCCCTTGTGAAAATATTGACAACAATTTGGTGATCAGCTAAATTTGAATTAGAAAATTATGTGTTAGCTGTTTTTAGATAAAGTTGTTACTGATATGAATTCAAAACCTTAATGATAAACTTTAAGTTAATCAGATAAGTGATAAAGTGATTAGTGTGACATAAAGGGCCATTTAATAATTCTTTGGTGTATGTGCGCTAATTAATATGATTAGCTGGATGTTTTGCCATTGTACGCCATTGCTGCTGTGGCGTACAATGGCAAAACATCCAGCCAATCATATTAATTAGTGCACATACACCAAAGAATTATTGAATGGCCCTTTATGTCACACTAATCACTCTATCACTTGGCTCCTGATTGGCTTAAAGTTTATCATTAAGGTTTTGAATTCAGATCAGTAAAAACTTTATCTAAAAATAGTTAACACATAATTTTCTAATTCAAATTTAGCTGATCACCAAATTGTTGTTAATATTTTCACAAGGGGCTGTGAAAAGCGCCAAAAATAATATTATAATCAAGGAAACAATGCCAACACAAAGCAAACAACACATATTGAGATGAGCGTAAAACATATACACAATGGGTAAAAAGATGGGATAATGTAGTAAATGGGAAAACAAAAAGGGATAAACAAAGAGTCAATAGTATCAAAATAATACAGAATTTATTGGGGAAAAAGTATTAAAAACATATGAAAAGGTTAGTAAAAAATCAATGAGAGAATTGGAAAAGCTTTTGAAGGATCTCAACTTGACAATTGCCAAAATCAAAGACATTGACTGCAAGGTCAAAGCCAAAGTGAAGTCTGCCTTCTTGACAGAGACAAAAATGACAAGGTGTCCACAAAGGCCTAATGACAAAAATGCCAGACACCCCTGAGAAGACCATCAAGTGTCTTCTCAACATCCAGAAGACAGTGGTTGAGGGCCTGCATTCTAAGCCATACAATTTTTCTGCGCCGTCCGTCTGGGTTGACAACCCAGAGATGTATGAACATCTCAAACCTGCCAAGCGTGCCAGAACAGAGGATAAAGAACTGCCTCCACAACTGCTTATGCCAAGAATGGCCAAGCCTGATGGAGCAGCTGTCAAGGAAGAAACACATTAAGGTAACATAAAAAAATAAAATTAATAAAAAAATTTAAATACTTACCTGTTTTTTAGAGAACATAGACAGTGAACTCTGCCAAATCCTGGTCCCCTTTGTCCCTGCCACATTCTACGCCAACTACGTCACTAGCGTGGCCAAGCAGCTGTATCTGCCCCCCTGTCTTAAGGGAGCTGGAGGACCACATCCACAGGTTCTTTCCAATGTTGTGGGAGGCATTGGCTGGGCTGACGCATGGCAAGGGGGCATCCAAGTGGGCAGTTACTGCCTACAAGGATGCCCAACTGGTCCGCCTGGACCTGGTATCCCTCAGTGGAGTTTACTGTGTAAACTCCATTGAGCTTGTTTGGGACGTCCTGGCAACGCTCCCATTTAAGAATGTACTGGAGATGAGCTGGGCCCATGCAGCTACTTGCTTTTGCTTCCCCTTGGAGCACACAATTTCTTACCTGCTGGACAACTTTGGGCGTGCAGTGGGAAAATTGACTGTTGCAGACGCAACAGCTGTATAGAAGACAAAAATCCTCCTTGCCAACTTTGTGTTGGCCTGGAGTGCCAACAAGACAGGGGTCCCTGCAGCCATGGAGCTGACTTGCAAAGACCAAGCATGACAAGAGATCATTGAGGTTTTCAACAAATTATGCGAGTTTACAGAAGCCTTTGCTGGGCAAAGGTTTCATCTGGTGGTTTACCTCAGGTATCTCTTCTACTTTGTAATGGGTACCAGCATGGAGGATCTTGACGGGGTCCTTCTAGGAATCAACAAGGCCAGGCTCTCCCTGGACAGGAAGAAGGTCCCCCCGGGTATGACTTGATGGATCACGTCATCCAGGATGCCCTGGTCCTGGCTGGTATCTACAGGTTTACAGCCCCGCCAGAGAAGCTGCTCCTCCATTTGCACCTAACCCTACTCCCTTTCACCAGCAGGCGGGAGTTTTTTAATAAGGGTGTATCCACTGTCCACGGTGTGGCAGTAGAGGTTGTGTGCCACCTCCATTGCGGGGTGGGTACATACAGAAGAACTCACTACAGGCGCGCTTAATAAATTCTCTCTTCTAAATAATTCCATTGCAATTTATATTATTTTTATTATAATAAAATTTTCTAATTCTTATTTTAGCAAACAAGATTTGCAGAATATATCCCAGAGAAGGTCTTAATAAAAGCATAATAATATATTTCAATAAAATCTACTTCTGATTTGTACACATTACATTTAACTTTTTTCTGATTATTATATTTATTTTCCAAAAGTGATATTGATGCGTTTGCGTAATCCAGTATCAAGCATTTGGGATACCTTAGATGACACAATAAAAAATGATTATAAATAAATTACTAACCTTCATTGATTGTCATGCTGAATGTGATTGCAAGCTTGGAATCATCTTAATATAAAATAATAATTAATAAATCTTGAATAGTCAATTAGATAATATAAAAAAATTGGACACACTGAGCCTTTAATTGATTGGCTGTTTGGCTAGGCATGCGGGGATGAAAAAATCAGTGTGACCATAGAATTTGGCCACAGTCTCAGCTGGGAGGGTGTGGATCCCAGCCTGCAGCAAATTAAAGAGGTCCTCTGTCCCAGTTGGGGTTCCTTGCTTGACAACTTGCTTGAGCCACCCAAAGACTTCCTTGATGGGATTTAGGAATGGTGAATAAGCAGGGAGGAAGAGAAGGCACAAATTTGCCGTGGCCAATTGCTGGGGGCCCACTGCGCTGTTGGTTTCAATCATTGGGAATTCCTCAAGAATATCAGCCACCTTATGGAGACCAACATTGTCCAGCAAAATTACATTGGTGAAGCCCAGGCTTGTGCGCCTCAGGTGCTCCTGGACCAATTGGATAAATGATAGAAAGATATGGCTGTTGTGGGAGCCCAGTATCATTTGGTATAGCTTGACCCCCTTTGGACCAAGGAGAGCCACCATTAAGTAGGCTGTGGCGCAGACTGCAGCATTCTAAGCCATCCTGTCATTAGAGCCTTTGGGGACATAGCCATATGCATTGCGCATAGACAAGGCAAATGCTGATTTGTCAATATAGTAAAATTTGACCGTCCCTTTGGCTTTGAGGGCAGTGTACGCCTCTGCGTAGTTTTTTTGGTCTCAATGTTGGTTGGGCTGCTTCAATTGTACTGAGATACCCCAAGCTTTTTCCATGAAAAGCGCATCTTCTTCAGCAGATGGTAGTAAAAGAAAATGGAAGCCTCAACCCCAAAAGTGGACTTGATCATTACCTGTATATTTGTCAGTTCAAGATGACAGTCCCAGGTGATCCACTGGTGGATTGCCCATTTGTGCTCCTTGGTGAGTGTCAGGATTTCTGGATATTGACTAATTTACAGATTTGGTGCAGATTGAATGGATTAGACATTAAGTTGTCCATCTAAGAATTGAGCAACAGAACAGTTGCGTGATTGCTTTATTGCATCCTGATTTTACTAAGGATAAAAACGTTTAAAACGCCTCTAAAACGGGTGTTTGAGGCGCCTTTCAAATGTGCATAAGGCACGGGCTTTACTTCTGCAATTATAAATAGAACAACAAAGTTATTTATATCTACCTCCTTAAGGAAAGCCACGTGGAAGCGGTTGTTCTCTTGCACGGGACTTTTAGCTGTGCCAATCCACTCTCCTCTATTAGGGAAGTCCTCCTGTCTGTGCCTCCCTGCCTCTGATGGCAATTCCCCCACCTCACACTATATAAGTGTGATACTATCTAAATAAACACTAGTTTTGTCTATACACCTTATTATTCTTCTGTCCTTTCACAGGCTGCCACTATACCAGCAACAGGTATAGAAATAAGAATTAGGTTGCTGACTAACTGTTCGTAGAAACTAGCAACCCTTTGCTGCAACTTTTACAACATTGGCGCTCATGGCTTCTTCAAACCACAGCTTTCTCTCTTCCTACCCCCGCAGCCTTGTTATCGTGAAGGGAGATATGTCCTTGCCTATACCTGCGGCTCCTTCTGCCCAACCCACTCCAGGATCAACCTTCACTGCTTCTGGATCTCTATCTGGTAGACACCATGGCTCTTTCTATGGTCAACCAGGACTAAGCCAGTGGTTGCCTAACTGCCAACAACTTTTGGAAATTGCCAGCTCCCAATCAAGTATGATCTCCTGGATGAACTCCATTGAAAAAGCCCCTACCTCCTTGATACCAATCCAGCCTGACCCCATGGCTGAAGCAAATGGCATGAACTGCGTCTCCTGCTCCTTGGAGCCTGCCTTGATGAATTAAGTATGCTGTCAATACTCTCCTCCTTCTCCTTCTGATTGTCCTCCCAATTGAATCTCCCTTAATTCTGGATCCCTCCAAACTGATAGCTGCTCTGGCCCTTGCTCTGGCCCCCCCCCCAAACCTTGCTCAAAATATATCAGAAGCTGTTCACTCCCACTCTGAAATGGCTCTATGAATGAGCAAGATAGAACATGTACTTTCTTCCTTGGTACTCACCCAGATGAATCAGCATGTTGCCCTGGAGTTCTATGATCATCAACAGAAAACTCCTAAGCCAGAAGAGATCCATAACAGCTTCACCATGGGATTCTCTGCTCTTCAGGATACTATAAAGGCTCAAGAGAGACAGATGGGGTTTCTGGAAGATTAATTAGTTCTGGCCTTTCAGGAAAAAAAAGAGTGGCTAGATGAGTTGGATGCTCAACGTGCTCTCCTTGACTCCCTTCAGGACCAACTAAGCAAGCACCTTGAAGATGCCTCAGCAATTAGTACCCCTGATACTCTAATGGGACTGCATGGGAATGCTAAAGCTGATAGTCCCCCCTCTCAGAAGATCCTTACTACATTTCCCCTTCCTGACTCCCACCACTGTCACAGAAGCAATTAAGAGGATGTCTGCTTCATTGCTCCTTCAGCAGGTACCCTGGAGTCTCCCTGGGAACCTGATAGCAATCCATCCATCACTACTGATGGTTCTGAAGCAACTAAACCTCAGGCTAGTCAGAGCAAGGAAGAATTCACTGATGATTCTGGCATTGAGGAGTACAATGAGGATCACTCAAAAAACTACTAAGCAGCCAGGACAAGGAGAAATCCTTGGTTGCATTTGTGTTTTCACCTCCCTCCTCTCACCCCATTCCTCTCCCCCCTTACAAGCCTTTTCCTGACCCAGGCACTTGTTGTTACTTTACAACAGAGCCTTCTTATGCCCCTCTGCTGGTTGACTTTGCCTCACAATCAGAAACGTTGGATTCTTGTACTGTGAGAATGCAAGAAAATCTTGCCTACTGGGTCCCCACATCCAAGTTCTTCTTGGCCATGAACCTGATACCTGGCTACTGGCAGATTGATCTCCCTCCAGATGAACCAGAGAATTGTTCCATCCTTGCCAACCAAAGGCTGTTTCAACCTACCAGGATGCCTCAGGGTCTCTCTAATGCCCCAGCCACCTTCCAACAAGCTATGGACGCTGTGATGGGGGACCTCAAGCCTTCATGTGCCCTAGTCTATCTGGATGACATTAAAGTCTTCTCTTGAATTTATAACAAACACCTGGAACCCCTGGAAGAAGTGTTCAAACATCTGCACTACATCAATCTGGAGTACATCAATGGAGAGCTTCCAGTTTTCTATACACTGCTTAGTAGGAAGGTCAAGGTGCTACCTCTCTCAATTGGGAAAGCCAAGGGTATCCCAGTCTACGCCTCCTGTAATGTGACTACTCCACCTGGCTTTCAGGCAATCCACAATACAGGCCTCTTGCTGGCTCTACCAGCTGGCACTCATGGAGAAATATTTGGCATCCCTAATGCGTCCAGACTAAAACCATGGGTTGCACCAGGCATCCACATGCCAAGTGAGAAGGAGGTACTCATACTCCTGGCCAACATGAGTTGTGAAGCTATGGTTGTCTCCAAACACCAACTTCTGGCTTATATATAACTAGAAGAGCATGGCAATCTGCAGGAGACTGCCCCCTTTGTGGACTTCTCTGAGTTGGGTCTATCCTGTGAGCAACTACTGGTGCTATCAGTCATAAGCTGCAACTCCCTATCTGGCCTCTCCAAAGAGCAGAAGGATCAAGCTATGAATCTCTTTGCCCAGTATAAGGATGCATTTTCCAAGGATGATTTTGACCTAGTCAAGGCTGCAGATGTTGCTCATCATATTGACACCCAAGGCAGTCCACCTATCTGTTCCAGACCTGTACGGCGCAGTCAAGCTAATCATGTTGTGGCTAACAAGGAGCTTCAGAAGCTATTGGGATCTGGATTACTGGTCCCCAGTAAAAGCCCTTGGGCTTCTCCTCTCCTGATTGTCAAAAAGAAGAATGGCAGCAACCGTGTGATGATTGACTACTGTCAACTGAATGCTGTTGCCAAGAAGGATTCATATCCCCTCCCTTGTATTGATGATACCTTGGACCAACTGGGTGGCGCCAAGTTCTTCAGTGCCATGGACCTTATCAGTGGGTACTGGTTGATTGATCTACCCACGCTGATCAAGAAAAATGTGCAATAATCACTGATCAAGGGTATTCCAACTCACAAGGATGCCTCAAGCTCTTTCCAATGCCCTGGCTACCTTCCAGCAGGCAATGGATGCAGTGATGGGCAACCTCAAACTCACCAGCGTCTTGGTCTACCTGGATGACATTAATGTGTTCTCCCAAACCTTTAATGATCACTTACAACACTTGGAGGAAGTCTTCCATAGGTTACTTGCAGCCAATCTCAAGCTCAAGCCACGCAAATGCAACTTCTTCAGGGAGCACCTTGAGTTCAAGGGGTTCATTATTAGCCAAGATGGACTCCGCCCTGTACCTTTGAAGGTGGAAGCCATTGAGAAAATGCAGATCCTGGCCAATAAGTGGAACATGCAGGTCTTCCTGGGGATGATTGGGTACTTTTGTTGCTTCATCCTCAACTTTGCATCCCTGGGCAACCCCCTTTTTCAGCTTCTCTGAGCTGATGTGAAATTCTTCTGGAGCCCAGTGTCAGGAACTCATCTGCTTGGAAACATACCACCCAAAAGTTGTATGGCCGCAGATGGATTCAACCCTGTGATTAGAGAACCAATTGGAACAGAGACCATCCCCATATAGAACAATTCTTCAATAAGACGGTATCAACCCAAAAGGGGATTGAACCTTCCCAACATGAAGTAAGCTCCAAGATAACTTAGAAGGAAAACAGAAGCCAAGGGATGAAATAAGGAAGGAGTGAGCAGACTGGCCCCCATGACCTGTGGTTCCTCTGTGATGGGGGGATTCTGTAACAATGGAGTGGCAGTGTACCATACACCTGGTACCACTTGGCGCCACAACTTGTCCAGGTAATTGGGAGGAGATGAACCATAATCTGCTCTGGTTCCAAAAGATATGCTTGCAGTAAGGGACTGGACAAGGAGCAGCCAAACCAACCATTTATACCTGAATGGTCCCCATTGGGATGACTTGGGTAGCATCATGGTGTTTGATTTCAGGACTGGATAGCAGGCAAAAGAATAAATCAAGTAGGTAAGATAATTTACTATATTAACTGAACAATCAAACACCCTGACAAATGGGGCCTTTTTATAGACTGTCAAGTGCTGTTTAAATGGTAGTTTTAAGGGGAATTGGAGAATATTGGGGAAATTTAGGGAGGAAAACTTGGCAGGGGGAGCTTTGACTTAAATTTAAGAAAGATTATTTCAAAAATAATTGGCCCCTGCTGAGGCTTCTCCAAACAGCTGGGTGTCATTTACCCCAGCTGTTGGAGAAGCAACAGCTTGGGGGCTTCTGGTGTGCAACTGCAACACCAGAAGAGGATAAATAATTATTTACTTGATTAAAATCATTTACAGAGCTTAATGTTTTCTTAACATTATCATTGTTTGAAGTGAAATCAATTTCAAATACTCCTGGCCTTGTTGCATCATCTGATTGGCTACATGTAGTCATCTAGCGTATCAGCAAAGGTAAGTTTGAATTCAAAATACTAATGTTGTCCAGGTAATCCAACAACAAGCGAGAAGACCCAGGTTTGATCCCTGTACTCACAGGAAAGATGGGCACCAGACTGGATATTATATCTTCAAAAGGTAATATAGAACAAATACATCCTTCTAATAAACCATTTCTAGGAACTGGAGGGAAATCCCAATCAAGAGAAGAGTTACCAGATCCTGGAATTCTCAGGATTTCCTTGTTGTTGTCATGAGTAATGAAAAATACATTCCTGACACCCAGCGTGCCAATCTGCCTTCAATGCTCTCAAGGGAACACTGACTTCAGCCCCTGTACTGGCCTACCCTGACTTTTCCAAGCCGTTTGTGGTTCATACAATGCTATTCTGACTGCAAGTGGGGTGTTCTCTCCTAAATAGACTCCAAAGAACTTGAACACCCTGTTGGATACTACTTGCATACGCTTAACGTTCACAAGAAGAACTACACTGTCACCAAGCAAGAGTGTCTGGCTGTGATATACTCCTACCAACAATTCAGAGTCTATCTCCATGGGGTACATTTCACAGTTGTAACAGACCATGCCTCCTTGCAATGGATGAAAACCCTCAAGGACCCTGAGGGACGTCTGGCGTGTTGGGCCATTAAACTTCAGGCTTATGACTACAAAATTATTCATTGAGCTGGAGCAGTCCACCAGAATGCTGACTGTCTCTCCCGCCTTCCCACTGTTGCCTTAGTATCCCCCATGGCTGAAATTCTCTATGACAAGCTTATGAAGGATTCTTCTTTGTGGGGGGAGGATCCAGTAGAGATACAGAGAGCTCTCAAGAAGCTAACTGTTGATACCAAGGTCTCTAAGGGACAACTCCTGAAGCTTTGTGGAGACTCTTGGCTACCCTACATACGCCCATCCCTACGCATGGACTCAGTGGTGGCCGCTCACAAGACTACTGGCCATGGTGGCATACAGAAGACATTAGCTCTGCTACAGCAGCACTGCTTCTGGGAAGGAATGCACACTGATGTAGCAGATACGCTAGCCAACTGTCATGACTGCAAATTTGAGAGACCTAAGGTTTCCAAGTTCCAACACAGACTGGTATGCCCTGGGTTTGCCTTCCACACTGTAGCCATTGACGTAGTGGGCCCCCTGCCAGCTACCAACAGTTGCAACAAGTTCATCATTGTGGTGGTTGACCATCTGACTAAATGGGTAGAGACCAAGGCAATTCCCAACCAATATGCACTGGTGACAGCCACGTTCATCCTGGAGAATATCATATACATACATGGTTGCCCCCAGATCCTGCTAACAGACAATGGTATCAACTTCACCAGTTATATCATCCCCTGCCTCAACCAACTGATGGGAATTTGTGGGTCACTATCCACCCCTTATCACCCAAAGACAAATGGCATGGTAGAGCGTACTAATGAGAGCCTGGTCCAGATACTCTGGAAGCTCAGCCATCAACATAAGACTGAATGGGATACCTTCCTGCCTGCGGCCACCCTTGCATATAACATTGGGTACCATTGTGCCACTGGCAAGCCACCCTTTCAACTTCTCTACGGCTGGCAACCAGGACTTCCCCTTTTACTATATTCCTTGGTAAAGACCAGCCTGGCTGTGTCCCCAGAGGCGTACCTCAACAAGCTGGTTCAAACTCTTATTTGCTTGCAATCAGAGGCCTACACTGTAAACTTAAAACATAAGTTGCAGGACCTAGAATGAGCTGCATCCAAACGCCCCACCTTACCCACTTACCTGGTAGGAGACTTGGTCCACTTCTTCAGCAATAGAGGGTACAGCTGTGAATCCAAACTTGCCTCTCTTTGGCAAGGTCCAGTTCAAGTTATCCAGAAGACTGGCCCCAACTCCTACACGCTTAAGGAGCCCCATTCTGGGCAATTAATCACTAGAGTACACACTCAGTATATGTGTGCTGCTCCCAGTGACCAAGAGTAAGCCCCAATGAGGACAACAACCCAAAAAAACAAAAGCCTAATTAAAAAATTCCATGGGTTGTTGTTCTGTTTGCAATAGTGTTGCACCAAAGTATGAGGAATAAGAATGAAAGAACAAGGCGTTTATTGGAGACTAACAAGACTCTTCCAGTACCGCACCAACTGTTCTACCACCTGAATGACAGCCAAGAAACACAACTGGTTGCCTACAGATCTGCAAAGCCAATGACCAAGGATCAGGCAACAAACCCCCACCTAACAAGACATGTGATTGGCCACAACACCATAGCCGCTACCTAGAGACACCAAGCCATTCTTGATCCTGTTGTTTAATCCAGTGGAGGGAAATGTCGTAGATTGAATGGATTAGACATTAAGTTGTGCATCTAGGAATTGAGCAACAGAACAGTCGTGCAATTGCTTTATTGCGTCCTGATTTTACTAAGGATAAAAACGTTTAAAACGCCTCTAAAACAGGTGTTCAAAGCGCCTTTCAAATGCGCAAAAGGCACAGGCTTTACTTCTGCAATTATAAATAGAACTCAAAGTTATTTATATCTACCTCCTTAAGGAAAGCCGCGTGGAAGCAGTTGTTCTCTTGCGCGGGACTTTTAGCTGTGCCAATCCACTCTCCTCTATTAGGGAAGTCCTCCTGTCTGTGCCTTCCTGCCTCTGGTGGCAATTCCCCCGCCTCACACTATATAAGTGTGATACTATCTAAATAAACACTAGTTTTGTCTATACACCTTATTATTCTTCTGTCCTTTCACAGGCTGCCACTATATCATCAACAGGTATAGTAATAAGAATTAGGTCCCTGACTAACTGTTTGTAGAAACTAGCAACCCTTTGCTGCAACTTTTACGGCAGGATTCAACCAAATAATGCGGACCAGCAGTTAATCACTCTTAATGATGGATTAACAAAATAACGCAGGCTAGCAATTAATTACTCTTAATAATGGTTTCAACTAAATAACGCAGGCCAGCAGTTAATCACTCTTAGGAATGGTTTCAACAAGTAATGTGGGCCACAGGTTGGTGGAATCAATGGATTCAAATGATCAAATCATATCCTGGCAATTGCAAAATCCCTATTCCTAAATTAATAGTGAAACATGCAGATATTGTGCAATTAATTAGTCCACCTCAACAACCACCTCAAACATGCTTCTTATATATAATTACTATTCAAAACTTTAATCACATTCTAGAACAACAACTGTGGTAAGTTTGACTCCCTGGTGATTGACTCCCTGGTACTTGACAAAGTGTTAAGTACCAGGGAGTCAAGTGTTGCATATGTGAATCTATTAGTATTTTTGGCTTAATCAATTTTAAGCTAATTTTTACTAGTAATTTAGGGGTTCAAAACCAAAAATCAAGGTTAAATTTACTCAAACTTGACTCTGTTTAATAATTCAGTTATCTAAAATACCAATTTAAGGGGCAATTTATAAGTGAATTTACTAATAGAAATGAAAAAACCTGTGTTTGACACTCTATACCAAAAAGTGACCAGTTGGACACTTTTTAAGCCAAATTCTAATTTTATTAATAAAATAAATATGCGCTTATATAAAATTTTATTATTTACTATTATATTTTTATTATTAGTGTCCATAGTTGTTGATTAGGCTCCCAAGCACCACTATACTGGATTTAGTGACATAGACATTAATCAAATACCCACTTGTTTTACATTATGCCATTCCTGGGTTTTTGGATTAAATGGTGTTACTTAAACTAAGCCCAATTTATTAAGAGATTTCATATGCAATTTATAAAAAACTGAAACTTGACACTTTCTTTGTTTGACTCTATCCACTTGACACCCAATTGGTTTTGGATTTAAATAATCAAAGGCTCAGAATTAAGGCTAAATTAATATGTGACGCACTATGAGCGCCACTCAACACTCACCCACTTGACACTTTAACTTGGGGATTAGTACAGAGAGCTTCTTAACGTTTTAATCAACACTATGGTAAATAATTGACTCCCAGCTCCTCACAGCATACCCTAATCACTAATAAACACATTTCCACTCATTTACTTTTTTAACTTATGTTGTATTTTTTTAATTTTTGAGCATATGATACTGCCTTGCTTTTGGGTTAACTTTCAAACCTGTTTTAAATTTAAGCAAGTTTTATATGTAAAAAACATAGTAAATTTGATGTTTCTGCTTGACTCTGGCATACTTGACAGTGAGAATTAAGCTTTTCCTGGCTGATCAACAGTGCCAAACTCAACACTTTACTATGTTTTGAATTTTTAACTCTCAATAAAAAAAATTCCACATAATCATTTTTTTATTTTTTTGCAATTATAATCTACTACTTTTTCTGCTGCTCTCCATATAATTTTCATATATATTTTTGATTTTCAATTAAACTTTTACATTGATTTAACACTAAGATGTTATGCTGAACCTAACATCTTTGATGCTTCATCATAAATTCACTTATTTTCTATTTTTTAACCTTTATATCTATACTTTGAGTTTCTATTTTGCTTCTATTTACTTTTTTATGTTTTTTTTCTTGATAAATAAAACTATATTTGCATACTTTTCATTTAACTTTTACCTCTGTGTTTCATATCTTTCATACTTCTATTATTTACAATGCTAAACTTCTCTTTAGACAAAATCAAACAAAAACATCCAACAGACCAAGCGTCAAGCCTCCAAGGGCTCCAAAGAAACTGCCTCCACTCCCAAGTGTGCCAAGAAGCCTAAAAAGGCAAAGTCTCCAGCCCCATCTTCTCCCACTCCATCTCCTCCACCCTCATCTTCCACATCCCCTTCACTTTCCCCCAAAAATTCCTCCCCCAATAAATCTGATGGTGATCTTACCAACCACTCATTTTACCACTCAGAGGCTGACTCCAAGCCCACCAAGGAGCGGCATACCAAGAAAGTAAAGGCTTCCAAGGAGCCCACCTCTTCTTCTGATAATAAAAAGGAGGCATCCAAGCAGGCCTCAAAGAACCCTTCCCCTCCCCCTCCTGATGGCTGTTCCCCCCTCCCTCATCTGATCCTCAAGATGAGCCTGAGGAGTACTCCAAGAAGTTCAAAGCTTCTGGTCATGTGGCTTGGGATCCACTGGTCATCCACAATATCTGCAATGTGGACAGAGAGTTCAAAGTCCCCAAGCGCTTCCCCCATTACTTCCCAATCATGTCTGTAAAGGGCATCCCTGGCTATGTTGCTGACAATTACATTTTCACTCGCAACAATCAAAAGCGCCAAACCAAAAGCAAGCACTTTGTCTGTGAGGATAAGACTTGTGGGGCCTGGCTAAAAACCAAGGGCTGGGAGCAAGTAACGGCAGAGAAGGGGGAGCACACTTGTGAGCCCCTCAATCATCTAATCACTTGGATGTTAAAATGGTACCTTGTTCAAGTAATACCCACCTCCTCTCACCTCTGGGCTTCTGATCTGGCCATAAAGGCTTTGCAACATCTCAAACCCAACAATCTCAAGTTGGTGCCAACTCAAGAGCATTTTGTTAAATTCATAAGCAATAAGCATATTGCCAACAATCCCCCCTCCCCCCCAAGGCTTCAGACATCCTCTCAGATCTTACGCTCACCCACAAGCTCAAACAGCTTCCGAGTGGGGAGTGCTTCCTCCTCCATGACAACGGGCCTGCCACCAAGGACCGCATAATCTGCTACTCAACTCAGCAGAACCTGATGGAGTTGAAAAGGACTTCAACTTGGATAGTTGATGGTACCTTTGCCACTTGCCCCCGGATTTTCAAGCAGCTTTGGATGATCCATGTCCATATTGACATTCAGGTGATTCCACTTGTGTTCTTTCTTCTTCCTGGGGCCACTGAGGCCATTTACACATGTGCGTTCACAATACTCTGCCAAGAAATTGCCCTCCTTCCTCCTGCCAACAATGAAAAATCCAAGAAGACTCCCCCCACACCCGCGCCAACCCACCTGCCTCTGACAAGGACCAGGCCACTCTGGACTTGGAGGAAAATGTGAGGCTAAGAGCTCTTGGGCCTCACGTGTGCATCATGGACTTTGAGCCTGCTCAGTTCAATGCATTTGAGCAACTGTTCAGCAGAGAGGTGCAGGGGTGCCACTTCCACTTCCACCAAGAAGTTGCTTGTAACGTGCAGGCCCACGCCGAGCTTAGTAGGTTGAGCCAGAGGGATACTTTGGACACCTGCAGATTTGTGCTGGCACAATTCAGTGCCTTGGCCTTTTTAAAGCCAGAGCACACTGCGCAGGGGTTCAAGGTGCTCTCAAAGGATCCCTACATAGTAAAGCACCCAGAGTTCAAGCCTTTCCTTGAGTACTTTGAGCCCCAGTGGATTGGGAAGGTTGTCACCTAGAGGCAAGGCAAGGCCCGCGCCAAGGCTAGCTGGAACGTGTACCAGGCAGCCGTCAACAGGGAGCTGAAGACTACTTTGGCATAAGAGACTTATCACAAGCATCTTAAAGCCAACTTTATGCTTCATCCAAAGTTTAATAAGTTCTTCTCTCTCCTGAAGCATGAGCAAGAGAAAACAATCTACAAGCTCCAAGATCTCTCCAACCGTGTCCCCCCCATCAAGCCAACTACCTGTTGTACCCTCTTCACCAAGGCCATCCAGGATGCAGCCAAGCACAAGTACAAGGCCTCTGAGCTTAAGCAGCAGCTTGAGCTTATTTTCACTGCCCTCCTGGAATGGGCTAAAATGAAACAGGGAAAGAATGATGAGGAATAAACTTTCTTGCTTGCTCAGTTATATGATTTTTACTTTTAACTTTTAACTTTTTAACTTTAATTTTTACTTATTAGCTTTGATCATTTATTTTTTAATTTTAATTTTTAAGTTTTTTAATTTAATTAGATAGCAGTGATTGTTCTATGTATGCATGGTAAGTTTGAGATGAATATTTATAGTTGAAAGTAAGTCAAATATCTTAATTTTTGTTAATTTCCAAATAAAACATATGATATTCACAGTTGTGCTTATATGAACTATGTCAAATAAAATATTAATATTTCTTCATATTTTGCATAAATTTATTTTTTGTGTTTTTGTTTATTTTTGGTTCATTGAAATTTTAATTTTTATGGTAATAAAAAATATTTTTATAATGAAGAGTGTAAGTTACATAGTAAAATGAGAAACAAGTGCTTATTTCTCCTTATTTTTATTAGTTAGGGTACTATTTTTATTGCATTTTTGAGCTCTCTGAAATTACTTCAGTATACCATAGCTGTAAGGCTTAATTTTTATATTAAAATTTTTTGGTATATAAAGATCTGTTAATTAAAAAAGTGTCAATTTCCAGTTGTTGATCAGGACAAAAGCTGAATTCTCACTTTACTATAGTGTTGACTACCAGGGAGTCAAGTTTAAGGGAGTCAATCACCAGGGAGTCAAACTTATCACAGTTGCCTCTAGAACAAGGGCCATCATATGGGCCATCATCTGAAACACTTCTAGAAGAGCCCAAAATAGACTGGGCCGTCAAGCCAAACACTCTAAGATAAAAGGCTGTGAGCCTATTGTATTAGAGCAGCTCTGATTGAGGAATAATCATCTCCACCAACTAGTAGCCAGTCAGGATAGCTAGCCACCTGGAACGTGGCCCAGGTTCACAGCTACTCTGTTCACATTGAGGAATAGTTACACAGCTTCAGAAAGGATACTGAGCTCTGGAAGTTGTCAAGAGAGCTTCTGTCACAAACCGCACACACTCAAGGTTGGGCCAGAGCTAACTTGGATAAACGCAGGCAGCTGGGACAGCCTCAATATCAGTCTTCTAATAAAGAGTTGATATTTCAAACCCTTTCCCTAGTTCAATTCTAATTAAGTGGAGAGCAAAAGATCATACTGTTGCCATACAGTATTAAACCCTATAGTAAAAAATAGAGACAACAACTTATGAACCTATATCCAGAAGTAGGAAGAACCGTCCCAAATCCTTTGGGCCTTGGGCCCTGTCAGGCTTGCTACTTCTGATGACAACAAAATATTTTGGGCCAAAGGTTAGGCCAAAGTCACAGGCTCTCTGTACTTTCCTAATGTTAGAAGACTTAGGATATCATCTGGCTGATGATAAAATACCATGGTCTGCAATTTTCTGACAGTGAGCATAGTGAAAATGCGCAAGGATTTCTCCGTGGCAAGGACTTGGCCAGTATCAATGAACTTGTTGAAGGTCTTTCTGGCGTACTTGGGATTCACCCCAACAAGGGCCGTGGCTGCCTTGTAACTGCCTGATTCATGAATTAGCTTAAGCAGGATGATGTGTTTAATGTTGGGGGTGCGCTTTTAAGTGGGCTTTTTAGCAGTGGGGATTGACTCATTAGCATTGGGAACAACACAGGGCATGGGCACCTTGGTGTAAAACACAGCAACCTTTTTGAGCACCAACTTTCCCTTATCAGTTCTGAAGAACTCAGGCTCCTTGTCCTCTTCCTGATTGCCATTACTGATGTAGGGCTTATAGCTAGTATCAAGTATAAGCTTAACCTTCTCCAGCATGGCTGATGAGACCAACTCTTGCCGGTACACAACGTCAAACACATATGAAGTAAGTTCTACCTCCTTTTTTTTTAACTTTCTTTGTAGTGATGACCTTGGTGGGCTTCTGGATCAGCTTTGGGACCCAAGGGTTGATGCTCTGCACCCTAGCAGCTTGTGCTCCTTGAACCAGCTGTGTCAGTGCAGTGTCACTATGGAACTCTCCTCTCCTGTCTCCTTCTTTAGTAGACACTTGAGTTGCACTAACTCTATTCTTTGACCTGCGGGGGCAACTGCAACTGCAGCGCACAACGGGTTTATTGGTACTCTGTTGTTGTATTTCTTCCATTTTAAAATTTAATAAAATATTAAATAAATTTCAATTAAGTTACTCCCTAATTTTATTTTTTGCTTTTATCTGAATATGGATATTTAATTAGAGTTTTTCCCACCCAATATCCCAATTATAGATTTTTTATTTCTTAATTAGTTGTTTTTGGTTTTACAACGCCCATTTTAGAATACCCAAAAAAAATCCACCCATTTTCCTAGATTTTATTGCCAAATTCAAACACCCAACACAATATTTTTAAAATTTATGATTCAGATCCTGTGTTTTATTTTAGATACCTTGGTATCATTCATGATTACAATTCATTGCTCACACTGAGAAAGTGATTTTGTTTACGTAGTGAGTTGCTATTGTGTTTTGTTTTTGGATTGAGTTTTGACTCACCTTGCTTGGCTGTATTTTGTCACCAATTCACATAGTAAACATATGTGCACCAAAAGTTAACTCATACCATTTTTTTGAATCAATGTATTTTGGATTGTATTTTGAATGGTTTTGCTTTGTGTGTGAGCCCTTTGTTGCTGTATTGACTCATTTTGCCCATTAACGCCAATAAACCTTGTTAACAGAGTGTATATTTTAACCTTAGAGTTGGATTTTGTTCAAATCTGAAATCATTTTGTTTAAATCTGAGGTATTTTTGGTTGTTGCCATAGCTTCTAAAACTACTGTATTACTCCAAGAAGATGCTACCCACAGAAGGAAACTACCCAATATATGACAAGGAGATGCTAGTCATAATGAAGACCCTGAAACATTGGCGCTGATACCTATGTGGCGCTGAATATCCAGTAAAGGTCCTGACAGACCACAAGAACTTGGTCTACTTCTTCAAACCACGCCAGCTTAACCAACAACAAGCAATATGGGCCTTAGAACTGGCTGACTACACTTTGATCATAGACTACAAGCCAGGGAAGGTGAACATAGTACCCAATGCCCTAAGTAGAAGAACTGACCTGGTGCCTACCCACCTAGAAACCTGCAACCACAACACCCAAGTCCTCTTGGACACAGCAAGCCTAGGCATTCCCCCAGGATTGATGAAAACCAGAGCCAGCAAACCAGAAGTACTAAGGGCCCAAACACTAGACAAGTTCACCAAGATCATGATCTCTGACCTCTCCAAATCCTTGGATAGCACCCACTACCAAAAAGGCTACTCATTGAAGGGAATAACGCTAATGATCCACAACAGGATCTTTGTACCAGAAGAGGATATCAGAACCAATGTCTTGAGAGACTACCACAATTCTGAGATGGCTGGACACCTGGGTAGGCTCAAGACCCTCTGGAGCATAAGAAGGAACTTTGCTTGGCCAAAAATGGATCAAGACATAAGCGTATACCTGAAGGGGTGTGAGACCTGTGGGTGGACCAAAACTTGCAGAAATAAACCTGAAGGACTTCTAAGACCCTTGAATATACCCATGGACCTTGGAGATCTTTCTCCATGGACTACATCCTGGAACTGCCGCCATTCCTCTTGTACAATGCAATCCTGGTCATGGTAGACCGCTTCACCAAGATGACATACTTTGTACCAACCACCACCAATTGCACGGCAGCAGAAACAGCCCAACACTTCCACAACTGCATCCTCATGCAACACAGAACACCTGAGGAAATCATCACAGACAAAGGTCCCCAATTCACGTCAAACTACTGGACACAGGTGATGAAAGACTTAATAATTAAGCAATGTGTATCTACCTCCTATCACCTACAGACAGATGGTCAAACTGAACAAGTAAACCAGATCCTTGAACAATATCTTTGATGCTATGCCAACACTGATCAGGACAATTGGGCCAAAATTCTCCCCATGGCCCAGTTTGCCTACAACAGTAAGGACCACGCCTCCCTAGGCATGTCTTCATTTAAAGCCAACTATGGGTTTGACCCCACCTGGGACCCCTAGATTGGCAAAAATGGAATCAAACACCACTGGGCGCTCCTGGATTGAACAGATTCACAGCACATAAAAAACATGCTTGACAAACCTGAACCACGCAGTGCAAGCATACAAAGCCTTTGCTGACTGCAAAAAAATCCCAGGCCAACCCTTACAAGTTGGAGATAAAGTATACCTAGACTCCTGGAATGTACCCCTGCATGTGCCTTACAGAAAATTAGCTCACAGAAGAAGCAGCCCCCACAAGATCACCAAACTAGTTGGTGAGGTTGCCTTCAAGCTATATCTACCCCCTCCTGGAGGATTCATGATGTGTTCCACTGCTCCCTGTTGTTCAAAAAAGATGGGAATAAGCTCCCCCACCAACGGATTAAGACAGCCCCCCACCCATCCAAACAGGCCGCGTTGAGGAATATGAAGTTGAATACATACACAGCAACCAAACACACTACCAAAAACCCCAGTATTACGTCAAGTGGAAATTATAACCACTAGAAGAAAGTACTTGGGAACTGCTGAGCAACCTGACTAATGCCCAAGAAGCCGTCCAACTTTACCTGAACAAGAAGAATCAGAAGGGAGGGCTCTCAGGAGAAGAAGGGGATGGTTTCAGGATTAACAATTCTTCCTCTCTGGAAACCCAGGCCCAGGAGAAGGAATTGACCCCTGACCCTGGACCGCCTGCGCCTTTCTGAGATTGAGCCCACACAAGCTGATACTGAGAATGTTGGTCCATGCAGTGAAACAAGCCAAACTAAGAAAATTATTGCACCAAATGGAAGACTAATCACAGCACCTAATGGAGGCACTGATTTGGCAACTATTAGTTTCATAAACTTGAAGTCTACACCAGCAACCAATCAAGAGCCTACCCAGGAAAGAGGCACAGGCCCGCGGCCCAGTCCCATGACCACAACACTAAAGCAAGATAATCAGGTAGTCAAATCAAGATTCTTGACTAATGAAAGAACTCCCGGGCCAAGTGCCATTTTGCTGCCTTTGGACCCAAGCACCCAGTTTCCCCAGCCCTTCCCAATGCCCTGATGAGCTCCCCATGGAAAATGTTAAGTTTGAGGTGGGGTACTATATAGACCAAAGGACCCCATGCTCCAAACTTTATGCCATTTTTGAATAAAGGTTATGTTATTTTGGCTCACACAGCTATTGGCTTACTTTGTATTTGCTGTCTACCAATTCATTTCAAGATCTCCTGGCCAGCCTGCCCCACCACCCGCTGTTTTCTGTCCTCCTGGTGTACCCTTTGGACCCGTCTATTTTACCAACTACCCTCTGAAATCTGAATACAAGGAATACACCCTGGAAAGGATACTCAAACTTGATCATTTGGTCTTCATACAATCTGCAATTAGATACAACCAAAAAGGCCCGTGGATATTTTCAACACCCAAGTTGTTCAGAGGGAAATTCAACTATCTCCCTGCTTATAACCTGCCCATGGAACTGCCTGTGACCCCAAAACCTATGCCCACTTCCTTGCCCAACCTCCCAACTGACCATTCTGACAAGCTTTTTGGGATTGCGTACATCACCCTCACAGGGATGATTGATACTATAATCCCAGCTGCCAGCCTGTGGTCCTGGGTGGGGAAGTCTGCCTCCTACCTTTTAAAGTTAGCTCCCCTCTTGTGGTGGGCATTGCCTGCAAAAAACCCAGCCCAAGTTACCCCTGAAAACAATGGGCCAGCCGCTCAAGACTGGATCCCTGACAGTTACCATTCTTGGTATGTCAAACAATATATTGGAAGGGCATCAAATCGGGCAATGGCTGGATGTAAGTAAGTTGGCGGTAGCCAGAATACTTGTACATCCAGACCCTTGACACACACACCCCTTAAGGGGTTACTCTGATGCATCAAGAGGGGGCTTTTTTTTTAAGGCTGCCGCCTGATGCTCCTGGAGCTGTTTACTAGTTGGAACCAGTCTGGTTGAGTGTTCTCCTTTACTAAGGCGGAGACAGGTTCTGTGGTATTTCTTGTCAATTGGGGTTTTGGCACCTTGTAATTTTACTAGATAGGCGTTGTGATCTGGTTGGTACTTGATGATTCTTCCTGGTCCCCTGTGTATTGAGTCTAGTTTCTTTCTGTTGCCAGCTAGAACTCAGACAGGGGAGTCAATGGGAAATGGTTCCTCTGTGGAGGTTACCTTTTGTGTTTTGAGCCTTTTTATATCTGCTATTTTAGCTTTGAGGTGTATGTATTGTATATTTGGTACTTTTTCTACTGTGGGGGGTTTCCCCAGGGGGATATTTATGTATGGCTGCTTGTTGCAGGTAATTATTTCTGGTTTGTATCTGTAGGTTAGCTCAAACGGTGAATAGCCTGTTCCTTGATTGGTGCAGACCAAGGATATAAGTAATGCATGTTTCACATATAGTGGCCATGTGTCTTTGGCTTTGCCATCCGTTATTTTCTCTAAGGTCCTGACACAGCTGCTGTTTAGGCATTCCACTCTGTTGTTGGCCTGTGGCCTGTATGGAGAGGTTGTGGAATGTTTAATGTTTTTGGATTTTAAGTTGTTGTTTACTACGTGACCTGATAGCTCGGTTGCTCCATCAGTTATAATGTAGTCTGGAGTGCTGTAGTTGGCTATGATTGCTTTGTTAATTAATTGGTTGATGGTTTCTGTTTTATGGTCTTTTGTTGCCCAGCAAATGGGCCAGTGTGTGGCAAAGTTGATAGCTACAATTAAGAAATTTTGGTTTTTTTTTGTTTCTGGGAAGGGGCCCACTATGTCTGGCCCCCAAACTTTGAATGGTTCAGGGTCTGGTACTGGGTTAACCGTTGGCTGGGGAGCCTTTGTGCTGGTGTATTTCTTGCACACTGTGCACTTTTTCAGAACATCAACTATATCCTGTTTGAGGTTGGGCCACCATACTAAATCTTTTAGTGTGAGGTATAGGTTATTAGCCTTTGTATGACCAAGCAGGCAGTGATGTCTTAATATGGTGTCAACTCTTTGTGCAAGTGGGATGTACAGGATATGTTTGTTGTTAATGATTTGTTATACAGTGCCATTTGATACATGGAAATGCTTTTTTCCTTACTAATGTATTGTGGGTCAGTTGATGTGTTGAGGGGTATTTTCCTTTAGTTTTATACTCAGTGTTGTACAGGTTTGGCCAGTCAGGGTCTAGGTGGTCATGATGATCTTCTCTAGGCTGTCATAGTCTAGAGAGAGCATCAGCTGTTACCAGCTCTGCCCCCTTTTTTTACTGGATATCCAGGTTAAGCTGTTCCAGCAAGGACATCCATTTGGCTTGCCGCTGTGCAAGTGCGTTCTGAGTTTTGAAATAGATTAAGGATTTATGATCAGTTAGTACTCAGACGTTTAAATGTCCTTCTAAGTAACATCTCCATTTCTTGCATGTGAGATATATTGCTAGCAATTCCTTGTTGTGTATTGGGTACCTCTGCTCAGTGTTGGTTAGTTTTCTACTTTTGTAACATACTGGCAGGAAGTCTTGCTGCCCTGGCTGGCAGCTGCGTAGTACTGCATCAATGGTGGTGTCACTGGCATCTGAATCAAGCTTGTAGCACCCGTTGTTATTAGATTATTGCAAGATTGATGCTTCAATCAAAGCTTGTTTCAATATTTGGAAATTTTTGTTGCATTCTGGTATCCAGATGGATTTCTTTTTGACATTACCCTTGGTTAAGTCATTAATTAGTGTGGTGATCTTTCTGCAGTCTTTGATGTATTTCTTTAAGTAAGCTACCATTCCAAGAAAGCATCTAACTTGTTTAAAAGATATGGGATGTTGCGTTTTATTTATGGCTTTAATTTTGTCTGGGTCTGCTTTGATTACACTGTCAGAGACAATGTGGCCCAAGAACAAGAGTTCCCTTTCCATCAATTGGCACTTACTGGGCTTTGCATAGATTTTGTGCTTTGCAAGTCAATCAAGTGTCTTGCAGACATGTGTGAGGTGTTCCTATTTTGTTTTTGAGAATATAATGATATTATCAAGGTAGCATAATGTATTTGAGAACCATTTAGCGCTTGGTTCATCATGATGACAAACATTGTTGGAGTGTTGGTCATCCCAAAGTTCATTACTCTACATTCAAAAGATCCAAATTGTGTACAGAATGCAGTTTTTGGTATGTCTTTTTCTTTTAATTCAACTTGGTTGCAACCTGAGGTGAGGTCAATTTTGGAGAAAAATTTGGCTCCAGAGAGTCTTGAAAACAGATCCTCTATTAGTGGAAGGAGATATTTATTTTTTACTGTGCTTGCATTTAGTGCTCTGTAGTTGGCTACTAGGCAAAGAGTGCCTTCCTTTTTCTTTACAAAGAACACTGCTGCCCCCCATGGGGATTCAGACAGGCAAATGAATCCTTTGGCTAGGTTGTCCTTAATATGGGTCTTGAGGGTTTAGGTCTCCATGGGGGAGAGTCTGTAGAGGGGTGTAGGCTTATTCATGGCTTTTCATAGGTTGATGCCATGTTTGATCTCCTGTTCAGTGGGTAACTCTTTGAGCTCTTCCTTAAATACATGTGTGTATTTGTTTAGTAGTGCTGGGGTTCTGGGCATTGGATTTTGGTTATTTGTATGTTATTGAATTCAGTGTAATTCATTATGTGGAGGGTACTGTCCTTGGTTAGACGTTCTGAGTTGTCTTTATTTATGACTTGGACAAATACTTTGTCTCATAGAATGAGATTGTTGGGTTCTTTAAGGATATTAAAATTGGCACCATTGCATTTGATGGTCATGATTTTTGTTTTCCAACATATGCTGGGGTTCACTCAGGTGAACCAGTCCATTCCTGCTACAATGCTGTAGTTTATGTTGTTCAAGATGAGTCCTTTGATGAACTTTTGTATGCCTTGGAGGTCAATTCTGAAGGGAGTTATTTTGCCTTTGAGTAGAGCCTTTGATTCATCTGCCATTCTGGCATATTTGAAGTTGGATTTGACAACTGGTATTTTGTACTTGGTTACAAATGGTTTGCTAACCATGGTGTGTTGTGCACAAGAGTCAAATAAAATTTTATTTTTATGTGATTTAAAAAGGGCATGGGTAGACAAGAAGTTGTGAGCAATCTTTAATTTTTACGTTCATAAAAATGGAGGATTGCGGGACACGTGAGATGCAAGCAGCAAAGTTTGTGCCTTGGTACAGTTTCTTGTTATGTTGGGGGGAGACAGGGGCACTTAAGCCTGTTCCCCTCTTATTTCCCTGTTCCTCTGTCTTGAGACCTTCAAGGTCAGAGATGTGGGGTCAGATTCATAGTGGATTGCTGTTTCAGCATTGTTTACTTTGGTGGTGTCCTCTTTCTTGGGACAGGAGCTGTTTGCGCTTTGGCTGTGATTGCCATTGTTGCAGTTGGAGTTGCTGTTGTTATGGTTGATATTTTGGCGTTTTTTGCCATTAAGGCTTTCTCTGCCATTGCTGTTTGCAGAGCAATTGCCATTGCGTGCAGCATATTCCATGTTTGCAAGTTTTTGACGTGCTTGGCTTCTGCAATGAGTGTGGGCATGGAGGTGTTAGCCTCAAAACAGATGAGGGCAGCAACAGAGGGTTTCATTCTGTTGATTAATGATGCTCTTGTGTGCATGTTGTCAGATTGTGCTGGGTTTTGGATTTTGTGGTGTATTTCCTTAAATTCATTGGCATAAGCTGTGATAGTGGTCTTCTGATGAAGATTGCTGAGCTGTATTGCAATATCTTGGGGGGATTTGGTGATACAGAAATTGTGGTGATGTCCGCTTTGAACTCTTCCCAGTTTTCAAGCTGGTTGTCAGTTTGTGAGCCAACCCAGGTGGCAAAACAGTTAGCTGTAGCCTCATATAGGCGCTTGCTGGCTTCCTGGACCCATTTCTCATGGGGGATGCGGCTGGCGCAGAGTTTAGCAGCTGAGTGGTCTAGCCAGTTGATGATGTTTTCTTTTTTTTACCAAAGAACTTGTTTATACCAATGTATTTGGTGTTGGTAACTTCACCTGTGATAGGTAGTTGTGTGTTTATTTGTGGTTGAAGAGAGCAACTGTATTGAATTATCTTGGCACATGCTTTGGGCATGACCAGACCTTCAAATATAGTGCATCCAATAGGTACATCTTTGTCAATATTGTGGGAGCAGAAGTACGTTTTCCAGGTCTCCTGGGATGTGGCCTGGTTGAGTACGTGAGCAAAGGTGGGCAGGTTTTGGTCAGTCATTTTCTGTTTCATGGGTGTGGTCAAAAAATCCCTAGATGCTACCAGTGATAAGGAGCACTTTTTGGGGAAGCTTTAAATAAAGAATTAGGAGAGAAGAGAAGTATCTTTTATTGGATGATATTTTAGACTTATTGTTAAGGAAGTAACAACTTTGAGGCCCAGGGCGGGAATTGAACCTGCTCCTAGCCTCTAGGCAGGGCTAGCAGGTGAGGGAGATTTTCCTGCACCTGGATTTTTGCTTTTTAAAGCAAATCCAGGTGCAGGAACCATTCCTGCCCTGGTGGTAGCTGAGGGACCCTCTTTGGGCCCCAAAAGCTACGCCCAAGCCTTGGTGGGTTTAGCTGGGCCTGGGCAAGCTATTTTTAGCTGCCCAGTAAACCCAAATCAAGCCCACCCTCCATTAATTAATTTGTGGTCCCCAATTGGAGACCCCTTTTTTAATCAAGTTCTTTGGGCTCAAGAGAGCCTGTCAAGCCAGTCCGAAAATGGTGATCAAATTGGGGAAACCCCCAAAACCCCAGAAGCCAAACCTGCCAGAACCAATGGCCAGCCAAGCCAAGATGGACCATCAAAAAGCCAAATAAGTGTTCCTGAAAACCCCAAAAATAACCATGAAGCAGCCAACCAAACAGCAGAGCCTGATATGTCAAGCCTTGCCACACAGATAGCACCAGAAGAATGCCCAGAGGCACCTGCGTGTGAGTAAGTATATAAATCAGAAGCACTTGAAAAAAGGCTGTCTCATCATCCTTACCAAATAAAAGTTCTGAACCTTTGGTTCACCAATCTGCTTCCATACCTATTTTTAATACTCTTCCATCTGCATACACCAAGCGTCAGTACCCATCTACTGGGATAGATACTCAGACTCATGTTGATAAAACCAAAGCCTTTGACTACTACCGTCCACCCAAATCTCTGTTTGGCCCTGTGCATTTCACTGAGTGTCCCGTCAATCCTGACCACAAACCCTGGACATTGGGAGAATTGCAGTGATACACCCACCCAAACACACCCAAGGAACCCTATCAAATTGTCTGTGATGGCAAAGCAATCACCATCTACCATTTGATCTTCAACAGGAAGTACAACAATTCTGCTACCTACCTTTTCCCCATGGAGCCATCCCTGACACCCAAACCAACCATCTCAACCCCACCCACCTCTGACGCCACTGGCCAGAACAGTCAATTCCTGGGGGTTCTTTACCTGGTGTTCACAGGACTTATTAACTCTGCCTTGCCAGCGGCCAGGCCTTGGGCTGTGGCTGGGAAGGCCCTTTCCTACCTGGTAAAGTTAGGTCCCATCATCTGGTGGGCTATGCCAGTACCTGCTTCAACTCCTCCCTTACCTACTAGTGTCCCATGGTACTCATGGTAGCCTGAAATTATGACAATCCACCCTAAACTTGGTAACCTGGGCCCTAAGATGTTATTAGCACTTGGGGCTACTTGTATGTTTGTTTTTATGATTATCACTTATTAATGTTATTTGTGGCTATCATACCAAATCTCCTCCATGTGGAAGAGAACAACCAGGACCTTGGATGATTCCAAGAATGCTCCAGAGAGCAAAGACCCAACTGCAGCAACTTCCTCCCAAGTACAGAATGTTATTGTGAACCAAACCACCTCCAACGTGACCATGCCCCAGATGGGCAAGCTCAGCCTAGAGGAAGACAGAAGTGCCATGCCAGTACTACAACTGCATTTCCTAGACAATGCTGCTGCCTATCCCAACAACACAGTCAAAGTCTTGGGAGTAGCATCTATGCTAACAGGAGACGCCCTAGACTGGTTTGGCAAGGCCACCGCCAACAACATAGAGTTTTGCTTAGACTATGCTCAATTTGAGGCTGAAATAATGGCCACAGGAGAGGACCAGAATACCCAACACTTTGCCTTCATTACTCTGTTGGAGTTCAAGCAAAATGGCTGCCTGCTACAGACCTACATAGAAGAGTTCACCAAACTACAGACCCATGCTATGCTGGACAACAAATTGGCTGCCATCCTATTCAGAAAAGGCATGAACCCAGGGTTAAAGGACCTACTCAAACACCATCCCCCCAAAATTGGGTTAGAAGAACTGATTGTGGTCTGCTGAGGACTAGGCTTAAACCAAGAAACCCACGGCACTACCCCCCATGGACCCTGAGTGGCCAGAAGCCCCACAGCAGCCAGACCAGCCATGACGCCTGAGGAGTTGCAACAGCATTACAGAGACAGGTTGTGTTTCCACTGCCATGAAGCAGGGCACCAGACCAAGGCCTTTTCCAGAAGAAGCCAAACTTTAGGCTCCCTTGCCCAATTAAACACTACCTTCCAGTATTATAAGTATATCATAGTGACCCTAGAATTAGGAGATAAAGTATTCCACAAAAAGGCTTTCTTAGACACAGGGGCTGATGAAAGTTTCATTGACCCCTCATTGGCATCCAAGCTAGGACTCACCCCCTCAGATACTCAATTCCAAGCCATTATGGGAAACAGTTCAACTGACATTAGACAAGAATATAACCAACACCTCAAGCTAAAGATTGGGCAAAACACTTATCCCTCATCTGTTATCCTGTTGAGAGGATTACCACACCCATTGATTCTTGGAGACTCCTGGGCTGACAAGCATGGTGCAATCCTGAACTATTGTGATCAAACTGTAACCCTGGGAAAGGGACCTAACCCCAACACTGTACCCATTCAGCCAAGCCCACACATAGTAGCCCCCACCAAACTCATGACCTTGTGATTGGACCCTTGCTCAGGGAAGCTGCCCTCAGCCCTCAAGAAATGGACCAGTGTCTTCAGCAAAGAGGCGGCGGCTCAATCACCTGAACACTCTATCTATGACCACGCCATTGACTTACTCCCTGATATGCAACCCAGCCACGGCCCCATCTATAGTTGCAACCACAAAGAACAGGTGGCCTTGAAAGCGTACATTGAAGACATGACTAAGAAAGGATTTATCCAAGTCTCAAAGGCCCCATGCTCTTCCCCCTTACTATTTATGGGGAAGAAAGATGGGGGAAGAAGACCTTGTGTAAACTATCAGAAGCTGAAAAAAATCACAGTAAAAAACCAATACCCCATACCTAATGCCAATGACCTATGTGATGTCTTGACTGGAGCACAAGTATACTCTAAGATTGACCTCCAAGACGCTTGTAACCAAATCCAAATCAAAGAAGGTGATGAATATAAAACGGCTTTCAAAACTTTATATGGACTCTATGAATACCTGGTCATGACTTTTGGGCTATGTGACGCCCCTAGCACTTTCCAGAGGATGATAACTTGGTCTTTGGAGAATACCTTGACCAATTCTGTGTGGCATATCTTGACAACATTCTGATATATAGCAAAACACATGAAGACCATCTCCGCCACCTGGACCTCATATTGGAGAAACTAGCAGCAGCCAACCCTCACGTCAAACTCAAGAAGTATGAGTTCTTCCAACCTGAGGTAGAATTCTTGGGCTACGTAGTACAAACTAGTGGATTTGCTATGGCCCAAGATAAAGTGGACGCGGTCACAGCTTGGCCCACCCCCACCTGTTGGAAAGATGTTAGGAGTTTCCTGGGGCTAGCAAACTACTGTAGAGATTTTATCAAAAAGATTTCTCAGATCACTCTGCCCCTGACCCGCCATTGCTCAGACAAAGTCCAGTTTGAGTGGACCCCCAACTGTGTTAAAGCCTTTGAAGCCCTGAAGTTAGCCTTCACCTTGGCGCCTGTGTTGGCCATGCCTGATCACATAAAGCTGTTTGTCCTGGAAACCAATGCTTCCAACTTTGCCCTGGGAGGGGTGCTTCTTCAGGAAGGAGGGGATGGTATGCTATATCATGTAGCATGTTACTCCAAAAAAATGATCCCTGTTGAAGGAAATTATTCTATATATGATAAAGAAATGCTATCTATAATGAAGACCCTGAAGCACTGGCACAGATACCTATGTGGCGCTGAGCACCCATTAAAGGTCCTAACAGATCACAAAAACTTGGTTTACTTCTTCAAACCACAGCAGCTTAATCAACAACAAGCAAGATGGGCCCTAGGACTGGCAGACTACATACTAGAAACTGACTATAAACCTGGCAAAGTAAACATTGTCCCAGATGCCCTAAGTAGAAGAGCCAACCTGATCCTGTCCTCCACCAAGTTGAGATATCACAACACCAATATTCTGTTGGATACAACCAGTGGAAGAATACAGCTAAACTACCTGAAAATTGTTGCTAAGAAATTGGACGTATTAGAAGCCCAGGCAAAGGACCCTGTTACCAAAACTATGGTCTCAGAACTCTCAGCACAACTATACAGCCCCCTGTACAAAAGAGTTTACTCACTAAAAGGAACCACCTTACTGTTCTGAGGAAGAATCTATTTACCAGAAGGATTAGCTTGGATTTCTGTACTAAAGGACTATCACAACTTGGAACTAGCTGGCCACCTGGGCCACCACAAAACCCTTTAAAACATCAAAAGGAATTACTTGTGGCCCAATATAGACGCATATGTTACCAACTACATTGAGGGCTGTGAGACATGTGGGCATACCAAAACAAGACGCTCTAAGCCAGAAGACCTCATCTGCCTCCTAGACATCCTTTCAGGCACCTGAAAATTGATATCCATGGATTACATAGTCAAACTCTCACCCTCCAAAGACTACAACACAATTCTAGTGATGGTTGATTGTTTCACCAAAATGGCCTACTTTGTCCCCACCACTACCCATTGCATTGCTGCTGAAACCGTCTGACACTTTCATGACCAAATACTCACCCAAAACGGAACCTCAGAAGAAATAGTGACAGACCAAGGACCACAGTTCACATCTCATTATTGGGCGCAAGTGATGAAAGACCTAGGAATCAAAAGATGCGTCTGCACTTCCTATCACCCCCAGACCAATGGCCAACCCAAATGGGTAAACCAGATTTTGGAACAGTACCTCTGATGCTACGCAAACGCCAATCAAGATAACTGGGCAGACCTACTATCCACAGCCCAATACACGTACAATAGCAAAGATCACGCGTCCACCAGGATATCCCCCTTTAAAGCCAATTATGGATTTGACCCACTTGGGACCCCAAGATTATAAACCAGGAGTCTAACAAAGCAGGTAGAACCTGATGGAACACATCCACAAAACCCAGATGACCTGCTCCCAAAACCTAATCCGTGCAGTACAGACTTACAAAGCCTTTGCTGATAGAAAGTGTACCCCTGGAAAGCCACTAGAGTTTGGGGATGAGGTCTATCTAGACTCAAGGAACATACCCCTAAATGTTCCATGCCAGAAGCTAGCTCATCAAAGAAGTGGCCCCTACAAGATCACGGGCCAAGTAGGCAAAGTAGCTTACCATCTGAAGTTACCTGATACCTGGAAAATAAATGATGTATTCCATCAATCCTTTCTGTTCAAAAAGGACAGAACGTCCCCAACCCACCAGTTACTGAAGACTGCCCCTCTGCTTATCCTGGTAAGGAGATCCCTTTAACATGAAGTAGGGTATATACACGGCAACCACACCTACTACCATAAGCCACAATACTACATCAAATGGCTAGGATACTTGCTCAAGGAAAGCACCTGGGAACCAGCTGACAACTTTACCAACGCAGCTGATGCTGTCTTCCAATATTGGGAGAAGAAGAAAGCCAAGGCTGATTTAGAAGGGGATAGTGTTACAGAAGTAACAACTTCAAGGCTCAGGGAAGGAATCAAACCCGCTCCTAGCCTCCAAGCGGGGCTAGCAGGCGGGGGAGATTTGCCCGCACCTGGATTTTTGTTTTTCAAAGCAAATCCAGGTGCAGGAACCATTCCTGCCCTGGTGGTAGCTGAGGGGCCCGCTTTGAGCCCCAAAAGCTACGCCCAAGCCTTGGTGGGTTTGGCTGGGCCTGGACAGGCTATTTTTAGCTGCCCAGTAAATCCAGTTCAAGCCCACCCTCCATTAAGTAATTTGGGGTCCCCAATTGGGGACCCCTTTTTTAATCAAGTTCCTTGGCTTAGGAAAGCCTGTCAAGCCAGCCCAAAAAAGGTGATCAAATTGGGAAAACCCCCATAACCCCAGAAGCCAAACCTGCTAGAACCAATGGCCAGCCAAGCCAAGATGGACCACTGAAAAGCCAAATAACTGTTCCTGAAAACCCCAAAAATGATTATGAAGCAGCCAACCAAACAGCAGAGCCTGATATGTCAAGCCTTGCCACACAGATAGCACCCAAAGAATGCCCAGAGGCATCTGCATATGAGTAAGTATATTAATCAGAAGCACTTGAAAAAATTCTGTATTGTCATCCTTACCAAATAAAATTTGTTTTGAGCCTTTGGTTCACCAATCTGTTTCCATACCTATTCTTAATACTCTTCCATCTGCATACACCCAAGCGTCAGTACCCATCTAAGGGATATATAGTCAGACTCCTGTTGATAAAACCCAAGACTTTGAATACTACTGTCCACCCAAAACTCTGTTTGGCCCTGTGCATTTCACTAAGTATCCCTCCAATCCTGACCACAAACCCTGGAGATTGGAAGACTTTCAGTGGTACACCTGCCCAAACGCTCCCAAGGAATCCTACCAAATTGTCTGTGACAGCAAAGCAATCACCATCTACCCTTTGATCTTCAATGGGAAGTACAACAATTCTGCTGCCTACTTGGTCCCCATGGAACCGCCCCCAACACCCAAACTAACCATTTCAACCCCCCACTTCTGATGCCACTGGCCAGAGTAGTCAATTCCTGGGAGTGCTTTACCTGGCACTCATGGGATTGATTGACTCTGCCTTGCCATCAGCCAGGCCTTGGGCTGTGGCTGGGAAGGCCCTTTCCTACCTGGTGAAGTTAGGTCCCATCATCTGGTGAGCCATGTCAGTACCTGCTTCAACTCCTCCCTCACCTGCTGGAGCTCCACGGTACTCCTGGTATCCTGGCACTTATATAGATTGGGCTGTGGCAGAGATTTAGTTGGATCAAACATAGCGGTTGGTCATGTGCAGGATGGGTTCAAGCCACTGGATACTTGGATTGTCATATGACATTGCTTGGTTACCATTCTTGGTATGTCAAGCAGTATATTAGAAGGGCACCAAATTGGGTAATGGCTGGATGTTAAGCAGGTTGGCAGTAGCCAGAATGCCTGTACATCTAGACCCTTGACAGTTGCAACTATAGATGGGTCTGTGTCTGGGTTGTGTATCAGGGAGTAAGTCAATGGCATGGTTGTAGATAGAGCATTCAGGTAGTTGAGTTGCTGCCTCTTTGCTGAAGACACTGGCCCATTTCTTGAGGGCTGATGGCAGCTTTCCAGAGCAAGGGTCCAATTGCATGGTCATGAGTTTGGTGGGGGGTACTACGTGCAGGCTCAGCTGAGAGGGTACAGTGTTGGGGTTAGGTCCTTTTTCCAGGGTTATGGCTTTGTTACAATAGTTCAGGATTGCACCATGCTTGTCAGCCCAGGAGTCTCCAAGAATCAATGGGTGTGGTAATCCTCTCAACAGGATAACAGACAAGGGATAAGTGTTTTGCCCAATCTTTAGCTTGAGGTGTTGGTTATATTCTTGTCTAATGTCAGTTGAACTGTTTCCCATAATGGCTTGGAATTGAGTATCTGAGGGGATGAGTCCTAGCTTGAATGCCAATGAGGGGTCAATGAAACTTTCATCAGCCCCTGTGTCTAAGAAAGCCTTTTTGTGGAATACTTTATCTCCTAATTCTAGGGTCACTATGATATACTTATAATACTGGAAGGTAGTGTTTAATTGGGCAAGGGAGCCTAAAGTTTGGCTTCTTCTGGAAGAGGCCTTGGTCTAGTGCCCTGCTTCATGGCAGTGGAAACACAACCTGTCCCTGTAATGCCGTTACAACTCCTCAGGCGTCATGGCTGGTCTGGCCGCTGTGGGGCTTCTGGCCACTCAGGGTCCATGGGGGGTAGTGCCGTGGGTTTCTTGGTTTAAGCCTAGTCCTCAGCAGACCACAATCAGTTCTTCTAACCCAATTTTGGGGGGATGGTGTTTGAGTAGGTCCTTTAACCCTGGGTTCATGCCTTTTCTGAATAGGATGGCAGCCAATTTGTTGTCCAGCATAGCATGGGTCTGTAGTTTGGTGAACTCTTCTATGTAGGTCTGTAGCGGGCAGCCATTTTGCTTGAACTCCAACAGAGTCATGAAAGCAAAGTGTTGGGTATTCTGGTCCTCTCCTGTGGCCATTATTTCAGCCTCAAATTGAGCATAGTCTAAGCAAAACTCTATGTTGTTGGCGGTGGCCTTGCCAAACCAGTCTAGGGCGTCTCCTGTTAGCATAGATGCTACTTCCAAGACTTTGACTGTGTTGTTGGGATAGGCAGCAGCATTGTCTAGGAAATGCAGTTGTAGTACTGGCATGGCACTTCTGTCTTCCTCTAGGCTGAGCTTGCCCATTTGGGGCATGGTCACGTTGGAGGTGGTTTGGTTCACAATAACATTCTGTACTTGGGAGGAGGTCGCTGCAGTTGGGTCTTTGCTCTCTGGAGCATCCTTGGAATCATCCAAGGTCCTGGTTGTTCTCTTCCACATGGAGGAGATTTGGTATGATAGCCACAAATAACATTAATAAGTGATAATCATAAAAACAAACATACAAGTAGTCCCAAGTGCTAATAACATATTGGGGCCCAGGTTACCAAGTTTAGGGTGGATTGTCATAATTTCAGGATACCAGGAGCACTGTGGAGCTCCAGCAGGTGAGGGAGGAGTTGAAGCAGGTACTGGCATGGCCCACAAGATGATGGGACCTAACTTTACTAGGTATGAAAGGGCCTTCCCAGCCACAGCCCAAGGCCCGGCCGCTGGCAAGGTAGAGTCAATCAATCCTGTGAGCGCCAGGTAAAGCACTCCCAGGAATTGACTATTCTGGCCAGTGGCGTCAGAGGTGGGAGGGGTTGAGATGGTTGGTTTGAGTGTCAGGGGTGGTTCCATGGGGACCAGGTAAGCAGCAGGATTGTTGTACTTCCCGTTGAAGATCAAAGGGTAGATGGTGATTGCTTTGCCGTCACAACCAATTTGATAGGGTTCCTTGGGTGCGTTTGGGCAGGTGTACCACTGCAAGTCTTCCAATGTCCATGGTTTGTGGTCAGGATTAGCGGGATACTCAGTGAAATGCACAGGGCCAAATGGAGTGTTGGGCGGACAGTAGTAGTCAAAGGCTTCAGGTTTGTCAACTGGATTCTGACTATCTATCCCTTAGATGGGTACTGACGCTTGGGTGTATGCAGATGGAAGAGTATCAAAAATAGGTATGGAAGCAAATTGGTGAACCAAAGGTTCATAACAACTTTTATTTGGTAAGGATGACAAGACAGAACTTTTTCAGGTGCTTCTGGTTTATATACTTACTCACATGCAAGTGCCTCTGGGCATTTTTCTGATGCTGTCTGTGTGACCAGGCTTGACATCTCAGGTTCTGCTGTTTGGTTGGCTGCTTCATGATCATTTTTGGGGTTTTCAGGAGCAGTTGTTTGGCTTTTTGGTAGTCCATCTTGGCTTGGCTGGCCATTGGTTCTAGAAGGTTTGTCTTCTGGGGTTATGGGGGTTTTCCCAATTTGATCACCTTTTTTGGGCTGGCTTGACAGGCTTTCCTAAGCCAAGGAACTTGATTAAAAAAGGGGTCCCCAATTGGGGACCCCAAATTACTTAATGGAGGGTGGGCTTGAACTGTGTTTACTGGGCAGCTAAAAGTAGCCTGCCCAGGCCCAGCCAAACCCACCAAAGCTTGGGTTTAGCTTTTGTGGCCCAGAATGGGCCCCACAGCTACTGCCAGGGCAGGAATGGTTCCTGCACCTGGATTTGCTTCAAAAGAAAAAATCCAGGTGTGAGAAAATCTCCCCCACCCACTAGCCCCACCTGGCAGCTAGGAGTGGGTTCAATTCCCACCTGGGGCATCAAAATTGTTGCTTTTGTAACACATAAGCTGTGATAGTGGTCTTCTGAGTAAGATCACTGAGCTGTACTTCAATGTCTTGGAGGAAATTGGTGACGCAGAAATTGCGGGTGATATTTGTCACGGTTGGTTCCATCATGCCAGGTATTATCTGACCAAGCAAGAAGGCTCAAAAAGCCGGAAAACCTTTATCAAAATTGACCAAGTTAACAGATTTAAATCAAACAGTTGATCAGAAATGGGTTATGGCTGCTCCAGTCTGTCAGCTGAAACTGGTTCCCCTTTTCAAATTGACATTGATAAATTGGCGTAATTTGAGGTTTACCTGATATGAGCTTGTCAATCAGCATGGTTGTCAGAAACTAGTCACACAAGGGTTCTTTGCAACCTGGACCAGATACTTATTTGACAATGTGGAAGGAATAGGAGGTCAAGACTTAGGTGATATTGCTTAGTCAATTTTTCTGATATATATTGAATGATTTTCACTGTTTTAACTCTAAGAGTTGAGTTCTCCCAAAATTTTACTCAATAAAAATCATTTATCTCAAGTTCTAATTTACTTTTTAAAAAATGCATCCTGTGGTTGGGTTGTTACAATATATTCTGTACAATCTAATTCTCAACAGAATCATTTCTGGAAGATGGGGTCCTGCAGTTAGAAATTTGTTGTTGGTGCCGCCCAATGTTAATTTTGCGCCAACCAATTTTGCAGCTCCTCCCCCCATTCTTGAAACTGAAAATTTTGTTGCCTCCCAATGTCCAGAATTTTATTCTGAAGATTTGTTGATGTTGTCTCAGGCCATTTATCTTGGGCTACTTTGGTTAGGCTTAATTGTTCTGCTTAATCCTGGTATTACAATTGGAAATTTCACAAAAAGATATTTGAAGCCACATTTGTGGTTAATTATTAATTCTATGTGGATTTGGGTGATAATTCCCCATCACTTAGAAAAGGCTTCATATTATCCCGTGATTTCTTTCACATTACTCAACTCTTTTTCTTCTGAGTTTTTGGAAGCAGTTTGTCATGAATTTGTGTTTCTTTTCTCCTGCTCCATTGAGATATCTGTGTTTATCATGTTTATTTGCATCAGTTCATTTCTGAGTTTTCAGTTTGGGCTTTTCTTTAATTTGTGGTTTCCATCTCCGGTTGCAGTTGTTGAGACTGGATCCTCTGTTTCCTATTTCTGTCGTGTCATGTCATTTTGGCGTCCAGATTATTTTCCTGCTTCACCCACTGATGAAATTTTGCGTGAAGTTTTGTCAGAATTATAACTTTATTCCGGCTTGAGCCTTAGTCACAAATCCCAAGTTTAACATGTGATGACAAAGGTTTCTGAAGATACTTGTGAATGGTAGTTGTCTGCAGTGGAGCGCAATCCACGTGTTTTGACAGAAAGTACATTTTTGTACCCTTTGTTAAAAAATTTGTGTGTATCTATTGAGGAGCTCAAAGTATATTGTAAGCTGTACGCCTTCCATCAGGGTACAACTCCGCTTTTGGTATTCCTTCCTCAGTTTCTTGCCTACTGCTGTACAATTGATGTTCCCAAGGTGAATAAACTCTCAGCGTTGTGGTTAGCAGTTGACCAGACTGCCCAAGATTTGGCGGTTTGGGGTTCCCTGTTAACCACAACTGAGGCCCTGGTAAGCCAAATTCTTTCTCTGGTATCAAATCCGTCTACTTCCAAGCAAGGTACATTGGTAACTGAGGATAAACCTGCTGCGCGCTCCTGGTTTTCTGGTCCTTGCTCTGCAGTAGTTCCTTCCAATCAAAGCTAAAATTGTCCTCCCCCTAGCTTGTCTCAGCTCCAATTGGCAGTGGTGAACAAACCTGGTGATGTAAAGGAGGCTCCCGTAGTTTCAGTTCCTGATAGTTCCTTAACAATGCTTCAGCATGTGGTACCTGCAAAGTCTTCCGCAATTACATCCGAAGAGTTGCCCCTTGTTCCCATGGATTGTGATAACCCCATTCTTTCAGCTGCCATCCAAGAAATGATTGAGTGTTACTTCCAGGAGCATCCTGTCTCCTTAGCTGCTGCCCATACCGCCAATGAGAAACAAGACCCTGCCAAGATTGCCACCTTTGATGCCAATAAATCTGCTTCTGGTTACTTCTTGTTTTATGGTAGCATTGATAACAGTCAGACTATCTATCAGCCAGCCATTTTGTTGGATACAGGTGCTTCCAAAAACTTCATGAGTGTGGAGACTACCAACTTGCTACAACTCAAGTACCACCCGGGAATGCTTGTTAGGGGTGGGAACTGTCAGAAGTTTCCCTCTTTCCAGCTAAAGAAGCCTGTAACCTTTGTAGTTTTGGGTCAGTCTTTTACCATGAGGTTCTCTGTTTGCTCCTCCCTTATGTATCCTATCATTTTGGGTGTGGGTTGATAGAGAGATTATAATGTATCCACCTTACTGAAAGAAAATGTGTTACAGGTGGAACACTCTTTGGGTATATCTATTTGTATTTTGCTGTTAGGTATGTCCAAAATGGAGAAATCCTTTCAGAATATTTGATTGGTTCCTGTCTCTGTCCCCATAAGCTCAGATTTACCCACATGTTTACAACCCTGGTCTGCAGCGTTTGACGCTACCAGAGGTGAGGTCCTTCCCAAGCACACTCAGTTTGACTTTGACTTTAAAGTTACCGTTGATCTGATTTGAATTGTGTCTTCTATTTACCCTTTAACTTTGAAGGAAGACGCATGTTTGGAGGAATGGACTTTTGACATGTTGGAAAAGGGCTATATATTTAAAAAGGCTTTGTCAATTTTCTCTCTGTTGTTGTTTGTTCAAAAGGCTGATGGGTCTCTTTGTCCTTGTGTTGACTATGGGAACTTAAATAAACATCACAATCCCTTATCCCTATCCTTTACCTCTCAAAGCACAGATCTCTAGGTGTGTTGAGAAGGCAAAGGTATTTTTGAAACTTGATCTGTTGAATGCTTTCAATCAAATCAGGATTGCAGAAGAAATGGAATGGTTGACAGCATTCAGAACCAAGAAGGGTATCTTTCAGTTCCAGGTAATGCCATTTGGATTGAAGAATGCTCCAGCTTGCTTTCAGCGACTAATTGATTCCGTCTTGGGGGATCTCTTGGGTGTATGTGCCATTGTGTATATGGATGATATCTTGGTATTCTCTCCTGATGAGGAGTCACATAAAGCCCATCTGTCAGAAGTGGTAGAGTGCATCCTCCAGGCCAACTTGATCATTAAAAGAAGCAAATGTGAATTCTTCAAACGTAAGGTTACCTTTTTGAGTAATATTATCTTTGAGGATGGCCACACCATTGCCCCTGACAAAAAAATTGCGGTTTGAGAGTATGCTACGCCTGTGACAGTATCCCAACTCTGTAGTTTCTTGGGTACTTGCACGCTCTTGAATAAGTTCACTCCACACCTGTCTGAAGTGGCCGCCTCATTATAATTGGCTAGTGGTAAGACGACTTTGGTCTGGACGCCTGAGTGCGCAAATGCGTTCACGGCAGTCAAGGCTCTTTTGTTGTTATCACCTGTTTTGAGACATGTGGATCCTGAGCTTACTTTTGTGTTTTCCACAGATGCATCCAAATATGCTGTAGCTGGTGTGTTGTTGCAGACTGCTGGCGACAGGATTGAGAGACCAGTAGGGTATTTCTCCCAAAAGATGGAAGCTCGTAAACGCAATTACATGATTTACAACAAGGATTTGTTGGCTGTTGTGGACTTTTTAAAGCATTGGCATCACCATCTCATGTTGGCATGTCATCCATTTGTAGTAAGAACTGACCACAAAGCTATTCTATATTATCAACAACCCAGGGTTTTGTCAAGTTGTCAATCCAGATGGCATAGTGACCTGACAAGATACAAGTTCTGCTACAAGTTTATTAAGGGATCAGACAATCACTTGGCCAATGCATTAATCAGGAATCCTTCCCATCTCCCAGATGCTAGTGTAGATGCCGAGTTTAACACACATACTATGATTTCAGATGAGGCTGTGGTGCCTTTTGTATTGTCTTCACCTGCTACGCTGGCTACCATGTCCCTAACTGAGGGTTCAGACCTGGACTTATATTCCAAAGTTAAGTTTCTGCAACCTTTGTCCAAAGGTTATGATAGGCTATTGGAGCTAGCATGTGCAAACCCAGTAGGTCAGCCTCAGGGTTATCATAAGATAGGTCCTGTCCTATATCATCAAGGTCGCTTGTGGGTCCCAGAAGGAACTATTTGGGATGAAATCATGGAGACTCATCACACTTGTCCAACAGCAGGCCACCCAGGGAAAAACAAAACAGTGGAACTAATCCGCTGGCAGTTTTCCTGAAAAGGTTTGACAGTGCAGGTAGCAGCTTCTGTTTGTGATTGTCTGGTATGTGTTTGATCTAAGGCAAGCTGGAACAGGACTACAGGTTTATTGGTTCCACTGCAGCCTGCTGCAGGACTCTGGACGTCTGTGTCAGTGGATTTCATTGGTGAACTTCCCAATTCCAATGGGTTTAACGCAATCATGGTGGCGGTAGATTGCTTCACAAAAATGGCGCACTTTGTACCTTGCTCAACCACAATTACTTTGGTGAAAACAGCTAGGTTGTTTGTGAATAGAATCTTTTCCCTACATGGCATCCCAATAGAGATTGTGCGTGACTGCGGTCCTCAATTCATTGCTCAGTTCTGGGAAGCTTTCACTGGGATTCTAGATATCAAATTATGTTGTTCCACAGCTTTTCACCCCCAATTCAATGGACAACAGGAGAGGGTAAACCAAAGTTTGGAGGTATACCTACGTTGCTACACTAATGCGTGACAAGATGACTGGTGTGATAATTTACCTATGGTGGAGTTCACATATAATAATGCCCCTCACACGTCAACTCAAGTATTGCCATTATATGCCAATGTGGGTTATAACCCTTCTTCTAATATGGGTCCTTGTTTGGTTAGCAACATGAAAGCTGCAACTGATCAGGCTGCTGCATTGAAGCAGGTTCATCAGGAGCTCCAAGTTACTCTTGCTGCCGCTGTGACAACTTACAAGGAATATGCAGATCACAAGCGCCAGGAAGGCCCAACTTACAGGCCAGGTGATCTAGTCATGGTTGATACTTGCAATATGAAACTGAAGATTCCCTGTTGTAAGTTAGGGCCTAAATGAGTTGGCCCCTTCAAAGTTGAATATCAAATTGGTCACTCTGCCTATTGGCTGGATTTACCTCCTACTTTCAAGATTTTCCACACTTTTCATGAATGTCTTCTTACTCTCTTTAAAGGTACAGAGACTCCTTCTTCCCAACACATTCTTGTGGAGGGAGAACCTGAGTATGAGTTAAATTGTATTTTGGCTTCCCGCAAGAATTGACAATGCTTGGAATATTTGGTGTTGTGGAAAGGTTATCCTGATTCTGAAAACTCCTGGGTTCCCCACTACAATTGTTCCAATTCCCCAGATCTGATTCATGAGTTCTACAAGCGCAATCCCACTGCTATTGGTCATCCCGAACTTACCTTGGCCGCAATAAAACTCCTGCCTGCCCATAAGAATTTCTCCTTATCCCATCTCCCAGATGGGGGTATTGTGCCCAGGGCTAAAGCAGAGGGTAATGAGACAGTAGGTTTCATCATGCCGGGTATTATCTGCCCAAGCAAGAAGGCTCAAAAAGATGGAAACCCTTTATCAAAATTGACCAAGTTAACAGATTTAAATCAAACAGTCAATCGGAAATGGGTTATGGCTTCTCCAGTCTGTCAGCTGAAACCAGTTCCCCTTTTCAAATTGACATTGATAAATTGGCGTAATTTGAGGTTTACCTGATATGAGCTTGTCAATTAGCATGGTCGTCAGAAACTAGTCACACAAGGGTTCTTTGCAACCTGGACCAGATACTTACTTGACAATGTGGAAGGAAAAGGAGGTCAAGACTCAGGTGGTATTGCTTAGTCAACTTTTCTGATATATATTGAATAATTTTCACTGTTTCAACTCTAAGAGTTGAGTCCTCCCAAAATTTTACTCAATAAAAATCATTTATCCCAAGTTTTAATTTACTTTTTAAAAAATGCATCCTGTGGTTGGGTTGTTACAATATATTTTTTACAATCTAATTCTCAACAGAATCATTTCTGGAAGATGAGGTCCTGCAGTCAGAACTTTGTCGTCGGTGCTGCCTGATGTTAATTTTGCGCCAACTGATTTTGCAGCTCCTCCCCCCATTCTTGAAACTGAAAATTGTGTTGCCTCCCAATATCCAGAATTTTATTCTGAAGATTTGTTGATGTTGTCTCAGGCCATTTATCTTGGGCTACTTTGGTTAGGCTTAATTGTTCTGCTTAATCCTGGTATTACAATTGGAAGTTTCACAAAAAGATATTTGAAGCCACGTTGGTGGTTAATCATTAATTCTATGTGGATTTGGGTGATAATTCCCCATCACTTAGAAACGGCTTCATACTATTCCGCAATTTCCGTCACAATATTGGCTTTAAACTCTTCCCAGTTGTCAAGCTGATCGTCAGTTTGAGAGCCAACCCAGGTGGCAAACCAGTTAGCTGCAGCCTCGTATAGGCGTTTGCTGGCTTCCTGAACCCATTTCTCATGGGGAATGCAGCTGGTGCAGAGTTTAGTGGCGGAGTGGTCTAGCCAGTTGATGATTTTTCTTTGTTTTTACCAAAAAACTTGTTGATACCAATGTACTTGATGTTGGTAACTTTGCCTGTGATAGGCAGTTGTGTGTTTGTTGGTGGTTGGAGAGAGCGACTGTATTGAATTATCTTGGTGCATGCTTTGGGCATGACCAGACCTTCAAATACGGTACATCCACTAGGTATATCTTTGTTGATGTTGTGGGCGCAGAAGTACGTCTTCCAGGTATCTTGGGATGTGGCCTGGTTGAGTACGTGAGCAAAGGTGGGCAGGTTCTGTTCAGACATTTTCTCTTTCATTGGGGTGGTTGAAAAACTGTAGCTGCTACCAGTGATGAGGAGCGCCTTTCGGGGAAGCTTCAGATATAAAATTAAGAAAGAAGAGAAGTATCTTTTATTGGATAATATTTTAGACTTATATAGCTTTAGCTGTAGTGGAGATTTAGTTGGATTGAACCTAGGGGTTGGTCATGTGCAGGATGGGTTTGAGTCGCTGGATACTTGGACAGTCATGTGATATTGCTTGGTTGCCATTTCTGGCCTGTCAAACTATATATTGGAAGGGCACCAAATCGGGCGATGACTGGATGTTAAGTGGGTTGGCGGTAGCCAGAATACATGTATATCCAGATCCTTGACAAAAGCCTTAAAATACTTGGATGATAAACAGATTATTTGTTTGGATTGGCCTCCTTGAAGCCCAGATTTGATCACATTGAACATCTTTGGGATGATGTCAAATCCAATTTGCCAAAAACCTCTAAGCAATCCATTATGGATCTTAAATTTGGAGTGGCAAAAGCATGGGAAGAAATCCCTATGGAAACTTTAAAGAACCTGGTCCATTCTATGCCCAGAAGACTTGCTGCTGTAATTGAAGCCAAAGGTTGGCCTACAAAGTACATAGTATACTCAGCTTTGAAATCTATTATTATTTTAGATTATATTCATACTTTTGAAATCTTTTTATTTTTTCTTCCTATTTATTTTCGCGTCTTTATATACCAACTTGTGTAAAAATCCGCGATGCATCTGCTCATGCTCGTTATAGCAAATTTCATTTATTGAAATTTACTTTTTCTTTCTGAAATGCTTCTGGTCGGGTAAATTTTTAGGCCACAGTAAATTCCTTGATTTTTGATTCTGTTTTTAGACTGGGATTATACGTTCATCTCAACAGGTTTGAAAACTACTGTATAATACACCGCAGAGAACCCCCTAAACTCTGAGATGACAAACCACTTCACCGAATAACTACCAGTGTGGGGAGAGAAGTAAACATTCTTTTAAACCAAACTTCCACCCTCATCGTTTAGCTTTAGCTTTGGCAAGATTTCCCTGGACCGGTAGCTAGTACAAGGGATAGGTACCACTTGTATTAAAGTGAAGGGGCTCACCTGCCATACGAGGTGAGGTTCTCGGCCGATACTGAGCGGTTTAAACTTTACCTCCGATGCGATGAAGGGATCTCAAACTTATCCAGCCCAGGCTTGACTTTGACCAGCGCTCGTGCTTCCTGGCATCTTCGTTCCTGGCCGAGGGGGGTTCTAAAATGGGGCTGGTAAGTTGGTTTCTCAGTCGGGATTCCGAGCATCTGGTTGATCAATCCAACAGTCTGTTTGTTGATATTTCGACACGCTTTGACATGTGCCTTTTCTAATCTCGAAATCTCAATTTGGAAAATACAGTGAGTTAAGCTTGTAGTTGCCTTCAGGGCTCTGATAGTCTGAGCTGGGCCTGGCAGACTTAGCTAGCTCACCGTTGAACTATACAAAGGTTAGGCGTGGTGAGGTTCTAGTGGGGTGATATGGCTGCTTTGGAGGTAGCTGATTCGGGTTGCAAGAACAAGCCATTTTGCAAGAGATAAGGTCGATTTGAGGTGCTTCTAAAATCGAAACTGCAATGACAAACCCAACCGCAAAATAAACAAACGGCAGCGCAAAAGGTGTAATGCTGCTCAGCAATAGTGCCGACCTGAAGCTAACTTGCTTGGCCAAGCTACGGTCTCTTCTGGAAGTAGCCTGTGGGGCACTTGGGAAACGTGCCCAGTACCCAGCTGGATTGCAAGCTGACAGCCAGTTAGAGTACCATGGATATAGGGTTCAGTGTTGTCCTGCTGCCTTATCTCCTGAGAGTGGTCAGTATATTATAAAGATTAGGAGTAGAGATTGATTTTAATTTAGCTGAAACTGTATTAACTAGTGTATAGTCTGATTGGCTTGGATGTGATTGATGGAGTTGGTTTAAAGTTGTCTTGGTGTTTAATTAGTCATGGAGCTGCTTGAGGGGATATTTGTTTAATCGGTTTTGTTTGGGCAGGCGCTGATTGTATCCATCAGATTGTATCCATCAGCTTGCGAGTATCGGTTGGGCTAAATTTGAGAAGATGGCTGAGGACGGTGACCAGCTGGGGCTAGGGGATGTTAGAAAGAGCAGCGTGCGACATTACCCTGCGTTCCCGGTCAGAGAGGAACTTGAGGATGATGTTCCGGAGGTATTCAACATTGAAGGATTGGTTTTCGTCATTCTCCTGCACGTCCAGGGTCGATCTCGAATCGGTGGGGGAGACGGGGCCTGAACTTAAGGGATTTCCAGGCCGTTGTAGCCGTTTGACTTCCTCTTTGAGATCCTGGGGTAAAGATTAGATGAGACATTGGATGAGACGCAAGTGCCTGCCTACCCGGTTGAGATTCCTAAGGTGGGACTCACGCAGCTTGGATGCTTCGCTTAGAGTATCTCTCTCCTGAGAAATCCTCTTGATTTCCTCCTCCAGCTCGTTTAGGCGCTCCTGGATCGTTTAGGGGTAGCTATTGCACTCTGTTTACCTGTTTCTCCTGCGCTTGGGCCAACTCTGATTCGTATTTCTGGTTGGCAGCCGTCAGACCTTCAATGGTAGCATTAAGGCTGCTAAACTTTGCTGTATGCTCTTCCTTGTGGGCACTCAACTCCTGTACCAATCCAACGTGCTCTTCGAGCTTCTTCTGTGTTTCTGCAAGCTTATCTTGTAAAGTCTTGATCTCATTCTGAGTCGAAGCCTGATGCGCTTCAAGCTGCGTCTGGGCAGACTGCTGCTTATCTTTATATGCTTGCAGTTCGCTATTAAGCTTGGAAGCTTCCTCTTCAGAAGATTGCTGCAGCTGTACATGTTGGAGATGGAGGGCGTCTAAGCTTGCAGCCTTTTCTTTAAACAGTCCACGGGAGGTAATCAGCTCCTGGTCCAAGATTTCACAGCGCTTCTTCAGGTCGCCGAGTTCCTGTTGCAGATCGGCCAGAGTTTGCACTTGGCTTTCTAGCTTCCGTTGGGCCTCGTCTTTATCCTTGACTGCTAACTCGGCCTGCTGCTTGAGGCGTATATTTTCTTCGGCGAGTGCTTTTGAGGATGTCTTTTCTGCGTCATAAGAATCCTGGAGTTCCTTTACTCGGCCCTCATATTGGACATTTTTGGATTCGGCATCTGCAAGTTTGGCTTTACAGGCCTTACTCTCGGTTTTGAGCGGCTTCAGCTCAGCTAGGCATGCTGCCAGCTCTTCTTCCTTCTTCTTTGAGGTAGCGTTGAGGTTCTTGACCTGCTTTTGCAACGCGGTGAGCTCAGTTTCGATATCTTTCTTCTCTTGTTCGAGCTGAGAGCATTGTCGCTTGGAATAGGTGAGAGCTGCTTCCTTTGCTTTGATGTCTTTCTCAAGTTGACCGATCCTCTTGTTAAGGCGAGCGATGGTTTCCTGATGCTTCTTGGACTCGTCTTGGACCTCCTCTAGCTTGGTGTTAATAGCCTTCAGTTGTGTTTCTAGTTGAGCGGCAGCTTCAAGTTTCTTCGACGTTTCCTCTTCTTTATTCGCATTGGCTTTCAGTTGCTCTTCAAGCTCGGCTTCCTTTTTCTTTTGTGAGTCTATTTCTTTTTGGAGTTCTGAATGCGATAGCTCGAGGGCTGCGTGACGAGAGTACAAGTCAGACATCTCAGCAGAAGCCCGCTTGTATTCTGAAATTTGCAGCGCCAACTCCTCCTTCACGTTGTTGTGCGTTGACTCAAGGGCTTTGTGACAGGAGGTAAGCTCGGTTAGCTCAGAAGAGGTGCGGGAATGTTCTGTAGTTTGTGAATCCAACTGCGCTTGAACACTACTTAGGGTGGCCTTGGTTTCCTCAAGCTCCTTTGTCGCCAAGGTAAGCCTGTTGGAGACATCTGTAAGCTCATTCTTTTGGTCATCTGCCAGCTTGCATAACCGATTGTATTCTACCATGTCGACTTCATTCTGAGCTGCTGCTTGTTGTTCAACAGCCGCTGTAGGAGATTTAGGACTTTGGCCAGAGGCACCTTTCTTCTTTTTCTTTTTTCCGCCTGTTGACTTGGGAGGGCCGCTTGATGAAGGACTGGTCAGGGCAGTACCGGGGGAGGTGGTCGTTAGTTTTTCAATATCCTTGGTCAGAGTTTCAATCTGCTCCGTTTTAGCATCTACCTTCTGCTTGAGGCTTGTAACGATGCCACTTTGAATTGACACTTTCTTCTCAAGTTCGCATTTGGCATCTGACAGGTCTTTCAAATGCGTCTTTAAGCTGGAGATGGGGTCGTCCCCACTAGGGAAAAGTTGGCAAAGTTCAGAGTACTTGCCTTCAAGGATAGTCTTTTCATGGACAAGGTCATCGGCTGATGGTGAGAAGCAGTTTGTAGGATGCTTACCTTGAGTTGCCTTTTCACGAAGATCCTCCAAATCTTCCAGGGTTTTACGATGCTCTTGGCTAAGAGAATCTAATTGGGCGCGTGCTTCCTTTAGGGCTTGAGCAGCGTCACGGGCCTTTTCTTCCAGCTCGTTATGGCCTAAGCCTTGAAAGACTGAGGTGGCTAGCTCCGATAAACTGTTGCGCGTTTCATCGCTTTGGCCAGATAAATCAGTAGCGGCGATTCGTGCTTTAAACTGTTGGAGCAATTCAGGCAAAGCTACTGCTTTGATTAGCTCGAGAAGAGAATAAATTCTTACTGTTCATCTCCTTCTCTTTCAAAGAATCCTAGATAAGCTTAGCATAGACATGGATAAGTCCTACCTTTTCGTTCTGCAATTCATTGATTTGGGCAGTGGCAGAGTCAAGAGATTTCTGGAGCTCTTCAGCTTTGGCCTCCAAGTCTAAGTTGGAGTTAGCTAGTTGACATGAAATGTTTACCATTCTTCTGTTGGGAAATAGCTTTGAATTCGCTTGTTGTCATCGCAGTCTGAGAAACCATGTTCTTGAGGTAGTTCTCGAGGTCGTCATGGTCAGAATGTGACTGCACTGGTGTCCATGTCTGGAGAACCTGATCCAGGCTTTTAAGTTTTGCTTGCTGGAACTTGTATGCTTTGGCAAGCTCTAAACATGGTCAGTTAAGAACTGCGTATAAGCTTACCGGGATACTTGATTTCGTACTTTTTCAGCTTCTCAAGCTTCTGTTTTATTTCATTTGAAACCTCACCACCATTCTCTTCGCCTGCATCCCCCCTTGTGGATTCAAGCGAGGTGCGTTGGTCGGAAGTTACATTAGGACTCGTCGTCAAAAGGCTCTTGTTGATGGATCCGGCGCCCTTTGATTCATCTTCAAGCCCATCAACTTCGGAACTGGGCTCGGCTTTGGTGGGTGAGTCCTCAGGCGATATACCGCTAAGGTTTCTTTCGCCTTCTTCACCGCTAAGCTTCTTCCTAGCTTCCTCTATTTTGGGAACAATCCCAGAGCTTACCGCGGAGTTGAGCCGATCTTTGAAAGAATTAAACATGACTGTACAGACCTATAGTTCAAGCTACACATCAGTACTCCTCACGTATGATCGATCCAAATCCAACTATCCCCAATTCTGATAAAGCAAAAACTACACGAACTTCACCTGACATCTAACCCAAGCTCTGAACTTCATCCGCATCTAAAAAACCTGCTGAATCATGGAAGGGTACATTATAAATCCAATGCGGAAACACGAAACCCCCTTGAGCATTTAGAGTACCTTTTTAAATTTTACTGAACCTCGAATCGAAACTTTGACAACTAAAATGATGGAGAGAAAAACGGTTGCATGCCAAGTCTGAGGCTGGATAAATGGGAACTAAACCAGCCGTCCTCTTATTAAAGACTAAATTAAAGAATCAAACTTGAACAACAGAAAAGGGCGCTGGATTAAACTATCGCTTCGACTGGTGCTAAGGTTATTCATTTGGATGAACTAATCAATTTATAATTTATTGGCTTGGAGAAGAACGACTCTACTTCTAAATTTGATGTAAAATAGATAGATTCGCTAACTACATAGAGGCTATTATCACTCACTCGGAACTTTAATAAATAGGAACATTTAAAACATTTCCGGGTTAGCTTTATAAGATCGGGTTCTCGAAGAAGCGGCAAGCAAATCTGATTTAGATGGGTAAACCTGGGATAATAGAAAATCGAAACATAGAATCACCAACCTCAAGCCTAAGCTACGCCAATAACCACCCTACATCTCAGCAAAACAAACCCTCGTATAAAAAGTTGCTGAAACCATTAGTTACCTGGAATTATCCTTGTCCTCGACAATAACCCGAGTATTTACCTAAACCCTCAGTGGTTATAAGTTATTCACTGGCCTTGCCATCCCCTTTGGTGCCAGCATCATTGAAGGTTATTGACCCAATCCTCCCAATCGAATCCTACCCTTGCCATCCAGTGCCTATATTTTGCTCCCCTACTTATCACGCTTAATCCAGATACTTGATTGGCTGCTATTTTCAAACATCACTGAATCTGGCTCATATCACCCTCTTCAGAGAAGGGGTCTGGCACGAATGTTCCAGGATAGGGCTGTGGCGGATTTAAAAAAGCAACGATTATGGGAAGTCCCATAACCGCTGCATCTGATCCATCAACATTTCAGAATATGGATTCCCCACCACAGAGAATCTGATATTTTCCAAACCGGATCCAGGTGACTAAGGCTTCCCTCCTCTTAAAAGCCCAAGGATGAATCCCTATACTTTAACAATAAACCTTTTAAACATTATTTCAACTTTGTAATTTATATATATTTGTTATCCTAAAAGTTAAAGGGAAAGTTTGAACAGTTATTCTTTATAAACTAAAATCCAAAATCAACCCATCCACCCCAGCCTCAACCCTAACTCTGACCCTAACCCTAACCCTAACCCTAATTTTTTTGGAAACCCTATCTTTTACCCTTACCCTAACCTACCCTTACCTCCACCCTACCCTAATACTTAGTTTAAATTCAAGTTTCAATTTGGATTCTAGTTTTTTACTCACTTCAATTTCAAATTCATTTGTTTGATTTTGATTCTGACCTTGTTCAGGTATATAAGCAACCTACTTCACATACACTTCTTCATAAATAGTTTAAATTCAAGTTTTCAATTTGGATTCTAGTTTTTTACTCACTTCAATTTCAAATTCATTTGTTTGATTTTGATTCTGACCTTGTTCAGGTATATAAGCAACCTACTTCACATACACTTCTTCATAAATAGTTTAAATTCAAGTTTTCAATTTGGATTCTAGTTTTTTACTCACTTCAATTTCAAATCCATTTGTCTGATTTTGATTCTGACCTTGTTCAGGTATATAAGCAACCTACTTCACATACACTTCTTCATTGGAGGGGGGCCCCATGTCCGATCCTAAACGTGTCTACACCAAGCTTGAGCAGTCGTCTTTTCGTCTGGCTCTTGGTGACTCTTCCTTGCGCGCCGCTATCCACTGCCCGCAGTGCAATCGCCTGGACGCATTCAACTTCAACAAACTCAAGAACAATAACTTTGGTTATCGTTGCGAGTCCCGCACTTCGCTCAATGGTTCTGTCCGTCCTTCTGGGTGCGGAAAGACTGTTGCCTCTGGCTACATACACAAAGCCATCTTTCAGCTCACTGGTGTGGATATCCTCACCTCTGATGATCACCTTGCACGAGTGGCCTCTGCTGCCCCTGAAGAACGCGCTACCAAGATGGGCCCTCAGCTGTCTGGTCCTTCCACCACACGTCGCAACATTGTACGCAACATCCCGGCGTACACACCAGCTGCTTCTACTCGCCGCCCTATAGTCCGCAAAATTGCTGACCAGAGAAAAGCTGAAGCTCAGTGTCTTGCTCAAGCTGAACACCTTGCTGCAAAGACTGCTCGTCAAGAGAACTCTGAGCTGCACCAACTCTGTACCTCTTCTTCTTTGGAAGACCAATTTGAAGAACATGTTGAAGACTGGGCGGAGTGCATGAATGATGAAGACGCTTGTGGTACGCCATACCACAACTTCTCTCCATCCCCCCAGTATCGTCCAGTCCTTGGAGTACGCCACTCAATGCATGCTACCTCTCCTGAGAATGTACGCCCTGCCACCCCTCCTCCAGCATCGGAATCCTTTGTACCGCGTGCTTCTCCTGTACAAGATCCCTCCTTGTCCCGTATTTTGGACATGCTGCAGTCTGAAAATGCTGCTCTGCGTGCCCAAATTGCTGACCTCACAAAGCAGCTTACCCTCTTTCTCTCCCGTGAGAACCAGCGTACCAAGCCTGCCCAGCCTAAGCTTTCAGCTCAGGCCCCTGCTGCAAGCCCTGTTTCCAGCACTGAGACTCCTCAGCCTAGTGCACCAGAGGCTGTCCCCCCTGTGCACAATGCTGCACCAGAAACTGGAGCTCCCAACAAACGCCCCCGCGTCTCTTATGCCAAAAACTTAAGTCATCCTTCCCTAATGCCTCATTTGAGAAGCTTCGGAAGGCAACAAATGCACTCCAAGGTCTCACCACCCATCTCAAGAAGCTCCCTACTGCTGACCGCCTCCAGCTTGTCTATGTTGGTGGCATCCTGTGTAAGCCAATCCGTGAGGTTAAGCAAAATTTCATGGACCTGGGCTTTGACACACGCGCCAGCTCAATTGCCAACATCTCCTTCCTTGGTGCCTCTACCTGTGAGCTTCTCATGGCACCTGGGGCTGCTAGCCACTTCAAACGGAAGATTAAGGAGTTTGACTGCCCCAATCTTTGCATCCTTGAAAACTTTGACGCTGCTAAAGCTGCTGATCCTAAAGCATCCTCAGCGCTCAAGTCTACCTTAGTCAATAGCTACACCAAGCGTATTCACTCTGTCATTAGCCGCAAAGAAGCATCTCCAGAGGTCCGCAAGTTCTTATCTGCCCTTTTTGCAAGCCAGTCACTGCCTCTTCCTACAGAGTCCTCCCGGGATAATGAAGATGAGATTCTGCTGTCAGCCACCCCAATGGAGACTGATGACCAGTCTGATGCCCAAACCTCCAAAGAAACAGCTGGTGATGAGCCTGCTGTTCCAATGGAGACTGAAACATCTTCTGTACCTGCTGAGGATGACAATCCTCAATCCACAGGTCCTGCTGAAACAAGCTCTGGTAACCCAGAGCCTAGCATACCCACAGTTGTGCCTGCGCAAGCCGACACTGCTGTTAGCACAGTTTCCGGCAATGAGAGTGAAAGTTTATTGGATATTGCACCCCTGCAATCCAATGAATAATTACCCCATCAAAACACTATACCTCAACTGTCAAGGCCTTGGGCTTTACCGGTTGAAAATTGTTCTGGACTCCTACCTTAAAACCTACCAAATAATTTTCCTCTCTGAGACTTGGTTTATTGACCATGACCAGATCTGCCAACACCCTAATTTTGTCACCCACACACCTCTCACCAGCTTTCACGCCAACCGCCATCAAACTGGTGGCATGGCCCTCTTCTGTTCCAACTCTGCTCGCGCTCAGCTATCCTCTATCTGCTGCACTAGCAATACCATCTTGGCATGCTATGCTTCACTCTACTTCCTCGGCGTCTACTTTGAACCCTCTCTCTCAGAGGAAGAGGCACAACGCCAGCTCTTTTCATACACCAAGGTTGACGTCGTTCTGGGTGACGTCAATATTCAGTATGGTCCTCACTGGGGCGGTCTCACCACTGGCCCTCGCCCTCGTCACGCAGTTGTCTCCCTCTACTGTGCCACCTTTGACCTGGTACATATCAAACCTACTGGGTTCTGCCCGCGCAATGACCATGTCTATGCACGTGCCCAGTTATCTGTTGTATACTCTGCTAAACCAGCACTTATTGCATCAGACCATCACTGCCTCCTTGTTGAGATTGCTCCCTCTCATACAACAGATGCTGCTCCTGCCTTTGGACTGGAACGCTACCATCTTCGCTGCCTAGACAACCCCCGCATATCGGCTTTCCTTCGTGGTGCCTTTGGTGTGATAGCCCCCTTGCTAATAGACACACTGTCTACGGCCACACATAGTATTGCTAGCCTGTCTGCTCCTGGTAGACAGTGTCTAGTTGACGAACTTGACGCACAAGTACTCTCCGCTGTTTCTGAGTGCTGCTCTACAGCCCTTGGTACGTACCAGGTGTCTAAGGTGAGAATCTCACCTGATTGATACATCTCTCAACTGCAAGCTTGCACCCGCCCTTCTGATGCAGTAACACTGTTCAAACGCTCCTGCAAGACTGTTGTGTCCACTGCTCTTGCCTCAAGAGACCTAAGCATTGAGGCTACTAAAGATGCTGCTCTCTACTTTGAGAGTGTATTTGCCCAACCTGACAGCTCTCTCCAGGGAGTCTCCGCAGCTGTTCAGCAATGTCACGGAACACCTTGCCCAGAGATTGTTGAGTTTTTAGTGCTGACAATGTATGCAAGTACATTAAGCGCTACCCCTCAACTGTCTCCTGCGGCTCAGACTCAATTCATGATCGCATTCTCAAAGCCCTGCTCCCCACTAAGGTTGACGAGGTTTTCTCACTACTCTTTACGGTGTGTCATGACTAGAGTAACTCCAGCTTGTTGGAACATGTCTATTGTCTGCCCTATCCCCAAGGAACAAACCAGTGTCCACATTGATAGCTTCCGCCCAATTGCACTAACAGAGATGTTTCGCCGGATGTTTGAGAAGTGCCTACTCCGGGCATTTGAACGCTCCTTCAGTTTACGCCGGGTTGCCAGCTGCTGTCCCACTCAGGCTGGCTTCCGTAAGGGATTCAGCACTCAGTCACATGCATTATACAGTCATGAGCTGTGTGTTTGACATGATCTTAACCAGGTTTTTGTTGACTTCAAAGAAGCTTATGATACTGTGCCCATGTGTAAAATGTTGGATGCTCTTCACAGACGCAATACTCCCACGGGCGTTATCTCTCTGATAATGTCACTTTTCATGAATGGCGGCAGTAAGATTGCTGTCAATGGTGAGCTCACACGCTTTGTTCCCAAGGAGCGTGGTCTGTTTCAGGGATCTATCCTGTCCCCTCTGCTCTTTGATATCTTCATTGATGGTGCTGTGCTAGCCCTGATGCTGGCCTTTCCTATCAATGAGATTGGATACCACACTGCCCTGTTCTTTGCCGATGATATCAAGATTCAGCATAAAGATCCTCTTGAGCTCCAGCGCGGCCTAAATATTCTCTCTGACTGGTTGCGTGCTAACGGAATGTCTGCTAACATTGCAAAATGTGGCTACATTTCTGTTGCTTCTGGTTCCAGGTCAACAATGCTCTGGATCAACAATGCACTCCCCCTGATGAAGTCGTACACATACCTTGGCTTCCCACATACTGCCAACGGTATCCAAGTGGCTGAACTAGCTACAGCCTCCGCCAACAAAGTCTCTGCCTCACTCTCAATGCTGAGTGATGTTGCGCATGCCTGGTCACCTCTTGTTTGCACAACAGTGTACCGCATCTTCTTCAGATCCCAGATAGACTACTCTCTTCCCCTGTTGTTCTTTGCAAACAAGTTTGCAAAGACACCTGCAACAACAGCTGCCTTCCGACAACTAAAAAAGGTCCACACTCAGGCAATGGCTTGGTGCACAAACATTTTAGGCCGTAGTCTGATAGCCTCAGCCATCACTGCCATTCTCACCCCAGCAAACCGTGCTCTTTACCTGGAAACACGCTTTGCACTGCACGTTGAGAACTTATCCTCTGATAACCCTCTGCGCCTCCTCCGCCCAACTTGCAACAGGATTATTCCCTTTGCACAACCTCGTCGGCCACCCCGTCCCCAGGTTCTTTGATCCCTGGCCCAGCGGATTGACTCTTCCAAGATGCTGTCAAAGCTGCCTGCATTGCCACCTGTTGATGGAACACCAGCTATACTGATGGACAGAATTCATGCCTTTCATGTGCACCAGTACAGCAAGCCTAACAACTCATGCCTGTTTATCACAACAGACGCACGCACTCCTTGTGAGGTATACCGCAGCAGCAATCCCAGCCCAGATCGACTTCTTCGCATCCAGGATCGGAATCAAGCGCACTTAGTTCTGAGCTGGAGATGTAATACCTTTGGCTTCTGCTTTAACTGCACCTGCGGCAAACACTTTAGCCGCTCTCACATCCAGGATTGTGACTTCCTTGGAGATTTTCCTGTTAATCTCTCACAGCACTGGGCAGTGTTCTCTCAGGATCTTGTCACACACCCCTCACTAGTTGGCACCAACTACTCCATAATGAATTCCCTCTTAAATCATACTAAGCATGATCTCTTTGATCAAACGCTTATGTATCTTTTAACAAAGCTGGTCACCCGCACACGAAGAGGATTAGTTCCCTGTCGTGAAGGATCATCACCTGATGTCTCCTCCGACTCAGATCCTGACAACCCACCCGAGGCTGCGCCAGTGATACCCGCCAAGCGAACTGGTGAGTGCACACTCACGCCAAGAGCAAAACTCTGCCGAGTTATGCTGGATGCCCAAATTGCTGATGAGCCTGCTCAGCCTGCACCCAGCACTCCCCCTCCTCTTATAGAATCAACAACAGCAACTGTAGCTACTACACCTGTTGTACCGCACAATCTTGAGCCTGTGTTAATAGCAACTCGAGCCAGCCTTCCTCAGACGTGTAAGTGTCAGCGCTCTCCACCTGAACCTCCTGAGACTAATGTATCAGTCCAGATGCGACCATCTCTCTCCCGTGCATGCAAGCGCCCTTGTCTTGCCAACATGCCTGTTAGCTCCCGCACTTCCCGCACTTGCAAGAAAGCCATAAGTGTTCGTAAGGATACTACCTCACATATCCCCATGGAAGAGTGAGTTCCCCATATTTTCTCCCTCATATCTTTTCACAGCTTGCTCAATAAAGTATATTAAACCCTAACCCTGAACACCCTGCAGGTAGGGGATCCCTTATCCAACCTGCCAGGAAGATCACACACCAGAAGCGGTTTAACACATCAGGTTCAAGCTGATGGCCTGGCAAGCATGTTCCCAGAGAATCTGTTCATGAAAGGGGCTGCCCCTTAAAATCTTAGCAACCTTAGCCTGCACCAGATTGCCAGGGCTGCATTTTGCTACTACTGTTTCCCAAAATTCAAGGACCCTTAATGGCTTAACATCATCTCACTTCAGTCCAGACCTAGAAACAAGGTTAGAACGTTAACTATTACTCTCCTATCTTTTGCACACTCTCAACTTCTTTCCGTTCTTGTTTCCTGTTTTTGGTGTTTTCTTTTTGCTTATGCCTAAACAAGGCTAACTTTGGGTCTGATCTCCAAACCTCATATTATCTCTCACTTATGTAGCATCTTTATTTATCCACTTTTGGCTAGGCTTTTAAACCTTGATCCCTGTAACTATTCTCCCTCTTAAATTCAACCTAACCAACTATGGTTTAGGTTAGCTCAGCCTTATCTGGTCTTATATTCAATAGGGTTTGCATACTACTGCAAAGAGTTATTCTAGCATTTTCCTTTTATTGAATCTCAACACCAGTATTCAAATAAATGTATTTTTGCTAACATTCTCAAATTCAAGTTGAGTTTGTTTGGCTCACACCCAAAAAAGATACTTGCCAGGTTTTGGAGCTTAGTTCTCCTATATTTGTTTCCTGGTTATCTGTTTTTCTTGCATTGCCTTTCATAATGTTTCTGGCTTCCATGATCTGGTCTGGTTTTTTGTTCCACTACTTGAACTATCTTTATAGTTGTGCTCAAGCTTTGGTCTTTAAAGTTTCAAACCAACTGTTGATGCTATCAGTACCCAGACTTGGAAGTTTTTAAGTCAATCCCCCATACTCAAAACTGGCCTCTATTTATTTCTCTAAGTTTAACCATCTCTCTTAGTTCTTTTTTCACTTCTTATAAGTTATTGGGTGCTCTAATTCAATTGCTTTTTCTAACATTGCCTACATCTTTATGTTTAACAGATATAAACAGCTTAGGCCTTAAGACACTAGTTTACAACCACCTTTTTAAAAGCTTCAGACCTTACACAGATGTTTCAGCAAATAATATGATGAATTAAATAGCAGGGTAGAAAGATGTCCTATCAGTTATTATGCCATAGACCAATTTTCAACAAACAGCATTATGTGACGTTTTTCTGTCATTCTGATAAACTACAAATAAAATCAACCCAACTTCCCAATAAAATTTTCAAATCCAGCCAATTTCTGATCTCAACTGTTAAAAACGCATAGATTATATATCAAAATAGGCTTGAATTTTGGTAGCAAAGAAAATATAACTAAAACTATTAAATTTTAATATGATGGAATGTTTAATATCAAACTACAGTAATTGATTGCTGAAATGAATAAAAAATAATCAATTATTTTTAGAATTCAGGTATGATGCCATGCCCCAAGGGCAGGCTTGTTAAACTTGTATTTTTAGTTAGGCTACTTTTTAAATTCTTAATTCAAAAAAAGAAATTAGTTAGTATTTTAATAATAATTAAGTTTGTTATCTCTATTTTTTTTACAGCCTGTGTGAGCTAATTCTATTTTTTCCCTAAAAAATTGTATTTTAAAAATATTTTATCTATTTTTGCTTACCACTGTTGAGGGTCTGGATGTACAAGCATTCTGGCTACCACCAACCTACTTAACATCCTGCCATCGCCCAATTTGGTCTCCTTCCAATATACCGTTCAACATACTGAGAATGATAACCAAGCAATATCACCTGACTGTCCAAGTATCCAGTGGCTTGAACCCATCTTGCACATGACCAACCCCTAGGTTTGATCCAACTAAATCCCCGCCATAGTCAAGTCTATACAAGTTTAAAGTATTATCCAATAAAATATACTTCTCTTCTTTCTTAATTCCATATTTGAAGCTTCCCCAAAAGTCACTCCTTATCACTGCTTACGCAACTGCTGTTGTTTTCTGGCTGCTCCTGCAGATCTTTGGGTTTCTGCTGTACTGATCTTATCCTCTATATTTTAATACCTCCACGTCTATCACCATGTTTTGGGTTTTTAAGCCCTGTTTCTTTGGCAGATCTTTCTCTCCTCTTTTCTTATCACTATTATAAATAAAGCACACACAGAGTATGTTTTAAGCTGAAATTCTAAGTGATTTCCTCTTTATCAATATTTTGCATTTCTCTTCAGATTAATTTACATTTATTAAATTTTGTGTTTAAATTTAGGATTTTATACTTTGCTTAAATTATTTTAGGATTTACTTTCATGTTTTTTACCTGTTTATTTTTGTCATGCAATCACTTTAGATTAGCAGATCTTATTAAAAATATAGGTAATCAGGGAACAAGACTTTAGTTTAGTGTCATCATTTTTTCCTTTATGAATAATTTTCTCTCTTTGTGGTTAGGTATTCTTATGAATAATATCCTGATATCAACATTCATTCAGTCATAAATAAATAATTCTTTATTTAACACCTTGTTTTACATCATTTGTTTAGGTTTAGTAAATATTATGGATTTTTGCCACTAATTATAAGTAGTTTTCTGGGCTTTTAAAAGTTTTTTACAACTGTTACTTACATTTTTATATCTCTTAAACTTAAACCCCAATGTACTCTATGGCATAACCTATAATATTGCACTGTATTGAATAAGACCTTACACATACCTTTGTATAAAACAAAACATCATTCTTGCATGCAATTTCACCATCAATTATAGGATACACACAGACTTTGGCTGGCTCTTTGATTGTTTTCAAGGGCACATAAGAAGTATCAAATAGCCAAGGACATGAGCTTGCAACTCTGTGATCCAGTGGGCGGGCTATGTGACAACTTAATGAATGATGAAGGTGTATATAACCTTGTTGCTCACAATAACCCTGGTACAAAAAAAATAGTGGTGGACTGTGAGAGTGGCTTATGTCTGGGATTTAGACTGACATATCTTTCTTTTGATTTGAGAGGTGGTTGGTTGAAACTAATATATTGAAAAGCCTGTGGCTTGGGCTTAACACTATTATTCTGCATTATGAGTCTGTTTCTTGACTCAGTTGGGAATTCTCTTAGACAGGTTATGATATGCCCTGATGCAAAAGCTGGTTGAGTATAAGATAGTCTGCTCATAAAAACTAAAAAAAGTAATATGTTAGATTGGAAATGTGTTTTTTATGTTTTTAGTTTGATTTTGGGCTATAATTTCTCTTGATTTTAGCCTTGAATAATATAATAATTTCTATTTTTATGATTTGGGGTGAGTAATATTTTTATCTCAGCCTATTTTAGACAATTTTACATGAAAATTGGTTTTCATGTCTAAACATGGGTATAAAAATTGAATTTTTTGTTTGATTATAGTTGTAGTTGATCTTTTTAATTTGTTTTAGGGTTTTTTAGTTCACCTCTTGTCTATTTAATTCTTATTTCAGTTCTCACAATTAATTTTTGAGTTTACTAGTGTCATTATATTGTGATTCAGAATTTGGTTCTTGGATTTGAAATTCCTATGATTTCAAAAAACATGGCAAACTTAATGACATTAGTCTTTTGACTTCAACAAATTAATTTCTAATTTCAGTCAATCCATTTTATCCACTTGAAATATCCAGCCACAATATGAAATTTACAAAGTGTCTATGAGATCCAGAAATTTGAGAAAATTTAATAAAATCACAATAAATTAATTTAATACTATAAATTCAGAACCTAAATGTAAAAATGCAGGATTGTTAAATCCTTGGTCCAAATTTTGAATCACTTTTGCGGGATGGCCTTTTTTTAATTAAATTGAATTCTTTGAGTATTTATTTGAATGTTTGAAAATGTGGGAATTCATAGACACTTTGCAAAGTTCAAGTCAAACTGTATATTTTCAATGGACAAAATGAATTAACTGGAATCAATTTTGAAGCGTTCAAATCCATCAACCATTTTCATTAAGTTTACTATGTTTTTTGAAATTGCAGGATTGTCAAATCCAAGAACCAAATTTCAAATCACTTTTGAATGTCACTAGTAAACTCAGATATTAATTGCGGCAACTGGAATCCAAATTGAATGTAAATTAAGAAACTAGGACAAATCAATCTAAATCAAGAAGCTCCACTCTGGATAATATCAAATGGAAAATACAATCTCAACAACCATGTTTAGACATGAAATTAAGTGAAATGTAAAATTGTCTAAACTGGAAATGATGCAATATTCTGCACTCTGAATCACTAATATAGCAACCATAAACCCATATAATGATTTATGAGCTACTCTCCTGATGATGCAGAAATTTTTAAAGTTTTTTGGCCCCCAGCGTAGCCAAGGGGCCAACAAAAATTTTAAAAAATTTCAAGGAAGAAGGAGAGAGGGCAAAGATAAACCATCAGTTTACTACACTATGTATTCATGGATTGCTATTAAGGATACTTGATTACAGTAGATTTCAGAAAATACTAATAATAAAATAGAATTATATATTACAATCTGTTTTACCATGTTGCCTTTTCCTTGGTGTATTGATAGTTCATTTGCTGTTGATAAGGTGTTTGCATTTAATTGGATAGTTTCACCTCCAGTTGCCTTGGTGATAGGAAATCAAGCCGCCTCCCTGAGACCAACTGTGGTTGCAGAGGCAACTTGATTTCCTATTGCCAAGGTGACTGGAGGTGAAACTATCCAATTAGACACAAGAACATTATCAACAGCAAATGAACTATCAACACATCAAGGAAAAGACAATGTGATAATATAGATTGTAATATATAATTCTATTTTATTATTAGCATTTTTTAAAATCTACTGTAATCAAGCATCTAAATTTTAGCCACCCTAAAATGGAATAGGATGATTTTTGAGAATGCTTATGATTCCTAAAAGAATTAGCACAAATACACTCTAGATTCTTTAGCATCCTTTTTAAGACACCCATAAATTATATTTATTTCAAATTTCTCACAATTATGATTTGAAACTTGGTTCTTGGATTTGACAATCCCGCAATTTCAGATTTGTTAATTTTACATGATGTCTATGATCTGTTTTGAAATACAGGAAATCTCAAATTGTACATTAAAATCCCGCATTTCTGATTTATGTATCCCGCATTTGTTTGCTGAGTTTTGTCTTTTGTTAGTTGAGTTATCTGCTCAAGAGATTTGAAATTTGCCAATTTAAATAAATCAAAAAAGTCAAATTAAATGGTTGATTTTATTAAATATTTTATTTTTCACTCAGCTGAGTTGCCCACAAAAGTGATTCAAAATTTGGACCAAGGATTTGACAATCCTGCAATTTCAAAAAATATAGTAAGCTTAATGAAAATGGTTGATGGACTTGAACGCTTCAAAATTGATTCCAGTTAATTCATTTTGTCCATTGAAAATATACAGTTTGACTTGAACTTTGCAAAGTGTCTATGAATTCCCACATTTTCAAATATTCAAATAAATACTCAAATAATTCAATTTAATTAAAAAAAGGCCATCCCACAAAAGTGATTCAAAATTTGGACCAAGGATTTAATAATCCTGCATTCTTACATTTAGGTTCTGAATTTACAGTAACAACGGAAACTTAAACCCAGTTAGAAGTTAAAATAATTAGAAATGTCAATTTTCTTATTATTGTACTTACAAATGATTGATAACTAATACTTCCGTACATATCAATAAAACATCGTGTAAAAATGAAAAAAAGCTAAAATAATTTTTCCTGTCGTATTTTTAAAGTAACCTTTTTATTTCAAAAATTAAGAATGAATACGTTATTATGATTAAAGGTATTGCTATTAAACTAAAAGCTTTAAAAAATTGATCACTTCTAAAAATGCACGTTTCAATCTTAGTACCCTTTTGAACCTTTAGGGGATTCACTGATAGTTGGCCAATAATCACATTTTTACTGTATTAAAATATATATATCAAACTAAACCTCTCCTTTCATAGCATTATAATCACAATCATGGAGCCTTAAGCCAGGCTCAGTTTTGTTTCACCAATAGATTCGATGAAATCTACTTTCCTCACGAAGCAAAGTAATATCATTTCAACTATTTTTGAAATATTTCACTATTATCTAAACATAAGATTATATATTTATTCAACTTACGCCAACTACATATACATCAAGCAATACTAATTGACCATAATAAAACAATACATCCGAAAAATATTGCTTATCCAATGAGTTATAAAATATTTTTAAAATTACATTACTCAATAAATCTCAACCTATACTTTTTAGTTATAATTAAATCCATACTTCTTTTGGGATAAATGCTTTAAGCATTGAGGTACTGATTATAGTAAAATGCATATTTATAATGGTATAAAAACTAAAATGTTTTAATTCAAAAAAGGGCTCTTACGGGAATTGAACCCGTGACCTCCTCCACCCAAAGGAGGAATCATACGACTAGACCAAAGAGCCCTTGAACAACTCAAAATAGCACTTTTACCTATTCCAAAAAGTAAATATATTTATAAAAATACTTATAATTCAATAAGACAAAAACTGTACACATAAGAAAAGAAATTCATGATTTGTCCTGATTTTCTTTTACAAATTAAACCTAATATATAATAATTTTTGAAATCAGAGAGTAAAATAGAATACCAAAGTTAGAAATTAATAAAATTTGAAGAAAATATGTGCCACCAAATTCTATACATCCTCTAAAATAATGTAAAATAAACAAGTAAATAAATAAAATATGAAACAGACCAAAAATAACCAATGTAGCTTCCTCAAAGAGCATTTAAGGTTTTAATATATTTCTGGGTTACTTCTATCATAATCCGTAAACTTGACAGTAAAATCCTATGTGGTCTTAAGATAAAGCTAGAGATTACTCAGAAATCACATCTGATAACCTGAAAAGGCACTAATTCAAAACCAAGATCATAAAGACCATATTAGAAGATTTTTTTTGAATTATTTAAGACATTTGAATAAAAATTTACACCCAGGAATTTATCCCAAAACAACCAATGATGTACATAATATTGGATAATATTTGAGTTAAACCAAAAAAGAAAAAAGTGTGTAAATTAGTTTTCAAAGCTGTGGCGCTAAGCAAAATCAACTCAGACGTAATCAAAATCAAAAACCAGAAAATTTATATTGATTAACATTATTTTTGGGTTCACTTCTATTTTGTTTGCATCTGACTCAATTTTGTTAAGTGCCACAGCTTTGTAAATTACTGTAGTTGAATCTGGAGTAAGAGCTTTAAAATATATCTAATAGAATCAAAAGCATATCAAAAATCATACAAATATCAACAGAAGAAAAACGGCCTACATCATGAAAACAAGAAGCATGATAAAATCACTACAGTAGTTCACAAAGTTGTGAAGATAAGAAAATTCAGATTAAAAAAATTTCTAAGTTAAAAAGCAAGATTTAAAAGGTTGAATTTATATTGATTAATAATATATTTAACACTAATATAATTTTGGTTTGTCTGATAATTTTTGTTTTAATCTGAATTTTTCTTATTCTCACAGCTTTTAAAACTACTGTACTATAATTCCCAGATGACCTATATTCTAGCTTCAAATCAACCAAACAACCACTAAATATAACAAGATAAAATAATAGAAAAATCCTAGAACACCTACAATAATCAAACATAGTTTCTCATAAATATATAGATTAAACCCATATAATCTAAGTGTCAGAAACCTTATGTATAATGTTTCTGTCAGCATTAATGTTCTGGGATCTCTTAAGGTGTTTGCCATGGTGGAGTAGAGTGAGAGCTTGTTGTAGTTGATCAAATGGAGAATGTACACCCAAATAAGGATGACATTACCGATGAGGAGGAGACAGTGCATATTTACTTAGAAGTTATAACCTTTAAAAAAGAAATATAGTGAGGTGAAGCATATTATAATGAACAGGTACTGTAAATTTAGAACCTGAACATAAAAATGTGAGATTGTCAAATCCTTGGTCCAAATTTTGAATCACTTTTGCAGGCAACTCAGCTGAGTGAAAATTAAAATATTTAATAAAATCAACCATTTAATTTGACTTTTTTTTGATTTCTTTAAATTGGCAAATTTTGAATCCCTTGAGCAGATAACTCAACTAACAAAAGACAAAACACAGCAAACAAATGCGGGATACATGAATTGGAAATGCGGGATTCTAATGTATGATTTGAGATTTTCTGTATGTCAAACAAATCATAGACATCATGTAAAAATTAATAAATCTGAAATTGCAGGATTGTCAAATCCAAGAACCAAATTTCCAATCAAAAATGAGATGAATTTGAAATAAATATAATTTATGGATGTCTCAAAAAGGATGCTAAATGATCTAGAGTGGATTTTTGCTAATTCTTTTAGAAATCATAGGCATCTCAAAATTTGCCCTATTTCATTTTAGGATAGATAAAATTTAGATGCTTGATTACAATAGATTTTAAAAAACACTAATAATAAAATAGAATTATATATTACAACTGTCAGGAAATCCTGATCTATCAGGGTTGACTGATCCATATTCCCATCACTAAAGCTATTGGCTAACAATAGACAGGCCACAGCCAGGTTGAGACTTCTTATCAGGGCCCAGATTGCCCTGGACAGTCAGCTGGCCTCCTTAGAGTTGATTAAACATGCAGCATGGAAACCCACACAAAGCACCTCCCAGGGCAAAATACCCCCTTTCAACTAGCAAATGGCCCAGGATTTAAGAGGCACACAAGCCTTGAATCCCTGGCTTCAAGCCTGTTATTAAATTTGGGCCACATACCTATCAGGAAATGGCACATTGGGAGCGCAATCTGACAATCAATTCATTGCAGGAGCTAAAAATAACTGTAGCAACTTGGTATGCTGAAAATTTCAAAAGATTCATGTTATAGCAGCCAATAAGATCTTGCCCTCTTGCCCAAACACAAAAATTCCGGTTAAAATCATAAATCCAACTCCAAATGATGCCATCAGTTCTCTGGTGGCACAAAAGGCCATATAATCATCAGTAAGTATAAGCAGTGAGGGGGAAAAGCCCTCCTCACTGTTGACATATTAATAAAGCAGGTTTATGCCTAGAAATTATTATCTTATTGCAGAAATTGTCTATTTTTACTCAAATTTAATTATTCTCTTTACATCCATTTGTGAATCCACTACTCAATACAAACTTGCATACTCATATCCTCCCGGCCATACTCCTGTTGTCCTTGCCAAACTGCCCCGCGCCCTTGACCTGGAGTATTTTCATCCCCATCACCTGGATCTGCCACCAGCAATGAAGGATATTCCAACTGCCCCTCCTCTCCCTGACGCGCCTCCCACCCAGGACTTTAGCAAGCTGGGGTTTGTCTATATCACAGTATTAGGGCTGACCAACCAAGTTGTGCCCCATACTGGGAGTTGGCGCCCCCTAGCTGCTGCTCTAAACTACCTAGTTTGTATAGCGCCTATTGTGTACATGGCCTTCTAAGCCCGGCCTGCTTCCCCTGTGGGAGCCCAGCCAGACTCTGGCATGGGCCGTGACACTTCTATTCTGGAATACGGAGAAACTATATCAAGATTGTTATAGTTCAAATCCAGAAGACACCTGAGACATTCCTGGTCTCAGATCACAGGCCAATCCAGAAGCTTCTATAAGTAGATGCTAGGCATTCTGAAATCCCAAAACAGACACAAACCCACCCTACAGAATAAAGGCAGGAAAATACAAACATCCTGTTTCACCAAGAAATGAGACAGAAGACCGCCTGGGCAAATTCTGCACACTAGTTGAAAATAAGACAGGGCCCAGGCTATGGATGTCAACTTAGTTGACCACAACTAAGTTAAGGGATATCTAGGCTGAATAGAATAAATCAGCAGCCTAGAATATTACCTCATTCTAAAACCTTATTCAAGGTTTAGAATCCAACTCTGGGGGTGAAACTAGTAGCTTGGGGATGATAGGCTAGCTAGTAAGAGTTGTCCGCAGCTAGACGCCAGTTTGGCCGCTAGCTGTCAACTATAACAGGTCCTTCCAAGATCACTTGGAAGACAGAAAAATAATAATCATCAACATTACTACTAAGCCAAATAGTAGTAGTGTCAAGTACAATAAGAGCATATTATTGTTACTTCAGAACCCTGCCAAACCACCAAAGACAGTGTCACATACCAAAGACCACAGGACTCCCATATCACTTGGCTTAAGCAGCAACAGAACACAGCCCGTTGCAGCACTCATCCACACCAATTGGAAGCTCATCTGTCTTAATACAGATCTCCTCATCCCAAAATTCATAATACAACTAATAAAAACTACATCTCTTCTTCTTTAAGAACCAAAAATCTTGACAGTGGTGCTCACGACAAAAACGAGTTTCTATTGGTGTCAAGTCAAGGCGCTGCCTTGCCCTTGTTGACCCCTGGCTTTGTTGATAAGTACAGGGGGATACACGGAGACCAGCAACACTGAGGAAGATCAATCCTTCCGTTTAGAGCTGACTTCATATGAAGCACCCATGCTTCTGCTGGATATGATCCAGCTTGATATTACAGGGAATGCTGTTGCCATGGGCCAGCAACAATACAACATAGAAGAGGTACACACTGTCTTGCAAGCTTTGCAACATGATAGACATAATCTCAACAAAGCCCAGAGCAACGCTGAGTTCAATTTGTTCCAGATTGATGGTACTACCAACAACCTGAGTAACAATTTCCACAGATACCAGGATGTCACTTGCACCCAACTGGGGCAGCTCCTCCAACTGGATCAGACCAGGGTCCAAGAGGTGCTTGAATGTTTTTTTCACCCAGCTATCAAACATCATCAACAACTGGTTGCCAGGCAAGAGCTGGAGTTGAACAAGCTCAACTGCTTTTGCTCTGAGCTACAGTTAGTCAACTTTAATTTGGTCAGTAGACTGAACATCAGCTTCACAACTGTACAGACCATTGTGGTAGATCTATGTGACTCCACCACCTTTGCCCATGGTAGGGTAGACAAGATAGTCAACAAATTCAACAACCAGGTTGGCCAGCTTGTGGGCAGTGTCCTGGATAATTGAGGCCTGAGTGCACAATGGATTGCAGATGTAACCAACTATTGTGTAACCTTAAGCTGTCACATGCAGATGTTGCCAAGATCATGCAGATCTTGTTACCCAGCAGGAGGACTTGCGCCAGTCAATCAGAGATAACTGCACTAATCAGGACGCCTGTCACTATGAGGTAGTTAATTGCGTCAACAGAATTGCAGAAATGGTCAACAAAATGAAGACCACTAGCTGTAGCCAGCATCCTGTTCATGACAAACAGGAGGACCATCAGTGCTATCTGGATCACGCCAAATATGCTGAGGACCAGAAGAAGCTATGGGACACAGTAAAAAATGCACAGAATTTAGCATCCAAGCTGTACAAAGACATAGCAGGGCTCTGCCGTGATCTTGCTGCCGCTGAATTCCAGACCAAGGAACTGTTAAACCGCCAGGATATTTTAGCCAGTATGGTATTAACAGCAGAGAACAACTACAGTTCTCTGCTAGAGCAGGTATACAGAAACAAAACCTCAGTAAGGATTTTGAAGCTAATGTGTTAGTCAGACTGGCTAGATTGAAAAATATAGCCTCTTCTGAAAGTAGCACATCTTCAGGCCAAAGAGCATTGCCTGTACCAGCATCAAGTCCAGAGCAGCAGAAAAACTCTTCATCACCTGACTTCTTTGACCTCTCTCCTGACCACATGAGTAATGATTCAGGTGACACCTGTAGAGTTCCTCAAGGAGTGGCAGCCTTGCCTCCTCTTACTCCCTTGTCAGTACCGCATGCTGGTAATACCCACGCCACTAGAAAGGAAGCCACAGAACCAACTATCCCTGATCATAAGTTTAAGCCACTTAACCTGCCAAAGTTTGATTGAAATGAAAACATTCAAACTTTCATCCACATCTTCAAAATGTCCATGAGAGGTGCAAGCAACCATATGAAGGCAACCACCCTCATAAACACCCTTGATCCCACCTGCGTAGATGTCATCATGCCCCACCTACCACTGGACAATTGGATTTATGAAGATGCACGCCAGGCTGTTATTGAGGAATTTGGTAGTGAAACCAGATTGCAAGCTCAAAAGGTGGAGTTCAGTAGCATCTCATTCAAAAAATATGAGTCTGTTCAGGACTTTGCGGACTGCTTCTATCATGAAGCACAGGTTCTCCTAGGCACTGGTGTCCTATCTGAGTTAGACTGTAGAATCACCATGGGACGTGTACTGCAGCCATAAAGAGAGTTAGCCAATGTCACGTTCCCTGTTCTGGATCAATCCAGCTCAACCCAACAGATAACCAGCTATTTGAACTGCCTTGGGGCCCAGTTTGGGCCCCAAATAAAGGACATAATAATTGCTCATCTACCCCCACCAAGGATAAGACTCACAAGCCCAAGTCTGACAATGCCACTCCTGAATCCAACAATAAATCAGGAAGCAACTACAAGGCCAAGGAGCTGCCAGGCCCTTGCCACAAATGTGATAAGAAAGGACACTGGGCCAGCGCTTGTAAGGGAAAAGGGCATGAGTCCTCAGTAAATGTGGTGGTCAACCAAAAACAGGACGTGCAGGGAAAGGCCAAGGTAGGCCAGTAGATGAATATACTGAGTCTGCCACTTCCCCTATTCCAAAAGAACCAGACCGCCAGCCACCAGAGGCAGCTGAAACTAATACAGCTCCCTCTGAGGCAACCACGCCAGAGGCATCAATATTAGATCTGTCTTTGGTAAGTCTGCTGTCCCATTTTGCCCCTGAACAGGAATTCAAAGAGGATCTTTTACACATGCTTGTGTCAGAAAACCTTTATGCCATTCCTGCCAAAGGCAGGGGACACCCAAGGAAGTTCAATCTGAACGCTATAGAGACAGTTTCCAAACTTTATGCAGCCCAAGTCCAGGAAACTTGCCTTGCTTCCAATCCCAGCGTAGCCAGTGACCTACCTTCCTTAAAGGGAGTCCAATTCTCCCTTCCCATTGAGACCATTGAGGCCAAATTCCCTAAGATTGGCCAAAGTCTCAAACAGTACTTCAATACTCTGGCACCCTTGGATGTACACGTATTAAACTTACACTCTGAACTCTACTCTGAATGTACTTACACAGATATTTCTGTTAATAAAGTCAAGGTGCACACCATAATAGATAGTGGCACCCCTATTAATATTGTGTCCACCCGCCTTGTCAGGAAGCTAGGCATTGTCCCTGACATTGCGCACACCAAGGTATATGGTACTGCCGGCAAACACACCACCACGTCTGAAGGAGCTTACAGCGCCCTGCTAATGCGCTTTGGCTCCATTGCAGTGTCCTCTCCTGAAGTGGTCCTTCCCAGTGAAAATCATGATGTACTCATTGGTACTGCATTCCTACATAAATACAGGGTCAGATTAGACATGAAAGACAACACTATGACTATCCTTTGCCAGACCATCCCACTTTACTACAAACAGGATGGAAAACCACCATCTAAGGTAAAACCTAGCATTAATCTGGCGTATAAAGACGGCGTGGTGATAGTTCCCTACACCTGTACAGGAAAAAGGGGAAATAGTTGCCCACCCAGATCAAGGAGCACAAATGGATTCTGCTCCATTCACAATCAACTCTTACACTGGAATCTGGTCAACAACAGGTTGTCAACACAGGTTTAACCTTAGACAACCCCACAAGACTATATGTTGAAGTCATCAGCCATGGGGACGTTCAAGATTTGAACTGTGTATTGCCCCTAGGATAATCATTACTGGCCATGGCAAAATTCATGTCCTTCTGTCCAATCTTCAAGAGCACAACATTCACATCAAAAAAAACCAGATTGTAGGATTTGTCCATCTTCTTCCAGTTGAAGAGCTGGACAGTTTCAAGTGTATTGGAGACTTATCAGAGATGGGATTAACTGATCAAGTTGAAACTGCCACATATGTGACCACACCACTGGCCAACCTATCTTCCCTCAATTATACTGAACGGGAGTAAGACATTGCACTTTTTGAAAAATAATATTGCATATTTGCGGAGGACAACTTTGATCTGGGGTGTGCCAATGAGGTCACCCATCATATAGACACAGGAGATAACAAGCCTGTCTGCCTCCAACAAATTCAACACTTGAAGGCCAGTGAAGAGACTGTGAACAATGAAATCCAGCAACTTCTAGACAGAGGCATGTTGATCCCATCCAAGAGTTCTTGGGCGTCACCTATCCTGATAGTAAAAAAGAAGGACAGAAGTAACCAGGTAGTCATAGACTATTGATAACTGAACTTGATTACAAAGAAGGACTCATACCTGCTACCCAGGATTGAAAACACACTAGATTGGCTTAATGGAGCCAAGTACTTCTCTGTCATGGACCTTATATCAGGGTACTGGCAGATCAAACTTCCACCAGAGGAACAAGAGAAGTGCGCAATAATCACTTCTCAAGGCGTCTTCCAGCCAACTCAAATGCCACAAGGGTTATGTAATGCGCCTGCAACCTTCCAACGGGCCATGGACACTATCCTAGGTGATCTTAAGCTCTCCTGCGTCCTAGTTTATCTGGATGACATCAACGTGTGTTCAAGAACTTTCACGGAGCACCTTGAGCACCTGGAGGCTGTCTTCAAGAGATTGGCAGACACCAACTTGAAGATCAAACCCTGAAAATGTCAATTCTTTAAGGATCAGTTAGAGTACCTTGGATTTGTTGTGAATAAAACTGGACTCCACTCCCAACCAGCCAAAGTGGAGGCTATCATCAAGATGAAGCGGCCAGAAAGCAAACACAACATCCAGGTTTTTTTGGGGATGGTAGGGTAATACTGTTGTTTTATCCTCAATTTTGCACGTACTGGCAAGCCCCTGTTTCATCTACTAAAGAATGAGGTCCCCTTTCTATGGACAACAGCATGCCAAGACATGTTTGATGCCCTCCACACCAGCCTGTCTTCCAGCTCAGTATTAATGTACCCAGACTTTAACCAACCTTTTGTGGTGCATACAGATGCTTCATTATCTGCACTAGGGGCTGTCCTTTAACAATTGGACAACACAGGGGCAGAGCACCCAGTGGCCTATGCTAGCCTGTAGTACCCAAGTATTGAGGGTAAAACTTTAGTAGCATAAGATGGCAGGTTAGGCGGCTCAAAGCTGTTCAAGGCGTAGACAATTGGATAGAAGTTTACTGCCTGACAGAAGGCTTTGGCAAAGATGTTGCATTGTCTAAGGCTGACAGCAAGGTACAGTAGTGTAGCTGTGGGGATCACATAAGTAGCCAAGTTAGGAGTTGGGCGAGATGACACCAGAGGTGTCCACGGGTTCAAAACCATTGAGTTGAGGTGAGTTGGCTCATTGTACAATAACCTTTTGATCCCTGTGGTTCAGGACCAAACTGAGCATTGGTTGGCTGGTGGCCCCCTATCCCAAGGTAAGCTGTCAAGACAGCTGTGAAGATGATGTAGTTCATCTTCTGACTTGGGAGGGGTAATGGGTTTAGTAAGGTTACTTGCTTAGCCTGGGTAAAGGATTGATTAATGTGATAATATTGAGGAGGATATTCACTCAATGATAGCACAAACTATCATTGAGGGGTTTGTCTTTATTTATACTAGTGGACCTGCAAGGCATGATTATTGGAAGGCATAACATTGGGGAACCAAGAGTCTGAGTTGCAACTATTATTCCCTTTTCTGGATTGGCTTAGATGGCTGGCAATTGAGAAGGTTTAGCTGGATCCAAGTTTGCATTGGCATAGTGCAAGTTTGGTCTTCTTCATGCATCCAAATTAATTTACTGAATTTGGTGCATAATTTCCATTTTTGGATAGCCTGTCAGTCCATTCCCCATTTGGTAGGCTCCCAAATTGGGCAGCAGTTCCTCCCAAGTTTGGCTTTGGGGAAATTGCCTTTCCTGATTTCCCAATCTGGCTATTTCCCAAAGGAGTGGATGGGGACTGGCCTGCTGGCATGAGAGGGCAAAGGCTGGCAGGTGGCAGGCTGGCCCATGGGTGCCTGGTTTGAGGATGGCTTGCAGGTGGGGCTGGCAAGAGTGGTGGGCGCCTGTGCAGTGGCGGTGGGCATCTGCTTTATGCCGGTGAGTGTCTGCGTGTTGGCGGCAGGCTTCTGTGTGGTGGCGGTGTATATCTGCTTGGCAGCGGCGGGGACCTGCACGGTGGTAGCAGACATCTGCTTGGTGGCAGTAGGTGCCTGCACGTTGACGGCGGGCAATGGCTTGGTTGTGACAGGCTTCTGTGTGGTGGTAGCAGGGGCCCACGCGGTGGACGTCTGCTTAGTGGCAGTGGTGGTCTGCACGGTAGCAGTGGATGCCTGCTTGGTGGCAGCAGGCGCCTGCACGTTGACAGCGGGCAACGGCTTGGTTGTAACAGGCTTCTGCATGGAAGCGGCATGTATCTGCTTGGTGGTGGTGGGGGCCCATGCGGTGGCAGTGGACATCTTCTTGGTGGCAGCGGGTGCCTGCATGTTGACAGCAGATGACTGCTTGGTTGTGGCAGGCTTCCACATGGTGGCAGTGTATATCTGCTTTATGGCAGAAGAGGTCTGCACGTTGACAGCGGACATCTGCTTGGTGGTAGCAGGCGCCTTCACGTTGGCAGCAGGTGACAGTTTATTAATTACACAACTATAAGTGTCAGGAATATTCTTGACATAGCTTTTCTCTGAACATACATGAGCAGAACTACACGGTCACTAAAAGGGAATGCCTTGCTGTGGTATACATCTACAAGCAATTTAGGGTATACTTGCATAGGGTACACTTCACTGTGGTCACAGACCACACTAGTCTCAGTTGGCTAAAAAACCTTAGAGAGCCAGAAGGATGCCTAGCTCAATGGGCATTAAAGCTCCAGGCTTTTGATTACACTATATTCCACTGCCCAGGCGCCAACCACTAGAACGCAAACTGCTTATCAAGACTACCAAAAGTTGCTATAGTAGCAACCCAGGCTGACATACTGTACAATAATATGTTCAACAATCAGTTCAAGGACAAACCAGACAAAGTACAGGCCATCCTCTGAGAGCTCTGAAAAGACTGTAAGGTTGAGAATCAGAAATTGTATAAGTACCACAAGGGTGCTAAATACATTTTCCCAAGGTCTTCAGAGCAACCAGACTTGATAATGGCCGCCCACAAAGCTGTGAACCATTATGGCTTGAGAAAAACAGTCCATCAACTTCAACAACACTATTACTAGGAGTCACTCCTTTTTGATGTTAAAGAGTCCTGACTTACTGTACAGAGTATCAAAACAAGAAACCTTTTACTGGGAAGCAACAGTATGAAGCAGTAGAGCCCAAGTTTGCTTGGCATACTGTTAGCATAGACGTGGTTGAGCCTCTGCCCATGTGTGTTGGTTGTTTGCGCTACATCATTGTAGCAATTGATCACCTTACCAAATGGGTAAAAGCCAGAGCGCTGCAGCACGTAAGCACCAAATCAATAGCCAGGTTTGTGTTGGAACAGATCATCCATTGACATGGCTGCCCTCAGTTCATTCTTACCAACAACAGAACAAACTTCACTGCTCATGTAATTCCCAAATTAAATGAGCTCATGGGCCTGAGGGTAGTGCTCTCCACACCATACCATCCAGAATCTAATGGAATGGTTGAGAGAGCCAACAGCACCTTGGTCAACATTTTGCATAAGCTGGCTGACTCCCAAACTTCAGAATGGTATCTCTTCCTGCCTGCTGTTATGTTTACATACATCATCTTTATCTACAGCACAACTGGCTTCTCCCTGTTCCAGCTGATGTACGGACGGCATCCAGCCATCCCACCAATTCTCTTCTCAGCAATGGGAGACCTGGGTAAAATAACATATCAACAGTATATATCTAGGTTGGCTAACACACTGATCAAGCTTCAAGCAGAAGCTTTCATCAAGACCTCCCTCACCAGGAATAAGGGACGCAAGGCTGACAACAAGAATCATTGCGCCCTAGCCAAATTTAAAATTGGCACTCAGGTTTTGTATCACAACGGAGTTTTAGGACAGGCTCATAAGCTCAACAGCATTTAGAAAGGACCTTTCAAAATCATTGAAAAGACCTCTCCAGATGTTTACACAATCAAGGATCTGGCCAATGGAAAACTCATTAACAGAGTCCATGCCAGATTCCTCAAGTCATATTTCTCTATTACAAATATTGGCTCACAATAAAGTTTACTGAAATATATTTGATATTCAAAATAGGAATAAGAAACTTTATTGCAGGGGACTTAAGGATCAGCCTCCTGATACTCAGGGTCCTCTTCATCCTTTTTGGGATCAGCCACTTGGGCGCTACCTCTCTGAGAATGCTGTACAGCCTGTCAAAGGCTCCACAAAGACACAAACAGGTACCTTCTCCCCTCCACAAACATATAGGTTGCCACCTGCAACCACAGACGCCGCTCTGCCTGAGGCAGCTGGGAATACCGCACAAAGGGGATTGGTACTTTCACATGCATGATATCTGCTTTCCAGAGACCAGCGTCCAGAGGAAAGAAGCAGGCCAGGACAAGGCAGTACACCATGAAATCTGAAATGTATCAATAGGCACGGGGAAGAGGCGCCTTCAACACCCCCAGCTTGTTCCAAATCTTCTCCCAATGGGTTGCCATATTGTCAGCATTAGCCATTGGCAAACCAAGATCAGGTGTGAGAGAGGGGGGATAAACTAACTAAGTTTGGCTCCCATCCCAACAAGATGAACCACCAGGATGCCGCCCAGTGGAGTACTGGGATAGCCACTTGGAGGGGGGACCAAAGAGAGGACACAGGGGACAGCTGAGGAAAGTATTCATTTAACCCCATCAACACTAACCCAGTGAGCAACCAGGGTGTGCAGATGAGAGCAGGAGGCAACCCCACAGGAGCTAGAAGGGTGCTGGATTGTCTTTGTCTGAGCTAAGAATAGGAGGCGCAGGCACCATCTCCAACGCGGGGCTGGCACAGTGTAATCTGCAGCAGAAAACTCCGGGTTGTCACAAGTCAAGCTCTTGACAATTTTCTCACCCAAAACAAGAAGCTCACCAGGAAAGTGCAGGAGACTGGAGGGATTGTTCTCCACAAGGCAAGCAGAAGTGGAAAATTGCAACCATAAGTTGGTGGCAGTTGTCCAGAGGAGAATTATAAGAGGTGCTAAAGTGAACATCACACATTTTAAAACTGGGAGGATCATGGTTGCAACGGCCACAAAATTTGGAGTTAAAATGTGCAATTTTAAAGCTCAGAGAGATAAAACTTTTGGAGGGGAGGGCAGCCACAAGAGAAAACCAGTGGAGAGCAGCAGAAATCACTTGGGGACCTTGGCGGCGGCTTTGGATAGCTTGGGGGTTGTAAAACAAAGAGCGGGTTTGAAAACAAATAAAAGCAAGTAAAATCTTAAACTTAAAGTAAGATTTATAAAAGATTTTAAATGAAATTTTAAGTTTGAACAGTGATTTCAAAAGCGTAAACCACTAGCATAACAATTAAGAGCAAAGCCTAAGCTAAAGGACTTCAAAAAAGGGACTGGGTTCAAACAGGACAGCGTAAAGGTAAGGTTAAACCCAAAAATGACTAACGCTTTGTTTAATATTAAGGAAGACTCAACAAGGGTCAACAACTTTAAATTTAACAGCAAAGTTTTAGCAACAAGCTCTAGGTTTTAATAACTTGAGAATTGACAAGCAGGGGACACAAAGTCCCCTGACATTGTTAAAAGGGGGAGAATTGCTAAGAAGTGGCCCATGACCATTTTGGCTTGAATCTGATTGGCAGGAAGAGAAATTTTGCTGGACAATACCAGAAGCACTGGAAGGTTTCAAGTTAATTTCCGCGGCTCCACCTGATTGGCTAGGGCCCATCCCAGGCATTTGGGATTCACTTGAATTTCTGGTTGTCAATGTGGCAATATTTGATTGGTTGTTTCTGATAAATTTTTAAGAGAGGACAACACCATGACAAAAAACAATCCAAATTGATCAGTGTTTCTTTGCAGGCAGGGACAACCAAAGCAGGGGGATCTGCAGGGTAAGCAAGAACAAATCTCTCATCAACAGTATGAGCTAAATCTTCTAGAGAATTTAGTGGCTTAGCTGTTGTTTTTGGCCCTTTTTTGGTGCAGCAGGGAAAAACGGTTTGATCCAAGGCCAATGGTGGCAGTGAATTTACATCAGGGGTTAACATTATGTTCCTACACAATGCCATCCCCTGAATGGCCTTCTGCCAGTCCCCACCATCAATGGCTGCCCAAGTGCTTTGAGTCACCCAACAGATCTGACTATCACAGGCATCCAAATTCTCCACCCCCAAGGACTGATAGAGCAGAGGAAAGCCAGCCAAAGGGCTGAACCAGGTTGAGAAAACCCGTAGCCCCTGATCAAGAAGGTACCCCTGAACGGCCTGTTCCATGCCCTTCTTGTCACCTGTTGACACCAGAAGCTCAGCCAGCCCATTGCCAAGTTGTTCCACCAGCTCTTTGTCTTCCACCACATGGAAGCCTTCCCTGGAATTGGTAATTCACCATTTTAGATTGGTCCACAGACATTGGGCCATTACCATATACATGAACTGTGGAATTATGTCTATCCCCAAGTATAATTGAGGAATGTAAAAGCCCTCATTGCCTATGCCAAACAATGGGGCAGACTCCTGGTCTGATTGGAAGCCTGTTTGGGTTTGAAGTGAAAAAGCACCAGAAGGTGGGTTAATCACTAAGGGTTGAGGTCGCGTACAGGCGGCCCCCTGCTGCTCTTCATTAATGTGCTTCTCCCTTTCTGCAGGTTGGCGCTCTTCTGTCTCTCCCTTTACTGGAATCTCCTCACTGTCCTCCCTGGTATGATCTCCTTCATTTAAGGAACCAAAATAGGTCAAACTCTCCAGTCCTGAACACAAGGAACCTGTCTCCACTTGACAAAGCCCACATAGCAATGCCACCTTGACCTCTTTGGAAAGCCTACAAAAATGATGAAGGTCTGCTTCCAACATCTGCGCCACCATCTGGCGGGCATCAGTCTTGTTGGATATACCAGAGTGATTGGAAGTATTGCTCATATTCCAGTGCTAGAGATATTTGCCAAAACTATATAGCTCAGTCAAGTGGGGGGAAATGTCAGGAAATCCTGATCTATCAGTGTAATACCCCAAAACTGTGGATATCACTTACAGCAGGTATGGTAGTAGGTTGGCAAATTAGAATCCAGTCAGGGCAGTGATGATTGGGTATATGGTCATCAACCAGCAGAAGACCTTGGCATAGACATTGTGTCTTCTGAAGCTCCCGGAAAAGTAGGTCAATACATAGTACATGAAGGTGTACATGGCAATGGAGAGCGTGGAATGCAGGGACATCAGGGAGGCCAGGGTCCATCATGGGAGGAGTTGAGTTGGCCAGGGTTGTAATGAGGGTCATGACCTAGCCCTTCTGGGGAGGAACCAAAGAACTCTGATCCCTGCTGGTAGCCTCCAATCCCAAGGCAAGCTGTGAGCACAGCTGTGAAAATGAGATGGTTCATCTTCCTTGGATTGGAGGGAGGTTGACTGGGACTAACTATTAAAGTTGACTTAAAGTTTTAAGTAGAATTTCACTTTATTGAGGGTATTAAGCTCAATAATAGTACAAGCTATTGCTGAGGGGGATTCCCCTATTTATAGTGCTTCTCACTTGCAAAACTTTGCAAGTGGGAATGAAAGCAAGGGATTGGGGAGCCCAGAAGTTTGGACAAGGTGGTTGGGAATTGGGATTTGAGCAGGTGGGCAAATTCTTGTTCCTTGACAATCTGTTGGGGTTTTGGCTCTTCCTGGCTGGAGCCAATGGTTTTCCCTGGGGATGGAGTCAGGTGATGCTGAAGGCTCATGTGATTTTCAAATTCTATTTTTAAGTTGGGATGCTTAGGTTGGCTGGGGCCTGGACTCAACCATGTGATTTGGTTACCTGAATCCCATTGGCTTGGAGTTGAATTTTTCTTAATTTTTGAAACTTGATTTTTCTTCTCTTCTGGAGAGCCAGAATAATTTGTAAAATCTGAAACTTGGATTTGCCCTTCTTCTGAAGGGCAGGAGTTAATCACTAATTTTTTCCCTGCAACCAGGGACTTTTCTGATTGGCTGTAGGTGACAGTGGCTTCTGATTGGCTGCAGGGTGGGCCCTGGGACCCAGGCAGGTGGCTGGCCGGGCTCTGTCTGGCTGGGTGCAGGGAGGCTGGCAGAGGGTGCTGGCAGGCATGGCGGGCGTCTGTGCTGTGGCAGTGGGCGCCTGCCCAGATGATAAATTAATCCAGCGCCTACTAAAATCCGTTTTTTCCTTGATTTGATTTTTATTTTCCCCAAATAAAGGGGGAAATTCTTCATCAAATTTGGCCTCTTTAATTAGGAATTCTCCTATCTTTTCCCAACATTTCCCATCAGTCAGGATTTGATTTATGTCAAGAATATTCCTGACATTTGCCTTTCCTCCCCCCTCTAGAGCGTCCTTCCCCTGGTGGTACTGGGCAATTTTTTTGGGAGCATTGATGAGGTAGATTCTGGTTCCCAAGAGTTGGACTCTGATGGGTACCCTACCCAGGAGACAAGGTACTGGATCTGGTTGCGGACCTTTTGATAACCTAGCACTGTGTCTACCTCCCATTCTGGTGTGTGCTATAGGACTTTGGGTGGGGGTCTAGAGTCCTCAGTTTGATGGGGTGGTGGAGGGCCGCACTCAGCTGTTAGCCTGGAGACGTGGAACACATTGTGCGTGCTGGAGTGGGCCGGGAGTTGTACCCTGTAGGCGTTGGCTGACACCTTCTGGAGGACTAGGAGAGCACCAATGCGTCTTGGTCCAAGTTTGCGCCCCACCTGGTTAAGTTTGAGGTTCTTGGTGTCCAGGTATACATTAGATCCTACTAGGAACTCAGGTGTGGGCCTTTGGCGTTTGTCTGCCTGAGTCTTGTAGCATTGTTGGGCCATCTGTAGGTTACTCTGTAGTTCTTCCTGGGTGTCTTGGAGGGTTTGGAAGTAGTTGTTGGCTTGGGGAACAGTCCCTGGTTGTTCTGAGGTTGGAATTCCCTGGGGAGAGTAGCTGTAGTTGGCCTTAAAGGGGGTCATCTTAGTCCCTGAGTGGTAGGAGCTATTGTAGCTGAACTGAGCTAAGGACAACAAGTCTGACCAGTTGTCTTATTTGGTATTGACATAGGCTCAGAGGTATGTTTTCAAGATTTGCTTGATACGTTCCGTCTGTCCATTGGTCTGTGGGTGGAAAGCAGTTGACATGTTCAGCTTTATCTGTAACTGCCTCATGATTTTGCCCCAGAATTTAGAGGTGAACTGCATTCATCTGTCTGAGACAATATCCTTTGGTAGTCTGTGGTGTCTGTAGATGTGCTCAAGGAACAGGCGGGCAGTGGCTATGGCTGTCATTCTGCTAGAGCAGGCCACAAACTCTGCTGCCTTGGTGAGTCAATCTACAAATACCAGGATGCTGGTGAACCCTTTGCTTGGAGGGAGATTGGTGATGAAATCCTTGGATATTGATTACCAGGGCATTTTGGGAATCTGGAGGGGTTGAAAGAGGCTGTGAGGTTTCTGCATGGAGTGCTTGTTCCTCATGCATGATACACACTGACCAATGTAGTCCTTCACCTGGGAAAACATGTAGGGCCACCAGTAGTTCAAGCGGAGCCTTTCCATGGTTTTCTTTACCCCTCATGTCCTCCCAGGGGAGAGTCATGGATCTCTCTGAGTACCTGGTCCTGGATAGCTCCTGGAGGAACCACTAATCTATTGTGTCTGAAGAGTAGACCCTGTCTCAGCACGTAGTTGCGGTTTGGGTTGTCAGAAGACATCTTGGTCATTATCCCTTAGATCATGGGCAAATCTTTTTGGGCTGCCTTGATCTCATCTTCCAAGGTGGTGATGGGTTGGGAGATGCCCAGACTGTGAGCAAGAATTGTTTGTGTCTGAGGACCGGGCAAGTGTTGAAATGGTTGTACAAGTGATTGCTATTGTTGAGGTCTTCCCTTAGGCTGAGGGCGTCAGGAGCGTCATTGGTATGACCTGGAATATAGCTTATTTTGAAGTCGTAGGAAGACAGGTCCAAGGCCCACCTAGCCAAACACTAGAAGATCTTCCTGTTTTCTGTGAATTACAGAAGGTTTCAGTGGTCTGTGCGCATAATGCCCATGTGTTTGGCTCCTTCCAGGTATCTTCACCAATGTTCAAAAGCCTTTACAATTGCCATGAGTTCCTTTTTGTAGACGTTGTAGTTCTGTTCCCAGTCCAGAAGCTTCTTGGAGAAGTATGCCACAGGGTGGTATACTCCAGGCTCCCCTTCCTGAAGCAGAACCGCCCTAACACAAAGTTGAAAGCATAGGTCTCCAAAAAAAAATTGGAGCTTGGGGTCTGGTCTTCTCAGTACTGGGGCCAAGGTGAAGGCTATCTTAAGGGTCTCAAAGGCCTTTTGGGCTGCGTTGGACCATTCAAAGGGTACACTCTTAACTGTGAGGGTGGTGAGTGGGTGGGCTATTTTGGAAAAGTCCTTGATAAACTTTTTGCAGAAATTTGCCAAACCTAAGAATTCCCTAAGCTTGGTCCTGGAGTTTGGGGTGGGCCAGTCTAGTACCGCAGCAACCTTGAATGGGCAATTGAAAAACCACCCTTTCAAATGGCATAACCTAGGAATTCCACCTCAGGTTTAAGGAAATAACACTTCTCCTTCTTGCAGTAGAGTTTAGCTCTCTGAAGTCTGAATAGGACCTTTTCAAGGTCCTGGAGATGGGTGGTTTCATCCTTTGAGTATACTAGGATATTGTCCAAGTATATTATCACGCATACATCCAGGAGTTTGAACAAGATCTTGTTCATGAGGGCCTGGAACACTGAAGGGGTGTTGCACAGGCCAAAAGGCATAACCAGGTACTTGTATAACCCAAACTGTTTGCAGACTGCTATTTTCCATTTGTTGCCTTCCACAATTTGGACCTGATTGTAGGCATTGCAGAGGTCAAGTTTGGAAAATACATAGGCTCCTGTCAAGCAATCTTTCAATTGCTCTGCAGAGGGAACTGGGTAGCAATCCTTCACTGTGATAGCATTGAGCAGGCTGTAGTATACGCATGGTTGTAGTCCCCTGTTGCTCTTTTTTACAAAGAAAATTGAGGAGGAGAACAAGGACTGAGAACGTCTCATGTGGCCTTTGGCAACCAACTCTGAGATGTACTCTTCCAAGACAATACCCTGGGCGTGCATGGTAGGGTAGACCTTGCCCCACTTGGGTGTCTTGCCAGGCATGAGTTCAATGCAGAGGTTGTTTGCCCTTTTCTTGGGGAGGGTTTGCAAAGGGGCTTTGCTGAAAACGCCCTCATATTGTGATAGGAGGCTCTCCAGAGTGGGCAAGATCTCCACCACATTCAGGGAGGAAGCAGTGGTTTGTCCCAGAGTCATGTTGCCAGACTTCTCATTGCTGGAGATGTTGACTTGGTGGGTGTCCCAATCAATATTTCACTTTGCTTGCTCCCACCAAGGCATTCCCAATATGATGGGGAAAGACAGGTCCTTCAGAGCTGAGAAGTTGAGCTCAAAAGGTATTCTGCCAATCTCTATCACTGTGGATTGGATGGCCCTGTGTACCGGGGGGTGCTTCCATTGGCTAGTTGAGCTGTCCCTCCTGGTTGGGTTTGCAGGCCTAGGGTGTCAAGGAGTAGGAGATCAATAAAGTTCCCCATGGCCCCTGTGTCTAGCAATGCCGTGGTTTGAATGTCTGTATTACTGGAGGAAATTGTTATAGGGACTGTGGAATAGCAAGAAGTAATTTCTTTATTACCTTCCTTGTCAACCACCATCAAGGGTTGGGGGTTTGAGGGGGATTTAAAGGGGTTTGGACGGGCTGTAGGGCAATTCATGACTGTGTGCCCGCCAGGCTACAGTACATGCAAAGACCCTGAGTTACTTGGCGGGCCTTCTCTTTGCTAGAGAGCATAAATCCTCCACCTGGTTTGGGAATCACACCTGGGCACAGGGGTTTCTCCTCAGTGTTGGCTTTAGGAGGGAGTACCTGGATGGCGGCCACCTGGGTGGATTGCTTGGACAGTGTCTCCTTGTAACAACCTCCCCAAGCTTGCACTTATTTGATTACTTCCTCATACGTGTAAGGGAGTTTATGGTGGATTAAGAACTCCTGAACTTGGGGAGATAGCCCTGTATAGTAGAGGTAGCAGGATTCATCATCATTCAGTTGGAGCGCCTCCTTAAGCTGGGAGAATTTCTTGGTGTAACTGGCTGTGTAGGAGGTCCCCTGTTGGAGGGAGTATAGCTTGCATTGGGTATTGTTTAAGTCTTCAGGCAAACTGACAGAGTCCAGTAATCTTTGAATGAAGGCATGGAAGTCATGGCATAAGTTGGGTTCCTTGAGATTAACCGCCACAAGCCAGTCTTGTTGTTGGCCGGTGAGCTGGTTAGCTACATGGAGTACCTTCTGAACTTCTGTGGTGTACTAGGAGGGCTCAGATTTGAATAGTGTGTGAGAAAATAAGAGCAGGGTAAAAGTGGCTTGTTTCTTGCTGGAGTGGATGGTGGCCTTGGATAGATGGTTAAGGACCACATTCTGTACTTGGTGATTAACTGTGGGATGAGTCTTATCTCCTCTAGGCTGGAGAGTTTGGAAACATCTGAGGCAGGTGTAACAGGTAGTGATGAGCGCAACCAGGGAGGTCACACACAAGAGGGTCAAGTATTTGATCAAGGTTGTTACTGAGGCTTGCTGGGATAGCCCCAGTGGGGGTGCTATTATACTGTAATACCCCAAAACTGTGGGTACCACTTGCAGAAGGTATGGTAGTAGGTTGGCAAATTGGAATCCATTCAGGGAGCTGATGATTGAGTTTATGGTCATCAACTGTAAGACCCACAATAAAAACCTGTGAGGGTCTACTTCTTTAAAAAAGTAAAAGAAATAGTATTGTAGATAGAACTTCAATGGTAGCTTAAACTATCATGCACAAAGTTAGCTTTATTTATAGTATTATAAGTTCAAGAAGGCAGAGGCAAAACATTATATCATGGATGACATAATTTTTAAGCATAATGATGAATATTAGCTCACTTGTTGCGGGAGACCGTATTAAACTCAATTTTGCTTGTGATTGGGGTTCTCAACAAGTTGTTATTGCTTAAAAAAGTTGTCAGGCTTGGCAAGACTTTTTGAATGCAAGTCCAAACATTGATTTCTGTTCTGTACTTAATGAGTTACGCATGAATGAAAGTGGACATTCATGCATTAACCTATTCATGCAAAATGCATGAATAAGACTCATATTGAGTAAATTGCAATTTTAATGATACTTGGCCTAGATTTTGGATGCTTCCCAATTTCTAATGGCCAAGCACTTGATGTCAGGATGATCCTGACATCAACCAGAGGAAGACCTTGGCGTGGACATTGTATCTTCTGAAGCTCCTGGCAAAGTAGGTCAATACATAGTACATGGAGGTGTACACGGCAATGGAGAGCGTGGAATGTGGGGACATCAGGGAGGACAGGGTCCAGAATGGGAAGAGTTGAGTTGGCCAGGGTTATAATGAGGGTCATGACCTAGCCCTTCTGGGGAGGGACCAAAGAACTCTGATCCCTGCTGGTAGCATCCAATCCCAAGGCAAGCTGTGAGCACAGCTGTGAAGATGAGATGGTTCATCTTCCTTGGATTGGAGGGAGGTTGACTGGGACTAACTATTAAAGTTGACTTAAAGTTTTGAGTAGAATTTCACTTTATTGAGGGTATTAAGCTCAATAATAGCACAAGCTATTAATGAGGAGGAATCCCTTATGCAATGATTTGCAATTGGAAGTGAAAAGAAGGGGATGAGAGATCCCAAAAGCTTTGAATGTAGGAATAGTAGTTGGGGCTTGGGAAGATGGCCAAACTCCTGTTCTTCTGCTATCTGTGACTGGTTTGGAAGTTTCTGAGTTGAACCAATAGTTGTAGGTTGGTCTGGTGCTAGTGAGAAATGGGATTAAAATTGTGCTCATGATCTAATTTTGTCCTAGGAGCATTGGTTTGTCTTGAGTTTGACTCTGCTCATGTGGTCTGGGATCTAGCTCCCCATTGGTTGGTGGTAAACTTATTTTTAATTGTGGCCCATTATTTCCTCCTTCTTCTGGAGTTGTTGTTGTATTTTTTAAATTGTGGCCTTGCAGCCAGGTACTTTTCTGATTGGCTGCAATTAATAGGATTCTCTGATTGGCTGTGGAGTGGGGACTGGGACCCAGGTGGCTTTCTGGCAGAGGATGCTGGTGGGCGTGGCAGGCGCCTGCCTGGATGATAAATTATTCTGGCATGTATTAAGTTCCGTTTTTTCCTCTGTTTAATTTTTCTTTTCTTCAATTAAAGGGGGGAAGTCCTCATTGAATTGGGAGTCTTTAACCAGGGATCCCTCTATTCTTCCCCAGCATGGCACTCCAGTAATAATCTGGTTTATTTCAGGAACATTCCTGACATTTGCCTTTCCTCCCCCTTCTAGAGCGCCCTTTCCCTGATGGTACTGGGCAATCTTCTTAGGGGCGTTGATGAGGGTGGATTCTGGTTCCCAAGAGTTGGACTCTGATGGGTACCCTACTCAGGAGACAAGGTACTGGGTCTGATTGCAAACCTTTTGATAACCCAGCACTGAGTCTACCTTTCATTCTGGTGTGTGTTATAGGACTTTGGGTGGAGGTCTAGAGTTCTCAACCTGATGGGGTTGTGGAGGACTGTGCTCAGCCTTTAGCCTGTATATGTGAAATTGTTGTGTATACTGGAGTGGGCCAGGAGCTGTACCTTGTAGGTGATGGCTGATACCTTCTGGAGGACTTGGAGAGGACCACATGTCTAGGTCCAAGTTTGCGCCCCACCTGATTAAGTTTGAGGTTCTTGGTATCCAAGTATACATTGGATCCCAGTGGGAACTTGGGTGTGGGTCTTCAGTGTTTGTCTGCTTGGGCCTTTTAGTGTTGTGGAGCCATTTTTAGGTTACTCTGAAGTTCCTCATGGGTGTCTCAGAGAATATGAAAGTAATTGTTATCTTGGGGAACAGTCCCTGGCAGTCTTGAGGTTGGGATTCCTTGAGGAGAATAGCCGTAGTTGGCCTTAAAGGGGGTCATCTTAGTCCCTGAGTGGTATGAGCTATTGTAGATGAACTGAGCTAAGGACAAAAAGTCTGACCAGCTGTCTTGTTTGGTATTGACATAGGCTCAGAGGTATGTTTTCAAGATTTGCTTGATACGTTCCGTCTGTCCATTGATTTGAGGGTGAAAGGCAGTTGATATGTTCAACTTTATCTGTAGCTGCCTCATGATTTTGTCCCAAAACTTGGAGGTGAATTGTGTTCCTCTGTCAGAGATAATGTCTTTTGATAGTCTGTGGTATCTGTAGATGTTCTCAAGGAACAGGCAGGCAGTGAATATGGCTGTCATCCAACTAAAACAAGCCACAAACTCTGCCGCTTTGATGAGTTGATCAATAAATACCAGGATGTCGGTGAACCATTTGCTTGGAGGGAGATTGGTGATGAAATCCATGGATATTGATTCACATGGCATTGTGGGAATCTGGAGGGGTTGAAGAAGACTGTGAGGTTTCTGTGTAGAGTGTTGGTTCCTCATGCAAGATATGCACCAACTGATGTTGTCCTTCACCTGGGGAAACATGTAGGGCCACCAGTAGTTCAAACAGAGCCTCTCCATGTTTTTTCACTCCCCTGTGGCCTCCCAGAGGGGAGTCATGGATCTCTCTGAGAACCTGGTACTATATAGCTCCTGGAGGGACCATCAATTGGTTGTGTCTGAAGAGTAGGTCCTGTCTCAACTTGTTATTGTGGTTTGGGTTGTCAGAAGACATTTTGGCTACTATCTCTTAAATCATTGGAGAATCTTTTTGAGCCACCTTGATTTCATCTTCCAATGTGGGGGTGGGTTGGGAGATAACTAGAGTCATGAGCAGGAATTGTTTGGGTCTGAGGACCAGGCAAGTGTTGAAATGGTTGTACAAGTGATTGCTATTGTTGAGGTCTTCCCTTAGGCTGAGGGCGTCAGGAGCGTCATTGGTATGACATGGAATATAGCTTATTTTGAAGTCGTAGGAAGACAGGTCCAAGGCCCACCTAGCCAAACACTAGAAGATCTTCCTGTTTTCTGTGAATTACAGAAGGTTTCAGTGGTCTGTGCGCATAATGCCCATGTGTTTGGCTCCTTCCAGGTATCTTCACCAATGTTCAAAAGCCTTTACAATTGCCATGAGTTCCTTTTTGTAAACGTTTTAGTTACATTATTGGTATAGCAGTTTCTTGGAGAAGTATGCCACAGGGTGGTATACTCCAGGCTCTCCTTCCAGAATTAGAACTACCCCTAACGCAAAGTCTGATGCATTGGTCTTCAAAAAAATTGGAGCTCAGGGTCTTCTCAGAACCAGAGCAGATGTAAAGGCTACCTTAAGGGCCTCAAAGGCTTCCTGGGCTGCGTCCAACCATTTGAAGGGTACACTCTTTGCTGTGAGTGTGGTGAGTGGGTGGGCTATCTTGGCAAAGTTCTTGATGAACTTGCTGCAGAAGTTTTCCAAGCCTAAGAATCCCCTAAGTTTGGTCCTGGAGTTGGGAGTTGGCCAATCTAGTACTGCAGCAACCCTGGAGGGAGCAATTGCAAAACTACCCTTTCAAATGGCATAGCCCAGGAATTATACCTCAGGTTTCATGAATTTGCACTTCTCCTGCTTACAGTATAGTTTTTTTTGGAGTCTGGACAGGACCTTTTTGAGATCTTGGAGATAGGTAGTCTCATCCTTTGAGTATACTAGGATATTGTCTAGGTATATTACCAAGCATACATCCAAGAGTTAGAAAAAGATCTTGTTCATGAGGGCCTGGAATGCTGAAGGGGTGTTACATAAGCCAAAAGGCATAACTAGGATTTGTATAGTCCAAACTGTGTGCAGACTGCAGTCTTCCATTTGTTGGCTTAGGCAGTTTGGACCTGGTTGCAGGCATTGCAGAGTTCAAGCTTGGAAAAGACATAGGCTCCCGTCAAGCAATCAGTCAGTTGCTCTGCAGAGGGAACTGGGTAGTGATCTTTCACCATGATGGCGTTGAGAGGGCTGTAATTGACGCATGGCTGTAATCCTCTGTCGCCTTTCTTAACAAAAAAGATTGGGGAGGAGCATGAGGATTGTGAGCGCCTCATGTGACCTTTAGCAACCAACTATGAGATGTACTCTTTCAACACAATCCCCTGAGCATGAGTGGTGGGGTAGACCTTGCCCCACTTGGGCGTCTCTCCTGGTAAGAGTTTGATGTGTATATTGCTTGCCCTTCTCTTGGGGAGAGTTTGCAGGGGGCTTCACTGAAGACATCCTTGTATTGTGATAAGATGCTCTCCAGGGTTTTCAGGATCTCTATCACATTCACAGAAAAGCCTGTGGTATATCCCAGGGTCACATTGCCCAACTTCCCATTGCTAGAGATGTTGACCTGATGTATGTCCCAATCAATGTTACACTTGGCTTGTTCCCACCAAGGCATCCCCAATATGACAGGGAAGGACAGGTCTTTTAAGGCCAAGAAGCTGAGCTTGAAGGGTATCCCACCAATCTACACCATGGTAGGTTGGATGACCCTATACACTGGAGGGGTGCTCCTGTTAGCTAAACAAGCTGTTCCTCCCGGTTGGGTCTGCAAGCCTAAGGTTTTAAGGAGTAAGAGATCAATGAAATTCCCCATGGCTCCTGTTTCTAGCAATGCAGTAGTTTGGATGTCTGTATTACTAGAGGAAATTGTTATAGGCACCATAGAGTAGAGAGAAGTAGGCTCTTGATTACCTTCTTTGTCAGCTGCCATCAATGGTTGGGGGTTTAAAGGGGTTTAGCTGGGCTGTAGGATAATTCATGACTGTGTGTTCCACCAGGCCACAATACATGCAGAGTTCATGAGCTACTTGATGGGCCTTTTCTTTGCTGGAGAGCATAAACCCACCACCCAGCTTAGGAACCACTCCTGGGTGTAGAGGTTTCTACTCAGTTTTGGCTTTAGGAGGGAGCACCTGGATGGCGTCCACCTGGGTGATTTGCTTGGCCAGGGTCTCCTTGTAACGTCCACTTCAAGCTTAAAATTCCTTGATTAATTCCTCATATGTTTCAGGGAGCTTATGGTGAAGTAGGAACTCCTGGACTTGGGGGAATAGTCCCACATAGTAAAGGTAGCAAGCTTCATTGTTGTCTAGCTGAAGAGCCTCCTTAATCTAGGAAAACTTCTTGGTGTAACTGGCTGTAGAAGAATTTTCCTGGTGGAGAGAGTATAACTTGCGTTGGGTGTCATTTATGTCTTCAGGCAAGCTAACAGAATCCAGTAGCATTTGACTAAAGGTGTGGAAGTCATGACATAAGTTGGGATCCTTGAGGTTGACTGCTGCAAATCAGTCTTGTTGTTAGCCGGTGAGCTGGTTAGCCACATGGAGCACCTTCTGAGCGTCTGTGGTGTACTTGAAGGGCTCAGATTCAAATAGTGTGTGGGAGAAGGAGAGCAGAGTGAATTTTGTGATCTGAGGCGCGATACAAAGTCACAACAGGGAATCCTAACCTTAGGATTGGATTTGTACTAAGTCTTGGTTAGAATGGCAGGGAAGGCTATGCAATTACCTTGTGGCTCTGATTGAATAATGTCTGCTAAACATGGCTAGAGAGGCGCCAAAGTATGTGGAGACACAAAGACAAAAATGTGAATAGAACTTAAATTTATTGGTAGAAGTAAAATGGAATATATACTGTGTAGCTTTACCACACAACAGTACATGGACGGTAGGATCACTCACCACAAGCATGAGTGGGGCAAGTGGGTTGCGCAGAATCAGGAAATTGAACAATTGAATTTATCAATTTGGAGCCAGACTCATTTCAAAGGGCAAAAGCAAAAGAGAGAGATTTTCCCTCAAAATAACCCATAAAAGGCAAAATTGAAACATGGTGAATGGCGGCATTCACAACATTGCCCCCTCTAGATAGGCCTTAGGGGGGTGGTACTTGCAGAGGAACTTGGCATGCACGCAGGCAAACAGTCAACAACTAGAGAGGAGTTTTACAGTATACTCTGATCCACGCTTGAAGGTCACTTCCAAGGGCCCAATTCACAACAAGTCTAGTTTATGAGCGTGTCTTCCTACTCTATGCTGATAGTAAAGAACATGGTCCCCAATGTTGAACTCAGGCAAGGGAGATCATCCAGCATTGTTGGGAGAGAGCTCAAGCATCTTGGTCTTATATGTGGACGTGTAGGCAGTGGCTTGAATATCAATGGTTTAGTTGACTAGATCTTTGATATGGTTGTCAGGATTCATGGCCTTAGCAGAGGAGAGCAGGGGCCCCCAAGAGCAACATAGTGGTGGCTTCACAACCATACAACATAGAAAAAGGGAAATACCTGGTGACACAATGTTTGCTAAGGCAATATGCAAAGAGAGCAGCGGGTAACTATAGATCTCTATTGGCAGCGTCAGAGTAAGTGAGTTTCCTCACAATAGAAACCAGAGTTGAATTTGCGCGCTCAACTGCCCTATTGGTGGAAGGATTATAGGGGGCAGAGAAAGACTGGTGGGATCCCAGAGCTTCAACAACAGAGGTTACCAGCTTGACATTAAAGTTAGTCCCATTATCAGAGAGCAACACTTGAGGACAGCCATGGTGGTAGAAAACATCTTGTAACAGGAAGGCAGCAGTTGTCTTAGCTGTGACGTCTTTTGTAGGGCAAGCTTCTACCCACTTGCTGAAGTGATCAATAGCAATCAGGATAAAGCAACACCTAGAACGTGAGCAAGGGAGAGGACCTACCGCGCCAATGCTGACAGTATGAAAAGCATGTTGAGGGAGAACTAATTTGAATTTGTGGGCAGCAGCTCAAGGCCTCTGCAACTGGTAGTTGTGACAACTAGCTATGACATCTGGGATCAGCAGGCAAAGTTTTCCCCAGAAAGTAGTTCTTCTGGAGCCAGGCATAAGTTTTGGCAATGCCTCCATGTCCTGTCTTCTTATGAGCTTGAAGCATCAACAAAAGGCAAAGACTTGGCCGTACATAAGTGTCAGGGATCCAGTCTTGAGCAGCCAGCCCGTTGTTTCCAGGGGTAACCTGGGCCAGGTTTTTTGCGGGCAATGCCCACCACAAGAGAGGAGCTAACTTTAGAAGGTAGGAAGCAGACTTCCCCACCCAAGACCACAGGCCAGCGGCCAGGATTATAGTGTCAATCACCCCTGTGAGGGTGATCTACACAATCCCAAACAGCTTACCAGTATGGTTGGTTGGAAGGTTGGGTGAGGAAGCAGGCATAGGTTTTGGGGCCACAGGCGGTTCCATGGGTAGGTTTTAAGAAGGGAGATAGTTGAATTTTCCTATGAAAAACTTGGGTGTTGAAAATATCCACAGACCTTGTTGGTTGTATCTAACTGCATATTGTATGCGGGCCAAAGGATTGAGTTTGAGTATCTTTTCTGAGGTGTAGTCCTTGTATTCAGATTTCAGAGGGTAGTTAGTAAAATGAACAGGTTCAAAGGATACACCAGGAGGACAGAAAACTGCAGGCAGTGGGGCAGGAGGGCCAGGAGATCTTGAACTGAACTGGTAGATAGCAAATACAAAATAGGCAATAGCTGTGTGAGCCAAAAAAACATAACCTTTATTCAAAAATGGCAATAAGGTTTGAGCACAGAATCTATAGGCATATATAGCATCCTGCCTCCAAACTTAGTATTTTCCATAAGGGTTTTATCAAAATATTGGGGAAAATGTGGGTGGGTGGCCAGGAGGCCCAGGTGCAAGAGCAACAAAATGGCACCTTGGCTGGATGTTCACTCATTGATCAGAACGTCCAAATTGGTCACTCAATTTCCTTGATTTTTGGCTGTGGTCACAGGATTGGGCCTAAAGCCTGTGGTTTTCCTTGGCAGTTGAGTTTGATTGGTTACTCAAGAGGACTTTAAGCTCATGAAGTTCACAGGGCCACCTTCTCTGCCTCCATTAGGAAATTCAAGAAACTTTTCCTTGGGAACCATCATAATTGAACCTGTACTGGTATTCTGACTTTGGGACTTAGCAAGGGCTTCAGCTTGCAGGGTCTCAATCTCAGAAAAACGCAGGTGGGCAGGCTCTCAGTCCATGGAGCCAGCAGGCTGCAGGAATTTGGGTTCAGGGGTTGAATCCCGCCCTTGGGCCCAGGTTTCAAGGGGTAACAAATTATCAATCCTAACAATAAGGCAGGTAGTGGCCTTGTACTTTTTGAAAAGCTGATTGTCACAAATGAGTGTATCTTCAGATAGCTTAGATAGGGCAATTTAGACTTCTTCTGTCTCACTCTCCCAAGAAGAAGGATATCCAATTAGTTCATATATTCAATCAGCCTCAGCAGGGTGTAGCTCAAGGATGGGCATTCTGGACAATCTGTCAGCGTTTTGATGTTGAATCCCAGGACAGTGTAGTAGTGTGAAGCTGTAACCTTGCAGGCAGAGAGCCCATCTAGCTAGCTGTCTTTCTGGTCCCTTAAGCTGTTGTAACCACTTAAGTGAGGCATGGCCAGTGACCACAGTGAAATGGGTGCCATACACATAATGGAAGAACTTCTTGACAACATGCAGCACAGCAAAGCACTCTTTCTCTATGACACTGTAATTCTTCTTGTGCTTATTTAGGACACAAGAGTATAAGCTACAGGGTGATCCACACCTTCATCATCCAATTGAGCCAAGATGGCTCCAATGGCCAGGTCACTAGCATCAGTATATAGGATGAATTCCTTATTGTAGTCAGGATATACTAGGATAGGGGCCTCCTTAAGTTTTTGCTTAAGGGTCTCAAAGGTCTGTTGCTGGCTGGCAGTTGTAATATCCAGACATGGTAGGTACTACTCGGGCAAGGTATGATAGGAGGTTGGCAAATTAGAAGCCAGTCAACATAGTGACAATTAGGTAGACAGTCATCAACCACCAAAAGACCTTGGCATGGACATTGTATCTCCAAAAGATCCCCACAAAGTAGGCCAGCACGTAGTACATGGAGGTATACACCACAATGGACAGGGTAAAGTGTGGGGATACCAGGGGAGTCCAGAAACCAGTGTGGGAAGAGTTGATCTTTCCCAGATAATAGTGGTAGTCTTGTCCTAACTCTTTGGGCAAAGATCCAAAGAACTCTGATCCCTGTTGATATCCTTCAATCCCAAGGCAAGCTGTGAGTAAAGCTGTGAAAATGAGGTGACTCATCTTACTTAGATTGGAGGTGATTGGCGGGGGCAAACTAATTAAAGTAGACTTAAGGTGTTAAGTAAGATTATCTTTATTGAGGTTATTAAACTCAATAATAGCACAAGCTACCACTGAGGAGGGGTCCTTTATTTATAGTGTCTCCCACTGTGAAAAGTTTTGCAAGTGGGAGTGAAAGCAGGGGATTGGAGATCCCAAAGGTTTGGAGGATGAGAGTGGGAATTGGTTTTTGAGAAGAGGGCCAAACCCTTGTTCTTTTGCAATCTGTTGTTGGCTTGGAAATTCTTGACTGGGGTCAATGGGTTCTTGTGAGCATGATTTCATGTGGTGGAAAAAACTCAAGGTACTCTCAGAATCTATTTTGTCTTGGAGGGCATGGTTTGGTTGAAGTTTGGACCCAACCATGTGATTTGGGCCTCAGAATCCCATTGGTTTAAGGTAGAATTGTTGCTCAAATTTGAAACTTGAATTTTCTCTTCTTCTGAAGAGCAGGGATTATTCCCTAATTTTTGCCCTTCAATCAGGGACTTTTCTAATTAGTTATGGTTGGTGGGGACTTCTGATTGGCTGTGAAGTGGGGCCTGGGACTCAAGTGGGTGACTGGCAGCTGACTAGGACCTGGAGGGCAAGCGGGTGGCTGGCAGGGGCCTGGCTGGCAGGGCAGGCAGGAGGCCCGCTGGCAGAGGTGCTGGCGGGCGCCTGCCCAGATGATAAATTATTCTGGCATATATCAAATTCTGTTTTTTCCTCTGTTTGATTTTTCTTTTCCCCAATTAAAGGGAGAAAGTCCTCATTGAATTGGGCGTTTTTAACCGGGGATCCCTCTATTCTTCCCCAGCATGGCACTCCAGTAATAATCTGGTTTATGTCAGGAATATTCCTGACAAATTTGCATCACTGCGGAATTAAATACGGTAAATCTAATCCATTGTAAAAATATATTGCCTACAAGTATTTGTCTCACACCAGTTTTTATCATTGATATAAGCTTATTGGCTCTCAATTTCTCTTTGAGCTGAGTTGGACTTGCTTTCAGATAGATTTATTTCACATACAAACGGCTCAGCTTTGCTTGCCGCCCTAGCCTTTAAAATCAATATACACAAAAAACCTATCATGCATACAGGTTAAGAAAGAAAATGTCAGGTACTTAATCCTGGGGGCATATAATTGTAATAACCAAGGTTAATGGGGATTAGCCAGGCAAAGTAGGGCAACAGGTTAGCCATCTGGAAGTCAGTCATCACGGCAACAATAGGGTAGACTGTCATCAATCATTTAACCATCTTAGCCCGTGTATTTCACCATCCAAAGCTGCCAGCAAAGTACACCAGTATGCAGTACACATAGATGTAAACAACTAGTGACATAGTTGACATGTGGGGTACTAGTGGAGACCACAGAGCACAACTTGAAGAGTTGATCTGTGCTGTATCTTCAAAATGCATTCCTCTTAGTCCTTTGGGCAAGGGTACAAACACGGGGGGATATTGCTGGTATCTCCCAATCCCAAGGCAGGCTTTTAACACAGATGTGAAGATGAGGTGGTTCATCTTCATAAGTTGGGATGTGAGGTCCAGGTAGTTGGTCTTGGATTGGTCTAGAGGGAGGAGAAAGGAGAAGTATTATTGAGGGAATGATCTCTAAACAATAGCACAACTTATCATTGAGATGTGATCATTTATTTATAGTGCACCCCAGGGTGCAATATTTTGTAAATTGGAACAAAAGCAAGGAATCCAAGATCCCAAGAGTCAATATTGAGACTCCTGATGTTTGGAGGGTGAGCAAATATAAACTTGTGTTCTGCTCTTATCCAAGGACCAGGAAGAAATCCTTTTGCCTGGCCAACAGTTTCTGGTTTGTTGGGATGAGGGTTGGCTTGGGATCCAGTTTATCCCCTGGCTCTATTTTTATCTTAGTGACTCATCCTGGGTTATGTTTGGCCCTGCTCATTTGGCCTGGGCCCCAGATTCTCCTTAGTTGTTGGCAAGTAATGTTCTTGATTGTCTGGGGCTTAAAGAGCCCCCTGATTGGCTGGGGTGGGTCCCTGCTTCTGATTGGGTGGTATGGCTGGCTGGAGGTTTCCAGGTGTTTGGCTGGCAGAGGCCTGCTTGGGCGTAGCAGGCCTCTGCTCCACCATTATGCATAAGTTGTTTTGATTTCCATCAAGTTCTGTTTGTTGTTTCAACTCTTTATTTTGAATTATTTGTCTAACTGATGAGGATTGTTGGGGGTAATGGTGGTTAGGAGGTGGAATTTCTCTCTTTCCCCATTATCAGAAACAATATTTTAATGGTTTCTGCCAACACTAAGAAGGTGATGGTACATAATTGCCTGGTTAATCTTGATCAAAAGAGCCAAAATAAGATAATTATTAACCCTAAAAGAAATAGGTTAGATAGTAGTAAATATCCCAAATTACCTGAAGTTAACAAAATACTAACTTCCAAGGATGACTTTCTGCTAAGTACAGGAATTAAACCTGGGACTTCTCAGTCAATTGACGGTCACCTAAAGGGTGTTAGTGAGATAGAGCTAAGTTTGAACCATCTGTTAACTGGATTTGAGACCTACAGCCAATCATTTAAACCAACTACAACTAAGAATGGCTGATCAAGATGTGCTTCCATTAAATCTGCCTTATCAGAAGATACAGGATCTGCTCTTTTCTGTTTTTTTTTGATATCTAACAGCTTGGAAACTGTTTCTGGTGGTTGTGACAACCACCAGAAGATTCCCCAAGCTGAGTTTAACTCAAAACAGCTGGGTTAATCCAGCCTAGCTGTTTGAGAGTTAAGTTGGGGGACCATAAGGGTTTTAAAAAAGATAGTTTATTGTTAAAGTTGAAGATCCATTCCTGTCCAGCTTTCCCCTCCAAATCCCCCTCAAATCAACTCCAAGTTCCCCTAAATTACATCATTTTAAGGCCTATTATGTTATATAAGGCCTGATATTCTTATAATTTTATTTGTTCAGTCAATAAAGTTATTTCCCAAACAGCTTTTTAAAACACTTCTTGTACTTGCTTTTCAAGTCTTCTTCAAAGAACCATGAGATTACCCAAGTCCTCCCAATGGGAGCCCTTTGGGTATAAATGGTTGGTTTGGCTACTCCTGCTGCAGGCCTTTGATACCAGAGTTTTTTTAGGGACTAGAGCAGACTCTAGTTCTTCCCCTCCTCCTCAGTACCCTGAGAAGCCTTGGCACCACGTAATACCTGGAGTTTGGTATACTGCTGCTCCCTTATTACAGAATCCTCCTGTAAAGGAGAAACAACAGATGTATAAGGATATCCCCAAGACTCAAGCTCCAACTATCCCCCATCCCTTGGCTTCAGCCTTCCTGCTGAGTTATCTAGGGGCCTAATTCTTCTTGGGCAGATTTAATTCTCTTCTTGGAAGATACCATCTACTTGGGGAGATATTCCATATGGGAATGGTTTCTGTTCCTATAGGCACTTTGGTTACAGATCTAAATCCATCAGAAATCATACACCATATTGGGGGTATGTTTCCAATTGGATGGGATCCCAAAACCCATGTTGGGAGTAGGTGGGTGGTTTGGAGATCAGTGTCTGGAGTGATCTGGTATAACAACTCATTGTACAGGGCGTTAACCCAGCCAAGTATGAGGACTCAATATACTTGGTAGTGTAGACAGCAATGGACATGGTGGGATTAGAGGGCATCAGTAGGGGCAAATCATGGTTGGAATTGACTTGGTGGCCCCCAAACCCTAGGTAAGCTGCTAGCACAGCAAAAAAGATTTAAAGAGATTCATCTTCTGATCCTGGGAAGGGGTAACCAAGATTGGAGTTATTCCTAGGCTCTGCTGAAGGTAATGTTTAAAGTGATATTAAAGAGGATCAATTCTCCCAATGGTAGCCCAAACTATCCCTGAGAGGGGATCCTTTATTTATAGTGGCTCCCACTGCACAAAGGTTTGCCAGTCAGAGTAAATACAGGGAATCAGTGGCCCCAAGAGTCTGGAAGGTGAAACATGGGGATTGGGCATTGCAAATAGTGGCCTATCTTGTTCTTCTATAATATGTTGTTTGCTTGGCAGTTCTTGGATGGGTTAATAACCTCCTGTTGGCCTTGGATCAGGTGGGGGAAAGGGTTCAAGCTGTTCTCAAGATCTATCTTTGTCTTAGGAGGCAGGGCTTGGCTTGAGTCTGGCCCCAACCATATGGTCTGGGTCCCAGGTCCCCATTGGTTGGGGTTAGAATTGGTGTTTAAACCTGCAGCTTGGGTTGGTCTTTGTTCTGGAGGGCATGATTCATGATCTAAATTTAGCCCTGTGGCCAGGGACTTATTTGATTAGCAACATATGATGGTGTCTTCTGATTGGCTGGAGAAGAGTGGCTGGGACACAGGTGGCTGGCTGGACCCTGGGAGACCCTCTGGTGGCTGCTTGAGTCACAGGTGGCTGGCAGGAGTGTTTGGGCTGGCAGGCAGAGTGGGTGGCAGCGGGCTTCTGCGTGGTAGTGGCAGACTCCTTCATGGTGGCGGTGGGTGCCTGCTTGGTGATTGAAATATTTTTGCTCATTTTGAGCTCTGTTTGGATACTTAATTTGTTAGTATCATACATCTTGCTTGTTTGAGGTATTTTTTAAATAACCTGTGACCTAGATAGTGGGATATTTTCCCGTTCTTGACATATTGGAGTCAATTCAGTAGCATAGATATTAATGGCAGGAATATTCCTGACATCCAGACATGTGCTAGTTATCTTTCACTTTCAGACAGGATCACCCAGCCCTTCCACCTCTCCCTCAGATCCTGCGGGCCCAACAACCACACTATTCTGTTCTCCTGGTGCTCCCTTTGGCTCTATACATTTGACCAAGTACCTGCCAAAACTAGCCTTCTCCAATTTTACCCTAGATAATATCCTTCTATCCAACCCCCTGACAAGACCACACACACCAGAGACCTTTGGTCAAGAGAGCTATTGGTACCCTTCCAACCCTGACGCTTTAAGGGCAAGTAAAATCACCTATCCGGGTAGTTGGTCCCTACGGCTCCTCCTGCTAACCCACAGCCCAACCACCTGCAAGGTTTGGGGATCAAAGATGAGGCTACACCCACTTGGCTGTTTGGTGGGCTGCATGTTGCATGTTGCATTGGCAGGGTTGAAGGGCTCCATGGTCCTGTTCAGTAGTTCCTGGTATCTGGTGGGTAAGCCTCCCTCCTAGGTACTTGGGTTAGTGTCCAGATTGTGGTGAGCACTTCCCTTGGCCCCTGTCCACAACTTTCCCACCTTGACCTTGGCACCCAGAAACAGTGCTGGATTCAAAACCCCTCTCACTCTGGCCCGGTTCTGGATTAAAAAGGCCTCAAGATTTCCCCCTGCTTCTTTGGTTCCTCAGGCATCCAACGGTCCATCACTTTGGCTTCTTACCTCTGGAAGCCTTTATAGTGCCCCTGGTTGAAAGCCCCTTAAAGTCTTGCTGCTTGCGACCACCTACTCCTACCCAGAATACTTCAGCGGGCTCACTAGTGCCTGGACTTTCTCTGGCTTCTGCCTCTTTCCCCAAGGAGTGCGGGTTGGCTGGGTATAGCTCTGCCTTATATTCTCCTATAAGCTTGGCATCTCATCTACCTGGCCTCCTCCTGGAGAAAGCCCTCCCCAAGATCAAGGTTGCCTTACCCCCTCCCTCTTATTGGACCCCAGTCTCTCAACCAACCTAGCTTGGAGAACCTAGCTCTACCAATGCTCCCAGCAATAGTGTGTCACTGCCCCAGCATCTAGTCATTGTAAGACAAAAGAACTCCCAGCCGCTACCCTGGGCTCTCTATGGCTGGTAGGGGGATACTCTTGCTGGGGCTGCATGGTTACTCCCATACTTCATCTGCTCTTCTTTGTTCAGCTTCTCTCCCAAGTTGGCTGCCTTAGCACTTCTTGGTTGATCTCCTGATATCACTCCTCTCCAGGACAGGGCCAGGCTTTATGGGCCACCGCAGCTTCCATAACACCAGGTATCAGCCCTCCTAAAGGCCAAGCCTGGAAGTTGGGAAACCCGGGGGCCAAGCTAACCCAGACAGTGGATTCAAACAGGCCGTTGACTGGAACTGGGCCGCTGCCGCGCCAGGTGGTCAGCATGGTTTGATTGCACGGTGCAGGTTGATGCTGATGGATAGACATAGCTGGAGAGTCACGCAGTACCATGCTGCCTATTGAGATGGCCGGCAGAAATCCATCCCCCAGGGGTTTGGCAGACCAGTGGGGGTGCTCTTTGGATAATGGACTGGGGTAAGAGCCATGGATCCAAGTGAGGTTGCTTAGCCAATAGCTTTGGTAGGTATCAGGAAACTTTGCCGTCCAACTAAAAGGGTTGGGCCCTGGATAGAAGTTGCTCCACCAACTAGAGCCATCTCCAGGTCCAACCTGGTCTCAAACACATCTTGTGGTGGGCCAACTAAGCTACATCCCGTATAACCTGATCTTGGATAAGATGGTAGCCAGAAGATGGGGCCCTGCTTTGGGTTCTTCACTCATAATGCCTGCTGCCCAAGGTTATCCTGATATCTGCTGATATGGGAGCCTTTACTGCAGAATCTGAACCCCTAACAGGCGTCACTAACCAATGCCTCCAGCTCTATTTGGAAGAAACCTTGATTCTTTTGCCAGCTATCTATCTGGGACCCCTCAGTTGGGGTTGATTGTCCTATTGGACCCAGCGTTTCTTTTGGAAATCTTGCTAATTGGTATCAGAAGCTTTGATGGTGGCTAAGCATCAACCTTCTATGGGTTCATGTGGTTATTCTGCACTACTTGGAGACTTCTTCCTATTACCCCGCTATTTCTGTCACATTATGAGCCTTGTTCCCCTCCCTTAAAGAAGCACTGGCATCTCTTTCCACTCCTTATATCATGTTGGCTATGCGTCTCTGGCAGGAAGTTATAGGGATCAGTAAGGACACCCTTTATTCTCACACATCTACCCAGTGGTTTCCCAAGGGGTGTGATGGGATTCTGGGTACGGGCTGGGGAAGAGGCATTGTCAGAGGTTAAGGTTATCTCAGTAGCAATCCTGGAAGTGCTTGATCTTTAGCCCTACACCTCTATACATGTCCAAGAAGTTTATGGGGTGATGCTCCAGAGAGGATTTATAGGGGAAGGATAGCTTTATTGAGATAGGGAGGGGATCTTGTGATGAAAATCATGCTGTGGGATAGACATGGTAATTTGGTGGGGTTACCTGGATGCTTTGGCAGGGATGTGAGGGGTTCTGGATAGAATCTCTTGGCAGGATTGGATCCAGGTTCCACTGGTGTCTGAAGATAGTTTATAGGGATTAAGTTGCGGATGGTGTTTGGAAAAGTTGCCAGCTGGGATGTTTTTTTGAAGCTAAATGAAATGGTTTGAACCCCAAATAAAGAATACTGGCAGATGGAGGAGTCTATTTTTAAAAAGGTTGGTAAATGAAACTTGGGCTTATTTCCTTTGATGAAAAGTTGGGGAGGGTAGTATTGAGAAGGTTATGGGTGTTTAAATAGAAATTGAAGGGGTGTATGTGAGTTAAAACGTTGGTACTCTCCAATCCAATTGGGGTAGAACTGATGGGGTTTTTGACTTTGAGTTGTTCCCTTTTAATATCGTATGTTGATTTGAATTAAGCTCCTTCATCCTGGGCTAAAAAGATGGCTATAGATCAGTTGAGATGCTGGACTTATCTGTTAGATTCAGCCAAAAATTTGACCTCTTCTTCATGCAGGCCTGGGAAGAGAACCAACAGTGCTGAGAGCAGTAGTGTACTACCTGGCTTTGTGGACCATCCACATCACCTGGATTAGTGTTATATTTGAAAATGAGCCTAACCAGGTGCTATTATGAAAGAGAAGTATTGAAACCTGATAGATGATATGATATGGAGGTCAGATAAGTTTGGACACACAGTCCAGGGTAACAGGAAATATATGGACACTGTTGTTGAATCTTCCTGGGGGTAATTAGGGCTGGGGAGGATCTGAAACAATGGCTGTTTTATAAGAAAGCAGCCATTTGTCTCAGATATGGAAACAATTCCAGAAAATTGTCTAGGGTACAGTTTTTCCAGAATTGTTTCCATACAACATCCACAGACAGATGCTTTTTTAAATAAAAATTTATTTGTTCTTATGTTAAAAATTTAAATATAAGAGTCTGAGATCATTTTTTACTCAAAACAATGTATTTTATTAAATATATATGAAAACCAAGCTCATCCAGAAAAAGAAAGCTGTCCAAGACCTTTTATTTTTTTGAAAATTTAGATTCCCCCAACGTAGGGGAATCTGAAAGAAGTATCTGGTGAAGGGAGGACAGGAGAATTACAGCAAATGCTGTAATTGTCCCGGTTTTCTTCCCACGTAGCCCTACTGGTAATGGGCAAAGAGATTCAATGAGAGGACAGGTACATAGAGGGTCTCTGATATGCAACCCCACTCTGGCAACAACCCACCCCTAGGCTGCATCTATTTTAGACGCTACCTCTGAACCTTGATAAAATTCGTGTTCCCATAAAAAAAGATACGTAGGTCCTGCGTCCAATCCGTGGTGGGAGAAAATCTTTAATCTCTGATCCGAGAATCCTGTTCCGGATCTGGCGGCACGGTCCGGTTCTGGGATCTTTCATTTTCCCAGATCTCCTCCAAACCGAGATCTTTAGTGAATAGCTGATTCTGAACCCGATCTAGTCGAGCTATGGGGTTCAATGATGGGTCATGTTCATGCCCGGGGCGGAAGAAAGTGCAAGCATGTCCCTTAGACCTAGCCCTGTGGAGTTGGGACAAGTTGGTTTTATGCAGGGGGATATGGATGGTTGGTTTCGAACCGGGAAAGGTCGCTACCGATAGCGGTTGGTGGTTGGTAACCGGATCGGGATGGATTCCCAAGGTTCCAGGCTGATCAAACGTGGGATTGACGTGGTTTTTGCGGATATTGGCGTGTCAAGTTGGGGTGTCGTGCATATTTACGTTGTAGACGTTGATGAATGAATGCGGGGAGGGTACATGTAATTACAAGAATGCATAGATTTATTGCAGCCAATAGGAGCCGAGAAGAGAAATTAGGGAAGGTGGCTAATAGGATTGGCTGCGCAGTAAGTAAGTAAAAGGTTTAATCATTGGGGGAAATCCAGCTGGACAAAGTCGGAGCAGGCCGGTAGAACGTAGGGGGTATTGGAAGTGAAGCCCTTGGACCTTATTTTGTCGCTGGGGTCGCGGTGGATGCGCAGGTGCTGGCTGAGGTTGTCGGCCCTCGAGAAGCGCTTGTCGCAGTCAGGGAAGGGGCAATGGTATGGCTTTTCGTCCGAGTGGATGGATTTCATGTGGCGTTTAAGATGCTCATTCCTCTTGAAGACTTTGGTACATCCTTCCTCAGAGCAGTTGAATACCTTTGAGGACTCGGCCTTGTTGACGGAGCGGCGGCGTGCAGCGGCAACACTTGCTCTCCGGAAGGGTTTATCGCCTTGGTTTGATTCGGTAAAGCAGGCTGGAGTGGAGGAGCGGCGGCTTTCGTAGCCCCATCCCGTGTAAGTTGGCGAGGCGGTAGCAGAGTTGAGGAACATCATGTTTCGATGGAAATCATGGAGTGGGCTGGCCAGAGGCGAGTGGCCAAAGGACATTGGTACCTTGAGAAGGGGCAGGGCATTGCTTCTGGCGGGCGAGCCTCCAGGAGTGGCGTCCTGGACTCGGAACTCGAATCCGGGGGGATACACCAAGTCGGGAGTAAAGTACATATCCATTGGGTTCACCAACCCTTCTTCCAAAAACATGTTCATGGCATCAAACGTATCCTTATCCAGCATCGACATTGGCCTCCTTCCTCCACCCCACTCTCCCTTTATACCGCCACGGCTGAACTGATTTTCAAGGCACTGCCTGCACAAACTCAGGGGCAAACTTCCCCCACTCTGAAACCATCCGCCATCTTACAATACCGACTTCAGCCATTCCTTGCACAGCCCCCTACTGCTCACCATCTCATATCCCAGCCAATCAAACCCTACATCCGCTGACATCATCCAAACGAAGTCCAAGCCCAGCAAACTAGATCAATACTCCATAACATGATATATTTACTCACATTAAAAATATCCTTTTTAAGAAACCATAATGCCAACGTTCTGCAACCATACCCCCTCTAAACTATATTTAAACCCCAATATGCCTCATCTGCCTCAACGACAAGCTGTCAAAGAATACAAATGATCTTTATACATCCCATTACCAAGAAATAAATGCCACCAATAATCTAACCACCCAGCCCCAAATTTATACCATGCTTCTGGAAAAATACATATACGATATGAAATAAATGTACATTATTTTAAATGCCATCCCTCCTATCCAACCCCATGAATGCTAATACACTTCCATTCTACAACCAATAAAAATCGACTAAACCCCATATCAATACCGGTTGAGATTACAATTTATATTTCAAAAACCTTAACAATTAGGCTCATGTGATAACCTTTAAGCCCCAGGTCGCCAAGATATTGAACCCCAGTGACAAGACCCAAGTTGGAATCCTTCAAGCTAAACAGCTAGGGTAAGACGAACCTTGAGGCTTGAAAACACGCACTCGCATCGAGGTTGATTCGACGAACAACACAGTTGCTGGAAATTAAATAAAAGTCAGCTGTAACAGACCCAAGATATAAAGTGGTTAGAATAATATATGACGTCATCTAAAGAATAAGCTCCACCCGCCGAACTTAAATCATCACTTCATTAATATTTTAAACAAGAAACATAAGCATATCTGAATAAGAGTATTGATTAAATATATTCCCATGCATGTGCTATAGCCTTAACAGCACCCACATCATCTAACCCTTCAATCACCCACCACAGCATATACTGCACTATACCATCTATAGAAATCGAAACTGCCGTACCAAAAATAACCCAAACCAAGCGAATCCAAAGCCAACCCCGCCCTATTTCAACCACTCAGCATTTACCCTTTAAACCATCAACCCCTACTGCAAATGCTGCTTACGCCCAAGGAACTGTATGCTACCAAAGTTCATCCCAAACCTATAAATCCAATCTTCCACATGCCAGCTGCTGTGCCCCACTACGTCGTACATGGCACCATCAGCCCATCCTAACCATACACTGAACAGCAACCCGATAGATCCAATCTCACTTTAAAGTATACCGATGCTCTGGTTGCACCGACCAAAACCAAACTGATCCACCTCCCTTCCAGTAACACCTTATGTACTGGTTGGGTTTCTCGAAATACCCGTGCAGTGAATCAAATCCCCTCAAACAACCATTCCCAATTGATACATATAGTCAGCATATACCACCTACTTGCTGCTATCAGCAAGCTATAAACAATCATCTGCTAGCTTTGATCGGACAGGAATCATTCTAGAGGGCGAGACCCATACATTTAATCAAGGGAACTGGTCCAGAATATAGATCAGTTAGAAGCCAAGTGGGATATTTTTAATGACCATGCACCCCAAATAAATCTCATCTCCCAATCCAGGATCCTTCAGGTCCAGCAGCATGTCTATAATCAGAATTCAATATCACTACAAGAGGGTTGATCCCCTGAAGCAAGGCCAGCCAAAGAAAGATAATAAACCAAACCATCATACCGGGATGGTCAAAGTGGATCTCAAGCTATTCAAAGGCAGTATATAATCCCAGGGAACCAGCCCTCAGCTGCTCAGGAGAACTTGTACTGGATGCCAAGAGTTACCTGAGCGGTCCATAGCAACACCTACCGACCTGAACAGTGGCCTTTATTGACCCCCTCATGCAGAGACTCTTCTATCAGGAAGATCTTAGATCCATGGCCGAGCTGATTAGCGGTCGATCCCAATCTTTCTACTCCACTTGGGAACCCACCCACCCCCGGGAACATTCCCCGGTCCAGCCCCAAAAGCCTGGGCCCGGGAGAGGTTCTGGTGATCCGTGCTCAGCTGGCCAATCTCTATCTTTTACAGGTTACCTACACCAATCCCTTCCACTCCAAAAAAATCCAGCTTTCCAGATCCCAGTTAAGCAACCACATCCCAACACATGCCAGCTTTGACAGCGGGCAAAAGGTTCACGTACTAGGATGGGCCAGAGCTTTAGCAAAGAATACCGGCACAGCTGGACTGATGCCGGTCAAGTATGGGCGCTGGGGGTCAAGGGCATGGGAGTGAATCAGGGGTACCCTGCCGGGTATTCTGAGCTGCCAGAGGTCCCTACCCAGGTAGTTTGCCATCAGGCCGCCCAGGGGGAGGCATGGGCTGGATAAGGTCATCTGGGAGGTTGCTGGTGTAATCAGACTTGCTCCCGATAAAGAAATATGTAATCATTCTATTTAAAGAGGATCAAGAGGGGACATGTAGTTAGAAAGTCATAGGGTGGGTGGTTGCCCATCCCCATGTACTACAAGATACCATGGCAGCTTGGATATCAAGCTTAATCACAAAGCTCCCCTTACCTCTGCTGTACTTGATAGCTCTGGGAATCTATGCTACATCAAGAGACATGCAGGGGAAGCATTTCTGGCCAGGAATAGTGCAGCAGGGGCGCACCTAGCTATGGTACAGTAGTTCAGTGTTACCCCTGGCATATTCTAGATGGCAGATGTAGCTGTCCATGACAGCTGCTACCTTGAAGTGTTCAAGCGGTTGAGTATCCAGCCCTTCTTGATTGGGATCAGTGGTGTTGTGAGTACTGCTATTCATCATGCGTTGATTTTGCCTTCAGTGGGCCATTTTGAAGATGAATATCTCGCTTTTGCTTTTGCCTCTTGAAATGAGTTGATGACTGAATCAGGAAATACAATTGCTTGGTTTCTTGACTCTGCGCATCTCACTTGCCCCACTCATGCTTGTGGCAAGTGATCCTATCGTCCTGGTAGTGTTTTGTGGTATCAATAACCACTATATATTCCTTTTCCTAATTCACCAATAAAATTAAGTTCTATTCACATTTTTGTCTTTGTGTCTCCAGTACTTCTGCGCCTCTCTATAGCCACAACTAGTAGAGATTATTCTTCCTGGGCCGCAAGGTAATTGCATAGCCTTCCCTGTCATCTAACCAAGACTTAGTACAAATCCAATCCTAAGGTTAGGATTCCCTGTTGTGTGTCTGTGCCACGCCTCAGAACACAACAAAAATGGTGCTCACTACAGGGGCTGTAAGCCCCTCAGTTATCACTTGTTGCATCCACATTTTCAGGTCCTTTGCCTCCGCCTATACAAGAGCCGGCTTCACCTGAAATTACTAGCCCTCCTATTGAGGAAGATATTGCCGACCCGCCTATTATCCCTACTGTACTGAACCTCAGGAATGGTCCCTGCCTAGCTGCTTATCCCATGGGTACCCCTGACTTAGAACAAGTTATGGTAGTAGCCATTGGGATAGCTTGTGAAGGAGCCATCCCTTGCCTTCAGCTGCAGGTCAGTTGGGCTGAATACTACAAATTAATTGTTGCTCCTCAAATTCCACAACATCTCTCAAAGCTGGCTCTGCTGAGCACTTACTATTGTACTTTGTACAGCCTGCCTTGGCCCACCATCAGATGGTGTTGGGGCTCCACGCCCAAGAAATCTTGTCTCTACAAGCAGCAGTTACTCATCACTGGGACCAGTTTGCTGCCTACCAACAGTGGATCCATTCCCTGTTTTCCTTGGTATCTGACAATCAGCCCAACTCTGTTACCTCCCAGACCAGTTTGGTTAATTCTATCAAACAGATGCGCCAGTCCATCCCCAAATACGTCAGGGAGCGTCTACACTAGTTCACCAGCTAGAACAACCCTGGCAAACTCAAGTAGATTCCACCTTGAACGCTTATCTCTCTGACTTCAAACGACTTGTGCAGCAGCTCAATGCATTCAGCACGCATTCATTCAAGCAACTACAGCAGGTAGCGGACTTTGCTGCTAACAGCCTTAATGAACTCAGTACAGCGTTTGGTCAAGAGAGAGCTGCCACCGCCGCTGCTATAGCCAAACTCCAGAGTCAAGTGAATGAATTATCTACACCCAAGCCAGATGTTCCCCCCTCTCTGTCAGGGATCCACTCATTATGAAGTCTTTCTTCAATTGAAGGGAGTAGAGCTCCCAAGTTGAATTTGATCAGAGTGGAACCTACTGGAATACCTATCATTAACATGTGTAGAAGGGGACCAAATAGGCAGAATCTTCCCAAGAAGGGAGTGAAGTGATTGAGGAGGTAATAGAAACTGGTGTACCCCAATACCAACCAGGGGGCCTTGGGGTGAATGATAGGTGGGAATCAAGCTGTTTCAACGTAAGGGGCATGCCTTTGACGCGGACCAGAACGATACCAAATTGAGTCTTCAGATTTGTCCGTAGGCGTTGGTTCAGGGGTTTTGAAGTTAACATTTGCTTGCCCATAACTGATTAACACACAAAAAGTCCATACAAGGAAGATGAACTTCATGTTGTTTGGGAAGAACCTTTATAGTCTACTAATCAAGTGTTTAGAATTGAAAATATAGATTTATTGGTTGATAGGAATAAAAGAAATCATTGGAGCAGTTGGCCCAAGGAAAAATATTCAGTTTAAATACTGAAGTCAATTGAGGGAGGGATCATAGAGGTTACCAGGCAATCCTGCAAGTGTAGAGTGGAAAGTATTGCTTTGCAGGCCTGCAGCAGACTGCAGCCTGCAATGCAGGAAGAAGAAGTAATTGTACTTATTACCTTGCAGTATTCTTCTGCACTATGTTTCTGATGGTTTTTGGGACTTAGATGAATGGTATTTCCTAGGCTTGGTTGATAGGCATTCACTGATTGGCTTTTGGGTTCCCCTGGATATTGTTTGCATTGGTTTGTGCATTTGTTTTTGGTCTGACTGGCTAGTGGGGAGTGTTTGGAGCCATTGTTAAATCCGCTTTTGCTGTTGTTGTTGTATTCTTCATCCATTGCTTAGATTTTTGATATTGAAGTAGAATTTATATTAATTCTCGGATTTGAGCTTTTGCTTTTGCTCTTGGATGTGTTTTTGATTTCATCTGCCTTAGTGTATTCACTAATTGTTTTTGAACCCGGGTTTGAACCAATTTGATTAAAATAACAGCTATCACCATTAATTCTGTTTTGATTATTCAATTTTTGCAGGATTTGCAGTTGATTTTGTGAAAGGGATAGAATCCCTTACACTAGCCTCCCCTGATGCCTTGCCTACCCCTTTTTCTTGATGGTAATGTTCCACAAGGTCCTGGCAGTTGGTCAAATTGTCAATGTGTTCCCAGCTGTTTGATTCCATACCATATCCTACCCATTTGATCAAGTAGTGTGGTTTGTTACAAATCATTTTGTCATCAATGATTTCTTCCACCTCCCATTCAGGAAGATGATTCATTACCAGAGGGGGGGGTTTCATCTGGCCTGAGAGAGATTTTCTGGAGATCCATGGTAGCGACTGAGAAGGCTGACATGGAAGACGTCATGGGCTGTGGATCCTTCTGGCAGACGGACTTGATATGTCAGGGGGGAAATCTTTTGTATTACTTCCAAGGGCCCTATCTTCTTGGGTCCCAATTTTTGACATGGCCATTTGATGTGTAGGTTGCAAGCGTCCAGGGACACCAGAGATCCGGGGGAGTATTTGTCAGGCTCTCTGCGGTGTCTGTCAGCAAACTTATTATATGACTCAACAGATTTATTTAGTGTTTCCTTAAGTTTGGCTTGAATTGCAGAGAGGTCATTTAGATGCTTGTTGACCTGTGGAACTGGGGTTATCTCTGCTTGAGAAGGAATTTCTTTGGGTTCATATCCATAGTTAGCCTTAAAAGGGGACATCCCAATGGATATGTGATGGCTGGTATTATAGGCTAGTTGAGCCACTGGTAGGAGCTCAGACCAGTTATTCTGTTAGGTGTTGAAGTAGTTTCATAAATAAGCCTCTAATACCTGATTAACTCTTTCTGTCTGTCTGTCTGTCAGTATGGGGATGAAATGAGGTGGAGAGGTTGGTCTTGACTCCCAACCCTTTCATCAGGCTAGACCAAAACTTGGATGTGAACTGGGTTCCTCGGTCCAAGACAATGTCATTTGGTATTCTGTGATAGGCAAAAACGTTCTTGAGGAGCATCTGGGCAGTCTCTTCTGGGAGGCGGTGGAGAAGGGGATGAAGATACCACACTTGGTTAGGCGGTCCACCACCACTAGATTTCCTGTATTTCCCTGGCTATTGGGTAGTTCCATAATGAAGTCCATTGATATGGAAGACCACGGTCAAGGAGGGATTGGTAGAGGTTGCAGGAGTCCTTGAGGCTTCTGGCGGGAGGTTTTATTTTGACAGCACTCAAGGCACTTGATTATGTAGCTTCCCACCAACTTTTTTATTGAGGGTCACCAGTATCTTTGGGAGATTCTTTTGAGGGTTTTAGTAATACCCCCATGGCCTGATAGAGGAGTGTTATGGAAGGCTAGTATGATTTGTTTTCTAAGAGGACCTTGGGGAACAAACAGGGAGTTGTCATGGAACCAGATATTGTTTCTTATTTCCAGATCAGCGGTGCTAGTTGGCGGGTTCAGAAGTTGTTCCTCTTGGATCTCTTTATCCAGGTTGGTGTACAAGGATGCAGTAGCAATGAGGTTCAGGAATCAAGAAGGTTCCAACACTTGCCAGATGTTGTGTGCATGGTAGGAGATATCAGGGTGTCAAGGTCTTCTCTGCGGCTAATATTGCCAGGGACAATATTCTTTTTACCTGGAGTGTATTCAATTTGGAAGTTTTATGTCATTAGATCAATAGCCCATTGGGCCAAGCGGGGGAAAACATTGTGTTTTTCTATGAAGTATAGGAGGTTTTTATGGTCTGTGCAAATGTGGAATGGGTATTTACTTCCCTGTAGATATCTTCTCCAGTAGTCCAAGGCACATACTATGGCATATAATTCCTTTTCATAGACATGATAGTTGCACTCCCTGTCCAGGAGCTTGTAGGAGTAGAACGCCACAGGGTGAAGTTCTCCATCCTCCCCAAGCTGGAGCAACAATGCTCCCAGTGCAAAGTCTGAGGCATCTGTATCCAGAAAAAAATTACGCTCTGGGTCCAGGCGTAGTAGCACAGGGGCAGAAGAGAAGGCATGTTTCAAGGTGTCAAAGGCTGACTGAACTTCAGGATTCCATGTGAAAGGTACTTTATCCGAGGTGAGTTGTGTGAGAGGTAAGGCAACAGATGAGAAGTCTTTGATGAATTTACAACAGAGATTAGCTAGTCCCAGGAATCCACAAAGCTTGGTGCAGGAGGTAGGGACAGGCCAATCTGCCACAGCTTGGGCCTTGGACGGGGCAAATGCAAAGCCTCCTTCTAGGATGTTGTAGCCAAGGAACTCAATTTCTTTCTTATAGAATTCACATTTTTCCAGTTTACAGAACAAGCAAGCTTTGATTAAGGTCTGGAGGACTTCTCAAATATGGATGAGGTGGGAGTCATGGTCCTTGGAGTAGATGAGGATATTGTCCAGGCATACTAATGCACAAATATCCAGAAAAGGGAAGAGGACTTCATTAATGAGCCCCTGGAAGGCTGCTGGAGCGTTACTTAGACCAAAGGGCATTACCAGATATTCATATAGACCAAACAGGGTTCTCACAGCAGTCCTCCATTAATGGCCTTCTGCTATACAAATTTGATGGTAGGCGTTCCAAAGGTCAAGTTTGGAGAAAACTTTTGCCCCTGTTAGTCAATTGGTGAGGGTTTCAGCGGAGGGAATAGGGTTTTGATTCTTGATTGTGATGCTGTTGAGATTTGATTAATCCACCACAGGTCTTAGGGATCCATCCAATTTCCCCACAAAGAACATAGGGGAAGAGCAGGGGGAGTTTGAACTACACATGAATTCTTTTGCTACATTCTCATCCAAGTATGTTTTCATGGCTAAGCTTTGGTCTTGGTTGACTGGATAGAGCTTACCCCAAGTGGGTACTGATCCTGGTACTAAACTGATACATAGGTCTGAATCTCTGCAACTGGGTAGTTGGGAACGGGAGGATTCACTAAAGGCTTCCACCAGGTCTTGAAGCTCTGGAGGGATCTGGGCTTGGGATATCTCCTTCAAGGCAGCAAAGACGTTGATGATGTCTTCTGGAGTCAAGGTTCCTTTGTGTTCCGTTTGGTCAAAGGGAATAGCAGAAGTAATACCTTCTTTCTGAGTGGAGAGTGTCATTGAGTCCAGATCTAATACAGCCTTGGCAGTCTTGGCCCAGGGGAAGCCCAAAATCAGAGGGAAGGCCAAATTTGACAATGAAGACACCATGATGTCAAATTGGTTATTCCCTACCTTGACCCCTAGGTTCCCCTCAATTCTAGTTACTTTGGTGTGTGACTTAATGGCAAGGGTTATCCAAGCAGAAGGTCCTTCCTGGAGTCCTAATTGTTGGGCCAAGGAACTTCTTATGAAGTTTCCCATAGCGCCTGTGTCCAATAAGGCTTTTACTTCCTGAGAGGTTTTAGCAGAGCCTAGCTTGACTGGTAATAGGGCATAAGATTGAGAGGGTTCTTTATTGGAAGAACTTGCTAGAAGAGCAATGGGAGATTGTACCTTGGCCAAGGCTTGGAAATCCTTGGCTGAATGTCCTGCTTTTCCACAATACATACAGAGTCCAAGTTGGGTTTGATGTTGTTTCTCTTCTGTTGAGAGTTGGTATACTCCACCATCCTTGGGGATCAGTCCTTTGGGCATCTCTTCTTGGACCTTTGAGGGAGGGGTTCTGTTTTCCTTAATAACAATTGAAGGCAAGGAGGCAAGAATCTAGGGTTTGGCCCAATACGGGAGCTGCTTCACCTTGGCAGACCACTTGATTACTTCCTTGACCATGGAGTCAAAGTCAGTTGGCAACTCATGATGGGTGAGGAAATTTTTCAGTCCAAAGGAGAGTTTTTTACGGAACAGGTAGCAGGCTTTGTTGTCACCCATCCCAATGGCATTCTTGAGCCAGGTAAATTATTTGGCGTAATCTTGGGCTGACATTCTTCCTTGGTAGAGAGGGAGATTTGGTCTCTTAACTGGTTGGGGTTTGGAGCAGGGAATACTATAGCTAAGAGGGCGTCACAGAACTAGTCATAGTTGTTGAGGAGATCCTCTCCTTGTAGGGTTGCTTTGGCATACCAAAGATGAGACTTACCAGTAAGCTTTTCTGCCACGTGGTGCAATTTTTGTGCATCTGTGATAAAATTTTCTGGTGAGTTTTCAAACAGGGACTTGGAAAAGGCCAGCAGCATCAGGATCTTGTTTCCTTCATTATTTCCTGGGGCAACAGCATATAGGGTGTTCAGGACTACTGTTTGGACCTGGTTGCTGGTTCTGGGGACATTTGGTTCTGAGGTGGTTGGTTTTCAAAAGAGGGACATGATCTTGTATATAGTGAAGCTTATGGTGAAGGTAACAATTATGAGGGCAACACATTTGATGAGGGCAGCATAGAAGATAAATTCATAGGTAAAATGTTGACCTGGACCACCCATAAGGTGGTTCAGTAGGGGCTCCAACAAACTGTCAGGGATCCACTCATTGGGAAGGCTTTATCCAATTGAATAGAGTAGAGCTCCCAAGCTGAATTTGATCAGAGTGGAACCTACTGGAATACCTATCATTAACATGTGTAGAAGGTGACCAAATAGGCAGAATCTTCCCAAGAAGGGAGTGAAGTGATTGAGGAGGTAATAGACACTGGTGTACCCCAAGACCAACCAGGGGCCTTGGGGTGGATGATAGGTGAGAATCAAGCTGTTTCAACATAAGGGGCATGCCTTTGACGTGGACCAAAACAATACCAAATTGAGTCTTCAGATTTGTCTGTAGGCGTTGGTTCAGGGGTTTTGAAGTTAACATTTGCTTGCCCATAACTGATTAACACACAAAAATTCCATACAAGGAAGATGAACTTCATGTTGTTTGGGAAGAACCTTTATAGTCTACTAATCAAGTGTTTAGAATTTAAAATATAGATTTATTGGTTGATAGGAATAAAAAAAATTGTTGGAGCAATTGGCCCAAGGAAAAATATTCAGTTTAAATACTGAAGTCAATTGAGGGAGGGATCATAGAGGTTACCAGGCAATCCTGCAAGTGTAGAGTGGAAAGTATTGCTTTGCAGGCCTGCAGCAGACTGCAGCCTGCAATGCAGGAAGAAGAAGTAATTGGACTTATTACCTTGCAGTATTCTTCTGCACTATGTTTCTGATGGTTTTTGGGACTTAGATGAATGGTATTTTCTAGGCTTGGTTGATAGGCATTCACTTATTGGCTTTTGGGTTCCCCTGGATATTGTTTGCATTGGTTTGTGAATTTGTTTTTGGTCTTATTGGCTAGTGGGGAGTGTTTGGAGCCATCATTAAATGCAATTTTGCTGTTGTTGTATTCTTCATCCATTGCTTGGATTTTTGATATTGAAGTAGAATTTATATTAATTCTCAGATTTGAGCTTTTGCTCTTGGATGTGTTTTTGGTTTCATCTGCCTTAGTGTATTCACTAATTGTTTTTGAACCCGGTTTTGAACCAATTTGATTAAAATAACAGCTATCACCCTTAATTCTGTTTTTGATTATGTCCATTTGTTCAAGATTTGCAGTTGATTTTGTGAAAGGGATAGAATCCCTTACACTCTCCTCCTTCTGATGACTTGGTGAATAGAGAGCAGAAAATATGGGATGCTATTCAAGAGCTACCTACAACTACTCACAGTCAAGGACGTCCTACTGAGGCTCCTCAACCTGACCCCCAGGTGCTTGAGTTGACTGATCAAGTTGCTGATCTACAGCAAGAGCTTTCTGCCTTGCGCAAGATGCTGGCAACTGTTGCTAGTCCATTTGGGGTTGTTGAGAAAGATGGTTGCTGCCCTGGCTTACCAGGAGCCCCTTGAATCCAAGCGCTAGGGAACTAATTGCCCTAGCTAATGAGGTGGATCATTTGAAGCAGGACCATACTGAGCTGGATAGAGATGTACAAGAGATGAGTGAATTGATTGACTCTGTGAATGACAGGTTTTCCCCTTGCCTCTCAGTAGGGCCATCCCTTACCTCTCAACTGGGTGAGCTCTCCACAGTAGTGACCTCACAAGGTCAGCGCCTAGATGTTACTGAACAGCAGACCGCTCAAGCTATCAATACGGGTGCCTGCGCTGTTGAGACCCTGACTACCCTTGAAGAAAGTGTTTGTCATCTGTGGGCTAGACAGCCCCCCTCTGAATCCAAAGCAGAATTTCCCCCGCGTATAAACGTACTCAATAGCAACAATGGTGGTCCAACTCCCAAAGCACACCTTAAGCCTACCTTTAAACAAGTCTTTGATCCCAGAACCTTGACCATTGCAGCTTTCCTAACTATCTATGAAACTGCCATGAGACAAGCATCAGATGAGGTTAAGAAGAAACATATTCTGACCTATCTACACCCAACTTGCCAGGAGGTGGTGGTGCCTGAACTACCCACCATTGAGAAGTGGGAAGATATGAAGCAGCTTCTGATTGACAAGTTTGGTGGTGACCTTAGCCTGGAAGTAAAAAAGGACACTTTTATTCACATTGCTTTCAAGCCTAAAGAGACACTATCTGAGTTTGCAGACCAATTCTACATGGAAGGACAACAACTGATAATGAGCAGACAATTGACAGCCCATGAAGCTTACATGGCTTGCGCTCAAGCCCTCAAAGTTAACCAGCTTCTGTGTCTTCACTTCAAAGCCCATAAAGCTATGCTTTTCTCTATGAAGAGCATAAAGACGCTTTTGCAGGACATGTACCTTACCCATTCTGGAGCAGTTGTTAGGGAAAGTTGAGATGCTTCTAACTCTGGTTTGTCTTCCTGTAGTCCTTGCATTCTTACCATGAACTTGAAAATCCTCATTGACACCAAGGTTGCCACAACTGTGGTCAGATAGATCACCATTCTTGAGTCTGCATCAACCCGCGGGTTGAAGGAGCTGATCCCAAAGAGCAGGCGGGAAAATAGCAGTCAACCTAGAGGCAGAGAAGCTCTCAGTTGACAATTCTTCCCAGTCTCTTTCAATCCCTCCCTCTATATCTGACCCCAAGCCTTCTGATAATGAGGCTCCTCCTATCCTCCTATTTTTCCACAATATCTATGACAACTCTGACCTGGATGACTCTGATACAGACAATGTCAATGCATATGGGTACTCTGTTCTGGCTGTTCCTGAAACCATTACAGTCACCTATAAATTGAAATCAGGAAAGACTACAACTACTTCTAAGCCTTTGCCTGAAGCCAAAGAAGATGTCTCTTGCCCTTACCTCACTCAAGCTAAGAGGTCCCCTGTGCTAGTGGAGTTTTCAGAAGAAGCTGCTGAGGTTGCTGACGCTGTCTTCAAGAGTGTATCTGTTTTACTCCCTCTCCAAACTGTTTACAAGGAGTTTCCAGGATTAAGATGCATGATTGAGAAGTGGGATAAGGAACTAGCAGAGGGTCAAGATAACTTGGCTGTCCTTCCATCCTTTGGTTGCACTACCACTTGAGTAGAGATATCCATTCAAAAAGTGAAGATCAAGGCTGTTTTAGACACTGGCTTGCCAGTCAACGTTGTCTCCTCCAAACTTGTGAAGAAACTCAAACTTGCCCCTGACCTTAATTACCACCAGTAATATGGCACAGCTGGACTGTCTATGACCCGCGCCATAGAGGCGCATTCCGCTCTACCCATGCAGTTTGGCAAGCTTCTCCTAGCTGCGCCAGCAGTTGTCTTAGAAAACAAGAGTTACAATTTCTTAGTTGGCACTCAGTTCCTTAGGGACTATAATGGGATAATCAACTTGAAAGATGGTTACCTCTCTATTCTGGGATAAAAAGTACCTCTGATCTTTGGAGAGCCGGTTAAAGTTCCTGGGAAGCGCCTGAAGACATGCGCTTTGGAATACCCCACTGGGGTTTTCATCCTCAAATATTGCTTCCACTCTTCAATCATGAAATGTCCACCAATGGCTTGTCCTGAGTCTGAGGGGATCCCTCTTTTAGCCACGTCTGCTGTCACCATCTCCCCTGGCTCCCAGGCCATCCTAGACTCCCAGATATCATATGAACTACCTGAACAAACCTTCTTAGAGTTGTACGCTCCCCCCTCATTAGGGCGCAACAAACCTTACCTCTGTCATGGAATCCTAGATGTCTTCCATAAGGACCCTGTTCAATTGTTGGTAGCCAACCTGACTGCTCTCCCTATGACTGTGTCTAGGGGGCAGGTTGTTGGATATGGAAAGTTGTTGAGTGCTCCTGATGTCCTGTCTCTTCATCCCTTTTAGCACATTTCAAGATTTTAATCTACCTGAGGATGACCCCCAAGTACTATCCTTGTTCACTGTGCAAGACTTTCCACAGCTGTCCCCAGTTCAACAGAAAGAGGTGCTAGACTTGCTAGACCAATTTTATGACATCTTTGCTAAGGACAGTACCAACTATGGGTTAGCCAAAGGTGTTATCCATCAGATTGACACTAGCAATGCTCCTCCCTTCCAGCTAAACCATATTGCTGTAGCCATGTAGAGGACACCCAGGTATCTAAAGAGCTCAAACAACTGTTGGACGCTGGGCTGCTGGCACCTTCCCAAAGTCCTTGGGCATCCCTGCTACTCATCTTAAAGAAGAAAGATGAAGGTCATTGTATTGTAATGGACTACCGCCAATTGAACTCTTTGACCAAGAAGGACTGGTACCCCTTGTTGTGTATTGATGATGCTCTCCAACGTCTTAGAGGCTCTAAGTTTTTCTCTACAATGGATCTGGTATCTGGATACTGGCAAGTTGACCTATTGCCCAAGGATTGCCAAAAAGCCGCACTCATTACATCTGAAGGGCTTTTGAACCTGCTTGCATGCCGCAGGGACTCTGCAATGCCCCAGCCACCTTCCAAAGTACAATGGACTCCATCCTCTGAAACTTGAAGCTATCATGCGTCCTAGTATACTTAGATGATATAACAGCTTTAAGCGCTACCTTCACCAATCACTTGTCTCATCTCAAAGAGGTGTTCATAAAGATCTAAGAAGCTGGCCTCAAATTAAGAACTTCCAAGTGCGCTTTCTTCAAAGAGCGTCTTGAATTCTTGGACCACAAAGTGACCCAGACAGGGATTTGCCCAATGACTAAGAAGGTTGAAGCCATTGAAAAAATGCTTCTGCCCATCAACCTGCAGGAGGTACAAGTTTTTCTAGGGATGATGGGCTACTACAGACAGTTTATCCCTGACTTTGCTGATACTAGTGAACCTCTAGTCCAGCTGTTACATAATGTCCCTTTTTAATGGACCGCCAGTCAGCAGCAAGCCTTTGAAACCCTTAAGCAAAGACTCAAAGAGGCGCCAATCCTAGTGTATCCTGACTATGATAAGGAGTTCATCCTATACACTGACACTAGCAATCTTGCCATGGGGGCTATTCTGGCCCAACTAGATGACAAGGGTGTAGACCATCCTATGGCTTACACTTCCTGCGTGCTAAACAAGCATGAGAAGAATTATAGTGTCACAGAGAAGGAGTGTCTTGTCGTGTTGCATGCAGTCAAACAGTTCCGCCACTACGTGTATGGTACCCATTTCACAGTTGTCACTGACCACACTTTGCTTAAATGGTTAAAACAACTTAAGGAGCCAGAAGAGCGCCTAGCTAGATGGGCCCTACGTCTGCAAGGTTACACCTTCACTGTGCTCCATTGCCCTGGGATTCAACATCAGAACACTGATGGCTATCCAGAATGCCCATTCTTGCTTTACATCCTGCGGAGGCTGACCAGTTGTAAAAACTAATTGGATACCCTTCTTCTTGGGAAAGCAAGACATAAGAGGTCCAACTGGCCTTGTCCAAGCTATCCAAAGGTACCCTCATACACAACAATCAGCTCTTCAAAAAAGTATGAGATCAATATCTGCCTTATGTATGACCCAGTCTTTGCCTCTTGTTGGTGTTGCAAGATCATAATGAGACTAGGCATGGAGGCATCACCAAGAATTTTGACTGGCTTCAGAAGAATTACTTCTGGGAAAGCCTTATCCTGCTGATCACAGACATCATATCTAGTTGCCACAACTGCCAGCTGCAGAGGCCTTGAGCTGCTGCCCACAAATTCAAATTAGTTCCCCCTCAACATGCTTTTCATACTGTAAGCATTGACGCAGTAGGTCCTCTCCCCCGCTCACGTTATGGGTGTTGCTTTATCCTGATTGCTGTTGATCACTTCAGCAAGTGGGTAGAAGCTTGCCCTACAAAGGACATTACAGCTAAGACAACTGCTGCCTTCCTGTTACAAGATGTTTTCTACTGCCATGGCTGTCTTCAATTGTTGCTCTCAGATAATGGGACTAACTTCAACACCAAGCTGGTAACCTCTATTGTAGAAGCTCTGGGATCCCACCAGTCTTTCTCTGCCCCCTACAACCCTTCTACCAATGGGGCAGTCAAGCGTGCAAATTCAACACTGGTCTCCATCATGAGGAGGCTCACCTACTCTGACGCTGCTAATTGGGACCTATACTTACCTGCTGCTCTCTTTGTGTATTGCCTTAGAAAACATTATGTCACTGGGTACTCCCCTTTTGCTATGTTGTATGGGCAAGAGGATACTACCCCATTGCTCTTGGCCCCCCTGCTTTCCTCTGATAAGGCCATGAATCCTGACAACCACAACAAGGATCTAGTCAATTGCATAATTGATATACAGGCCACTGCCTACACTTCTGAATACAAAACTAAGATGCTTGAGCTTTCTCCTGATAATGCTGGACACTCCCCTTTGCCTGAATTTGATGTTGGTGACTGTGTTCTTTACTACCAACACAGAGTGGGTGGGCGCGGGCATAAATTGGACACTCTGTGGATTGGCCCTTTGTAAGTGACCTTTAAACAAAGGTCTGAATATACTGTAAAGCTCCTCTCCAGTGGTTGTCCTTTTTCTCAAGTGCATGCCAAGTTCCTCCGCAAGTACTGCCCCCTAAGGCCAATCTAGGGGAGGGCAATGTTGTGAATACTGCTATTCACCATGTGTTGATTTTGCCTTTGGTGGGCCATTTCAAAGACAAATCTCTCACTTTTGCTTTTGCCTCTCAAAATGAGTTGATGACTGAATTAGGAAGTACAATTGTTTGGTTTCTTGATCCTGCACAACTCACTTGCCCCACTCATACGGGTGGCAAGTGATCCTACTGTCCTGGTAGTGTTTTGTGGTATCAATAACCACTGTATATTCCTTTTCCTAATTCACCAATAAAATTAAGTTCTATTCACATTTTTGTCTTTGTGTCTCCAGTACTTCTGCGCCTCTCTCTAGCCACAACTAGTAGAGATTATTCTTCCAGGGCCGCAAGGTAATTGCATAGCCTTCCCTTTCATCTAACCAAGACTTAGTACAAATCCAATCCTAAGGTTAGGATTCCCTGTTGTGTGTCTGTGTTGCGCCTCAGAACACAAAAAGTGGCATACACGGGAACTCCCACTATGTGGCAGGTCTGTAGGTGTTTGATGGTCCCCTGAAATCCCACACACCCTGTCTCCCAAGCCCCAGTACACCGTTTTGCTAAGAGAGTGCAGCTACAAGGGGTTAATTGAGGGTTGTGGAGTGCAGCTTACCCTGGGAACCCCTGCTGCATCAGCTGGGGTCCCAACTGCTAGAGCACTGGGGATTGACCCAGTTCATGGTTGACCCTAGCCCCCAGAATGAGCAGTGCAGTTGGTAGGTACCATGTCCAAGCAGTGTTTGGATGTTTTTATGATAGCCTGGCAATTAGCTGGGCCTGCGTTGTGTGTTCCAATCCTTGGAGTATACAGAATAAGAGTTAGTCCTGGAGTTGTTCAATTACTATACCTATTATCAGGGTAGTGAATCCAAATAGGAGTAAACAACAGATTGAGGTAAAACCTGTCTTTATTTAATATATTACCAAGTATATATAAAAGGGTGGGAAATTTGGGATAGGGGGATTGAAGGAGTGTGGAAACAGATCCAGGCTTGGCATCAATGCCAATATGAGCATCTGTTGTCAATATTAGCTATTAAATTACGTCCAGAAGTGAGGATTTATTGGGCAATTGGGTTGTTGATGCCACCTCTGTTTAGCCTTCTGGACTTAATCCCCAGGTGCAGGCTCTAATTCTGGAGTTGGATCTTTTTTGATCCCGCCCAAGTAGGACCTCCAAGTGACCCGCTTCCTGAGGAGATCTGCACAGAATCCAGAATGCTCTGGTGTCCACAAGTCCTCAGTCAATACATTGCATAACTGCCTAATGTGGGATTGGTTATGGATCTGACTTTGAAATCAATGCCTATTAGATCCATCATTGATGAGCACAGTTTCAACAAACCCCAAACCATTCAGCAGTTCCACCCACCTGCTGGCTTGCAAGCAGTATGGCAGGGCAACTACGGGTTCTGGGGCATTCTTCACCCAAACTTCCTTCCCAATGCCCCCACAAGCTCCTTGCGGTAGGACACGCCATTTCAAAAACAGCATCTCAAAAAATACCATCTCAAATTTAATTCAAGATGGCGTTTTTTGTGTTAGTGATTTTGAATCACAAAAAAATAAAATAAACAATAAAATAGTTAAAATTTACATATACCTTTATAATGCGGCATCTCAAATTTACACCATCTCATTTCTGTCACTTTGAGTCAGATTAAATCTTATTTTGCTAACTTTATTTACATATGAAAACACTTAGTGTGGGGTGTGTTTACGCCATCTTGACTTTACGTCATTTCAAATTATGCCATTTACCTTAAACTTAAATAAGCTTATACCCAAACTAAAATAAAGCCTGTGGTATAGTGCCAGCAGATGCTCCTATAGTATTAATCTAAGACACTTATAATAAGAACAACCTAAATAGATGCCACTATGATAGTCCTTCTAGTGATTGTCATTGCTGGGTAAAAAAAACCAGTTTTTTATATGTAATTTATAACTTTATTATACATGGATACGTTGATAAGGGTTTCATCAATAAAATATTTTAATAGTGATTTTAATATGGAAGGGGGTGATTACACCATTTCAATTTACATCACTTCAAATTCCACTGAGTTTCATATCACCCAATTGATTCAAGGTGTATAATGGATAGGGGAAAATAAGGGGAAATTACATATGACGCCAGGCTACACTATATTGATTCCCCCACCGCAATTCTTGCTTTCCACTTTTCAAAAGTATAGTTTTACGTCAAAAATAATATTAATAAAAAATGTAAGAAAACAAATGAAACTTTGCAAATATATATTTTTTGATCTCCTCTAAACAACGGGGTACTTTTAACCCCAGTTGTATAAGCTAGTTTTTGAGAAATTCAAGCTTTACTCTTTGGCCCAGTTGAGGTAGCTCCACTGTAAATTTGTTAATTTAATATAAAAAATGGCCAAAAACACTATGTTTTTGAGCTACAGCACCTCAATTATGTCACTTCAAAAACGCCATCTCAAGAGCAAGTTTTCAGTCAAAACTCAAAGTTTTGCCTACTTGCATTACTAATTAAAAATTATTTTTACAAAATAAAAAACATTGAAATTTTGATAGTATATATTTTTTGATCTCCTATACAATTCTATATAAATTAAATTTATATTTTTATATTAAAAAAATTCTCATTTTTCTCTTTAAAAACAGCCCTCAAATTGCTCATATTTTGATACTAATTCACTTTTAGATTCCTCCCAAGTCCATCAACAAAGCTGCTTCCAAGGCCTTCAAGGCCTCCAAAGACAATACCACTCCTCCCAAGGCCAAGAAGGCCAATACTACCCCTAAAAAGCAGCCTGCTAAGGGGAAAGCTCCTCCCAAGACACCTACGCCCCCACCAGAGCCTGAGGAAACAAGCCCAACCCCTCCCCATTCTTCTTTTGTTTACTCCCTGTCAGACCCTCAAGAGAAGTTGTTCAACTTCAATTGTCATTCTGACCCCACTTCAGAGCCTGAGGATGAAGATGAGCAGGAGCCTGAGCCTGGTGCTCCTGCAGATGAGCCAATTGAGCTCTGGGATCTTAACTCAATCCACAATGTATGCAACCAAAATGGCACCTTTGCTGTGCCAACAACATACCCTGTCAGCTATTCAATTATGACAAAGAAAGGGGGTGCTGGCTTTGTCCACAAGGGCTACAGCTTCAACTGCAACAATGAGAAGAAGCCCATCCATCAACATCACTTCAAATGTGATAATGTTGGCTGTCCAGCTAGACTTATCACCTATGGGTTCACTTGTTTTAAAGCTCTGACTATTGGGCATGACTGTTCCAAGCCTTTCAATCCTCTATATCAACTGATCCTCTGGTTTTTTTGCCAGGTGATCCCAACCACAAAGGACCAAACTGCAACTGAGGTTGTAAACAATGCGCTCATTAATCTAAATGATACCCAACTGGCAACTGTTGGTGGCACCTTAAAACTACAGAGATATCTAACTGACCAGAGATATGGTCTGAGCACTGAAGGCGTCAGTGCTACATCAATTGACCAGTTGATTCTAACTGAGGAGCAAAAGCTTTCATGGCATGAAGAGAGATCCCTCCTTAACAATGATGGGCAACATGCCCCAGAGCGGATCATCTGCTTTGCAACAAGCCAAGATATTTGAAACCTTTTAAAATAAAAGACCTGGCTTGCAGATGGAACATTCTCCACCTTCCCAAAGCTCTTCAGCCAGCTTTGGAATATCCATGGGCAGATTGGCAATCTAGTTCTTCCCCTGGTCTTCTTTTTCCTCCCAAATAAGAAGCAGGAAACTTATGTCCGGGCTCTAATAATATTAAAGGCCAAGTTGGATGAGATCCTCCCAACTATTGAAGAGGAGCCAAAGGAGACTAGAGGGCGCAAGAAAAAAGCCCAGTCAGAGGAAGCCACCCTAATCAAGAAAAATCCCAAAAGTCTTCCCTACCATGAATATCTGGTAGTAGATTTTGAGCAGGCTCAGGCCAATGCTTTTATTAGAGTCTTAAAGAGCTCCCCTCAAGGATGCTACTTTCACTTCTGGTAGGCACTCTGCTGCCGCCTCCAAAAGTGCTCTGCACTTCATGAGCTGGTCTACACTGAAGGCACAAAGGAAGCAAAGGATGTGTTCAACTGCTTTGCTGCCCTTGCCCTTGTGCAAAAGGAGGAGACAAATGCCTTCTATGACGCCCTCCTCTGCCATCCTTACATTATTGCCAACCAGGCAGCCTTTGCACCCTTTATTGAGTATTTTGAAACTCAATGGGTTGGTATTTTTCAGGGAGCACACCACATTAGAAAAGACAGTGACTCAATCACATGGAACTGCTTTAAGCAGGTAAAGGATGCCCTAATCAAGACCGCCTCTTCTCTTGAAGGGTGACATAGTCAATTTGCCACAAGGGTCCAGGTTCAGAAGCCCAAGTTCAACAAAATCATGGTGCATCTCAAAACCCAGCAGGCCATCTCCACCCACCTCTTTAAAACAGGCATGAAGACCAAGGGTGATCCCCCAAGCAGACCAAAGCGGTGAAAAAGTATACAGAGATTAGCAAGGTGATCCTTGCCTACTATCCCAAGGATAGCAAGCTTGAGCATCTCCAAGCTATTTCAGTTGCTCTTTCTACTAATATTTGAGCCCTTTACTAATAAAGTCTTCTTTATCTTCTCTCTTATTTCCTTTAATTTTATCATTATTTTTGACTTTTTTAGTATTTGGTAAAATTGTATGCTTATTTTAAAGTATAGTTTATAGTTAAAATAGATGAAAATGGTTGTTTTTGGGTATATTTTAACTTTTGGGCTTTACGCAACTATGTTGCTACTAATCGACCCCATTTTTTTATTGCAGATTTGAAATTCTGAGGCTTTTTTAAGCCTAGAAATGTTTTTTGAATTTTTATTTTTGGGTAATTTTTGGGTAATTTTTGGAGTTCAAAAAATCTAAAATTTTAAAACCATTTTTTCTTAGTCAAAATGCCGTAAATCAAAATGGCGCTTTTACTAGTAAATTGAGATAGCAGAAATTTGAGATGACATATTTTGAGATGGCGTTTTTTGAGATGCTGTTTTTGAAATGGCGTGTCCTACCCTCCTTGCTCCTACCTGTGATGTGTCTCTTAGGAGAACCAAGATGGGCCACAGCTCCCTTCCCAATAAACCAACCCAGCACAGGGTTAGTATAAATGATGACTGTCTATGCAACAGGCTATTGAATGGAATCATCAATTGTAAGGTCTTTCCCATAATGGTGCAAAGTTATAGACTAAAGCGTGTAAGGCATTGGGATTCAAATTTAAAAGATATAAGAACATAGGAACTGTCTGTAAGATAATCTTACAGAAACCTGCTAAAAACCTATATTGTGTCACAAATGGAGTAATAGAGTGTAAAAACCCTAAACAAAGAAGATAAAATAAAGTGTTCAATAGTGATCAATTTGTAACTAAGGGAATATCAATATTAGGATATTCACCATTGGCAACTTGATACATATAACTATTGGAAGATTCTTTAAGGGAAAAAATGAATACAACAAGCCTAAGGCTTGTTGTTTTTCAAGTTCCATTGGATTTAAGAAAAGGGAAAGCTAAACTAAAAAAATTAATTAAAAAACAAAATTCTTAAAATTACAAATCTGAAGTTAAAAATTGTAGAAGTTTGAAGGGAAGAAATCACTTAGAATTTTGGCTTAAAGCCTACTCTTCACAAGCTCTTTATTTATACTTAATTCCCATTCAGTTAAAAATGATTGGCATAGGGGAACAACAGCCAAGGACAAGAGAAGCAGGAGAAAGTTGAGCAAGAACCTGGAGGAAAAGAGGAAACAGAAACCCAGTAAACCCACAGATCAACAACATAAACCTGGGGGAGCAGCTTGGCGCAAGCAGGGGTTTTGAAAGGTAAGTGAGTAAAAATATTCTAACTTTAAAGTAGAGAGAGATATATAAGTAAGAGAAAACAACAGAGCAAACAGCAACAACAACAATTCAAACACAAATGGCATTGAAAAAACAAGGTAATTAATTTATAATACTTAAATATTAACTTTTGATTTAAAATTTCAAATATTAAAATAATGAAAGATTAAACAAACAAAAATAATAAATATGATGAACCTAAAGAGCCTGCCCTTTGGGGCAGGGCATGACATCAATGGCAGCAATGACATGATCCTGGTCCAGCTTGCCTATGGTCAAGGGACCCTCAACCCCTAGCACCCACCTCTCAGAGGGTCCTTCCCCGCCACCCAGAGGGCAGGCTTTGGAGGGGCAAGGGTAAACATAATTTCTTGCAATGTACACCTGCCTGCCAGAGATCCAAGGTATCCTTAAGCCAACATGGAGATCCAACCTTGCCCTCCATCATCTTGTTTGGGGGGCAGCTGAGGGCATGGCCCAGGGTGCTTTGGTAGCAGAGGGCTTTATCTACCAAGCCTGTCCCATAGCGCTAAGGATTCTTTTCCCAGATCAAAAGGCCATGGGGAAAGAGGGCAGCTCAGATCCTGACCTGGGCCAGGGGTCTTGATCATATGGCTGATGGTGGCTGGGTGGAAGCGGTTTCTGCATTAGTCAGGGATTCGCTGCTCAAGTTGGAGCTGGGCAAGATAGGCTGGCCAGCATTTTGCTTTGCGCTGTACTGTTTTTGATCCAAGATTGACTTGAATGCTGAGCACTAGGGGGCTCTTCTCTGATTGGATAAGATATGTTTGGGAATGGCTGAGGGGAAGGGCTTTTGGTATCTCTGGGCTCCTTTACCCCCAACTGGAGTTATTGGGTATGCCTTGCTCAACCAGATGCATCCCAAGGGCTCACACCCCAACACACCTGAGTACCATATAGGGCAATTCAACCCACCCAAAGCTTCTTGGTAGCCTGGTTGGCTGCCACAGGATGAAAGATATTGGTCAAACTTCTTGGTATATACCAGGGCCTCATATTTAACCAGCTCCCAAGAGCCAAGCCCCCCTTAAAAGGTTAAACAAGCTTCTGTAACTGTGCTGTCTTATAAGTGCTACTAGGGGAAGATACTTAGAAGCTAGATACTATCTTTGTTGAGATATTAGGGATTGTTTAGCTATGGTGAACTGCTCAGGAGGAAAAATATTCCTGTGGATCAACCAATTGGATTGGACAGAGGGTGGGTTGACCCTACTAATTAGTGAAGCGCTAAGCTAATATGCCATTGGAATTGAGAGGGTTATTAGTCACTGTTCCTTGGTTTGGTGATCTGAGTTGACTCCTGCATCTGGATTGGCGTGCCAGGATAGCCGAGCCAAGCAGTGTGGGGGCTCTTGTGAAGAGCTTTGTCAGGGGTTGACCCAGAAGCTTTGACAAGGCTTTATAATAAATAAAAACCCTTATGGCTCTCCTGTTAATCAGAAACTAATACATGTCCTGTGTCAATGCCAGATGTTGGCTGGGAGGGGTTGTCATCATTCAAGTGATGGGATTCCTTGGCTAGAATATTGTACTTGGTCTGAAGGATAGCAAACTCATCCAACACTTTCCTAAAAGTCATCCTAGAGTCACCTTCATAGAAAATCACCTCAGATGGTATACTTCTTGCCTTGTGTTGATGTCATTATTGGAATAGTCTCTTGAACTTGCTTCCAAGGAATTCCTTACCCCTGGTGGTCATATTGCTTCTTTTTGTCAATTGATTTCACTCCTCTTCAGAAGATTGGCCAGTGGCAAGCTTCTCACAGCAATGTTTGTACAGATCCTCCTCTTCTACACTAGGATAATAAATGCAGGGAATGTTATTCATGATGAGCTATGGGAAAACAAGAAAGGTTTCACAGATTGTGAACATCATTCATTGGTTACAGAAGAAAGATCCCCTTAGAAACATTATGTATGGTAAGCCTGTTTTGAGGTGTGATATTTGGCTTTGTGGTATTAGGCTTCTGGGTCCTAGAATTCTTGGCCTTGGTCTTGAACTCCTTGCTTTGTATCTTGGAATCCATGGTATGTATCTTGGACTCTTTGTTCCAGCTCTTGAACTCCTTGCTCTTGGTTCTCTTGTTATTGTCCCTTCTCCTCTTGGTCTCCTTGCTCTTGGTCTTGGGCTCCTTCTGCAGCTTCCTGAAGTAGATGATCCCCTTGTTTCACCTTATTACCCCTTATATTACCGCCTGTTTCAGATTGATTTCCTTCTGAGTGGTTTCTTTCAGGACTAAACCATTGTTTTTATTTTTATATTTAATAAATTAAACCTTCTTGCTTACTATAGCTAATCAGGGAATACCTTCCACTTTCAGTTTCCTGATTTATTAGGCACTTCTGCTTGTTTTATCAATGGAAAAGATTGATTTAAAAAGCCTTAGACTGCAGCCAATCAGACATATGAATCCTAAAATTGCCCAAAACTGTTTTATTGTGCTACCCTATGTTGCCGCTTGCTTGAACAGGTTGCTCTTGCTTCCTGGTAAAACTCTGACCATTCCTGAGCCTTGTTTTGAACAGTTTTCTTGTTTTCTTGTTACATTTCCCTGTGGTGATTTACTTGTTTTTCCTTATGTAAATCATAAGAAATCTTTTCCCTTGCGTTTTTCTCAACATTTATCTGTTATTTTCCCCTTGGAAAACTCAAAGGCCCCACTGTCTTGCTCTGTGCTATAGCCAACAGCAAAATGGTTTGTCCTGCTTTTGAAGGTTCCCTGTTCCATTCTTGTCCACTCCTGCTTTCTTCATCTAACTTAATATATTCCTATTTATTATTTTCAATTATTTTATGTATTTTCTTTATTTAATTCTTTTGTTATTATATTTTTCTGTTTTTACTTTAATATTTATTTTATTACCTTTTTATTTAATATTATTTATGTATTTTATTATTGTTTTACTTATCCTTTTTAATTATTTCTTTAAAATTTTCATCTTTAATATTTAATTCTTTTTTCTTTATAGCCACTATAGATGACCTTCTTCTAGCACTTATGTTACTTATGTAATCCACATATGTCCTTTATCTTTCTTCTCTGCTATTCACTACAAATGTCTTTCATTTGGGCACTTTCCTATAGCCTCTTCAGATGACACCCATCCTGGCACCTTTCTTCCTATAGCCACCACATATTTTTTTCATCTGTGCTTTTCTCCCTCTATGTAGTCATAATAGATTTCTACCAACAAGACTTTCAGAGGAAAGTATTCACTCTATTCCTGCTATTTCTCCTCCTCTTTGTTCCACAAGTGGTTAGCTTGGGAGTTCACAGAGTAACTAACTCTATTACATGGACATTTCTCTGATCTCTTGGGTTCTCCCAACTGTTTCTTGGGACATTTGACCCTCAGGTAATTTCAGACTCCCTATGCTTGTACAGTGATAGAAAGCATATTTCTTAAAACCACTCAAAATAAATATGCAGAGAAACCCTTACTCTCTAAGATTGACCTAGATGAATTCTCCCCAGCTAGTATAAGGACTCCAGTGTTTTCTCAACACTCCATAATCCCAGTGTACACCCTTTTGTTCTCCTCAGTTACCAACATAGGACTGTCTTAATGGAATTCTCAAGGAATAAATAATGAATTAAAGCTATCTGTCAGGATAGCAAGAGTACTGTGTTGTCCCTTCAGGTGAGGGATGTGACAGAACATATTGGATAGTAAGAAGCCATTTCTAGGTGGTAGGGAATCACCACCCAAATCCACATAGAGTTGATGATTAAACACCAAAAAAGCTTCAGATACTGTTTGGTAAAATTTACAAAAGATACACTTGGGTTAAGTAAGATAATTAACTCTGACCAAAGGAGCCCAAGGTAAATCACCTGAGAGAGAATTAAGGTGTCTTTGGCGTAAAATTAAGGACATTGAGAAGTTACAAATGTCTCAGCTTCAGATACAGTAGGTAAAACACCTAAATTTGCGGGCATCAGATTGACATTGGGCAGAGGTACCAACAAAGTGCCAACAGCGGGCCCCATCTTCCTGTAATGATTCTGCTAAAAACAAATTGTAGGGAATGTAGCGCAGCAGGCTAACTACAGTATGCATTTCAAATAAAAGTTAGACAAGGGGATAATTGATTTTTATTGGGTAAGTTTTGGGAGGACTCAACTCTTAAGAGCTGGAACAGTAAAAATTATTCAATATATCAAAATTTGACCAAACAATACCACCTGGATCCTTAGCTCCTATTCCTTCTGCATTTTCAAGTAAGTATATAGTTCAGGTTGCAAAGAACCCTTAAGTAACCAACTTCTGATGACCATGCTGATAAATAAGATCATATCAGGTGACCCTCAAATTACGTTAATTTATCAACATCAGCTTACAAGAAGGGATTGGATTCAACTGGTAAAATGTAGCAGCTGCAACCCATTTTTGATCAAATGTTTGATTCAAGTCTGTTAAATCCGTCAATTTTATTAAAAGTTTCCCAGATTTTTGAGCTTTCCTACTTGGAAAAAAAAATCCCTGGCATTATGGAACTTACTGTGACAAGGGAGGAGCAGAGGCAGGCATGGGCATGGCCCACCAGATGATGAGACCTAACTTAACAGATAGGATAGGGCCTTCCCATCTACAGTCTAAGGTCTGGCTGCTGGCAAGGCAGAGTCAATCAGTCCAGTGAGTGCCAGGCACAGCACTCCCAGGAATTGATTACTCTGGCCAGTAGCGTCAGAAGTAGGTAGGTGTAATGCCCTGCCCCAAAAGGCAGGCTCTTTAAAATTATCATATTTTATTTGTTTTTGCTTAATTTAGGCTTCCTATATTTTTAAATATTGTAATTTTGAATTAAGAGTTAATATTTAAATATTTTAAGTTAGTTACCTTGTTTTATGCTTATTTGCATTTGAATTGTTGTTGTTGTCTTTTGCTTTTCAGCTATTAAATTAAATTTATATTTCTCTACTTTAAAATTAGAATATTTTCACTGTTATTTACCTTTCAAAACTCCTGCTTGCGCTGTTGCTGCTCCCCCGGTTACAATGCTGATCTGCATATAGTACTGGCTTCTGTTCCCCTTTTCTGGTTCTGGTTGTTCTCCAACTTCTCCAGTTGCTCCTCTTCTTGGCTGCTTTCTCCCTGACATCAATCTCAACTGGAAAGGCCTTTTCTCATATAAATAAAGAGCTTTTGAAGAGTAAGCTTTAAGCCAAAATTCTAAGTGATTTCTACCCTTCAAACCTTTATCAATTTTTTAACTTGAGATCTTAATTTTTAGAAATTTTTACATCTTTATTAATTCATTTTAAGTTTTGCCTTTTCTCTTCTTGAATAAATGGAAGTTTTAAAGCAGAAAGTCTTAGGCTTGTTGTATCCATTATTTTCCTCTAAGGAATCTTTTAATAGTTATATGTACCAGTTTGCTGATGGAGAATATCCTAATATCAACATTCCCTTAGTTACTAATTGTTCACTATTAAATACCTTGTTTTATCCTATTTATTTAGGGTTCTTAAACTCTATCACTCTTTTTGTAACCCAGTATAAGTTCTTAGCATGATTATGTAAAATCATATTACAGACAGTTCCTAACTTTTTATACCTTCTGAATCTAAATCCTAATGCCCTACATGCTTTAGTTTATAACCTTGTACCATTATGGGCAAGACCTTACATTATTTTGGCTTCACATGAAATTGACCCATGCAATATTTTTCCATCTCTTCTATCAATTTTTTAGCCTTGTTTCTCTCTATTATTATTGCAACATTGTTATCTCTAGTAGTTTTTTACTTGGTTGGTTATATGATAAAGTTTTTTGTAATAAAGAAGGACATACTCCTACTTCCTACACCAACCAAACAGTAGTTCTCAATACCTTAGCTCATAGTTCTCCTCCCCCTAGTATTTTTAACACTTTAGCTATGCACAATCCCACTTTACTGCTTACATATCTGAGTTCTCCACTGACTCCCAGAAGGTCCTCTATCTTGTAGAGAAGCTCACTGGTCACTACAGAGATTGGTTTAGCTCTCACTTGATACGCAACCCAGGTATCCTCCAGAACTATGATCTCTTTGTCAGTTCACTCCTATCCTTCTCTGGAGAGGACAAGGAATTGTCCACTCCCTCTGCTTCCCGGTTTGCAGGTCTCACACAAGGATTGCTTCTACTTGGTGAATACAACTGGAAGTTTTGCTCTCTTCAGTCAAGATAACAAGCCTCTGACTCTTAGGCTTGTAGTTTCTACAAGATAGGCCTCAACAAGTTGCTCCAGGATGTTTGGTCCACTACAACCTCCCTGATATATTATAACCCCTTATCAGAGAGGCAGTCAAGTGGAACTGAAGATACCTTTCCTCAAAAACACATCCTTCTTCTAACCTTTCCCCTGAAGCTTGTTTGTTTGTATCAGACAAGGTACTGCTTTCTTCAAACCCTCCACCTGACACCAAGCTAAAGGCTGGGTGAGGTTTTTGCCCTACTGCCAAAGAAGTTCTAAAAAGAAGGAACAATAACCTTTGCTCCTACTGTGGATCAAAGGACCATCTTCTACCAGCCTTCCCTCTCTCCAAGTGTTCCCCCTTGTCAACAAGACCTCTACACTCACCTTGCTTTCCTTTAGCGACACTTCCAAGTCACCTACTGTCTTATTAACTATTCATGGACCTTTGGGAAAGATCAAGGTCCTTGCTCTTCTTGACACTGGCGCTGATGCCAACTTCATTGAAGAGAAACTTTCCAATCTAATTGGACTTCCTGCTTCCGGATCCCTTGACGTTAAGGTGGGAAATAGAACTCTCACTGGCGCCACACCTATCCTCCAACCCGTCACCATTGACTTGGAGGGCTCTCCATTCTGCGTCACATGTAACTCCTCCACCAACTTATCTTTCCTATTCATCCTTGGATTCCCGTGGCTGAGAGAGTATTTGCTTAACTTTGATCACCCAAATAACAAGATTTCATTCACATGCAATGACATTGTCAAATAACTACCTCTTGTATCTGGTACTCTTTTCCCAATTCCCTCCAAACTGAACCTGACTACCAAATCTAGTACAATCCTGGATACTCTTTCCGCCAAGGACAAGGATGGATTGCCTTATTGAACTCTGACTTCAAGGATTGCTTTAGTGAAGAGGACTTTAACTTGCTACCTCCTCATAGGCCCTACAATATCCCAATATCCCTGAAACCAGGAACCACTCCCCCCTGGGGAAGGCTTATTCCTCTCTATGATTCAGACAACACTCTACTAAAGAACTACATCAATGAGGAACTCTCCAAAGGTTTCATCTCACAATATACGTCTCCATGTTCTTCCCCCATCTTCTTTGTCAGTAAATCTGATGGCTCTAAGCGCCCTTGTGTAGACTATAAAGCTCTCAATGAGATCACAATAAAAGATAGATGCCCTATTCCTTCTGCTGAGGCTTTGACCAATTGCCTTGCTGGTAGTTCTGTATACACCAAGATCAATCTCCAAAGCACTTTCAACCAGATCAGAGTCTCTCCTGGCCACAAATAAAAGACCGCGTTCTGTACCTCATTTGGGTTATACAAGTACAATGTAATGCCTTTTGGATTATGTAATGCTCTGTCAACCTTCCAGGCCTTAATGAATGAGGCACTTCTGCCCTTCCTTAACAAGTTTGTTGTTGTCTATCTTGATGATATCCTCATATACTCCTCTTCCATCAACAACCATGTTGCCCACGTCTGCCAAGTGCTCTAGAGACTTTGAGACTACAACCTGTTTGCAAAATCTTCTAAGTGCTCATTTTTCTGCACCAAGGTTGATTTCCTTGGCTACGTCATCACTTAAAACGGGTTTGATGTCTCTCCTAGCAAGGTGGATACTATACAAAACTGGCCTGCTCCCAAGACTTGCTCACAACTTTTTGGTTTCCTTGGATTGGCAAGCTATTGCTGTAAGTTTTTGGAAAAATTTTCTTCATTAGTCTTGCCTCTCAAAGCCCTGACATCCCCTTCTGTATCTTTTGCTTGGTCACCTGAGGCTCAACTTGCTTTTGAGGCAACCAAGTCTGCTTTCCTCTCAACACTCATCCTCCTGATGCCTGATCTTTCCAAACCCTTCTTGGTTGAGACTGATGCCAGCAACTATGCTGTTGGCGGTGTTCTCCTTCAGCTTGGGGGGATGAGATGCAACAGTCTGTTGCATACTTCTCTCAAAAACATCTTCCAGCTGAAAAAACTACCCCATACATGACAAGGAACTTCTTGCCATCATAAAAACACTCAAGCATTGGAGTTGCTACCTCAAGGGACTTGACAAGCCTTTCCTCATTTAAACAGACTATAAGTACTTGTTTTACTTTACCAAGTTGCACTGCATCTCCCAGAAATACGCTAGATGGGTACTGGAGCTGTCAAAAATTTTCTTTGAGATTGTATACAAGAAGGGTATACTTAATACCCTACCTGACGCGCTTAGTTGTCATCCTTTATTATCTGATGTTGACAAAGACTATAAACTACTTAACACCAAGATGGTCATCCTGCCTGAGAGTTTCCTTGAACTCAATGGTATCAGCACCACAACTCCAAATATACTGAAGCAAATCCAAGAATCATAGCTTTCCAACAAAGTCTTGTCTTAGATATTGACACTCTTACAAACAATAAGACAGTCACAAACCCTTCCTTCTCTCTGCTAGATGGGGTGTTATACTTCAACATCCTTTTGGTAGTTCCCTCCCCAGACCTTCAACAGCAACTTACTATTACTTTCCATGATTCCCTTGCTACAGGCCATTCTGGATATAAGAAAACTCTTTCTAAACTCTGCAATCACTTCTGGTGTCCAAAGTGGTCAACCTTTGTCAAGTCATATATCAGTAGTTGGCTGGTTTTCCAGAGAAGCAAACACTCTATCCAGAAACCTGTGAGTCTTCTATGCCCTCTTCCTGCCCTGAGGATCCTTGGAAGTCTGTCTCCTTAGATTACATTGTCCATCTTCCTCAATCTGAAGGTTTTGACGCCATACTGATCATTGTAGAAAGATTCTCAAAGCAGGCTTTTTTTGCTCCTTGTAATTATAACATTACTGCAAAGTAGACTGCTTCCCTTTTTGTTAAACACATCTTTACCCACCACAGCACTCCAAGAGATATTGTCTCTGACCGTGGACCACAATTCCTTTCCCTGTTCTGGAAGGAGTTTATGACCCAGCTAGGTGTTCACCTCTCCCTTAGCACGTCTTATCATTCCCAGTCAAATGGGTAAACCAAACATACAAACCAGACACTAGAATGTTTCCTTTGCTGCTTTTCTAACAAACAACAAGACAATTGGGCTTATCACCTACCTTTAGCCCAGTACTCCTACAATGCTACCCCCTGTTCCTCTACCAAAATGACCCTGTTCATGGCAAATTTAGGCTATATTCCTGCCTTTGTCCCCTCTGTCATCTCCTGTCTGTTCCCTGTCAGCCAAGGAGTTTCTGGTCCAGCTACAACTCATCCAGAATTCCTTAAAAGAGAATCTCTCTAAGGCTATTGAGGTTTACAAAGTCCAGGCAACTGTCACTGTCAGGAAGGAAAGAGCATCCAAGTCAACAACCTTGTATATCTAAATACAAAGAATCTTCCTATCATATGGCCTTCTTGTAAGCTTAGTCCCCAATTCATAGGGCCTTTTCTTATAACAGAAAAGATTAGAAAGGTTGCATACCATATTCAACTTCCTCCAGGGTACCACATCCACAACATCTTCCATGTTTCCCTCCTCAAGCTCCAGACTGTCACCCCTCCTTCTCATCAGAACAACAAAACTCCTCCTCCTCACATGGTTGAAGAAGCTCCTGGGTATGAGAGTGAGTCCATTTTTAACTACTGTTATCACTATAGTAAACTTCAATGCCTGGTTCTTTGTAAAGGGTATTATGTTGAGGAGAGTTCTTTGGAGCCATTGTCCAATCTTGCAAACTGTCCTGAGGCCCTCAATTCTTATATCCAATCACATCCTGAGCTTGAATCTGGAGGGGGTAATGTCATGCCCTGCCCCAAAGGGCAGGCTTTTTAGAGTATTTTATTTGTTTTTGCTTTGGTTAATCTTTTGCTTATTTTTTAAATATTTATAAATTTTAATTTAAAGAGTTAATAATTAAGTATTTTAAGTTAGTTACCTTGTTTTATGCTTATTTGCATTTGAATTGTTGTTGTTGTCTTTTGCTTTTAGTTATTCAATTAACTTTATATTCTCTACTTTAAAATTAGAATATTTTCACTTTATTTACCTTTCAAAACTCCTGCTTGTGTTGTTTCTGCTCCCCTGGTTACAATGCTGATCTGCATATAATACTGGCTTCTGTTTCCCCTTTTCTGGTTCTGATTGTTCTCCAACTTCTCCAGTTGCTCCTCTTCTTGGCTGCTTTCTCCCTGACTATCAATCTCAACTGGAAAGGCTTTTTCTTAGAATTTTGGCTTAAAGCTTACTCTTCAAAAGCTCTTTATTTATATAAGTGATGTCTACCCTTCAAACCTTTATCAATTTTTAACTTGAGATCTTAATTTTTAGAAATTTATACATTTTTATTAATTCATTTTAAGTTTTGCCTTTTCTCTTTTTGAATAAATGGAAGTTGTAAAACAGCAAGTCTTAGGCTTGTTGTATCCATTATTTTCCCTTAAGGAATCTTTTAATAGTTATATGTACCAGTTTGCTGATGGAGAGTATCCCAATATCAACATTCCCTTAGTTACTAATTGTTCACTATTAAATACCTTATTTTATCTTCTTTGTTTAGGGTTCTTAAACTCTATCACTCCTTTTGTAACCCAGTATAAGTTCTTAGCAGGATTATGTAAAATCATATTACAGACATTTCATACCTTTTTATACCTTCTGAATCTAAATCCTAATGCTCTACACACTTTAGTTTATAACCTTGCACCATTATGGGCAAGACCTTACACTGCCATCAGTACTTTGTTGTTGTTGCTGCCAAATGTTAATTCAATGCCTGCCAATCTTGGAGCTGTTCCCCCTCCTTTCAAAGCTGAAACTTGTGTGCTATCCCAATGTCCTGAATTTTATGCTGAAGACACTCTGATTCTCTCACAGGCCATTTACCTAGGACTTTTCTGATTGGGTTTAATTATTTTACTTAACCCTAGTATCTGTAAAGCCCAGCTTTAATGACACAACAGAACTTACTTTATATAATTAAGGAGGAAAATAGATAGCAAGATTGGGTTGAAATTCAATGATAGCTTAGTCATCAACTAGTCAAATCTCATTCATTTATAGGTAAAAGGTAGTGAGTGGAGATTTTGTAGGAATAGGGGTGCAGAGAGTGATTTGATGCATGTCAAATGAAGTTTTCACTTGTTACTTTCATAGTCTTGTACTCTACTCAAATTTTCTTGCAACCTGGGTTCTCAACAAGTGCTTGCTACTTAAAAATAAAGATTTGAAATGAAAATGGCTTTTGAATGTGGGTTTGGACATGCAGATCTAATTCATTATTGCTGACATACAGTTGCATACATGCCATGACATCATTTTCATGCAACCAGTTACTTATGCCAGAAGTTTGTTTTATCTTGATTTCTCTTGTGATTGGGGTTCTCAGCAAGTTTATATTGCTGAAGGAAAGTTGTCAGGCTTGGCAAGACCTTTTGAATACAAGTTTAAGCATTGATTTCATTCCATACTCAATGAGTTACGCTTGCATGAATAAGAACATTCATGCATTAATCTATTCATGAAAAATGCATGCATACCCATCTTTGAGTAAATCACAATTTTACTGTTACTTGGCTCAGATATTAGATAATTACCAATTTCTATTGGCCAGGTAATTTATATCAGGATAATCCTGACAGTATCTTATTTGGAAATTTTATAAAACAGTATTTAAAGCTGTGTTGGTGGTTAATCATTAATTCTATGTGGATTTGGTGGGTGATTCTCCACCACATGAAGACAGCTTCTTATTATCCCGTGATTTCTGTCACAGTACGCAAATTCCAGTGAAAATTGTAAGTTCAACTGAAATTGATGCCATCAGTTCCCTGGTGGCAAAAAAGGTTGCATCTTTACTAGTAAGTATGAGTAGTGAGGGGGAAAGCCTTCTCACTGTTGACATCTTAATAAAGCAAGTTTATGCCCAGAAATCATTATCTTATTGCAGGAATTGTATATTTTTGCTCCAATTTGATTATTCTCTTTTCATCTATTTGTGAATCTACAACACAATATAATATTGCCTACCCATATCCACCTGGTTATACTCCTTCTATCTCAGTCAATCCACCTTAAGCTCTTGACTTGGAGTATTACCACCCTCATCATCTGGATCTCCCGCCTGCTATGAAGGAGATTTCTGCTGCTCCCCCTACCCAATGCGCCTCCTGCCCAGGACTTCAGCAAGTTAGGGTTTGTCTACATCACAGTATTGGGGCTGGCCAACCAGTTTGTGCCCCATACTGGGAGTTGGCGCCCCCTAGCTACTGCAGTCAACTACCTGGTCTGCATTGCACCTATTGTATACATGGCTTTCCAGGTCTGGCCTGCCTCCCCTATGAGAGTCCAGCCAGACTCTGGTATGGGATGTGACAGTAGCCTATTTTTGATCTAAAGTTTGATTTAGATCCTTCAAATCTGTCAATAATTAAATGTTTCTGTGATTCACATGATTTTTGACTGGTAAAATTTATGCCTGGAATTAAAAGAACTACCATGACACTTGTCTTTGCACTGTTTGGATGGTTTTGTGTCTGAAAGAGAGATCTTGAATAAAAGGTAGCTCATTGTGACAGAAATTTTTGGATAGTAAGAAGCTATTTCTAGGTGGTGAGGAATCACCACCCAAATCCCCATAGAGTTGATGATTAACCACAAACAAAGCTTCAGATACTGTTTGGTGAAATTTCCAAAAGATACACTTAGGTTAATTAAAATAATTAACCCTAACCAAAGGAGCCCAAATTAAATCACCTGAAAGAGAATTAAGGAGTCTTTGGCGTAAAATTCAGGACATTGAGAAGTTAAGAATGTCTCAGCTTCAGATACAGTAGGGAAAACACCAAAATCTGTGGGCATCAAATTGACATTAGGCGGAGGTACCAACAAAGTGCCAACAGCAGGGCCCTATCTTCCTGTAATTATTGTTGAAAATTGGCGTACACTGGCAGATTCAACAAAAAAATTAAAAGGCAGGGGCATACACTCACTATTTGCCTTTGAATGTGAAGATTCTGAAGACATTGACCAATTTGGGTTGTAATAAAGTTTATTGGGTCCTATACAAGTAGGTATAAGAATTCTGCCCCTTGGCATTTACTGCCAACGCCTTATATATGTGAGAATTGGGGAGCAGGTTAAGAGGAAATAAAACCAAGCTCTTAACCACAATAAAATTGCGGTTTCAGCAACAACCAAATGGTTGTCACCAACAATTCCTGGGAGGCCAAAGGGGAGAAGGAATCATCTGAACGCCAAAAGCAACAGGCAAACCCAGAAGGTCAAATTAAACTAACAAATTTCAAACTTTATTAGAGTAGAGAATGATGAAACAAGGTCTTTTACAACTCTTGCATTCATTTAAGGGAGGAGGGAATTGGGGTGAGAGATCAAATGTCAGCAAACTAATTGACCAATGACATGAGCTGATATGAGTGCATTTCTCAAGGCGGGAAAATTTTGACAAGGTTTGAATGGAAAGAATCAAAAAGGAAAACTGACTCAACTAAAAAATTGAGGAGTCTGCTTTGAACACAACTACCACTGCTCCCAGCCGCTCTTGCACATGATATTTAACCAGAGGTGTCTCTTGGGTGGGTTAGGTGGGGCATCTTTGAAATAATTCCACAAGTATTAAATTTGAGGGCTTTTTTGGGCTTTTTCAGTAACTTTTGGATAATTGTTCAAGCACAGTTTGATGGAAGTCCTCAAGCATTTGGTGTGAATTGAAGTGGAGGCCTAAGGGGGAGGCGTAACTTTACAATAAAGGGGTATTCTCATAATAATAATCACCAGTCACTGACAATGTCTTCTAGGACATTCCAGCGCACTGTAGAGTCTTGGTTGGGTTGGCAGAAAAAGAGACAACCTTCTATTTTAGGGCACAATCCCGTAATGCCTAACACAAGGACACCCTCTGCTAGCACATTAATCAAAGATCCTTTTTAATATATGCAATCACTTCTATATCTAGTTCTAATAAGAAGTTGAATAGGTCATTCAAATTGACCCTGGCGTCTTGGCGTTATTTTCTCTCCAAGCTGGCGCCTTGGCGCTTTAGTGTTAGTTATTGCAGCACTCTGGCACTTGCAATTAATTGTGTTGGCGCCTCAGCGCTTGATGTAAATTATTGAGGCGCTCTGGTGCTTGCAAATAATTGTACTGGCGTCCTGGTGCTTGATGTAAACTAGAGCGGCGCTCTGGCGCCAAGAATAATTAATCCTGGCGCTGTGGCGCTTGTTATTTAAGGTAGCGGCAGCATAGCACAATATTCCTTGATAACAATGTCATGGTCCACTAATCATATATTTATTATATGGTAAGTTGACACTAATTTCCAGAAGGGTAATTGATTGGCCCTGGTTAATTTTCCATAGCCACCTAATGAATTAAGCTTTCCACAATTCCTGGTCAACAATTCTTCACATATCCCCCACTTGACCAGGGCTACCCTTCATTCTTTTCTTCATGAGTGCCCCCAATAATAACCAACCTTTGTTGCGCCAAGTCTACCAAGACCTCATAGCTGGTATGACAGATGAAGATTGTAAAGTGTTTATGTGAATGCCGCGCTCTTCTTGGGTCCGTTTCTTGAACCAGCTACTTCCTGTTAGCAGTTGCCAGTTGCAGGCCCAGGACTGCAATACCACGGTGGCAGGGTCAGAGTGTGGGACAGACACACATATCAAAGGGGTAGAGGAGGTAGACTCTATTTTTGCAGAGACTGAGGTGCCCTTGATCCAACTTCCTTGCCTTGGCTTTGAGGATTTACAAGATTGGTCCAACAATATTATCCTTGAAACTGCTTTCTCCTCTCCTGCAACGCCCTCTGCGTTACTTTGTGCTTGTTGAAACTCCAAAGAGTTGCCCTCCGCCTACCCTGCCATCATCAATCAATTTGGGTTAAGCCACCACAAAGAGATGTTGTACGTGTATGTCCAAGCATTGTTTTCTAAAGACAACACTGTGACGCCAATCTGCTTGGGAGCTTGTTACCACGGTAGCTACAATATGGAGCGGCTAATTGGGGAGGTTGACCTCTGTATGCACATCACAGCCAAAGATACCAGTGGATTTTCTTTGCAGCATGTCTATACCATCATCCAGTGCAACCAATAGATTTGTGAGATTGCTTGCATCTGGGCATTGGAGCAGTCTGCTGATCCTGAGCTTACCTGTACTCTTGGGCTGGACCTTCAGGCTAGCGCGCCCTGTTGCTTCTCCTTGGCCTTGCATTTTTTATGCAGGCAGTGAAGGACAACAACCCCCAGTTGTATCTTCCCTTGGCCACGTCTGTTGCCCACTTCATGTGGTATCCTCCCAAGGCGTGTTCTTCTGGAGCTGTGGGTTTTGCAGGGTGTTGCCTTGAACACTTCTGTGGGCTATCCTATCAGTCAAAGGTATCCTTACAAGCATGTTACTCCTACATGGAGGATGTGCTGCTCAACTGTCTAACTATAGGCTCTGTCTTCTCTGCTTGTGGTGGGTGGGGACGTCTAGTTAACTAGAGTAATCTTTGTTTGCCTCTGTGTAGTTGAACCGGTATGTCCCGCAATTCTCAATTGGTGTGGTGCCAAATGTTGGTGGCTCTTGCCTTTGTCCATAACCAAATGGACAATTATGAATACAAGTTGGTAGCTCCTCTGGTTCCCCTTACAGCATCAAAGCACCCTTGTTCTGCTTCCAGTTGTTGTTCCATCCCCCATCTTCCTGCAGGCGGTGTCCCTTCTGCAGGTACCTCAAACAGGCCTCCAGGCAATGGGTCTCCTTCTTCTGGCTCTGGGCATTGTTCTCTTGAATAGTCTAGCAATAAAGCATTGCTTCCTTATTTTGTCTTTATAATTATAGTTTATTCTTTTTATTTCTTGTTTTATTTGTCTCAGTTCCTCTTTTTTACTCTCCATATATACTTAGTTCTTGTAGTTGTATCATTTTATTCTTTGGAAGGGGGATTCTTTACAAAATTCCTCAGGAACTTTGCATGTACCTGGTGATCATCTGTCCGTCCTTAACCTCTTTAATAGTATAGGCATCTGTGGACATCCAGGAGATGATTTCAAATGGGCCTATCCATAGGGTGACCAGTTTGTACGCTCTGCCAAACCCATGTGTGTTATGGAAGAGCGCCCAGTTGCCTACTTGGAACTCTTGGAGAGGGGCCTGTTGGACGTTATCTTTTTCCTGACTCCTTATCTTCTTGGCCAATGCATTGGAATAGGCTTCTGACTGTAATTGAATTAATGTGCAGGCAAGCCTTTGCTGGTATTCATGGGGTGACTGGTTGTCTTCTTCCCCAATGCAGGAGTATAGAATGGGGATAGCACGGGGTGCCTGCCATGTAATAGTTGAAATGGCAATTTCCCTGTAGAGGAGTGAGTGGCAATATTTTAGGCAAAGATAGCTGGCGGCAGGAATGTGTTCCACTCATCAGGGCGGCTAGCAGTCAATTTCCTCAAGATGCCTACTAAGGTCCCATTAACTCTCTCTACCATTCCATTTGACTCAGGGTGGTAGGGTGTTGAAAATACTCCTCAGATTCTTATAAGTTCATTAAGCTTGGTCACCACGTGGGAAGTAAAGTTGGTGCCGTTGTCAATGAGGATAACTTGGGGGCAACTGTGACGTAATATGATCTGTTCAAGTAGGAATTTTGCAGTAGTGTTAGCACCTAAGTTGCGCACTGCTTTTGCTTCCATCCATTTGGTCAAGTGGTCTATTGCAACAATGATGTATTTGGTGTGATAGTTGCATACTGGCAAGGGTCCTACAACATCAATTGAGACAGTGTGCCAAGCAAAGTTAGTCCGAGCTAAGTGGTAGGATGTTGACTTTTTGAACGGGGTTTCCCCTTGGCATTCTTTACAGCAGCTCAGCGTTTCTTGTATGTCAAAGGTCATGGATTCCCAAAATTATGTGTTTTTTATTTGTGTAAGTGTCTTCCGGAAGGTGCCATGCCCTATTGCCTTATGAGCGCAAACTATTAGATCAGCCTGTTCTGATGGTCTGGGCATTATTCTTATTCCTTATAAAGTGTGTTTCAATATACACCCATTCTTGATTTTGGTGTTTTCCAGCAGCCTATCTAGAGTGCACTGAACTTCTGCAGGCTTGTCCTGGTAGTTGCCTACCAGCATCTTATCATAAAGTAGGTCAGAGACATCAGCCAGGTGGGCTACCATTGGTAGCCAAGATAGTTCATCCACATTCTGATGTTTGACGCCTGCTCTGTGTGATATTTCAAAGTTGTAGGCCTGGAGCTTTAGGGCCCATTGTGCTAGACACCCTTCAGGTTCTTTCAAGTTCTGGAGCCAGCGTAATGATGTATGATCTGTGATTACTTTGAAGTGAACACCATTTAGATATACACTAAATTGTTTGTATGTGTATATCACTGCCAGGCACTCCCGTTCAGTCACTGTATAGTTATGCTCATGGACGTTCAGAGTTTTGCTGCAGTAGGCTACAGGGTGTTCTTCACCATTGGAGTCCACCTAGGAAAGCACACCGCCCACAGCAGTCAGTGAGGCATCTGTTTGGACAATGAATTTGCGGCTGAAGTCTGGGTATTGTAGGATTGGTTTGTTCATAAGACTCAAGTGCAGGGTGTCAAAGGCTTGTTAACAGGCCAGAATCAATTCAAATTGTGCATCACTCTTCAACAAATGGAAGAGGGTCTCCCCCTTCTTTGAGAAGTCTTTGAAAAAGCGCCAATAATAACCAATCATTCCTAAGAAAACCTGAATGTCCCTTTTATTGGACAGCACCTTCATTTTCTCTATGGCCTCAACTTTGGCTGGCTGAGGCTGTAATCCTTTGGCGTCAACCACAAAGCCAAGTTACTTGAGCTGATCCTTAAAGAAGTTGTACTTCCTGGGTTTGACCTTAAGGTTAGCGGCTGCTAGGCGCCAAAAAACCTCCTCAAGGTGTAGCAGGTGATCAGAGAATGTCCGTGAAAAGACATTGATGTTGTCCAGATAGACTAAAGCGCAGCTTAGCTTGAGATCATGGAGCATATCATCCATGGCGCGTTGGAATGTGGCAGGTGCATTGCACAGTCCTTGTGGCATTCAGGTAGGTTGAAAGAGACCTTGACTGGTGATGATGGCACATTTTTCTTGCTCCTTGGGAGGCAATTCAATCTGCTAATATCCAGATATTAGATCCATTGCAGAGAAGAACTTAGCGTCTCCCAGGCAGTCAAGCGCATCATCAATATGTGGAAGAGGATAGGAGTCCTTCTTAGTGATGTTATTAAGCTTGCAATAGTCAATGACAACACAGTTGCTCCCATCTTTCTTATTGACTATGAGTACTGGGGACAACCACGGGCTCTTGGATGAGAAAAGTAGACCTAATTGGACCAGCTTCTCAATTTCCTCATCTACCGCGGCGTCAGAAGCACAAGAACGTTGTATGGGACAAAGACGTATAGGATTTTCCTTGCCTGTGTCAATGTGGTGGAGTCTGTTATGTGCACACCCAAGATCAAAGTCATCCTTGGCAAATATCTCCTTGTATTTCTCAAACAGGGCAAGGGCTGTGTCTTGTTGGGCAACAGGGAGTCCTTGCAGTTGCTCCTGTGGAATGATGGTGCATACAACAGGTGATATTACTTCTTCCAAAGGGAGGCCAAACTCATCCAAGGTGCCAAAATTGTGTATCTCTGTCACCTCTTCTACCAGTAATAGATGCAAGTATGCCACTACTTGATGGCGTTTTACCTTAACAGAATAGTGATTGAGGTTGACAAGTAATACCTTTATGGGCCCATGATTAGGTAGCACAATGCCAGACACAACCAGGGGTTCTAGCCTAGAGCAATTCCAGGGGGTTTCTATTTCCTTAAAGCCCTTAAGAATTTGTAAATCTAATCCAATATCCATTAGCACCTGATGTCCAGCCAGGATAGTGTAAGAAGAGTTGGCACACAATGGCAGACCCTTATATTCTTCAACTTAGGTGGGAAGATGTTTAACCTGACGTCCCAACTTACAATACTTGACTGGGACAACACTATTGTGATATGTGAGGTTAACATAGGGAGTGGTTTGGCTACCCATCTCTGGGTTTGTTTAGTTATAATACAGCAGAATAGCCTGCCCCAATATTTCAAGGACATTGTTCTCAAGGTCAGACTTTACTCCATACTGTTGCATTAACAAGGTTCTAATCAGGATATCATAGCTCTCATTGGGTAGCACTATAGCTGGAGCAGAGACTGCCAGAGAGCCAAAGAGTAAGGGGAGTGTGCTGTACGCTCCTTGGTTGGTGGTACAGTCTAGTCCAGCTGTACCAAATGATTTCTTGTGATCAATATCTGGAGCAAGCCCCATTTGCCGTACTAACTTGGAGGACACTATATTTATAGGGGCCCCAGTGTTGATGATAGCTTGCACTTTGAGTTTATTCACAAAAATATCAGCGTAAGTGCACTCAGAATAAGAAGAACCAATATTGTTTACTAAGTGAATGTCTAAATTGTTGGCAGTGGAGAGGAATTTGACAATACTGTCACATAGTTTAGGGTGGTGATCTTTCATTGTCTCCATGGGAATGGCCACATTGACGCCCCTAAGAAGGGTGGCGTCACCCGAGCATTGGGGTTCTGTATCAGGCGCGTCGTCTAATAACTGGCAAGCATAAGGCTTGGACACTTCCTTAGTGGCCTCTTGAGAGGCCTGAACCCTGGAGCAGGTCTGTACCATGTGCACATTGTTGACAAGGACCTGATGGAGCGCATTCCCCAAAAAATCAGTGTCAGGCGTAAAGAGTAGGTCAGGTGGAACATTTGTGGATTGTGTGGATGTAGAGAGCTCCTCCTCTACTCCACACTGATTTTTCCCTGTACTTCAGGTTCCAAGGGGGGCAGCGCGTGTATACCCGTCTTTGAGTTGCAAATGGAGGCGTAATGGCCCTTCCAGTTGCAACAGTGACAGATTACCTTAGTGATATTGGGTTTTGATGGGGACTTGTTGTTGATGGGAGCCTCCAAGCGTCCTGGATAGTTGGAGACTGGGTGGGGCTTTGATCCAGTGTTGGGGGGTCCAAAAGTGTCACCACACTGGCGTAAGTAACATACCATGCCGTCTAGGGTGCAGTTGTCCTGGAAAGCTGGCATGAGAGCTTGGTACAAGGCTTTGTAGGGCTTTACTGTGGCACATAAAGCTATATGGGCGTCATGCACGGTCAGGGACCCTGAGCCAGTGAGGATCTGTGCCTCAAGATAGAAACAGTTGGCAAAGTCAGTGATTGTCTCTTCTTTTCTAAAGATAATCATCAAGAACTCATTATTCCTCTCAGTAACCAGAGCAATGCTATCAAATTTGTATAAGAGCGCTTTCTTTGCCGCTGCATACAACCAATTGTGTTTGGGCATGTGCGGGATGATTAGATCAGTAATAGCTGCATCCAATTGATTGAGTAGTGTGGTTGTTGTAAATTGCGCAATTAATGCTATTTTGATATGGTCTTTGAATATTGATAGCTGCAAAGATTTGACTAGGTTTGCTTTTGATTTTGGATACTCCTTGCCTTCTGTAAATGGGTCTGGTTCAATATCCACCCATTCCAGATTATTGTACCTGTCTGTGATTGATCCTGGTATGAACTCATCCCAACATGACCCCCTCAGCCACTCTGTCTTCATAATGAGTGATCATCATTCCTTGCCTACTATTTAAAGTAGAATCATTATTCCTAATAAAACCAAGTTTATCCACATTTGCGTTGGCTTTAATAATATTCAAGCTTTTCCTGTCCTTTCTGCCAAAAGGACTTTTACATCTTGTTTTTCAGGAAATTAAGGTATGAGTCCTTAATTTTGCCCTGAAGGCTAACCCAAGGCTAGCTTTGAACCTCAAATCTTTTTTTTATAAAGATTTCCTGCCGTGTCCTCTTGGATGTTGTTCCCAGGAGCCAAACACAACAAAATGGTGCTCACTACAGGGGCTACAAGCCCCTCAGTTACCCTGTTCCCATGCACATTCTCTGGTCCTTCTCCCTTTGTTTCTGAAGTACCCAAACAACCTAAAGTCTCTAGTCCCCCTCTAGAAGAAGACATCACCAATGCCCCCTCAACTCATATGGTATTGGTTCTGTCTCCTGGGCCCACATGGACCCCCTTTCAGCTTTCTCTCTCAATTACAAGCAAGCTTGTGCTGCCACCAGCTCCCTTCTCCCTTCTGGCACTGTGGCAATGCACACTATCCCTGGCCCCTGTCCTGGGTACGCTTCTGAAGACCTGTACTCCTTCCTTTTGGACTTTGGTCTCCCCCCTTGCTGATGGAATCCATGGATAAAATTGGCGTGTTGGTCAAACAGTTCATCCAACCTGCCCTAGTTCACCATCAACTTGCCTTAGGATCCCAGAATCAACTATTGAATGCTGTAGCCACCGCCGTCTCAAATAACCATGCTTGAAATATGGCCTATCAAGAATGGTCCCACAGTCTCTTTGTGTGTGTTTCCAACAACCAGCGTGATTTACTGGCATTGCAGAAGTACTTAACCTCCTCCCTGAACTCCCTTTGTTCCTTTCTCCCTGGATATATCAAGGACCAACTATGCAAATTGGATGAGCATCAGGCAGCGTGACGTGAGCAAATTGAGGCCTTTCTGCTAAACCATTGTCAGGACTTTGAGACTCTGGTTAGTGAACTTAATCAATTCAGGGAGCATGTCAACTTGCAACTTGAATTGGTAGGAGCTCATGTTGATAATTGGGGCCGCTATCTACAGCATCAATACAGTCTAGATAAGGCTGCACTAGGCAACACTCTATACCAGGTGCAAAATTATTTAGATGATAGGGTAGCGTCTATTGAGGTGACTCCTCCCGCTCCTCCTGTCAAGACCCCATCTGATTTTGAAACCAAGGTATGGGAGGCAATCACCAAACTCAAGGCTACCACTTGACGTCAAGCTTCTGTTCAGAACCCCCTCCAGTCAAACCTATGCCTGACCCTTGTATTGCCTCCCTCACTGATAAGGTGGCTACCTTGCAAGGCAAAATTGAGTACTTAAGACAGCATCTCTCTAATTCTGAGGGTTTGTCATCTGAATCTGAAGATAAAGATGAAGAGGAAAGTGAAGGTGAAGGTGAAGTTGTTAATACTCCTGCTCATGGCAATCATGGGAGTTGCCCTTGTTTAGAAGGTCAACCCTGGGTCAACTGCGCACGTGCACTAGATCAGCTTGCAGAAGTGACAAATGATGTAGCTGATAGGCAAGACACATTGGAAAGAGAGGTACAAAACCTCTCCTGCTTTACCAAGACACTGAATGGACAAGTTGTCCCTTTGTTTGCGCAGACCACTTCCCTGACCACTTGTCTCAATGGGATTGCTGGCACTTTGGCGGTACAAAAAATTAAGATTGAAAAATTTGGAACTGCTGCAGCCACTGCTAGGGATATTAGTGGACAGAACAGCTCTACCTTGGATACCCTAGAAGAAAGCCTTTGACTCCTCTGGGCCAGACAACTTTCTGCCAAATCCAAGTTTGAAGGCAACCCTCATATTAATGTCCTCAACCCTGGTAAAAACAGTCATTCCACATCCTTGTCCATTGACCCTAACTACAAACCAACCTTAAAGCAGATATTTGATCCAAAACCTCTACCATTGCCGCCTTTCTAACCATTTACAAAAATGCAATGCGTAGGGCTACTGACAAACTCAAAAAGGAACATATCATCACCTGTCTCCATCCCACTTGCCAAGAAGTAGTAGTCCCCAAGCTCCCCTCCATTGTAACTTGGGAGGACATGAAGCGCCTCCTTATTGAGGAGTTTGGAGGAAATCTCAGCTTGGATGTCAAAAAAGATGCATCTATGCACATTGCCTTTAAGCCCAAGGAAACCCTGGCTGAGTTTGCAGATTGTTTCTACATTGAAGGCCAGCAGTTAATCACTAGCTAACAGTTAACTCCCCGGGAAGCCTACACAACTTGTTCAAATGCTTTGAAGGTAAACCAGCTTCTATGCCTACACTTTAAGGCACACAAGGCTTCACTCATCTCCATGAAGAGCATTAAGACGCTCTTGCAAGATATGCATTTGACCCATGGAGGTACAGTGGTACGTGAAAATAAAGCCAACAATGCTGGGACTACCTCTTGTATGCTGCGCATTATGACCCTGGGTGCTGGTGGACAGGCTAAGAGGCAAGGTTGTCATAACTGTGGCCAAATAAGGCACCACTTGCGTACTTGCACTAATCCCCAAGTAGAAAGTTGTGATCCTAAGGAACAGGAAGGAAAAGAGAGGTCAGCTTAGAAACAGAGACATTCTCTGCTGACCAATCTCCCCCGTCTCCCCCTGATCCTCCGTCTGATGAAGAAGCTCCCTCTTCCTCTGGCCCCACTATCCTTCATCTGTTTCACAATCTCTCCAGTAATTCAGAGCCTAAAGATTCTGATAGTGAAGATTCTGATAGTTATGGCTATTCTGTCTTGGCTGTTCTGGAAACTATCTCTGTCCCATATAAGCTTTGCTCTGGGAAGACCACCACCACTTCCCAAGTACCTGCAAGTGAAGTTAAATCTATGGGAGCTCTCCCTTACCTAGCTCAAGCCCATCAACCTCCTGTCTTGGTCAATTCTTCTGAGGAAGCAGCCAAGCTAGCCAAAGCTCTCTTCCATAATGTAACCGTATCTCTCCCGCTACAGACTGTATGTAAGGAGATTCCTGTGTTACAGTGCATGCTAGCTAAATGGGAAAAGGAGCTAGAGGCTGCGCAAGATGTGTTGGCAGTCTTGCCTCCCTTTGGGAAAGATACAACCCGTGTGGAAGTATCAATCCAAAAGGTTAAGATCAAAGCCATCTTTGACACGGGTTCACCAGTCAATGTAGTGTCTTAAAAACTGATGGAGAAACTTAAGTTGGCCCCTGACCTCAACTACACGCAGTTGTATGGCACAGCTGGCATGGCACAAACATGGGCCATTGGTGCCTACTCTGCTCTACCCATGAGGTTTGGAAAACTCCTCATTGCTTCCCCCGCTGTAGTCCTTGAGAACAAAAGCTATGAACTCTTGGTTGGTGCTCAATTCCTCTGAGAATATAACGGGATTGTAAACTTACAAGATGGATACCTTTTGCTCTTAGGATATGAGGTTCCTTTGATTTTTGAGGAACCTCCACACCTCCCATGAAGACGTCTTAAAACTTGCATGCTTGAGTACCCTACAGGTATCTTCTCTCTTAAGTATAGGACTCACTCCTCTAACATGCGCACCCCTCCTCTTTCCTGCCCTGCAGAAGAAGAGGTACCTCTGCTAGCACCTGCGGCTGTTACCATCCCCCCTGTGCTCTCAAGTGGTGATTGATTCCCAGATTTATTATGAGCTACCTGAAAAGTCTTTCTTAGAAATTTACTCACTGGAATCCCTAAGTTGTAAAGAGCCCTGACTGTGGCCTGGGATTCTAGATTGAACCCACAAAGAGCCCGTACAATTACTGCTTGCCAACCTGATGGCCCTGCCCATGCAGGTGACCCAAGGCCAGGTTGTAGGGCATGGTTGTATACTGGGAGAAGAACAAGTGGCCTCCCTCTACCCTTTTGGAACTTTCAGTGATTTCAATCTACCTGAAGACAATCCTCAAGTTCTCTCCTTGTTCACTGCTGCTGATTTCCCCCAAATGTCTCCTGTTCAACAAAAAGATGTGTTGGACCTGCTCAATCAGTTTAGCAACATCTTTGCCTCTGGACCTACAGACTATGGCCTAGCTAAAGGAGTCATCTATCAGAATGATACAGGGGATGCACCCCCTTTTTGTGCCAAACCATACCGCCGTATTAGGATGGAGGATGCTCAAGTGTCTAAAAAAACTTGAGCAACTTCTGGACACTGGGTTACTGGCTCCTTCCCAAAGTCCTTGGGCTTCCCTGTTACTGATTCTCAAGAAGAAAGATGGCGGACATTGCATTGTAATGAACTATTGCTGCCTGAACTCTCTCACTAAGAAAGACTCATACCCCTTGCCCAGGATTGACAATGCTCTTTTATGGCTGGGTGGTTCCAAGTTTTTCTCAGCCATGGATCTAGCTTCTGGATACTGGCAAGTTGAATTATCTCCTGAAGATTGAGAAAAGGCTGTGCTTATCACTTCAGAAGGCCTTTTTGAACCCACTTGTATACCCCAGGGGCTCTGTAATGCCCCTGCTACATTCCAAAGGGCTATGGACTCTATCCTACGAGACCTAAAGCTCTCTTGTGTCCTTGTGTACCTTGATGACATCACTGTATTCAGCTCTACCTTTACCAACCATTTAGACTACCTCAAGTCTGTCTTCATCAAGATTTGCAAAGCTGGCTTGAAACTCAAACCCTCCAAGTGCTCCTTCTTTAAGGAATGTCTTGAATTCTTAGGTCATGAGGTCACTCAAACTGGAATCTGCCCCATGAATAACAAGGTGAAAGCCATTGAAAAGATGCTACCTCCCACAAATCTTTGAGAGTTTCAAGTATTCCTTGGCATGATGGGCTACTATCAACAGTTCATACCTGATTTTACTGAACTGAGTGAACCCCTTGTCCAGTTGCTTTGCAACGTCCCCTTTGAATGGACAGATAGCCAACAACAAACATTCAAAGTGTTGAAGGCCAAGCTCAAAGAGGCTCCTATATTGGTCTACCCTGATTATGATAAAGAGTTCATCTTGTATACTGAAGCTAGTGGAGTAGCTGTGGGTGCCATCCTTGCCCAGCTTGACAATGAAGGCGTGGATTGACCTGTAGCCTACTCTTTGCGGGTCCTCAATAAGCACAAGAAAAACTACGGCGTCACTGAGAAGGAATGCTTGGCGGTGCTGCAAGCGGTAAAACAGTTTAGGCACTACATTTATGGGGCCCACTTCACAGTGGTCACAGATCAATCCTCTCTCAAATGGCTGCAACAACTAAAGGAGCCTGAAGGTCAATTAGCGTGTTGGGTTCTGCATCTACAAGGATACAATTTCACTGTGATACACTGTCCTGGGGCCCAACATCAGAATGCTGATGGCCTGTCAAGGATCCCAATCCTAGCTATCCATCCCGCTGACGCTGATTGTCTATACAAGTTAATAGGGTATCCTGACTCTTGAACCATTGAGCCAGAAGAAATTTGCTTGGCACTACAGACCCTATCCAAGGACACTATATTTTGTGATAGGCAGCTCTTTAAAAAGGTCAACAATGCCTAGCTACCCTACGTTCACCCTAGCATGAGGATAGCCATCATCCTCCAAGCGCATATAGACACTGGCCATGGAGGCATAGCAAAGACTCATGACTGGTTGTGCAAAAACTTCTATTGGAAAAACATGCGCCTCCTGATCCCTGATGTCCTTGCCTCCTGTCATTCCTGTCAGCTCCAACACCCTTGCCCGTCCCAACACCAGTTCAAACTCATCCTCCAAAGCATGCCTTTCACACAGTGAGTATTGATGCTGTTGGGCCTTTCCCTTGGTCTAGGTTGGGATGTTGGTTTATCTTAGTTGCCGTAGACCATTTTAGCAAATGAGTTGAGGCCAGATCAACAAAAGATATAACTGCTAAGACCACGGCTACTTTCTTGCTGCAAGACATTTTCTATTGACATGGCTGCCCTCAAGTCCTTCTTTCTGACAATTGTACCAACTTTAATGCTCGCCTCATCACTTCTATTGTCAAAGCTATGGGGACCCACCAATTGTTCTCTGCGCTGTATAACCCCTCAACCAATGGAACTGTCAAACAAGCAAACTTCACCCTTGTGTCCATAATGAGGAAGCTTACACTCTCTGACGCTGCCAATTGGGATATGTTTCTCCCTGCTGCTCTCTTTGCTTACCAACTCAGTAGACATTGAGTGACTGGTCAGTCCCATTTTGCCATGCTGTATGGGCGTGAAGCCACTACCCCCTCAATCTTGGGACCCCCCTTGATCAAATTTGATGTGTCTGCAAATCCTGAGGCCCATGTTAAAAACTTAACCAATTGTATCATCAACATATAATCAACAGCTTATTCCACTGCTTACAAGGTCAAAGCTCTGGAGCTCTCCCTGTCTAATGCTTCTAGAGCTCCCCTCCCTGAGTATCAAATAGGTGATCTAGTTCTCTACTACCAGAATTGTACAGGTGGTAGAGCTCATAAGCTGGATTCCCTCTGGGTTGGGCCCTGTGAGGTCACCTTTAAGAAAAGTGTTGAGTATACCGTGAAACTACTGTCTTCTGGACGTCCTTTTGCCTGTGTTCACTCCAAATTTCTCTGTTAATATCAACTCCCTGTGTCTAATATTGAGGGGGGAGATGCCGTAAATTGTGCAATTAATGTTATTTTGATATGGCCTTTGAATATTGATAGCTGCAAAGATTTGGCTGGGTTTATTTTTGATTTCAGATATTCCTTGCCTTCTGTAAATGGGTCTGGTTCAATATCCACCCATTCCGGATTATTGTACCTGTCTGTGATTGATCCTGGTATGACCTCACCCCAATGTGACCCCCCAGCCACTCTGTCTTCCTAATGAGTGATCACTGTTCCTTGTCTACTATTTAAGTAGAATCATTTCCCCTAATAAAGACAAGTTTATCCACATTTTTGTTGGCTTTCATAATCTTCAAGCTTTTTCCTGTCCTTTTTGCCAAAAGGACTTTCTCTTCTTATTTCCCAGGAAGTTAAGGTATGTGCCCTTAATTTTGCCCTGAAGGCTAACCCAAGGCTAGCTTTGAACCTCAAATCTTTGTTATAAAGATTTCCTGTTGTGTCCTCTTGGATGTTGTCCCCAGGAGCCAAACACAACAGTGGTGGCCTTGTCTTGGTCATTGGCCCCTTACATAGATATCTCAAAAATATGGATGAAGGTGTGTACATTGCCCTTAGGATCAAACTTGGGCAAGTTCATTGGCTTGAATTATGTAGGGGTTTTGGCTTGGGGACAACGGCAAGGGGGATACTCTTTGCAGCAGCTTTGGTCAAAGAAGTTGGTATAAGAGCTCCTGGATGGGCCAGTCTCCTTGGGGGCTTGTGGGGTATCAACAGGTGTGAGAGGGATGGCAAAGGCTCGTGGGAGGCTTTGGCGGCCTGAGGAGGATGAGGTAGCCCTGTTGTTGTATACTGAACTGGAGGTGGGCTGTAGCATGGCGCTTTCTTCAGAAGGCATTGCAGAAAGGCCAGGTCCTCAAAAGTCTTGGCCAGTGCAGGGGCATCTGGTGTCCACCAACTCATCCCGAGTATCTGCTATATCTATCTCTGCATTTTGGAGGGAAGAACAAAGGCACTCAATCAGCCTGGCACACAGGACCATTCCTTTGCAGAAGTCTTTTATGGCAGCACGCTGGGAGGCAGAGCGCTCATCATGTCCCCTCAGTTCAGCTCGTAATTCCTCAAGCTCAGCCTTGAGGGAGGCAATACTCTGCTCTCCTTTGTCACTACCCGCTTCATTTTCCAAAACATCTCATTATTTGTGGCCGCAATATCCTCTACTTGTTGCTGTACTTGGTTAAGTTCAGAACGGCTGTGACCCTCAGTGGTTGAGTCCTTGGCGAGTTGGGATGAAAATTCCTGGCGTAGCTGAGAGACCTCTTCTTGAATGATTTCCTTTATATGGTTGTCATATTGTATGAAGTCATCTTGGAGTGCCGGAACCTCAGCCTTGGCAGCATTAGCAATATTACTGGACTCCTCATTCTCCTGCCAAGCAAGGCGTTGCACCTTGTTGATATTCTCAGTATTGTTGGCAACCTTCTTGTTCAGGTCACACAGGCAACTACCTTGTTGCTCCAGGGATGTGTCATGCTTGGCAAGAAGGTAATTCATGTTGCTCTTGATTATGTGAGCCCCTGCTACATATTTTTCAATGGCTATGGCGTGGCGGGTAACGTCTCAGGCCCAGGCAGGCCCCAACCCAAAATTCTTCAGAGTCAATTCTATTACATGCACCAAGCAACTATTTAACTGGTGGGTGAGGTTCTCTAGCTGGCAGGCCATAGTGGCTTGATTTTCCTTGTTGGCTTAAGTGTAAGCTTGGATTTCCTCAAACCCAGAGTCCAATTGTTGTACTAGCCAGTCCTGGTAATGGTGTTGGCACTCTGCATACATAACCAGGTCTCAAAGCTCCAAGTGATGTTGGGCTTGAACTCCCAGTAGTAGATGTAAAGCGGGGTGGACAAATCCTTGCAGAAAGTTGGTTGCCCTCTTGAGGGTGGGAAAACATATGAGGTTCCCTTTATCAGTTGCCAGATAACTACAAAATATAGCCATGAGGCGTTGAGCCTTGGGATGTTGGTGGAAGAGGGACAACTGGGTATTGACGGGCTCCTGGCTAAGCTGATATCCAAGGAAAAGTCCAGAGGCCACTGATGCCAAGTCTTGGCAATTGACCAGGGTAAGATGTGCCAGTGGTACCACAGGAACTCCAGTGTACTGGCAGGAAGAAAGTACGGGTAGGTCTTCTACGTTGATCACATTCTCCTGCTGACAGAAAAGCTGGTTTATCTTGACGTTGCTGGTTTCCATTACCAAGTAACGTTCCCCAAATACAAAAAGGTCTTTGGGAATAGAAGGAGGTGCTTCAGACTTGGAGGACAAAGGTTGGTTGGAGTGTGTGGTGCCCCTGTAGTGAGCACCACTTGTTGAAAATTGGCATACACCAGCAGATTCAACAGAAGAATTAAAAGGCAGGGGCACACACTCACTATGTGCCTTTGAATGTGAAGATTCTGAAGACATTGACCAATTTGGGTTGTAATAAATTTTATTGGGTCCTATACAAGTAGGTATAAAAATTCTGCCCCTTGGCATTTACTGCCAACGCCTTATATAGGGGTATTCCCATATTACTAATCACCAGTCACTGGCAATGTCTTCTAGGACATTTCAGCGCACTGTAGAGTCTGGGTTGGGTTGGCAGAAAAAGGGACAACCTTCTATTTTAGGGCGCAATCCTGCAATAACTAGCACAAGAACACTCCTGCTAGACATTAATCAGTGATCATTTTTAAGATATACAATTACTTCTATATCTAGTTCTAACAAGAAATTGAATAGGCCATTTGAATTGACCCTGGCGTCTTGGCGTTATTTTCTCTCCAAGCTGGCGCCTCGGCGCTTTAGTGTTAGTTATTGCGGCGCTCTGGCGCTTGCAATTAATTGTGTTGGCGCCTCAGCGCTTGATGTAAATTATTGAGGCGCTCTGGTGCTCGCAAATAATTGTACTGGCGTCCTGGCGCTTGATGTAAACTAGAGCGGTGCTCTGGCGCCAAGAATAATTAATTCCGGTGCCGTGGCACTTGTTATTTAAGGTAGCGGTGGCATGGCGCAATATTCCTTGACAACAATGTCATGGTTCACTAATCACATATTTAATTATATGGTAAGTTGACACTAATTTCCGGAAGGGTAATTGATTGGCCCTGGTTAATTTTCCATAGTCGCCTAATGAATTAAGCTTTTCACAATCCCTGGTCAACAATTCTTCACAATGATTTAGCTAAGAATTAAATTGTAGGGAATTTAGTGCAGCAGGTTAACTACAGGATGCATTTCAAATAAAAGTTAGACCAGGGAATAATTGATTTTTATTGAGTAAAATTTTGGGAAGACTCAACTCTTAAGAGTTGAAACAGTGAAAATTATTCAATATATATCAAAATTTGACTAAGCAATACCACCTGGATCCTTAGCTCCTATTTTTTCTGCATTGCCAAGTGAGTATCTAGTCCAGGTTGCAAAGAACCCTTGAGCAACCAACTTCTGATGACCATGCTGATAAATAAGATCATATCAGGTGACCTTTAAATTATGTCAATTTATCAAAGTCAGCTTAAAAGAAGGGGTTGGATTCAACTGGCAAACCAGAGAAGCTGTAACCCATTTTTGATCAACTGTTTGATTCAAGTCCGTTAAATCAGTCAATTTTGTTAAAGGTTTCCCAGCTTTTTTAGCTTTCCTACTTGGCTAAATAATCCCTGGAATTATGGAGCTTACTGTGACATTCATGACCAGCTGGGGTAAAACATGTTTTTTTCAGAAATTCTTGTTCAGCTTGATATTGATTTACAGGTTCATCCAGAGATTTGTCTCTGTAGTGCCAAAATTAGTACTTTTTTATGCCAGAATCTTGTCTGGGCTCTTAGAGTAGTTTAAGATTTTTGAATATTTCTATAACAAATTAACATTAAGAAAACCAAGTCTTACAACTATATGAAAATAAAAACCTGGGCCATGAAATATTTAATTTAACCAAAACCAGAAAGCAAGGCCAAACCAGGAAATGTATTTTTAAATGCAAAAAATAGTGAACCTGATGATGAGATGAAAGCAAACAATATTTTTTGAAACTCATAAATAATTAAATTTAACAATTTAAAACCTAAGTTAAGGATAGAAACAAACACAAAAAAGCCAAAGCTACCATGAAATCTATCATAAAATCACTACCAGTCCCAATTTTTCCAGACACAGCTTTGAATAGCCAACCAGGAACTTAGCAGCAATTTTGATTTGTTAAACTGGATGACACAAATCACTTCAGATCCAATCAGACCAAAAATACATGCTTTTTGGGACCCAAACAGCCAAACTTGAACCAAAAACAACCAATAAAAGAGTTCAGCCAAGCTCCAAGGTGTAACTGTAGACTTCTCAAGACAAGCAAGTGTTGCAACTGAACCAACAATAGTTCTTTTTTATTGGGGAATACAACAGTCCAATAGAAAGGACAATAATAAGATAAGGTTTATTGGTTGTTATTGTGACTAATATACTATACAGGGAAAGCCACAAGGCCGCCAGGGGGTGGCACAGTGGCGGGTTCCATATAAGGTTTGGAACAGTGGAATACTTGCACAGGGATCAGTGTGTTGAATTGGCAGCGCTCCTAATTAGGAGATAGTGCTCATAATTTGACATTACCATCAGATTGATCCATGCTGTTAGACATGTCAAGGGGTACTCATCAAGCGCCCCCTGTGTATTGTGAGATATGTTAGCGGGCAAGGATAGAACCTCAGTTGCAACACATGATAAATATAGTAAGTTAGGTTATTTGAGTGATATAACCAAACAAGTTGAAAATTGGTTATATAGCTATATTGAAGTATTTTCACATTGTATAGCTAATATCATACTTTATAACACAAAACTCAAGCAAATATAGGATCCCTTAAGTCAACTTTGGTGCCTTGAACTTTCTTGTATTGTAATTGAAGTGCTTAACCTTATGGGTTTGTGATATCCGATTTATCCTTAAGCACACAGAAAGTTCTTATATCTTTTTTATAAAAGCTTTTAAAACACTTATAATGATACCTTTGGCTTAGAGATAATTTCTTTCAAGCTTAAATTATAGATAATCGAAAAAAGTTTCAAGAGTCATAAGGCTCTCTCCATTCTGCTTAAGAGCCTCTTATGTGATCTAAGTTCTAAAGCTTATTTTTGCTATTTTATTTTAAAACATTATCCTCCGCTTTAAGTAAGATTATGTAATTTTGTGACTGTTTTTATTTTAAACTACTTTAGGAAAAATAAAAAGGAGTAAGCACATAATATCTGTCCGAGTTAAAAACACAAGTCACTTTAAAGTCTAACTTGATCTCTGGGCAACCCTAATTCGATAAGCTTATTAAAGGCAGATGCAAAATCCTTAAAGAAACGTTCCTTATCGCTAGCATAGATATCAACCCACTTTCTCCAAGGCTCCTCAAGCATAGCCATATCGGTTGGCAACATCATCAGCTCACCATCTTCATCTTCAAATTGTTCAGGGCCATCCCACTTGCGCTTTCTCCACTTCTGCCGAGTAAGCTGAATAAAGCTGCATATTTAGAAGACAATAAGGATTTTAGGCTTACTATTGGTTTGAGAACCTGATGGGGTTGTGCACCCATTTTCCTTCGAACCCTGAGCGGTCGGTGTGACAACGACCACTAAAGATAAGTTAGAGGAATGTATATATCTAGATCTTACAGAACATGGCACCCCACAAGGGCAACTGTTTCTTGAGTAGAAAAATCTCATTGCTTCACAGAACACTTCTTTGACGTGCTGAGAGCCCTGTGAAGCGTCTGGAAGACGTCCATGAGCAGGACAAAGATTTTTGTCTTTAATATCGGTCCTGCCTATTGAAATTAAGGATTAAGAAACAGTTGCTCGTACCTGGCTTCCAAGGAATAACTGGCCCTCCGAGTTTCTCGACGGCAACTGCACCCGCAAGTCTGGGCAAATGAGATAAGCCCAAATATTCGAAGCTTACGTATATAAGTCGGAGTGGGTAATCCAGTTATGTTTTTCATAAATCGGCTTTAATTTCTAATTTTATAAGCATGGGTATCTTTTCTCAAAATACCTCAACCGCAATATGAAGACCAGCATTTGCAGGATCATTGTTTGCAATGGATAGAAGGCCGGTACAGATTCCTCCAGGGATATTATGTCCATTGACAAAAGTACCACTAGCATGCCAAGCTATTTATAATTGAGATATGATTTGATATATTCCTTACCTAATCTCACAAAAAGAGGGCCGTAACTTCCATCTATAACCATAAATAAGAGTATTAAGCAGCTGCAAACCTTCATAATCCGTATTGGTTTCGAGGAAATGGATGATATCCTTCTTTACAGGAATGTATTTTTCAGGAAACTTGTACATTAGAGCAAAGCAAGTAAAAGTAAGGCTGAAGGTACTTAAGATCTTAGATCAAGATGATCAGCTTGTACCCAATGACCTCTCAGCTCACAGTCGCTTTAATTGGAAAATACCAGCGCCGTAAACAGACACTTTAATTTGCTAAGTTGTACATGTGAAGTCATACCATATCCATGACTGCTTCCAAGGATCAGAATTCGGCCTCCACCTCCTTAGATTTAACCACCCGTTTAAATTTCACGCCATACATACCTACATTTATACGGAGGATGATACCGTCACCATTTCAAAATTCACTTATATCCCAATAAACCCCCAATCTTCTGAATTTAATACACAGCATTACTTCAGCATCCCTCAAAACTCAGCCACTAGTATTATCATATTCGTTCACAACCCGTTTAAATTTAGAGACAAGAGGTATCCAAGGGTTGTAAACATTCAATAATTTATACAAAAATCAAAGCCAAATGATATTTATTAGTTTAACAAAGTGAGTCTAATAACTCTCCAGAATAAACAATATTTAAGATAAAAGTGATTTTTAAATAGAAACATGATAAGCACATATAAATGCACCCAACACAAAATTTTTGTGTGGGTCTAAAAGATAAAAGAATGTGAATACTGGGGCCAAAATGTGCACTCTATTGTGACAAAAAAACACTAACGACAGATGATTGGGCTGAGAATCTACTGAATTTTAAAAAAGAAAATCATAAAAAGAGTTTATTGAATATATTATAAAAATCTAGAGATAAGTATATATAGCTTAGAAAAATAAGTTTACATTATGGATGAGATGATTTTTTTGAAAATATTGAAAAGTAAATTTAAGACATCAAAATAATATAAATGGGGTATTTACATTAATTTAATGACTATTTACTTATATTAAACTTGCCAGGGTCCTGTCAAACCCTTTAAGATTTTTTGCTGTACTGGCCAACTTGGGAGTTAAAGGTGATAAATGCACTTAATCAAATTTGCCAAAGAAATGCAGACTAATTAATTATTTTATTAATTTTTCAAATTTTTTAAAAAATTGATATTTTACCAACTCAATTGTGAAATTTGCCTCAGCCAGGAATAAAAACTCAATTAGATGCAAGAGACCATCAAAATAATCATGAATCAAAAAATTTAGTCCTCTTTTTTGGATTAAAATATAAAAAAGCAAGCATCAATTAGAGATCTAAGCCTTTTCTGGTGGTTAATATTTCTCTCATCAACTTAAGTAGCATCTCTCTTTTGTTTTTCTCACTTTACTAGTGAAAATCTGTCAAAGGTAGACAATCAAGAGAATTTTTTACAAATACAATTCCAAACTAAAAGTATTTTTTTCATTTTCACATTGATCTTAAATTAATAAAGTGATTTATGATCCCTAAAATAAGATGTTATTTATCTGCTGTATAATTTATGTTTTATTCAATCCTTCTGGATAATAAGTATCATAAAGAGGTTACCAAAAAACGTAAAATATATTGGATTACAGCCAACATCAATATGTATAATGAAACCTTATACCTGAAGTACATTAATAATCTTTGTATTACCAGAACCTTCATCAACTTAAATTATAACCAAGCCTATTTTATATATTTTGGGGCTATGATCATTAGCCTTTCCTTTATTTTACAAATAACTTTTTACTATTAAGACTTTTAAAGAAGATAATAAAATTTTAGTAGAATGCTCTTATATACAACTCTTTTAGTTTAGATTCAGAAAAAATGAAAAATATTAATACCATCCTATTATAGCTTATTTGTGTTGAAACAACAGGATCAATCCCTCAAGGTTTCAACTAAACAAGCTTGTGACCCACAATCCAACTTCCCAGTGACCCAAAGTCAAATGCAGAAGTCAACACAAAAAATTTAAAATCCAGCAACATGACCAAATGACAATACCTGTACAGTGTATGGCTTGATTCAGCGCTTAAATCCTTGCAAGGATCAAGCCACTCATCCAACCATCCAACCAAGTGATCTTCATAAACATGTGCCTAATATCCCAATTCACAATAACTATACAATATTTATCTCTCAATAAAAAATATTATCTAGTTTCTAATTATTTCCCCCTTGCAACTTTGCTAAAACAGCACAGTTTTGAAATTAGTAGCACATGTAGGGTTTTCATTCTATCTTTTTTTTCAAAACTTCTCATGTTGTCTGTACTTGATGCAGCCAACAAATACTCAATAGAATCATGTCTGGCCTCCTGATAGACTAGACACTGTACACACCTGGTTCCAATATACCTGATGGGTTTTTCCTCTACCAGAACATGGTAGTCCCGCTCTCCGCCTTCAACACCTTGTCAGCCCAGTGTTTCTTCCAAGCACCTGCTGTTACCTCTCAAGTGACTGATGAAAGCATCATGCCAGCCTACGTAGCCCAGAGACTCCAAAGTACCACCTTGGAACCTTTTGCTGAAGCCAATGACAACAATATCACAGCATGGATCCAATGTGCCCAAAGCAAACTGGCCCAAATAGGATGCCCACACCATTTTTGGATTGCAGAGATCTCCACTAACTGACTCATGATGCTGGCACCTGGTGCAACAAGTGACATGAAGAATACACCAAGAAGAATTGGAACACTTTCAAACAGGACTTCTTGGTAATATTTGTGCTAAAGAACACTGCACTTATGATCATACACCAAGTAAAAAATCTAACCCAGACTGGCACAGTGAAGAAGCTCACCTGCGCCTACAAGAAACTCCACATATGTGCCCCCTCTGACATGGCCTTTGACATTCCAGCTACCCACCTCATGTACTATAATACCCTCAAGTTGCATGTAACAAGACACATTAACCTGGATCAAGTAACCAATCTGCAAAGCTTCTACTGTAAACTGGAGAAAGCAGAACAAACGTACAACACCCTGCACAAGGCGCAAACTGGGAAAAGAGAAAGACCTAAGAACTCTCACCCCCAGGAACATTCCAGCCATCCTCTGCCTAACAAGAATAACAGTTCAAGCAACAAACCTTTGGGCTTCAATGGCCATAGCAACAGGAATAACTTCAGTCCAGTTGTCTCACTTCAGAGTTACCAGCACTCAGGATAACCAGTATGAGGGAAAAGCCTGGGAAGAGCATTAAGCAATCCAAGCTCTCCCTGCCAATTTTCTGCCTTTTTCTAACAATGAGTACTGCCCCAAAGACGTGGATTAGTGCCCTATGATCTAGGCTCTCTCAGGAGATCAAGTACTCTACATCATAGTCAGACATTCTAATGAACTGATGTCTTATCTTTTCTGCTTTTGAAGTTATACAGGCTCAGCACTCCTGGACTCAGGAGCAGACCATACCCTTGTCAATAGCAGCTTTGTGAACAAGTTCAAACTAATCACCAATCCTTTGTGGATTAAGAGCATGGTTTTAGCTGATGAACCTCACATTACTGTTACCTGGGAAACTTCTCATTTTTCATCACACTAGAGAACCTCCACTCCACCATCTAAGGACCAGTCATCAATTTCCCAGGATAGATGTTGTGCTGGGACTAGACTGACTGCAAAAAATAACCCCCATGTGGACCGGGCCACCTCAGTATTGACCATCAAACAAAAATGAGTCAAGCATCAAATTTACCCTGATACAATAGACCAACTTCTTTGGGACCACATTTTTGTACGTATTACAGAGACCCAAAAAAGGACAACCTCAAGGCAATTGACTAGGAATTCTTCCAGTACAAGGTCATACACTTCAAGGACCAAAAAGATACTGTCACCCCTCAGGATCAGGACATGATGGCCTGCCATCCAGAGATCTTTAAGGAAGCTCTTCCAGGGCTGCTACCCAAAAAGCACATATAACATACTATCTAACTCAAGGGCGCAGTTCCCAAGGCACACCCCATATGCTACCTCACACCCAATGAGGATGACACACTTTGTGCCTACCTTAAAGAAGCTCTGGAGAAGAAACTCATCCGGTCTTCACAATCACCCTTTGGGGCTGCCGTATTCTTTGTAGCAAAGAAAAATGGTTCCCTCAGGTTATTCACCAACTACTGCACAGTAAACAAGGTCATCATCAATAATTGCTACCCTCTCTCACTCATTGACAACCAATTTGATGCCCTAGGCAGGGCAAACATCTTTTCTAAGATTGACCTGACTGCTGGATACAATCCAATTTGCATTAAAGAGGAAGATATCCCAAAAACAGCATTATGTACCAAATATGGCTTGTACAATTGTATTGTCCTGAACTTTGGAATGACTAATGCTCTGTCAACCTTAGTCATGCTCACAAATGAAAACTTTGCACTAAAAATTTAAAAGCGCGCTCTGTTATACTTAGATGATACCATTGTATATAGTCCCACTATTGAGCAACACCACAATGATCTGGAGACAGTGTCTGCAACCTTGGCACAACACAAACTACTTGCCAAGCCATTCAAGTGCCAGTTCTACCATAAACAACTCCCCTTCTTGGAGCATGTGGTATCCAAGGATGGCATCAAACCTGACAAACAAAAGATCCAAGCCATATGCAAGATGCCACCACTCAAGGACAAGAGAGAACTTAGAACCCTCCTAGGCATGATAGCCTATGTTTGCCAATTCATTCCAGACTGAAGCATTCTCACTGCACCACTTTCTGCCATCACAGGTGTCAAGTCTAAATTTTTGTGGAACCCTCAACAAGATGTCTGTTTTTGCCACTTAAAATAGAAGTTGGTATCCATCCTCATTCTACAATATCCCAAAAGAGACAGGGATTTACCAGGTGAAAACAGACGCCTCCAAAGAATTCATTGGGGGGTGTATTCTGCATCAAGACAGACTCTGACATTTCTTACAGGTGGTCTACAAATCCCAAAAACTTACCAATAGAGAGTACCACTATCCAATACATGACAAGGAGTTGTTAGCCATTGTGCACTGTCTAGTCAAGTGGCACTGCTACTTGAAGAGACAAGAATAGTTCACTGCCTTGACAGACCACAAATATCTCATCTATTTCAAAATGCAGTCTAACCTCTCCTGATGGCAGGCGCGCTGGATGATGTTCTTGGAAAGATTCAATATGAGTATTTAATATAAACCTGGATCAGAACATGTAACAACTGATGTCCTTTCCCAACTATATGTAAGAGCTTCAAGAGGTCAAAACAGGTTGGAACCAGACTGGCCACTCCTAGTACTCTGCACCAAGGACAAGGAATTTCCCCCAGGCACAAACAACATCACCCATGACATCATAGTAAAGAACAAGCATCTATTTGCAGATGTATATGGAACCCTCCACCGCAAAATGACTGATGAAACAACCATCTCATCCATACCAATTCATCACAGGGTTGACATCATTCTCTGATACCACCAAGACCTAGGCCACACCAAGAGCTGAACCTATAAAATTTCTTAAAACATAAGGCCTGGTGGCCTGAATTGTACCAAGACGTACAGGAAGTACTTGATAAATGTGAGGTGTGCAAAAAGTTTGTCAAAAGTGACACATCACCCAAATATGTACTACCTATTTTCAAAAAACTACCCTTCAAGGTGTGGGCCCTAGACATTGTGGGACCCATTCCAGGGAAACACAACAATAAGAAATATGTCATCACAGTCATTGGCTTTGCTACATGCTGGCCAGTGGTGCAGGCCGCCAAAGCCCAAACTGGTAACAACATGCAACAAATTATAGGCAAGGATATTATCATTAAGTTTGGAAAACCATAACTATTGATTAATTATGGAGGCAAATAATAGACCTCTGATAATACCAACATCTGCTTATCAAACAAGGCGTAAAACACACTGTAACCACACCATATCATCCTAAAGCCAACAGCAGGGTAAAGTAACTTAATGACAGCCTGATGCAGGCCCTTGCCAAACTCACCATCTGGGCACCATAGGACTGGCACAAAAAACTAGCAACCACAATCCTTGTGTGTTGCACTCAGGTGAACAGTTTTACCTGATAAGGCCTGTTTGAACTAGTAGATGGCATACAATCAAACATTATCCAGGCTCTCATAGGGACTAAGTTAGAGATACCAAGAAAGTAATGCCTTGTTCTGACTCCCAAGTACTCTGAGCCAGCTTCAATAAAAAAGAGAGAGAGAGGAAAAACGGCTACAAGAAATGTTTGTCCCCATCCAAGATAGTCCTGAAGTTGGGGGCAAATTATGGGTAATAAACATCAACAAAAGCAAGTTGCAGCCTGAAAAAGTAGGGGCTGCTATCATATTAAAGGTAAATGACAACAAAAATTACCTAGTGTAAGGTTTGGATAAGACAAAGCAAGATAAAGTCCTAAACCACAATAGGTTCTGACCCTGCAAAGTGTTACAACTGAACCAATGAGGATTCAGTATTTGGAATTGGGGAAGACAACAGTCCAATAGAAAGGCCAGAACAATAAGAATAAGGTATTGTTTATTGTAGAATATTGTGATTAATATACTATATGGGAAAAGCCACAATGCCACAGGGGGTGACATAGTGGGAAGTTCCATGTAAGATTTGAAGCCAAGGAATAACTCGTGCGGGGATCACCAAGTCAAATTGGTAGCACTCCTAATTAGGATGAAGTATCTGCCATTTGATATTGCCATCAGATTAATCCATAACATTAGATACGTCAAGGGGCGGCTCATTGAGTGCCCCCTGTGTATTTTAAGATACGTTAGCAGGTGAGTCTGGAAAGTTGGTTGCAACACCCCCCTTGCCCCCTGCTTGTTTCAGACACCAAGACCAGAGTCTTCAGAAGGTCTGGGAAGGTCTGCACAAACAACTTTTGTGTGGGGATGGCGCGGCAGGGGGGAAGCAATCATGGTGAAGCTTCTTGGTGCTTCCTTGGGCATCTTCAAGTTGATAAGTGTGATTGTCATAGACTGCAGCTACCTTGAAGGGCCCTAGGTGGTTGGGTTCCAACTTGGCAGAATTGGGATTGAAGGTGTAGACAGGGTCACCTACGGCGTATCTAGCTTTGAGGTGCTTTGTTCCTCCTGAAATCCGCTTGTGTTTGATTTCCCAGGCTTTGGCACTCTATTGGTCTAGGGATGGGGTTGTTACTAGGGGGGCTTGTCAGGAACCTTGAACTGTAGCTTTCCCTGTTTAACCACTATCAGACTGTCAGGTGTTCCAAAGACCAGGGTACTGGGGCTGAACCCTGTGCCCCTGTTGATTCTTGCTCATAGGATAAGTAGAGCGGTAGGCAGGTGTTCAGTCCATGCGGTGTTAGGGTGCTCTTGTGAGAGCTTGGCAATCAGTTGAACCAGTGAGCCATTTAACTGTTCCACCCGTCCTTTGACTTGAGGATGGTAGGGGGCCGTAACTATACGTTGGAGCACGTTCTTAGTGCAGTATGCCTTCATGACATGTCCAACAAGTTTGGGGCCGCCATTTGTGATGAGACGTTTGGGCTGCCAAAAGCGGGCCACAATTTCCTTGCCAACAAAGCAGGTAATGGTGGTGGCGGTGTGGTTGATTGTTGCCCAGGCCACTGGCCAGCAAGTGAAGTAGTTGATGGCAGTGATAATGTACTTCTTTCCCAGTCTGTCTTTGGGGAGTGGCCCCAAAATATTGAGGGCCCACTGCTTGAAGGGTTCCATGGCCTTGATGGGCAGGACAGACTTGGGGGGGGTGTGCAGGTTTGGACGTGTTTTTTTTGCACAACACACAAATTTCAAGGAGGTCCAAGATGTCTTGACGCATGCGCGGCCACCAAACCTTCTGTTTCATGATCTTGAAGAGGTTACACCCTCTGATGTGACCCAGGGTTCAGTGGTAGAGCAATATTGTGTCCCCTTGTTGTGTGGTGGGAATGTAAGGTGTCTTCTCACCTGTCTCTGCCTGGCAGCAGACGTTACCAGCATTGGTGGTGAACTGACTTTTGTTGTCCTTCAATTTGGAGATGGTGACTGAGTTAAGGCCCTCGTAGCAAGTTGCCTCAGGGCGGAGATAGAACATGGGCTAATCTGGGTCCAAGCCATTGTCCCCAGTGATGAACACTACGTAGAGTTGCAAGAGAGCGTCAGCTGTGACAAGTTCCTTTCCAGGCTTGTACTTGATGCATAACTGGTAGGGGGATAGACACTCAACCCATCCTGCTTGGCGGTGTTTCAAGTGGGACTGCATGTTTAAGTACTGGAGCAACTTGTGGTTTGTCAGAGCGCGGGGTGGGAAGGTGGCTCCTTCCAGGTAACAGCGCCACTTCTCAACACAGTGTACAATGGCCGCCAATTCTTTATCATGGATGAGATAGTGTTGTTCCGAGTCAGTAAGTTTCCTGGACTCATATGCCACAGGGAGGCAGACGCCATCATCAGTTTCTACCCTTAGCACGCCCCCTATGGCCCTGTTGGAGGCATCAGTCTTGAGTTTGTACTGTTGTTTTTAATTGGGGAACTGCAGTACTGGTGCTGTTGTGAGCCTTTGCTTCAGCGTCTCAAAGGCTTGATCTCTGACAGGGGTCCAATGGAAGCTCTTTTTGGTATTGAGGAGCTCAGTGAGAGGTGCAATTAGTTCCCTACAATTGGGAATGAACTTGCGCATGTAGGCAACCATGCCTAGGAATGTCTGCACTTGGCCCAAATCAGTGGGGGGCGGCATGCTGGTGATTGCCTTGATTTTGGCAGGTTCAGGCTTTATCCCTTGGGCAGAGATGGTGTGCCCAAGGAATAACAGCTCCGACTTGAGAAACTTGCATTTGGAGGGTTTAGCTTTTAGCTGATTTTTTCAAAGGGTGTCAAGGACAGCACAGAGGTGTTGGAGGTGTATGGTTTGATATTGACTGAAGATAATAATGTTGTCAAGGTACACAACCACACATTTCCCAATCAGCTCCTCAAATACTTTGTTCATCAATATGGCAAAGGTGGAGGGAGTGTTGATCATTCCAAAGTTCATGACACGAAACTCAACCAACCTGTAGCGCATGTGGAAGGCAGTTTTTGCCTCATCCCCTGGTGCAATGCGGACCTGGTTGTACCCCACAGTGAGATCAATCTTGCTAAAGACCTTTGAACCTGTGAGTGTATCAAACAGGCTGTCAATCAGCGGCAGGGGGTACTTATTATTGACTGTCACCTCATTTAGGGCACGGTAGTCTGTGACCAGACAAAGAGACCTGTCCTTCTTGGCTACAAAGAAGACAGCTGCCCCATATGAAGAGAGCAAGGGGCGGATGAAGCCCTTATCAAGTGCGTCCACAAGGTGCTAGCAGAGGGTTTCATCTTCCTTTGGTGTGAGATAGTATAATAGTTGTGCTTTAGGTAACAAACCTTGAAGTTGTACAGCGTACTGGATCTCCCAGGGAGGAGGTAGTTGTTCAAGTGTCTCACTGAATACATCCTTGTACTCCTCAAGGAGTGCAGCAAGCGCTGGTGGTGGTGAAGAGGTCAAGGGAGGGACCGTGGATGATTCAGCGCAGATAACTTTGACTGAGCATTGGTTAAAGTCAAGTTCCCCCTTGAAATTGTATGAGCCTGTCTCCGTTATTCTGACAAACACAGTATCATGGAGTAACTTGCTCATTTTCACAGGGTAAATCTGGAATCCCACCCCATTTTGGTTGAGGGTGATGACAGAGGTATCCCAATTGATGTAGGGACAGTTGTGCCAAAGCCAGTCAAGACTAGCAATTATGTTGTGGCTGAGCCCCACCATGATTGGCCCAGAGAGCTTAACCTGGACGTTCCCCATTCTCACAGAGAAGGGTACTGTCTTGTGGGTGATGGTAACTCTTCAGGAGTCAGCTACTTGTACTGCTTTGAACCTGCTGAGCACTTGGTCTAATTGCTGAGAGTTGGTGAACGCCTGGTCCACCATAGTGTGGTTGGCCCTGGTATCTACCAGTAATTTGTGGGTGTTCCCACAGAAACAGAAGGGATAAGACAAGTGTGTTACTTTATTTGAGGAGTGGCTTGCTTGCAATATGGGGTTGTCACTGTTGACTTGAAAGACATCCAGGGTTTTGACTTCATGAATGTTGTAGTTGCAGGGATTTTTTGCGAGCAGGGATTGAGAGGATGGGTCTGGTGGTGTTGTAAGGCCTCTTGTTGCTACAACTCCCAGGATTTTCCCTGATCCTCAATCTGCGCTAGCTGAAGCTCCCCCCTTGCGGGGGCATTTAGTCCCATTATCCTGCTGACAGGGCTGGCAGCGGCCTACTTGATTGTGGCCACTGCCAGGTGTGGTACATGGTTGGGATGGAGTGTCACTGGTACGGCAGAAGCCCATTGAGGCCTGGTTGTTAGCCTCCACAATGACCTTATAGCAGTCATTGATGGAGGTACAGCAACCTACAGGGACCCACTTGCAGATATGGGGTCTTAACCCGTTGACAATGAGGGTGAGTAGCATTGTGTTTCCGTCAGTCACAGCTTTGGGGCGGCAGCAAGAGCTTGTTGCCAGGCGGCAAGGTACTCAGGAACAGAACCAGTTTATTTGATTGCTAGAAGAGGAGTTCCCATGACAATGGGGGAGAAGGTTTCACTGTAGAAGGACTTGGCGGCATCTTGGAATACCGCCCAGGTAACGTCAAGTTCCTGGCTGGCCCAGTTGGTGAACTACACAGCGGCAGGCCCTGTGAGGCAACCAGACGCAGTGGCAACCCACATGAGCTCTGGGACCTGACAGATGCAAAGTCAGGTTTCAGTAGATTGGAGCCAACTGACAATGTTGGCCCCCTTGACACCACCAGCAAAGGATTCTAGCTGAAGGTTGAGCATATGCTGGGACAGATCTGACTGGGGTGGGGTGATGCTGGCGTCATGCTTCCTGAGACAGAGCCAATTGTACACACTGGTGAGAACTAGCTGGTCTTGATAGATGACGTACCCGTTGGGGATGTCCCCCTTGGGGATTGGCAGAAAGGTCTCTTGTTGTGGAGTAGCCATTTGGCCTGTACTCTGTCCTTTCTTGGGGGGAATTTTGTTTAGGTAGGTTGTAAACCTACCGCTGCTACCACTGTTGCAACTGAACCAATGAGGATTCAGTATTTGGAATTGGGGAAGACAACAGCCCAATAAAAAGATAAGAATAATAAGAATAAGGTATTGTTTATTGTAGAATATTGTGATTAATATACTATATGGGGAAAGCCACAAGGCCACAATGGGGGTGGCATAGTGGGAATTTCCATGTAAGGTTTGAAGCCAAGGAATAACTTGTGTGGGGATCAGCAAGTCAAATTGGTAGCACTCTAAATTAGGATGAAGTACCCGCCATTTGATATTGCCATCAGATTAATCCATAACGTTAGATACGTCAAGGGGCGGCTCATTGAGCGCCCCCTGTGTATTGTAAGATATGTTAGCAGGCAAGTCTGGAAACTTGGTTGCACCAAAAGCTCAACAGAAGCAACAAGAAACTTACGTCCTGCAACCAAACTTCAGCTAGTATAATACAGCGCCCTTGCCCCACCAACCTTCCAGCAGATCTACTGCCTGAGGAAGCCAATCCTCAGATGGTTGGGGTGTCAAAACAATGGGGTTGTCCCCCCAAGATTCTGACTAAATGGGTTTGTGACCCACAATCCGGCTTCCCAGTGACCCAAAGCCAAATGCAGATATCAACAAAAAAATTCCCAAATCCAGCAACATGATCAAATGACAATCCCTGTACAGTGGATGACTTGATTCAGCGCTTGACTCTCTACAAGGATCAAGCAACCCCTTAACCATCCAATTAATTGATCACCATAATCATATTCCTACTAGCTTGATTCACAATAACTATATAACATCTATATCCCAATAAAGAATATTATCTGGTTTTCAATTATTTTCCCCTTGTAAAAATGCTAAACCAGCACATTTACAACATTTGTAAAGTTTAGGAACCTCTGTAAGGACCTGGTCTTACAAACTTGCTATCTTAGTTTTAATGGCCTGCCATGAAATGATAGCTTCAGTGAATTTATTTTAATTACACTGGTTGATAAAACAGAACTTTTCTGTCAGAACAGTATCTTTCTAAACTTTTTAAGGACCTAAATCAAAAGTTATGCTGATTTAAAGATTCAAGTTTAATTGGATCATTAACATATCCCAAAATAAACACCAAATTTCATTTTAAATCTACAAATACAATAATTATTGTGTAGGCAAAGTAAATAATAAATCAGCTTTTAATGGTTTGTTTTATATGTTCTTGCAATCAAATGAAAAAGTGAGAGAGAGGGGCTAAACTAACTAAGTTTGGCTCCTATCCTGGCAAGAAAAACACCAGGATGCCACCCAGTGAATCACTGGGACGGTTGCTCCAAAAAGGTACCAGAGGGAAGACACCAGGGACAGTTGAGGGAAATAGGTGTTTGGTCCCATCAACATAAGACCAGTGAACAACTAAATGTCAGGGATCTAATCCTGGGGAAGGAAGGAACCCACATAGTGTAAGAGCGCAGACAGATGGAACCTCACAAGATAGGAACCAACAGAAATTTCAAATATTATAGTGTTAACCAAATATCCCCATAACTTGTAGGATCCCAAGAAGGGAGAAAAATGGGTTAGACCATAATAGATGACAACATAGTTTAGAACATACCAAGGAGCGCCAGGTCTAATAACTGAAGGAGGAGCAAGAGGAGACAACATAGGTGGAGGTGTCAGGAATGACAATTTGGATGCTCCTAAATCTCAAAATATGGAACCAGAGTCAAACCCTGGACAAAACCCTTTGCGTACCGCCAGACCCATGGGCTGGGAACCTAATAACCCACTACTGATTGATAAAGTTGTTACCAGCCTGCTAGGACCCAAACCCTTAGCTGTCCCTCAGGATTCTGTAAGCAAACTGCCAGTGCAAGATGCTGAGAATTTCACCAAGGTGCTAATGCCTGACACCGGTGGTTTGCTTGGTAAAATATGCAAGTTTCTCCATGAGGGTTATTCCAAACTCCCTCAAAGTCCCGGGGGAGGCACTGAACCCAAAGAGGCACCCAATACCCAATACCCAAATCAGCAAACAGAAGGATTTGAAGTCTTCTCATCCTGAAGCAGCCAGTGACAAACCGCCAGTGCCGAGCGCCACACTGCCATCTGAGACCCCTGATGCCAACCCACCCAAGCCCAGAAAACCTGACCAGGTAGTGAAGCCTGGCAGTGTGGTATAAATACCTGCCAGGCCAAGATCAACCCTCATCATCATTTTTAAATAAAGGTTATGAGATATTGGTTTCACCAATTATTGCCATATTTTATTCTTGTCTTCTGCCAGTTAACCCCAAGATTTTCTGCCCCCCCCTGCCAGCTATGTACCGCCCTCCAGGTGCCCCCTTTGATCCTGTCCATTTCACAGAGTACCCCTTAAAGTCTGAGTACAAGGACTACACTGCCAACAACATACTAGCCCAAGATCTCTTGGCCAGAACTACAGAGTTAACCAGATACAACCGAGAAAGCCCTTGGTACGTTACCAAGCCCTGCCTGTTCAGAAATAAATACAACTTTCTTCCTGCCTACCAAATGAACATGGAACCACCTGTCACTCCCAAACCAATGCCTGCCTTTGCCACCAAACTCCCCCTGGACCATACCAACAAGCTTTTTGGAATTGTATACATTACTCTTGCAGGAATAATTGATACTATTGTCCCCGCTGCCGGTACATGGTTGTGGGTGGGCAAGTCAATGTCCTACCTCATTAAGTTAGCACCAATCCTTTGGTGGGCCCTGCCCACCCAGTCTGCAACCTGCCAGTTCCCAAACGCTAGCAAGCTGGTCAATCAGGGTTAGTTCCCTGACATGAGGCTTTGTTTGGTCACAGGTAGGGGAAAATTGGCGCTTGGTATATAGGTAATCCCAGGCCAAAGTCTTTGTAGCATCTTTAACTCAAAGATTGGAGTCAAATTCACAATCTTCAGCACCAGGAATACAGAATACTAAACAGAACAGAAGCAGAAAATAATTCTGCTTCCAGATCATGGAGAATTTAGTTTGAGCTTCTAAATTACTAGGTAAAGAATATAGAATCAAGGTTTATTATCCAGAATTGAAGTTGTTAGAGCACTGGGTAAGCTCCCAGTGCTTCTAACTAAATACTGTGATGTTTGGTGTGGGAAAGTGGAATAGTGTGTGGTTTAATTTGAGCTGGGTAAGTTAACATTAACTTACTTGCTGCTTGATCATTTGGGTTTGACTTCTGTCAGAAGGACTGCAGCTTGCAGCAGCCATACCTTCAAGTTGAATTAGAAACAGTAATTTCAAGGTTGTGCTTGGGTGATTAATCCACTCTGTTACGTGAACTTTTTTTTTCTGCATCTTGGTTGGTTGGTTTTTGATCTCCTTGATTAAGGTGGTTTTGTTTCTTAAAATTGGGTGTATCATTGGCTGGAACCTTTTTGAAGTCAATTTGATTTTCCAGTTGTGGGTTTTGATTGTCAGTTTTAAGTACAATTAGCTGTATAAGCTTAATCTTCTTAACAGAGCCCGTTTTTGCATTTGAACCCAGCAGTAAGCTTTTGCTCTTGATTTTAACTAACCTGGTCTTTATTTTAGATGCTTCCAAGGACTTCAAAAGTTCAGGGTTCAAATTCCTAAATCCTACCAGTGTTGGTTGTATACTGCCATTGAAAGTTTTAAGATGAACAAGTATTTTGAATAATCCTTTAAGAGGCCAATATAAAGAAAAAATCCTTATTTCATGAAGATGATCCATTAACCAACAGTTCTGTTTCTTCTTCTCCATGTCCAATATTGCATTTAAGTTTGAAGTATTAGCAATCCTTACAATTATCATGTCATCTTCAGATCACGACACTGTTACTCTTAGGAAATCTTTCTGATAAAGCACTGAAGGTGAAGAAACATCAGCTTCTGGGCTACATAAAGCTAGAGGAAAACTCCAGCCTTATAGATGTCACCCCTTTTGGTGAATTTAGCAAATTTGCACTACCTGCAATCAGCCAAGTGTTCTATTGCTAATTCCGTGCAAATCTCTCAGTAGACTGACAGAAGTCCAGAATGACCAAGCCATGTGCCTTTTTGATAAATACAGGGACGTCTTTGCTGAGAATAATCAAGATCTAGGGAAAGCTCTAGGAGTTGAACATGTATTGGATATGCAAGGTACTGCCCCTATAAGCTCTAGGCCAATAAGACATAGCCTGGCCAACCAAGCCATTGTCAATGAAGAGCTACAAAAACTTCTCTCTGACTTACTATTAGTTCCCAGCAAGAGCCCCTGGTCTTCACCACTGTTGATTGTAAAGAAGAGGGAGGAAAAAATTGCGTGGTAATGGATTACCACAAGTTGAACTCAGTCATAAAAAAGAATTCCTATCTGTTGCCGCACATTTACGACATGTTGACTAAGTTGGGAGGCGCAAAGTACTTCATTGCAATGGATCTGATAAGTTGATACTGACAGATTGACCTTTCAGCGCCAGAACAGGAAAAGTGCGCTATTATTACAGAACAAGGCCTTTTTCAGCCAACTAGAACGTTGCAATGACTTGCAAACTCCCCCACAACCTTCCAAAAAGCCATGGATACTGTAATGAGAGACCTTAAGTTGACTTGCATACTGGTCTACCTTGATGACATTAATGTCTTTTCCTGTACTTTTGGTCAGCATTTGGACCATTTGGAGGCAGTGTTTCAACGCCTCATTGCAGCTAACCTCAAGCTAAAACCAAGGAAGTGTAACTTCTTTAAGGAACAATTGGAATTCCTTGGTTATATCATCAGCAAAGATGTCTTACAAACTGTTCCCATTAAAGTCTTAGCTGTCACACACATGAAAACACCTTCCAAGAAGAGAGATGTTCAGGTGTTTCCAGATATGATTTGTTACTATAGAAGGTTTTTACCAAATTATGCAGGCCTAAGAAGTCCACTTTTCCACTTATTGAAAAATGAGGTCAAATTTTCATGGATAACAGGATGCCAGAAATTCTTTGAGGACCTGAAAGCTACATTGGTATCAGAGCCAGTACTGAAATATCCTACTTTTGACCGCTTCTTAATTGTGCACATGGATGCTAGTTTGACAGCAATTGGTGCTGTTCTTTCTCAGATGCACAATAAAAACCAAGACCATTTCATAGGGTATTGTTCCTGTACACTCAATAGCCATTAACAGAATTAAATAGTCACTGAGAGGGAATGCCTGGCAGTCATCTATGCCTATCAAAAATTCAGAGTATACCTCCATGGAGTACACTTTACGGTGGTAACTGATCATGCCTCACTCAAATGGTTGAAACCCCTGAAGGACCCTGAAGGACAACTGGTACAATGAGCTATCTAGCTTCAGGCTTACAACTACAAGATAATCCATTGCGCTGGCGCTATTCATCAGAAAGCAGACTGTCTTTCAAATTTCCCTACCATGTTGTGAGAGAGGGGGCTAAACTAACTAAGTTTGGCTCTCATCCTGGGGGAAGGACCCACCAGGACACCATCCAGTGCAAGACTGGTATGGCCACTCAAAGAGCGTCCATAGGGAGGACGCAACAGATAGACAAGGAAAGTATGAGTCCAAGCCCATCTGTCATGAATGACATTTCAATACTTGTATTGAAAACCCAAGAGTTGAACCCCAGTTCCCTGAAAGCAGATCAAAATCTCCAGGACATTCCAGGACCCGCTGATCCGTTAAGTCACAGGCTCAAATTGTTAAATTACTCAGCAACCTGCCAGCCTACTATGGAGGATTCCCTGAATAGTTGCCAGTCTGCCGCCAAACTGGTGCTAATAAAGACCCATACCTACAAAGGAGATGTAACCTGGCTAACAGAGGTTGGGGAAGGACCTACTGCCAACCTACCAAGATCCAATACTGGAGTTTCAAAATCAACATAGGAAACCCTGGAATCAAACCCTGACCCTCCAAAGGCTACTCAAGTCACACAAAATGGACAGGAACCCGTCCACTTGCTAAATTGTGAACCCAAGTTGACAAGTTACTCCAAGGCCTGCCAGTCTCCCAAGGACAATTCCCCAAATGGTCACCAGATTGATGCCAACCTTGAGCCACCAAAGATCCAAACCTATGCAGAGGTTGCAGCTTGCCTTAAGGAGGTTAAAACAAAGCCTATTGTTAACTCTTCCAATGACCACCAGCAACTGCCAGCCTTCCGTCCAGAAGGGGTAGTACAATTGAACTACTCAGGTGACATAGTGAACAGTGGCGGCGGAACAAAGCATTGCCACTTTTATTTGCCAGAGCAGGCACAACCTGGATCTGCTGCCCTTGAGACTCCAAGCCAATATCCATGCCCTGCCAGTGCCTTGTCTGCAAACCTGAACCCTGCAAAAATCAAAGAAGCAAAGTCCCATGGTATAAAAATCCCAGCAGTATGGTGATGACCACATTGTAATTTTTGATAATAAAGTTTTATGAACCTTTGTTTTGAAAAAAATCTTACGTTACCTAGTCTTAGTGATCTTCCATCTTAACTTTGTTCAAGTAGACCATCAGGCACCCGCCCCCTCTGTAGACCATCCTGCTGATCCCACCCAGGCACTATACTGTCCCTCAGGAGCCCCCTTTGGACCTGCACATTTTACCAAATACCCGCCCAACTTAGCCTACACAGAGTACAACTTGGAGACCATCCTCATTGCTGACCCCTTGGCCAGGACTAGAGAAACTGAATACATAGAACATGAAGGAAAGTGGTACAAAAGGCCGCCAATATTGTTCAAAGACAAGTACAATTATCTGCCTTCCTACTTTGTTCCCATGACTCCTCCCTTAACCTTACAGCCTGACTGTCCAACGGAGACCCCCACCGCTGCAGAGACCATGTCCACTCAACTGTTTGGAGTACTCTATATCACCTTGACAGGAATGGTGGATTCCATGATCCCTACCTATGGACCCTGGTCCTTACTTGGGCAATATTTGTCTTACATTATCAAGTTAGCACCCATTCTATGGTGGGCTTTACCTGCCGGCTTGGCCTAACCCCATCCTGAGCCGCCCAATGCCTCTACCTATTCCTAGTTTCCTGACACCATCAAAAGCATTTCACCAAGCAGCCAGGGAGCACTCTTGGGACCTAGTTCTTGGCTATCTGAGTCCTCCTCTGGGACCTGTGGGGATGGAATCTCCAAGGGAGGAGAAGACAAAGGGGCCAGGCTAGGGGTCATGGATGGAACTGGATCAAGGGCAGAGAACTTGAGGTTGTTGCATGTCAAACTTCTTACAACATTCTCACTAGTGGCAAGGATATACTGGGCGCGTCCAGGGATATTCTCAAGTATGTGCATGAATTGATCTGGGTTAGCACCAGCATGGTGAAATGAATGGGAAATACACCCCCAAAGATCTGGGGTAGTACACCATATCATCACCAGGGCTGGCGCCAAGGTGTAGACAACAAACTTGGCAAGAGGCACCAGCATTTCTCTCAGGGGCAAAACCAGTGCTCAGCAACAACAGGTTTGAATTCCTTTTTGATTTTTTTGTATTCCAGAAAGCAACCAAAGGGCAAGAACAAGCAATAAATCTAATGAAAGACTGAGAGGAAACAAAGAACAGCAACCACAGGATATAGGTACTTTGAAAGCAGGTTTGGATGGTTTGAAGTATATAGAGAGCAACAAGTGACTCAAAAGCAAAATAGAGATTAAATCAAACTAAAAATAGGTAAATATACTGAATTTACTACTAATTTTGAAAGTCAAGTTGTTTCTTTTAAAGCAAAAGTGGTAAGCTTTAGAGTCAACGTTAAAAGCGTCTTTAGATGCTTCAGGAGGACACTGGGAGGTCCAGAAGCAAGAAAAAGGGTAAGGAGAATTAAAACCTTTACTAATAATCTTAGAGAATTAAAGGGCCAGATAGGAGACGCAAAAATAATCACCAAAATCCTAAGTGTGAAAGCTTAAAACTTTATTTGAAGAATGAGCAAGCAGGGAGCCAAAAGCCCCCTGTCTTGCTTTGAGGGAAACAGACTTCACAATTAAAGGTCGCCTGACCTAAGGCACAGATTTGATTGGTCACAGGAGAAATTTTTCAGAGGAGAATTCAGTGGGTTGGGAGGTTTCCCAATAATTTCTGGCTTTGACTCTGATTGGCTGGCATTGCTGGAGTGATTTGAATCAGTATTTGATCCAGTTGGATTGGAATTTAAAAATTTGGCAGTAGCGCGACCTGATTGTTTAGACTTAATTAATTTCAAGTGCAGACAAGCCCAAGCCAAAAAATAGTCTATCTTAATCAGAGATTCCTCCCAGGTAGAAACCAAGTTCAATACATCAGTATTCATCATCTGGGAAGGGTATGCTAACACAAATCTCTCATCAATTGTATGAGCTAAATCCTCAAGGGAATTAAAGGGCTTAGCCAGCTTCTGAGCAGATTTTTTGTGTGGCGTGGGAAGATTGTCCTATCCAAGGCTAAATGGGGGAGTGACTTTACACATAGCTTTGGTTTCCTCAGCAGCAGAAAAACTTTACAATAAGTTGATGCTGAAACCTTCTATGTGGGGAGAAAAGCTGCTTGAGATTCAGAAAATTCTGAAGGCTCTTGCTGTAAATTCACTGCCACCCCTGGCATTGGATTGCACAATCTTCCCCCGCTGCACCAAGAAAGGTCCAAAAATGTTAGCCAAACCCCTTCATTCTTTAGAGGATTTAGAACACACAGTTGATGAGAGGTTTGTGCTAGCCTATCCTGCGGATTCATTGCCCTTGGCTGCCCCCTCCTGGGAAGAAACACTGGTTAATTTAGAATATTTGTTGGCCTGGTGTTGCCTGCTTTTAAAAACTATCAGAGCCATCCAACCAAAGGTTGCCACGTTGACACCCAAAAGCTCAAGTGAACTCCAAATGCCTGGGACTTCTTCTGGCTAATCAGATGGGAGCGTGGAAATTAGGATGAAACTTTCCAGTCCCCCTGTCCCTGCCCATCAAAATTTCTCTCCCATCCAATTGGATTCAGAGCCAAAGGTCATGTGATCCCATCCTCTTGCAACCCATTCCTTTTAACGCAGCAAGGGGACTTTCAGTCCCCTGCTTGTCTATTTTCCCATTAGATTAAAATTTGGTTTTTTGCAATTAAATTTTTAAATTTCTCCAAAATTTCAAACCCCAGTTTGGAGTTTCCCTAGTTTAAAAGTTAAAGTGTTAGTTGTGCTTGTGAAGCTTACCTTGCAACAGCCCGGTTCAAACCCGACATCTCCCCTGGCACCTTTAGCAGAAGCTCAGGCGTATAGTTCTTTTTGATTTTCTGTCAGGATTATCCTGACATAAATTACCTAGCCAATAGAAATTGTGAAGTATCCAATATCTGGGCCAGATAACAGTAAAATCGCAATTTACTCAAAGATGGGTATTCATGCATTTTGCATGAATAGGCTAATGCATGAATATCCGCTTTCATTCATGTGTAACTCATCAAGTACGGAGCGGAAATCAATGTTTGGACTTGCATTCGAAAGGTCTTGCCAAGCCTGACAACTTTTCTTAAGCAATAACGACTTGTCAAGAACCCCAATCACAAGCGAAATTGAGTTTAACCCGGTCTTCTGCAACAAATGAGCTAATATTCTACATTATGCTTAAAATTTATGTCATCCATGATATAATGTTTTTCCTCTGCCTTCTTGAACTCTGAACACTATAAATAAAGCTACCTTTGTACATAATAGTTTAATCTATCATTGAAGTTCTATCTATAATACTATTTCTTTTACTTTGTTAAAGAGGTAGACCCTCACAGGTTCTTATTGTGGGTCTTAAATTTTTGTTTTTGTTCACAAAAGTGGCATTCAAACCTAAAATTCATTTAAAAATCAATATTATCTATTTTTACTTTGAGTTTTTTTTATTGAAATTCTTGTTTTGAACCCACTTTTTTGCTTTCACACCTCCCAAGCCATCCACAACCACGTCCAAGTCCACCAGACCTGTTCTGTTGCTCCTTTTGCCTTTCTGCTTATGGCTATCATTACTAGGCTTAATTATGTTGCTTTTAACCTTAAAAACTATACCATTCTTTCCCAAATTTTGAGGAGAACACAACTATGATACTCCCAGTCCTTAAATTTGTTGTATTTTCCTTGGCCCCCTTCTTGCTCCTCCCATGGTTGACCTCACCAGACCTGTGGTCAAAGATCTCCTCTTCAGTGCAGCTCATGAGTGAAGACCTGTCTAGCCTCTTGAGTCTTCCCAGCGGTCTCCTTTATTCCAGAGAGGCTGTGGTGAAGAGCTTGACATGTGATGACCTAGATTTGGGTGATGCTGATTATGCCTCTTTTACTCCTGTGGGTGAGAAGGCGCCAATGCCCTCCTTCCCAAACCTGGAGGAGAGTAGCTTGGCGCCCTTACACACTCCTGTGATGTCCCCTCCCGCCCTCACCCTTACGCCCTGGTTACTTGCTGGTTTGGCGCTGATGAGACTGAATGCATATTTACCTCAGCTGTCCACTGTGTCCTCCCTGTGGTCCCCCCTTTGAGCGACTGTCCCAGTTCTTCACTGGGTGGCATCCTGGTGGTTTGTTTTGCTGGGATGGGAGCCAAACTTAATTAGTTTAGCTCCCCTCTCTCACACTTGTGGTGGATACTCATGTTAAGGATAATCAGCTTTTCAAGCTATATAAAGGAAAATGGTTGCCCTATATTCAACCATCCTTACACACTGATGCAGTTGTATCAGCACATTGCATTTTAGGCCCCGGTGGCATTCAGAAGACTCTCAAACTCCTACAGCAACACTGCTATTGGGAAGGGATGTACTCTGACGTAGCAAAAACACTGGCCGCCTGTCATGACTGTACTATAGGGCAACTAAAGGTCTCAAGTTACCAACACCGTTTATCCAACCTGGTTTTGCGTTCCATACTGTTGCTATAGATGTAGTAGGGCTCCTTCCACTAACTGCTAACAAGAACAAGTTCATAATCATAGCAGTGGATCAGCTCACAAAACGGGTAGAAACAAAAGCAATTCCCAATCAGTTGGCTCTTATCACAGCCAAAATTATCCTAGAGAATATACTCTACAAACACAGCTGCCTACAGACATTGCTTACAGATAACGGAAAAGAATTCATGGGGTACATGATACCTAGACTGAACAAACTCATGGGTATTTGTTGTACCCTGTCAACATCATATCATCCCCTGTTGGAAATCATGTCATTAATGCTATTTTGATATGGCCTTCAAATAATGATCAATGCAAAGATTTGACTGATTTTGCTTTCAAGTTTGGGAATTCATTGCTTTCTGTAAATGATTCTGGTCCAATATCCACCCATTCCGGAATACCATACCTTCCCTTGTCTGATTCTGGTATGACCTCATCCCAACGTGACCCCCTTGGCCACTCTGTTTATCTAATGAGTGATCACTGTCCCTTGTCTACTATTTAAGTAGAATCAATTCTCCTAATAAAGACAAGTTTATCCACATTTATGTTTGCTTTAGTAATCTTCAAGCTTTTTCCTGTCCTTTTTGCCAAAAGGACTTTCACATCTTATATTCCAGGAAATTAAGGTACATGCCCTTAATTTTGCCCTGAAGGCTAACTCAAGGCTAGCTTTGAAACTCAAATCTTTTGTTATAAAGATTTCCTGCTGTTTTCTTCTGGATGTTGTCCCCAGGAGCCAAACACAACATCCCCAAACAAATGGGGTGGTAGAAGGAACTAACAGAAGTCTTGTACAGATCTTAAGGAAGCTGAGTCATCAGCACAAGACAGAATGGGATACTTATCTTCTGGTGGCTACTTTTGCTTACAATATAGGATTCCATAGGGCCACCAGAAAAAGCTCTTTCCAGCTTCTTTACAATTGACACCCAAGTCTTTCTTCACATCTTTACAGCTAAGTTAGAACCAACAACCCTCTCACCCCAACGTTTATTTGAAGAGACTAGCAAAGACTCTGATCAAACTACAGTCTGAGGCATACTCTACTAATTTGGCAACCAAGGGAAAAGACATGGATTGTGTGGTAAAGACTTTTCTGGCCCTCCCTGCCTATGAGATATGAAGCTTGGTATACTTTTACAGTAACCAAGGGTACAGTTGTGAAAGAAAACTTGCCTCACTATGGCAAGGTCCGGTCAAAGTAGTCCAGAAAGTGGGAGTAGATAGCTACACTCTCAAAGATCTGGAAACAGGCCAAATGATCACTCAAGTCCATGTACAGTAATTGTGCAAGGCTCCAAGTGGTCAATCATAAACCCCTTTATGGATAACAACTCATAAAAAGAAAACCTTAATGAAAATAGTACATTGCTATTCTGTTTGTATCAAGAAAGAGATAAGGATTATAGAAAGAGAGAATAGGACGGGTCAGGCAAATGGCGCTTTATTAAGATGCAATTGCCTCTAAACCCAGACGCAACTGGATGAGGACTTTGGCAATTGCTGCATAAATTATCCAGACACTAGGTAGCCAGTGGAATCAAAGGGAAGAAAAGGAGATTCATCTGCGGGAAGAAAGTTGACACAATTTATGCCAATAGAATAAGGGAATGCAAGTCCAAGTAAGATGCATTCCCAGCGCCGTGAAGTGATTGGTTGTAAACTAGCCGTCACTATACTCATGCAATTGATCCATTAAGCTCAGGGTATAAAGGAACAATGGTACTATTGCTCTGGATGATAACAAGGTCAAATGATCAACTAAGTTGTATCCTGAGTTCATATTAACTAACGATCATCTGATTGTTAGTCTAATAGTGGGCTAAGGATAGGGAAAACAAGGCTGTAACCAGATGATCCTGGTGTTCTGTGCCTCTCATTAATATCTCCTATTACTTTATAACTCTCTCCTTGATTGATTAAATAAAGATCAAATTTACATAATTTAACTTTATTATACACATTAGGCTAGATACTTATCTTGACCTAATCTTTAGTAATAGAAGGATTGTATTTTGAGTTAAGTGAAAGCAACTACCAACTCTACGCAGAAATACAACATTGGTGCTCACTCTAGCATGTATTGGTCCAATGATAACTGTTGCCCTGCTGGGGACTCATCTTTTGTGCGGGAAGGTGATGGAGATAACCTTCTCCACGCTTTCCTTTGCCACCTTCAGGACCACCCTGATGGGCTATTCTTGGAGATCAATTGCCTTGCTGGAACAAGGGATGGTTTTCCTAATGAATCCATGGCTTTTGGTCAGTTCATGACTGACGTACAGCATCCCTGTCTAATAGAGGATCAGTTCTCTCTACACCTCAATGTCCCAGTGCCTCTCAAGATAGACAGAAACACAGAGCCTACCCAGCAACAGCTGGAGCAAGCTATTAGCGGTATGGATCAGGGTGCGTACCAGAATGGGGAAGCCCACAAGAAGCTTGCCGTACTACCCTCTTATGGCATTACAGCTAAAGAGAAATTCCAAAATTTCACAGGAATAACTCCAAATCAGCTTCAAATACAGATGAAAACAATTGAACAAGCCAAGGAGTATATCCACAGCTTCACACATCCTGCCATTTGCCATAACTGGACCCACCTGGGTTATCAACTATCCCTGATCTTGCATCAGGGAAACTTGATAAACAATCAGCAGGCTTTCCTCTGTTGTCTGTATGACAAACTTACAAGCTCTATGACCAATATCAGTCACCAATTGAATCACTTGGTGATCCACCAAAACTTCACAGCAAACTGGTCAACACAGCTGGAGGAACGCCTGACAAACTATGTGTCCACAATGGTTGGGACTATGCTGGAGCATAAAGGATTGGATAATAACTGTCTAGGCACAGTAACTCATCATTTAAAGGGTGCAGAAGCCACCTTTTGCTACTTATGTAGCAAGTTAGAGTCACTTGGTTGCTTGGTAAGACTGATAGAAGATGGGGTTGCTTTGGAAGGCAATAAGTAAGTCACCACCATTATTCAACGGGACATGGAGGAGCTATCCAAACACGTCAGTGAGATTGACAAGAGCCTTTGGCAATCCCTCTCTGACTGCAATCATTTCAACGTGGAATTTCCCAAGCTGGTAAAATTGATCAACCACAACCATGACCGCACAGAAGATAATCATGATAATCTGGAAGCATTAAGCAAAAACCATTGGGCTATACAGGAAAAGAACAACGTGATTTTTGAAAAACAGGATTCATTTATGGAGAAGCTCAAAGACAAACTACATACAGCTAATTGCACAATAAAAGACCTGGCTCAAGAAGTACAATTGCAATGTAGCAACATTCTGTAACTACAAGGACAAGTAGAGCAGTTACTTCAAGTTTACTCCAGCCAACTGTGCTGGAAACAGGTCTACATAAGACCACAGGAAGAAGCCAAAGCGTCCTGTCCACAGTCAGCCAGACAATGTCATAGGACTGTTGCTCCTTTCATAGTTATGAGAGCAATGAAGACAACATAGGCCTTACAATGAGGAAAGTCTATGTAGCAGAACCAGTTCTGGATAGCAGCAAAACACTTCTTCCTGGCTCTGCTGCCTCTACTTCCAGGACTAGCAACAACGCCAGGGATGTGGCTTTGGAAGCACGGTTTTGCGCTTCAAACCAGAGAAATACCCCACCCCCGCCTAAAAGAAGTTATAATTTTAGCACTTCTGCAGTGATCTCAAATTTCAAGCCAACAAACTTGCCAAAGTTTGACAAAAAGGCCAATATCAACATGTTCCTCCGGCTATACAATAATTCTATGTATGGGGCAGATGATGCCATGAAGAATGTGGCCATCTTTAATTGTTTGGATTTGGAGACCCAGACAATAATAATGCCAAGACTTCTGGAACAAGGCTGGACTTACAAGAACGTATCCAGGACCCTCATCACATAGTTTGGCAGCAAAGAAGCTTTATTTTGCTGCAAAATGGAGTTTACTGAAGGAAAGATAAAGAAGGGGGAAAGCCTATTGGATTTCTCAGAGCGCTTCTACTTGGAAGCACAGACACTAGTCTCCATGGGAGCAGCCACTTTTGTTGATGTAAAAGGTGCGCTTCTTAACTATGTTTGTCCCAATAGAGAGCTTTCCATTGCTCTCAAATCTGGAATCTATAGTGCAAGAACAGTCCCCAAGCTCATGCGTCACTTGGGATCTTTTAAGGAACAGTTTGAAGTCCCTTTCCCTGACTATAAGAAAGCCACTTTGTCCTCTTCTACAGATTCTTAAGGCAAGACTTGGGATAAGGACTCTCCTAGGAAACCTACAATAGTAGCTGTTCCCCCAGTTGATAACCCAACAAACAACCGCACCTGCTACAAGTGTGGGCAATTAGGACATCTTTCCTGGGACTGCAAGCAACCCAAGGCTAATGTGCGCCACCTGAACCAGGAAGACAATGAGGAGGACAAGAGGGATGATGAGGATGAAGAAGATGACAGAGAAGAAGACAATGAGGAGTCAAAAAACTGCTAAGAAGTCAGGTTGAGGAGAAAACCCTGACTGCTAGTAGTTTTCAACCCTCTCCACCTATCAACCTGGATCCCAACTCCCCTAACCACAATTTTGGCCTGTGGGACCAAGAAGCTTGCCCCAAAAGATACTTTCCAGACAAAGAAGAAATAAACAAAGACTTGCTCCATAGATTTTTGGCCGTCAACGCAGTTACAAGGAAGCAAGCAATCTGTACAGAGAGTATACCTTCTAAGGAAGCTGTTGACACCATCTCTATACCCTACGCTGAACAACTTTGCATGCCATATGCTGAGGTCACCCATGAGAGTGATAGTGTCAAAAAGTTGTCTCAACTATTAAGGTTGGTACAAGTCTCCACAAATTTGGATACCTTGAAATCCCTGAAACCTGACCTAACAACTGCGCTGGAGTTGTTTCTTGCTCAGTTTAAAGGACTGGACATTCACAAGGTTACCAAAATTACCTCCCCTCATTACATAGAATGTCATGATTGCACTTACATTGAGCTGGTAGTTCATAAGCTTTGGGTAAGGGCAATTCTGGACTCTGGAGCTCCAGGAAACATTGTGTCAACCAGGCTAGTCAAAAAACTGAAACTTGCGCCTGATTTAGATTACAATGAGGAATTTGGTACTGCAGGACCTGACAAAACAAAGGCTTTGGGAGCCTATTCATCCTTACCACTTTGGTTTGGCAAATTGGTGGTAACTGCCCCGGCAATAGTGTTGCGCAACAAAAGCTATGATATCTTAATTGGTACCAGCTTCATGGCAACCTACAGAACTATCATCAATCATCAGGATAGCACCTTCAGCATTCTGGGTCACTTGGTACCAATGTTTTATCATGGCGACAGACCAAGAGACCTCCCTACAAAGAAAATTCATTATATTAATATTGAATATGCTGATGGAGATATGCCAGTAGCATATACCTTGCGCCAACGCAAAATCAAGGTTCTACCTCTGGCCACTAAGGAATACAAAGGGATCCCCTTATATTCCTCTAGTGAATTATTCATTCCAATTGGTTCTCAAGTGATTCACAACACAGTCTAAGTCTCAGTTTCCCTAAAGGCATGCATGGTGAAGTATATGGACTCCACAATAATTTGCAACTGGAACCTTGGATTCTACCTGGTATTGTCATGCCATCATTGGAAGAGATTCTGGTACTCTTGGGGAACCTTTCTGATAAACTGCTGAAGGTGAAGAAACACCAACTGCTAGGCTACATGAGGCTGGAAGAGAACTCTAGTCTTATGAAGGCCACCCCATTCAGTGAGTTCAGTGAATTTGCACTACCTTGCAACCAATCAAGTGTTCTGTTGCTCATTCCACACGAGTCTTTAAATGGACTAACAGAAGACCAGAAGAACCAAGCTATTTGACTCTTTGAGAAATACAAGGATGTCTTTGCGGAGGATGATCAAGACCTAGGGAAAGCTCTGGGAGTTGAACATGTTTTGGATACACAAGGCACTGCCCCTATATGCTCTAGACCAATAAGGTGCAGCCTGGCTAACCAAGCCATTGTCAACAAAGAGCTACAGAAGTTAATTGCATCTGGCCTTTTGGTACCCAGAAAAAGCCCATGGTCTTCCCCATTGTTAATTGTAAAAAAAAAGGATGGGTCTAACCGCGTAGTAATAGACTACCGTAAACTGAACTCTGTTACAAAAAAGGACTCTTATCCATTGCCCTGCATTGATGACACATTGGACAAGCTGGGTGGTGCAAAATACTTCAGCGCAATGAATCTGATCAGCGGCTACTGGCAAATTGACCTTCCAGAGGCAGACCAGGAAAAATGTGCCATTATTACGGAGCAAGGCCTTTTTCAACCTACCAGGATGCCGCAAGAACTTGCAAATGCTCTCGCAACTTTCCAAAGGGCCATAAACTCCGTGATGGGGGACCTCAAGTTGACTTGTTTTCTGGTTTATCTCGACAATATTAACGTCTTTTCACAAACCTTTGGTCAACATTTGGACCATATGGAGGCAGTATTTCAGTTCTGATTGCTGCCAACCTCAAGTTAAAACCAAGGAAGTGTAACTTCTTTAAAGAACATCTGGAATTACTTGGTTATATTATCAGTAAGGATGGCTTGAGGCCTGTTCCTGCCAAGGTTGAAGCTATCACACATATGCAAACGCCTTCCAACAAAAGAAACATTCAGGTGTTTTTAGGGATGATTGGCTATTATAGACGCTTCATACCAAACTTTGCCAGCCTAGGAGGACCATCATTTCACTTGTTGAAAAAAAATGTTGAGTTCTCATGGACAGAAGGATGCCAGAAAGCCTTTGAGGACTTGAAGGCCACCTTAGTGACAGAACCAGTACTTTCCTATCCTAATTTTGAGCGCCCTTTCATTATGCACATGGATGCCAGCTTGACAGCAATTGGCGCTGTTCTTTCTCAGCTGGATGATGATGATCAAGACCACCCTGTAGGATATTGTTCTTGCACACTCAATAGTCACAAAAGGAATTACACAGTCACTGAGCAAGAATGCCTGGCAGTCATTTATGCCTGTCAGCAATTTAGAGTGTACCTCCACGGAGTACACTTTACAGTAGTAACTGATCATGCCTCGCTTAAATGGTTGAAAACCCTGAAAGATCCAGAAGGACAACTGGCTCAATGGGCTATTAAGCTACAAGCCTATGACTACGAGATAATCCATTGCGCAGGAGTCATGCACCAGAATGCAGATTGTCTTTCACGCCTTCCTACCTTAGCTTTGGTCTCTTCAGCAGCAGACAAACTTTACAACAAACTGATGTTGAAACCTTCTTTGTGGGGGGAGGAGCCGCTTGAGATTCAGAAAATTCTGAAGTCTCTTGCGGTGGACACCCGCGTCAAGGATAATCAGTTTTTTAAGTTGTACAAAGGGAAGTGGCTACCATACATACGTCCATCTCTACTTATAGACACAATAGTATCAGCACATCACACTGTGGGTCATGGTGGTATTCATAAAACCCTTAACCTCTTACAACAGCATTGTTACTGGGAAGGTATGCATTCAGACGTAGCAGAAACCCTGGCCGCTTGTCACAACTGTACAATTGAGCAACTGAAGGTCTCACACTATCAGCACTGACTAATTTGACCTGGCTTTGCGTTCCATACTGTTGCTATAGATGTAGTGGGCCCCCTTCCACTGACCGCTAGCAAGAACAAGTTCATTATTGTAGCAGTGGATCAGCTTAAAAAATGTGTAGAAACAAAAGCAATTCCTAATCAGTCGGCACTTACCACAGCCAAGTTCATTTTGGAGAACATACTCTACAAACATGGCTGCCCCCAGACATTGTTAACAGATAATGGAACCAGCTTCACAGGATACATGATACCCAGACTTAACAAACTTATGGGTATCTGTGGCACTCTGTCAACACCATACCATCCCCAAACAAATGGAATGGTAGAAAGGACAAATGGAAGCCTGGTACAGATCTTAAGGAAGCTTAGTCACCAGCATGAAACGGAATGGGATACATATCTTCTGGCAGCTACCTTTGTGTACAACATAGGATTCCACAGGACTACCAGGAAAAGTCCCTTCCAGCTTCTTTATGGTTGACAGCCAAGCCTCCCACTACATCTCTACAGTTTAGTTAAAACTAAAAATCCTCTTACCCCTGATGCTTATTTGAAGAGATTAGCACAGACTCTAATCAAGTTACAGTCTGAGGCGTACTCTACCAATTTAGCAACAAAGGAGAAAGATATTGATCGTGCAGTAGAAACCTGACCTGCCCTTCCTGCATAAAAAATAGGAAGCTTGGTATACTTCTACAGTAACCAAGGGTATGGTCGCAAAAGTAAACTTGCCTCACTATGGCAAGGTCCGGTCAAGGTAGTCCAGAAAGTGGGAGTAGATAGTTATACCCTCAAGGATCTGGAAACTGGCCAACTGATCACTTGAGTTCATGCGCAGTACATGCACAAGGCTCCAAGTGATCAAGCATAAACCCTGTCATGGATAACAATTTGGAAAAAGAAAAACCTAATGAAAATAATACATTGATTGTTATCCTTTTTGCATCAAGAAGAGATAAAGCTTATAGTAAAAATAATTATTAGGGTTAAGCAAATTATTCTTTATTGAGATACTGATGCTTCTAGCCCCAGGCGCAACTGGATAAGGACTTTGGCAATGGCCGCATAGGTGGTCCAAACACTAGGTAACCAACAAAATGCAAATGGAAGGAAAGGAGAATCGTTGACAGGAAGAAAATTGACACAGTTAACACCAATTGAATAAGGAAAAGCAAGTCCAAGTAAGATTAACTCCCAGAGAAGGCTTTCTCACTGGGCATATTCCTCAGGTGTTTTACCTCCTACTGAGTACATGTCTCCCAACAGCCATTTGACATATTTGGGCATGTGGTGAAGCCTTTGGTGATACACAACTTTGGACCCACTAAGCACCAAATTTCCCACTAATGTCATGAATTGCCTACTTCCTGCCTGATTATAGCTAAGGATCTCTGGAGCAGTACCCATTGCCCTTTGTAACCAGTATTCATGGCTATCTGAACCATGCCACAAGGGCGCTGGGCCAACAGCAGACCAAGGATCAGACCATGCTATGAAAACCAGTTTAAGAAGTTTGAGAACTTGAGAGATCTGATTGTCTGTTAAGTGTATCCCATTAAAGGAGAAGTCCTGAAGGCACAACTGGGCATATCTTACAAGTTTCACCCTAGGTATACGCCAGTGAACGCTGTTCCCTACTTTGAGTCTTTTTGTGAAAATCATGCAAGGGTTCTCCAGAGCTAGCATAAGGATTGACCACATAACTACTGGTCCACAGAAATGCAGAGTAGGGATCCTTTCCCAACAAAGGAAAGCAATCATTTCAATGTAGGAACCTCGATTATCTTCTTGTACTGTCATGGGAGTAGGGCTCACTTTATCCCTGTTTAACTCTCAAAGAAAATTGGTTAAGCTGGGTACAGGTTCCTCAGATCTATTAGTGGACATGGGTATAGAAGCTTTGCTCTTGCTAATATGGTTTCTTTTCTTGGCAATAGTGGAGAGCTGTGAAGAATTAGGCATACTGGAGTCTTGTGTTACAGAGCTACTTGATGGTGTACTTGGTTTATATGAGACTGTAATAGAGGAACTATGATGGGCTGCATCTATTTTGCTGCCTAGAATTTTGGTGAATTCAGCCTCTTCTGAGATTAGCACTAGTTGACAAGTACATTGTCAACAGGAATTTTGGATACTCCCCTTTGGGTTTTGCTGATTCTCTGTTTGGGAACATCTGTGTAGCAAACAACTGGCTTCCTGTTCCTTTTTAGTCAATTTACCATACTGAAAGAGGTTGATAGACTTTTACAGTAACATCTAGTTTAGTGGGGGGAAATGTCATGAAGTGATTGGTTGTAAACTAGCTGTCACTGTAATCACACATTGATCCATTAAGCTCGGTGAACTAAAGTACGATGGTACTCTTGCTCTGGATTATAATTAGTCCGACTGATCAACTAAGTTGCACTCTGAGTCCATATTAACTAACAATCATCCAATCATTATGTTAATATTGGGCTAAGTAATAGAAGAAACTGGGCTGTAGACAGAGGATCCTGGTGCTCTGCGGCACTTGTTAATCCCTTCCCTACTATATAACTCTCTTCTTGACTTATTAAATAAAGATCAATTTACATAACTTATACATTTATTATATGCATTAGGCTGAAGAATTATCTTAGCTTAGTCTTTAATAATAAATAGGTTTTAATTGAGTTAAGTGTATATAGCAAACCACCACACCATAGCTGAAGTTATGACAAAGACCTTACATGTTTTGACACAATGAATTGCTGTTGCTCTTGTTTTCATTGCAGTTCAAGCAGAGTGGATCGAATTTTTACTAGTTCTGATTTGACAATGCCTATCTGTAATGATTGGTACAATGCCATGGTACAGCTGTTTTATGTTGCTTCTGATTTCTGTGATAATCTTAATGCATCCAGAGCTTAAAACATGTAAATTAAGTGTAATGCATCTATTGGAGCACCTCCTCCCATGCCGCAATCAATGAGAACCTCCCCCTTATTTATGCCCAAACTTTCATTTCCGATGCTGCCTATAAAAGGCCCTATATCTCAGCAATAAACCACACCTTTTTGATTCTAAATACATTATTACTTTCCAGAATTAGTTGCATTATTACAACTCCCAAGACCTTCAAATCAAGCAAAAGAAGTAGGTGCCTCATCAAAGGTATTTATTGCCAACCATATGATCGTTAAGGTGTGGGGAATCGATTGGTTATCTTTAAAGGTTGTGCTTAAAGTTGTAAGGCTCATATCTTTACTAGCATCACTGAAAATCACCATTTAAGTCAAGGACAACTTGAAAAAAACATCATGCATTTGGAATTTGTGACGCATTAAAAAATTAAAATTGTTGTCTGATGCTGGGGCAGCTTCATAATGTATTGTTGAGGGGGTAATGGAAATAGTTGAATGGTTTAATAGATATACTAGAGGTTGGGGAGTAGGCTAAATTTAGGGGAGCTAGAAAGTTTGAACATGGGCTTGAAGAGAATGTTCAGAGCTTCAGGAACAGTGTCGACAAAGTGAAACTCGATATCATCCATGACCTGCCGAGGAAGATCATCAAGGTTGACTTGAGGTCTATTTAAAGCAGGGAGAAGTAGAGTACGAATGCCTGCACGATGGGCAGCAATCACCTTCTCCCGGATCCCCCCTACCGGTAGCACTTGACCCCGTAGAGTCATTTCGCCAGTCATAGCGGTAGCAGGGGGAGGGCAACATCAGTAAAGAGTGAAACTAATGTAGCTACAAGAGCTACACCAGCAGAGGGGCCATCCTTTGGCGTAGCCCCCTCAGGAAGATGCAAATGAATATCAGTCTCGTCGGCAAGTCGATCTCTCCTCGAAGATGTGATCCCCATTTGGTATGCATGTGCTTTAACCCAGCTCAAGGCCAGCTGAGCAGACTCCTTTAGCACCTCGCCAAGCTGGCCTGTTAATACTAACTTGCCGTTTCCTGGCATCTTGCTTGCTTCAAGGAACATGATTTTTCCTGACCCGGAGCCTGTATAAACCAAACCAATGGCAATCCCTGGTAGTAGCTTTCTATCGGCTGCCTCGTCCCTGTATTTCGCAATCTAAACTAGTTAGCTTGATTTAAATAAACTATTACGCCAAGGATGTTTTCTAAGTCGGCAGTGTCTACCACACTGGAGTACGGGGCTGGGGGATTACTTTCACTCGCTTCAGAGAAGGCAACCGCCTTTGAACGACAAACAGCAGCTATTTCTCTGTCCAAGGATCTGACACCAGCCTCGCGGGTATACTTAAGGATCAGCTCTGACAAACCCTCGCTAGTGATGTTTAGCTGCTCTTGAGGTAGTCCATGTGAACGCAGGTGTTTGGGGATAAGGTATTTCTCTGCAATATGCTGCTTTTCATACAATGTGTATCCAGATAGCTCCACCACTTCCATCCTGTCCAGTAAAGGAGCAGGAATTGTATCAAGGCGGTTGGCAGTTGCAATAAAGAGCACTTTGGACAAGTCTACTGGGGCGTTGATGTAGTGGTCTACAAAGGAGCAGTTCTGCTCGGGATCTAGCACTTCCAAGAGAGCAGCAGATGGGTCGCCCTGGTTTGAGTTTGCGCCGACTTTATCCACTTCGTCCAGAAGAATCACTGGATTGTTGACACCGCATTTTCGTAGGCCTTGGATGATGAGCCCAGGCATCGCTCCGACATAGGTGCGACGGTGTCCTCGAATTTCAGCCTCATCTCTGACACCCCCGAGGGATATCCTAAAGAACTTCCGTCCCATGGCCGCCGCAATCGATTTCCCAAGCGATGTCTTTCCGACCCCAGGGGGGCCTGCCAGGCACAGAATGGGACCTTTGACGTCATTCTTAAGCTTGCAGACAGCCAAGTATTCAAGGATCCGCTTTTTGACCTTTTCCAAGCCGAAATGATCGGCTGAGAGTTGGTTGCGGGCCTTGCCGACGTCCAGGTTGTCGACAGATGAAATCCCCCAGGGCAATTCGGATATCCACTCTAAATAGTTGCGTATCACTTGATAATCTGCCATGGCCGGCTGAAGGCGCTTCAAGCGACGCATTTCTCGCTGGGTTATCTTTTTGATATCGTCGGGAAGCGTGAGTTCCTCGAGCTTTTTGTTAAGCTCATGGAGATCGCTTTCGTCTTCTTCTTCCATGGATCCTCCCAGTTGCTTGTTCTATTAACGGTAAGAAAGAATAAAATAAAGTCAAAACCTGGCCACGGAACCGTTTGGATCTTACTAAATCATTCTTTTGAGATAGTTTGGCCATCTTGAGTAGCTATTTTAAATAAGCATTTATTCAAAGCTTTTCTCTTTGGGTACCAAAGCACCTTACCTTGACCTGGGCTTTAAGCAGCTCGATTGCGCGATTCAGCCGGGTTTCAAGATCAACTGCCTCCAGCACTATTAACTTGTCCTCAAAATCCGCTTCAGTGATGGAAACAACCAAGTCTGCTAAAGAAGCGGGGCTTGTCTGATCAAGAAGTTGTTGCATCTGAGAAAGCATCACTGTGGGAAGATTCAACTCCTTCAAGATGCCAACCAACTCTGTAGCGGTTATCCGAAGAGTATTGTGTAAGAGCTTCTCTTTACTGGAAAGCGTTCCTAGGTCGGCTTAGCATCACCACAGAAATAGTGAAAATACCTGATTCATGCAATTCCTGAACCCGAGCCAAGGGGATCCCGGATTCTCCAAAGGTTACCTGGGATACTTTAGCACGGGAAATCCCCTCTAAAACCAACGAAACCCCGCCTACGAAAACAGAAGATTTGCGGATGGATACGACCCTAGCAACACATACCACTCGGTTATTGACGTTATTGAGTGATACTTGAGGCGAGATATCCCATACTTGGCTTTCTTGGTTATGTAGATTATCCGAAGAAGGGAATGGGAGACAAGCTAAGTAGGGTTTTTTTCCAGCTTCGATATCTGCACCCATTTTGTCAATAAAGTCTGAGGCAACAGATTGAGATCCTTCTAGAGAGTCATTTTTATCCTTGGATGGTTCGGTATTAAAGGAATCTTGGGCAGCATCTGTCCCTCCTCTGCGAATAAGTAATCTTACTACAAGGCCAGGGAAAAGAACTCGATCTACCAAAGGTAGAACGGGCATGACTTCTGGGAAGATTTTTCTGTTCCGACATGATTCACAATTAAAGTTATAAAATTAAGGGATCTAGTAAAGATGTGGCTTTTAAGCTTAGGTTGGCAACACTTAACCGGCAACGACCAAAACAATCTAGCGTTGACGCGACACCAACGTTTTTGTTTAATGAATCACTCGCTTAAAAATGAACAGCTTTTATGCAGCTAGTCGCAGTAAACAATTAAGCTCCTTGCTGTCTCCACTGATTCGACACTCCTAGTGCAGGGAATGCAATGCTTAATAAATAGCTTATTCTACACTAACGTACACCTCACTCAAGATCCAACTCGCTAAACCAACCCAATAGCAGTCCCAGTCTTAATCCACTTGGGGGTGCCTTGGATGGTGCTTTCTACCCATACTACCCCTCACGGCAACCAATCCCATTCTACTCAAACATGCTACTTGGTTTCATCCAGTTGACTGATGCAGAACACCTACTTTGATAGCACGATCAAGGAATGCTTTGCTGCAATCAAGCTATCTAAAACGTGAGATTTCTGAGGATCACCAACCCCCTAAAACGGCCACGCTTTGAAAAACCAATGTTTCATGATTTAATCTTAACAAGCTTTTGCTAGATTTATACCCTGATTCCCTAGAACCTTGTATTTCAATTGTCTTTTACAGCAATTGGCTATGTTATTGTTTTAACGTCGTCTTGAACCCCGAATAAAATTGTGCTTCCATCAAAAAAATATGTTATTCTCTTGGCGAGCGCCTCCTGTCACTAAAATAGGGCTAGGACCTTTACAACTTTTTATATAAATAACCATTATATAATTACCTCTTTGAAACCTGACTTCCAAGCGCAAAGCTCTAAATGATTATAGCTCAACTAAACTTCAAATTTATGCTACGCAATATTTTTATAAAGAAATCAGATAAAATTATCTACTAAAGTCAATATCTGCACTATACTGTAACGCTTTTAGGCGTAAGTGTTAAACTAAGTCTAAAACTAAGTGGAACTGACAGACCGTTGAGAGGGGATAGATTTAAGCAAGATTTTAATTGGAACTATCTTTATTGGGAAAGGGGAGAAGGTTTATATACCTTATTGAAAGTGGAGGTGAAACAACATACCCGGGTCTATTCATTGCATTGTGGCAGATGTGGGGTACACTGGGGACAGCTTGAGAAGGGTGATTCCAGAACTGGATATGAGGGAACCAAGGTGCATCAAAGTACATTGGTCTGTTCTGGGAAAAATACTAAATTGGGACAGGGTTGACAAGGCTTCAAAGTCTTCTAAAAATAGAAGCAAAAGTACCGAAGTTCAGTTAACTTAACATTAACTGATTACTTTCACCACATCCCCCTACTTAAACAAAGCCGCAGTATTCCTTAAGTCTGGTGCCATTCACCATATTAGGGATATGATTTACATACATGTCCTCAAGGAAGTAATTGTAGTTAGGAGCTACACTAGCTATCTGGAATGGCCCTGATCACTTCTGTAGGAACTTCTTGGATATAGAGTTTAAAGGGAACTCTTAAACAACAGGATGTACTGATCAACTTTGAACTAGGATAGCTTGTATTTGTTATGATCTCTTGCTTGCATTTGATGGGCTTTAGCTACTAGATTCTCTTGATTTGCTTCACACTTGGTGTGAATCATTTTGGTTTGGTTGATAGAATTGACTTTGGCGTAGCTATGAGAGAGATTTAGGTCAACACCATATAATACTTCAAATGGGATCATCTTAGTGGACAAATGGACTTTGGATTGGTAGTTCCATAAGGCTCCCGGAAGCTTCTTGTTCCAACTGGTTAGGTATCTCATACAGGTCTTTTTAAGGGTTTCTATCAGTGTTTTGTTAAACTTTTCTGTAAGACCATTTCATCTAGGGTTGTATGATGTGACAAAACAATTGTTTGTAGACACGTGAGATACCAATTCTCTGATGAACTGATTTTTAAAGTGGCTTTCCTGGTTGGTTAATATCTGGAAAGAAGGTCCATAGGTTGTAAAGATGTCCTCATATAGAAATGTAGCTGTCTCTTTGGCTGTGGCTGCTTTTACCACTTTGCATACCGGCCATTTGGTGAAGTACTCAGTGGCTACAAGAAGTTACTGGTTTCCTTGGTTAGTCTTAGAAGAAGGCCTAAAAAATACAAACCCCATAGTTCAAATAGTCCTTCAACTACAATTAGGTTGATAGGCTTTCTTGATCCTAGGGTCTGATCATAAAAAGGTGCAGGCTTCACACTGCTAGATGTGGTTTATAACTTCTTTATATAGTACCAGCCACCAGTATAGGATTCTTGCTCTGGTCATGGTTGCTTGTTGGCCAAAATGTCCTGCTCCATTGTAGGCTTCTTTGAGTGCTTTATTTTGTTGGTCTGGTCTTGGTATTTCTCATAGCTGAGACTTCTGCTTTATAAAGAGCTTTTCTTCAATAACTGTGAAGCGTGAACAGTAAACCAGAAACTCCTTGGCATTCTTTGCTTGGAAAAGAATACCATATTTTAGTGCTCTATAGACTGCTTTCAACTTGGGCTTGTATGAAATGACTTGGATGTTCAACAGGGAGAATTGTCAGGAGAGTCTATCTACTACCTGGTTGAGCTTTCCTGGAATGTGTTTCAATTCAAAAAATTTATTCCATCAATTCTATTAGCCATCTGGTATGTCTGCCTGAGGGATTCAAATTTTTCAAGATGTATATAACTGCTACATTATTGGTATGGATAGTGAATTTGTGACCTAATACATAGTATCTGAATTTTTGGAGAGCATGTAACACTGCAAGTAAATCTTTGTCATATATACAGTAGTTCAATTTATGCTCTGTGAGTTTCTTTGACATGTATACAATGGGCTTCATGTTGTCCTTGTACTCTTGGTGGAGTACTGCTCTTACTGTGATGTAACAAGCGTCTGTGAAGATGTGAAATGGGATGTTGAAGTCTGGATATACCAATACTTTATTGCTTGAGAGGGCATCTTTAAGCATCTGGAATGTCTGGTCTTGATCACTGGTCCATGAGAAATCAGCTTTGACTTTGGTAAAATCAAACAAGGGTGCAACCAATCTATCATAATTCTCTATTAAGTCATGGTAATAGCCTACGGCCTCGAGGAAAGATTGGACTGCTGTGACTAACATTGGCTTAGGCCAATCCTTTACGCCTTAACTTTGGAGGGATCTGGTTGTGTCCTGTGACAGTCAACTATGTGGCCCAATAGGTGAAGCTCTTGTACAGCTAGGACAGTTTTATCTGCATTGATACCAAGTTTTGTGGTGTGGATGTGCAAGAAAACTTCATGTAGGTGATCCATGTGTTCCTCAAATGTCTGTCTGTACACTGTAATATCATCCAGGCTGACTGATACACACTTGTTTAACATTTCATGAAAGATGTTGTTCATGGTGTTTTGAAATGTGTGGGGGGCTCCAATGAGACCAAAGGGCCTACAGGTGAACTAAAACTGGCCAAACTTGATGACAAAGGCTGTCTTCTCCTGGGTCTCTGGGCACATAGCAATCTGGTAATACCTCAAGAAAAGTTCAATGTTGCTAAACCATCTGGCTCTGGAAAGCTAAGTGATGATATCCATGATGCAAGGTAAAGGGTATTTTCCAGTGATTATTACTTGATTTAACGGAATGTTGTGAGAGAGGGGGGCTAAACTAACTAAGTTTGGCTCCCATCCCAGCAAGATGAACCACCAGAATGCCGCCCAGTGGAGTACTGGGATGGCTGCTTGGGGGGACCAAAGAGAGGACGCTGGGGACAGCTGCAGAAAGTATGCATTCAACCCCATCAACACTAACCCAGTGAGTAACCAGGGTGTGCAAGTGGGAGCAGGAGGCAACCCCAAAGGAGCTAGGAGGGGCACCAGATTGTCTTTGTCCAAGATAAGAATAGTAGACGCTGGCCCCACCTCCAATGTGGGGGCTGGCACAGCGTAATCTGCAGCAGAAAATTCTAAGTCATCACAAGTCAGGCTCTTGACAATTGTCTCACCCAAAACAAGAAGCTCACCAGGAAGGTGCAGGAGACTTGAGAGATTGTTCCCCACAAGGCAAAAAGAAGTAGAAAACCACAACCATAGGTCAGGGGCAGTTGCCCAGAGAAGAAACACAAAAGGAGCCAAAGTAAACACCACAAATTTAAAAATAGGGAAGATCATAATAGCAATCCACAGAATATTCTAAATTTTTGGGTGCAATTTTTGGTCTTAAAATCAGTAAAATTGGGTAATGTATGGGTGGCCACAAGAGGAAACCGGCAGGGAGCAGCAGGAAGCGTCAGAAAGGCTTGACAATGGTCTTGGATGGCTTGGGCGGGTGTAAAAGAAAAAATGGGCTTGAAAACAATGAAATTAAAGAGAAACTCTAAATGAAAATAGAATTTATAAGAGATTTCAAGTTGAATTCTTGAGTTCAAACTGTAATTTCAAAAGCGTAAACTACAGGAGCAACAATTAAGTGAAATGCCTAAGTTAAAGGGCTTCAAAAAGATGACCAGGTATGAGCAGACAGCGTAAAGGTAAGGTTTGGTACAGAAAATGACTAACACTTTGTTCAGAGATTAAAGCGGACTCCAAAAGAGTCTACAAAATAATAACAAAGTTTAAAAGCAACTGTTTACAGGTTTAATAATTTTGAAAATTGACAAGTAGGGGACACAAAGTCCCCTGGCATTGTTAAAAGGGGAGAATTGTTAAGAAATGACCACATGACCACTTTGGCTAGCATCTGATTGGCAGGAAGAGAAATTTTACTGGACAAGATCAGGGGCACTGGAAGGTTTTAAGTTAATTTCTGCAGCTCTACCTGATTGGCTAGAGACCATCCCAGGCATTTGGGATTCACTTGATTTTCTGGTTGTTGATGTGGCGTCATTTGATTGGGCGTATCTGATAACTTTTAAGAGAGGACAACACCATGACAACAAACAATCCAAATTAATCAGTGTTTCTTCCAGGCTGGGATAACCAAAGCCAGGAGATCTGCAGAGTAGGCCAGAAAAATCTCTCATCAACAGTATGAGCTCAATCTTCTAGAGAATTTAGTGGCTTGGCTGTTATTTTTGGCCCTTTTTTGATGCAGCAGGGAAAAACGGTTTGATCCAAGGCCAGGGGTGGCAGTGGATTTAAAATTTTAGTTCACACATATAACAGAGCTTTTCATTCTTTGTTGGAACCAACACAATAGGGGATGCCCATGAAGACTGACTGGGAACAATTAGTCTGATCTTGAGCATTCTTTCCAGCTCCTTCTCTACAAGGTCCTCACAATATTTTGAAAGTCTGTAGGGGGAAAGAGATTGGGACTGCATCCCCAGTGACAATAATATGGACTTTCATTGGCCAGGAGAAGTTTGTCTTAGTCTTTTACCAGTTGGCCTTCAAAATCACAGACCAAATTATATAGGGTATCTGCCTGATCCATAATGATATTTGAATCAAAATCCAATATATCCAACAACTCTTGATATAGGAATGATAAACTGACTTAGTCCAATTCCAAGTATGGATTAAGGTGAGAGGTGGGGTTGGTGTACAATATGGGGAGTTTCATAAGTTTCTATCCTTTTGAATAGTCCAATGTTTGTTTTCATAATCAGTGTTGATCATGAAGTACTTTAGTGTCTTTCTACAATGAGGAGGTTATATTGGTTGTGTGCAGATACCACTGCATCAATTTTCTTGGAGACACCTTGAATACAGAGTTCTAGTCCATAAAAAATACCTTCACAGGGAGTATTATGGCTATCTGTCAACATAACTGGGAATCACAGGCTGCAATGTCTGAATTTAAATATATTCAAGAAAATTCTTTGATACTATATTTTCATATGACCCACCATCATTAATGACTGATGTAGAATGAAAATCTACCATTGCAAAATTCTGAGGAGCTCCTGATTCTTCCAATATGAATGAGAACGTTCTACAAGGTCTGGTTCCCAAGACTTCATTCTGGAAGGCCTGGGAAAACTGAGGACTAACCTTACAGAATTCTGCCCATGAGACTTGGATGTTGATATTTTCAACAATCTAATTGCTTGGGTGGACAACTTCTGGGCTTCTGCTTTTGCCACAAGGACACCAGGGAGTTGGATAGTTGGGATGTTCTTGGGTGGGAGGGGGAATATATAGTTAGGCTTATCTGTGGAATAGGTATTACAATCCGTGTTCATAGGGGAGTTGATAAAACTGATGTATTCAACCAAAGATTTGATTTCCATATCAGGATGCTCTGGGGAAGACACACAAAACTGATGGGGGTACTTAACTGGAGTTAAGAGGACATCATCTGGAAGGGGACTCTGGCTTGAGAGAGGGTGTATGATTTTGGGTACAGTCTCAATACTTACTTTGGGTGATACCATCTGGATAGGTTCTGATTCCTGAGGCGTATCAACCTTCTGGTCAAAACTATCATCCTCAAATTTGGCATCCAGCAACTGCTCCTAGGAGATCATATTTTCAACTGATATGGGCATAGACTCCAGTTTGGATTGAAAGTTTGGGAGTTTAGACATGGCTTCATCCAGTTGTTCACCAATCTTATTTTCAATGGCTATATGTTGATCTTCACCTGACTTGTCAGAGAGTTTTTGAAAGCTTATCAATAAGATGCTGGATTTCATCTATAAAAGTCTTAAGGTGAGCTCTCATACCCTCCTTGTCCTTGGGGATAGAGTGTCTTCTCTTTGCATACCTCTTTTGGTCATGCAAACAGGACTAGGTATTCTGGTAGGTGTCAGTTCTTGAATGTGAGTACGCTTTGGGTCCAATGGAGTACAAGAGCTCAAAATTCTCTTTGCTTTCTCAATGATGGGGGATACAAGGTGAGGGTACTTGCCTGCGTCGCAAACCAGAAGTATATTGTTATGCTTCTTCACAGCCATCAACTCCACAAGCATGAATTCTGCTATCTTTGGCTTGACCCTTGTCAGGCAAGCAGGGCATTTGTTGCTGGTGTGCTCATTCTCTATGCCACAATATCCACAACATTTGACTGGGCAATCTTATGCTACATGGCCAAGCTTCTGGAAGTTGTAACATGTAAGGGGGACAGCCCAAAGTGTGTTGCACCAAGAAGGATTTAAGAACTGCAATCTCTTCTAACAGTGAAGAGGATTCAGACTTGACTTCTCTGTTGAGTTTTTTTTAAAAAGGGATTCCATTTTGACTTCTTGCACTCCTCTTTGTCCGGTTCATCCTCTAAGCAGTCTCGGAATTATTGAAACTGCAGGCTCAACCTGACAGCAAGGTTCCAACCAAGCAGGTTTGTGACCCGTAATCCAATTATCCGGTCACTCAAAGCCAGACTAGGAAGTCAACTCAAATTACCAAATCAGACAACATTAACAGATGATGATCCTTCCTGGTGGATACCTTGTTTTGGCGCTTGAATCATTACCAGGATCAAGCCACCCCCTTCTTCTATCCAGCTGTGTGATCACCAATCATGTTTCTGTTATCCTTGATTCACATGAACTATATAATCACTATCTCACAATAAAGATTATTATCTATCTTCTAAATATTTTTCCCTGTATAACTCTGCTAAAATAGCACAGTTACAACATTGGTAGCACAGGTAGGTTCTCTATCATACCTTATCTTGAAAAATTCTTCCTGTTGCCCACACACACTGCTGCCAACAAATCCTAGACAGAATTATGTCTGGCCTCCTGCCTGACTGGACTCCGTACACTCCTGGTACTGAGATACCCAATGGTTTCATCCTATACCAAAACACGGTGATCCCACTACCCGCCTTCAACACCATGTCTGCACAAGGTTTCTTTCAGGCTCCCTCCTTGATGCCGCAACCAGCTGACAAAACCACCATGTCCGCCTATGTAGCTCAAAGACTACAAAGCGCTGCCTTGGAACCTTTTTCCGGGGCCAACAACAACAACAACACCACCACATGGATCCAGTCCGCCCAGAGCAAGCTGGCTCAGATGGAATGTCCACAGCAGTTTTGGATTGCAGAAATTTCCATTTGCCTGACCCATGATGCTGGCACCTGGTGCAACAAGTGGCATGAAGAGCACACCAACAAGAACTGGGATATCTTTAAGCAAGACTTCCTGGCAAGGTTCATGCTTAAATATACAGCACTCATGAGCATACACCAAGTAAAGAACCTGACCCAGACAGGCACTGTAAAGGAACTCACCCGCGCCTACAAGGAACTCTGTCTTTGTGCACCATCCAACATGGCCTTTGACACCCCAGCCACACACCTCATGTACTACAACTCTCTTAAGTTGCACTTGATGAGACATGTGAACCTGGATCAGGTGACCAACCTGCAAAGCCTGTACCGTGAAGCAGAGAAAGCGGAGCAGACATCCAACACACTGCATAAGGCACAAACTGGGAACTAGAAAGACCCAAGGATTTCCATCCAAGCGGGCGCTCCTCTCAACCACCCCCTGGAGGCAATGGGAACAACGCCAACCACAAACCCGCAGATTCAAATGGGCATGAAAATGGAAACAATGGCCAGTCAAACCGTACCTATTTCCGTGTCACCGCCACAAAAGGCAACCAAGATAAGGGAAAAGCCCAGGGAGAGCACTAAGAAAGCCAAGCTCTCCCTCGCAACTCCTGACTTGCCCAATGATGAATACCAACCCAAGGACGTAGACCAATGCCCAATGATCCAGGTGCCCTTGGAGGACCTGGTACTGTACACTATTGCCAGACATCCCAATAAATTAATGTCCTATCCTTTCTGCTTTTGCAGTTACACAGGCTCAGCACTCCTGGACTTGGGCGCAGACCAAACCCTAGTCAACAGTAGCTTTGTGGATAAGTTCAAGCTGGCCACTAATCCTTTGCAGATTAAAAATGTGGTCCTAGCTGACAAACACTACATCACTGTGACAAGGGAAGCTTTCCCTTTCTCTGTCATGCTTGAGAACCTTCAATCCACCATTCAAGGTCCCTTCATCAACTTTTCAAAGTTTGACATTGTACTGGGATTAGACTGGTTACAAAAGAACAACCCTCACATAGACTGGGCAACCTCAGTGTTGACCATCAAGCGTGAAGGTGTCAACCACCAGATCTATCCTGAATCTGTGGACCAAATGCTACACGACCATGTCTTTGTACGTATCACAGAGACCCAGGACAAAAAGAAAAACCTGAAGGCAATTGACTGGGAATCCTGCCAGTACAAGATCATACACTTCAAGGATCACCAGGATACCTCCACGCCTCAGGAACGCAACATTGTGGCCCACCATCTAGAAATCTTTGAGGAAGCGCTACCTGGGCTGCTCCCTGAGAAGCATATTCAGCACTCCATCCAACTCAAGGGGGCTGTACCCAAGGCGCACCCCATCTACAGGCTGACCCCAAATGAGGACAACACCTTACGCGCCTACCTCAAGGAGGCATTGGAAAAAGGTCTTATCCGCCCCTCACAGTCTCCCTTTGGGGCCGCCATATTCTTTGTGGCTAATAAGGACGGTACCTTACGTCTGGTCACAGACTACCACACCCTAAACAAAGTTACCATTAAGAATTTTTACCCACTGCTACTGATTGACAACCTCTTTGATGCCTTGAGAGGAGCCACCGTCTTCTCCAAGATTGATCTAACTGCAGGCTACAATCAGATTTGTATTAAGGAAGAAGACATTCCCAAAGCGGCCTTCTGCACTAAATACAGCTCCTACAAATGTGTGGTGCTCAACTTTGGCATGACCAATGCCCTGTTCACCTTGGTAACCTTCATGAACAAAGTATTTGCACCCCACATAGACAAACACACCCTAGTGTATCTAGACAACATTATTGTCTACAGCCCCTTGGTAGAACAACACCACAAAGACCTAGAGGCTGTCTTTGCTACCTTGGCACAGCAAAAACTGTTGGCCAAGCCCTCCAAGTGCCAGTTCTTTTATGTGCAACTACCCTTCTTGGGACACATAGTCTCAAAAGACAGCATCAAACCCAACAGTCAAAAGATACAGGCCATCTGCAAGATGCCACCACCCAAGGATAAGTTGGAACTCTGCACCTTCTTGGGAATGGTGGCCTATGTACAACGCTTCATACCTGACTGTGGCATTTTGACTGCCCCCTTATCCGCCATAACAGGCGCCAAGTCCAAGTTTGTGTGGACCCCCCAATGTGACCTCTATTTTAGACGCCTCAAGGAGAAACTCACAACGGCTCCCATCCTACAATACCCCAAATGTGACGGAGAATACCAAATGGAAATCAACGCCTTTGATGCATCCATTGGGGGAGTACTAAAAATCAAAAATAGTGACAGTGACTTCCTGCCTGTAGCTTATGAATTGCAAAAATTGACAGATGGTGAGTGTCAATACCCTATCCATGACAAAGAACTGTTGGCCATTATACACTGCGTAGTCAAATGGCACTGTTACCTAGAACACAGGAAGAATTCACAGCATTAACCAATCACAAGTCACTCATCTATTTCAAGACTCAAGAAAATCTGTCGCGCTGCCAAGTGCAGTGGATGGAACTATTGGAGAGATTTAACATGCTCATCCAGTACAAACCTGGGGCTGAGCTTGCCATGGCAGACACCCTGTCCTGCCTGTATGTCTGTGCTTCAAGAGGAGAGAATGGGCTCAAACCAGACTGGCCTCTCTTAGTGCTACAAACAAAGGACAAAGGGTTCCCCCTGGCACAACCGACATAACAAAAGAAACAGCCATCAAGAATGAACACCTCTTTGCTTACATATATGGGACTCTACACAGGAAGATGACTGACGGCACAACCATTCCCTACATTCCCACACATCAGCAAGTTGACACCATCCTACACTATCACAGAGACCTTGGACATACCAAGAGCCAAAACCTATACAAGTTCCTTAAACATAATGTGACAGAAATTGTGGGATAGTATGAAGCCGTTTCTAAGTGATGGGGAATTACCACCCAGATCCACATAGAATTAATGATTAACCACCAATGTGGCTTCAAATATCTTTTTGTAAAATTTCCAATTGTAATACCAGGATTAAGCAGAACAATTAATCCTAACCAAAATAGCCCAAGATAAATGACCTGAGACAACATCAACAAATCTTCAGAGTAAAATTCTGGACATTGGGAGGCTACACAATTTTCAGTTTCAAGAATGGGGGGAGGAGCTGCAAAATTGGCTGGCGTAAAATTAACATTGGGCAGCACCAACAACAAAGTTCCAACTGCAGGACCCCATCTTCCAGAAATGATTCTGTTGAGAATCAGATTGTAAAAAATATATTGTAATAACCCAACCACAGGATGCATTTTAAAAAGTAAATTAGAACTTGGGATAAATGATTTTTATTGAGTAAAATTTTAGGAGGACTCAACTCTTAGAGTTGAAACAGTGAAAGTTATTCAATATTTATCAGAAAAATTGACTAAGCAATACCACCTGAGTCTTGACCTCCTATTACTTCCACAACGTCAAGTAAGTATCTGGTCCAGGTTGCAAAGAACCCTTGTGTGACTAGTTTCTGACAACCATGCTGATTGACAAGCTCATATCAGGTGACCCTCAAATTACGCCAATTTATCAATGTCAATTTGGAAAGGGGAACCAGTTTCAGCTGACAGACTGGAGCAGCCATAACCCATTTCTGATTGACCATTTGATTTAAATCCGTTAACTTGGTCAATTTTGATAAAGGTTTCCCGGCTTTTCAAGCCTTCTTGATTGGGCAGATAATACCTGGCATGATGGAACCTACCGTGACACATAAGGCCTGGTGGCCAACCTTATACCACGATGTTCAAGAAGTTCTAGACCAATGTGAGGTATGCAAAAAGTTTGCCAAAAGCAGAACCCTGCCAAAGTTGGTACTTCCCATCTGCACACAGCTACCTTTCAAAGTATGGGCTCTTGACATTGTTGGTCCCATGCCAGGAAAACACAATGACAATAAATACATCATCACCACCATTGACTTTGCAACAAGATGGCCAGTAGCCCAAGCAGTGAAGGCACACACCGGCAATGAGGTTTGACAATTTATTGGCAAGGAGATAATCAGCAAGTTTGGAAAGCCAGAACTCCTGATAACCAATGGAGGCAAAGAATTGACCTCTGAAGACACCAATGTATACCTCACCAAAAACGGGATCAAGCACACTGTGACAACACCATACTATCCACAGGCCAATGGACGTGTGGAGCAGCTTAACAGTAGCCTCATGAAAGCCTTAGCCAAACTCACTGCTGGGAGACCTGAAGACTGGTATAAGCAGCTACCAACTGCACTACTTGTGTGTCAAACCTGAGTGAACAGATCCACCGGAAAAGGCCTGTTTGAACTGGTATACAGCATATAGCCAAATATCATTCAAGCATTAACAGGACCTAAACTGGAAATTCCAAGTGAAGTCCCTCCACGCTCAGACCCTCAAGTAATAGAGGCTAACAGCAAGCAAACAGCAAAAGAGAATGAACGTCTGCAAAAGACATTTGTCCCCATTTGCAATAGACATGAAGTTGGGGAAGAAGTATGCGTCATGAATGTTGACAAGAGCAAGCTATGACCTGAAAAAGTGGGGCCAGCAATCATTTTGAAGGTAAACAACAATAACAATTACCTCATGCAAGGGCTTGGCAAATGTAAGCAAGACAAGACCCTGCACCATAATTGCCTACAACCCTGAAAAGCAAGACAGAAACAACGAGAAACCGCCCTGCCCACCACAGAACAGCAACTAGTTCAATACAACGCCCAGGCTCCTGACAACCTCCCTGACAACCTGCCCCCAGAGGAGGCCAACCTTCAGTTGAGGAGGGAGTTGAAACTGCAGGATTGACCCGCCAGCAAGGTTCCAATCAAGCAAGTTTATGACCTGTAATCCAATTATCTGGTCACTCAAAGCCAGACTAGGAAGTCAACTCAAATTACCAAATCCAACAACATGAACAGATGATGATCCTTACTGATGGATACCTTGTTTTGGCGCTTGACTCATTACCAGGATCAAGCCACCCCCTTCTTTTATCCAGCCGTATAATCACCAATCATGTTCCTGTTATCCTTGATTCACATGAACTATATAATCACTATCTCACAATAAAGATTATTATCTATCTTCTAAATATTTTCCCCGTGTAACTCTGCTAAAATAGCACAGTTACAACAATATTGAGTAAGGATGCATTGTATGCATCTTCCAAGTCATCAGGGCCTTCCTGTTGTAGAAATTGGGTGTAGATTAAAGGCAGAGCATCCTTCAAAAAAGAGGTGTCATAGTACTTGTCAAACCAGGATGTGGCCACCTCTGCTTTATCATCATCAAGGTCTTTGTTTTTTTCATCTATCATTTTCTTAACCAGTCTACAGAAAGCCATAATGAACTCAGCAAGCCCAGCATACAAGCTGAGCTTAATAGATTGAAGTTGTGTGAGAGGTTTGACTTCTCAAGGAACAATTTTTTTAATGGCTGCCTTTTGCCAGTCATCCCAATCATCATGGGATAAGTTGTTGTGCCACTTGTCTGCTTTGCCATCAAGGAACTGCACAAAAATCAATAGTTTTTCTACTTCTGTGACGCAGAAAAGCGTGCAATGATTTTCAAATTTACAAAGCCACAGCTTGATGTTGCCCTTGGAATAATGGGGGAGTTGCTGGGAAGCCATATATCTGCCAATCAAAAGGGGGACATTATCTCAGAGTTCTGAGGGGTATCAGCAATCAAACTGGTGGGTGGGCAGGGCAGAGTTAGCAAAGGTTTAGAGGCTGGGAAAACCAGGTTTGACTGCTAGTAATACTACCTCTATCTATCTATCTATCTATCTATCTATCTTAATAACTGGCTAGATAGAGGCAATTACGGTAGACACAGAAGTTACAGCTGGATCCAAAAAATGCTTAAATATTTGACTTCAGTTTGGACAGGATCACCATGTAACGCTTTTAGTTGTAAGCATTAAAATAAGTCTAAAATCAAGTGGACCTGACAGACTTTTGAAAGGTGATAGATTTAAGCAAGATTTTAATTGGAACAGTATTTATTGGGAAAGAGGAGAAGGTTGATATACCTTATTAAAAGTGGAGGTGAGACAACATACCCGGGTCTATTCATTGCATTGTGGCAGATGTGGGGTACACTGGGGACAGCTTGAGAAGGGTGATTCCAAAACTGGATATGGGGGAACCAAGGTGCATCAAAGCGCATTGGTCTGTTCTGGGAAAAATACTAAATTGGGACAGGGTTGAAAAGGCTTCAAAGTCTTCTAAAAATAGAAGCAAAAGTACTGAAGTTCAGTTAACTTAACATTAACTGATTACTTTCACCACAATAACCAGCTTTTTATAGCAGCCCATAGCATTTTTTTAAAAAATAAGCCTGTACTCTTAATTTCTTCAGCAGCTGTCCTGTTTATAAGAATCCTGAAATAGTTATTGAACAACACAGGATCCTAAGAATAAACTTAATAAATAAATAAATTAAACCAATAAATAATTTTAATGAATTACCAGAGAATATATCCACAGCCAATACCTTCACCACATAAATTATCCTATTCCAACATGTATCACTTCAACCCACACTTAATCTCTACAGAAAATCCTAATAACCCCCTTATTAACAACTAAAAATCCATCAAGTACATTTTTATTTGTCATATTGTTAAAGGCATATACCCTGCTAGCTCCAACAATAATATATCTACCTCTACAACAATTGAATATCCTAAATCAAGTAAAAACTATAGATTTTTGTTAATAAATATCTGTCATTGTTGTAGCACCAAAACTGAATAAAATTATCTCCTGCTGAAAATAAACTGGCACTTCATCTTCATATAGAAACATGGCAATCCAATAATGAATCTTCAAGTTATATAGAAATGTCCCAGTATCTTTGATAACTCTCTCCTAAAAAAATTTCCCCAATGATTGACTTGATTTTTAAGGAGAAGATGGCCCAAGGCTTGATCCAAACACCCCACTAGGATCAACCCATATTCTCAAAATGAATTCTCTTAACCAAATCCATTAAATTACATAGAACTATGCAGCATTTTCCCAGCTGTTGGAGCCAAAATATTTATTTTTCACTGTTTTGAAGAGCTTGAGAAAGACAACAGCCCAAGGAAAAACAGAAAACAAATATGTATTTTGATAATATTTATTGAGAAGGATGCTGATTTTTATACTAATTGAGAAAGCCATTGGGTCACCAAGGGGTGACACATGTGAAATTGATCAAGATAGAGATTACCAGTGTTCTGCGTATAGAATTTTGGATTTTTGCTGTAAATTGGTTAATATCTTATATGTAAATATGAGTATTTTCTATACTATTAGGTTGAGTGAGGTTATTGTTTTAAACAAATAATGAGATGACTCAGTGAGTGCCTCCTTTTTTATCAGATATATTGGTGTCATGCTTTGAAATTATTTAGTTTGATTTTTAAGCTCTTTTAAGTTTTAAAAGAATTTAATTTTTTTTAAGCTGGTACTTTTTCAAGGTCAGTTTACCTTGGTTTTTTCAATTATGTTGTTGCTTGTGTTTTAGTTTAGAGTTTGAAATGAATTACATTCTTATCTTTTGTTTAAATTTTAAAGGCTTAGACTTGGATTTTTATTATGCTAAACTCTGAAACAGTTATTTAAGCACTTTTGCTTCAAAATACTCTGTTTTACACTCTACTCAACATATCAAACATTCCCACAAACTTACTCTTATTTTCCTGCTGCAGATTCAACTCTTGAGGTGTGCTTCTTTTCAGATTAAGTCTATCACTAAAAAACATAATAAAAGGCTTAAGCATAAATTCTATTTTCTTGCCCTATAAACATCAATTTAGCTTTAATTTATTGCTAGTTTTTATTCTTTACTGTATGTCAGGAGTGACAATTTTCTCCCCCTTGAACCCCAGGCCCAAGAGCAGGTTTCAAACCCTGACCCTGACCACCCTCAGGCCACCAGCCCTAAGGACCAAAGGGCCGGCCGCCCGCATTTTATTGGAATCAAGCACCCTCAAGTTGAGGCCGTGCATACCTTTCAGGATAGAGATACTAGCAAAAAATTGGAAACCACATCTCCTGATGGAAGTGAAGACAAGTTTTCTAATGGAGGCAAAAAGGTTCCTATCATTAAACATATGAGTTTGAAGTTTATCTTGATGGCCAATCAAGACTCACCACCTGATGAAAATGGGGACCTGAAGGCTGCCCCTGTTGTAACTGTGCTGTTTTAGAAGAGTTACAAGGGAGAAATATCTGGAAGCTAGATAATATTCTTTATTGAGAGATAATGATTATATAGTTGATGTGAATCATGGATAATGTCACAGTAAGTTCCATAATGCTAAGGATTATTTGGCCAAGTAGGAAAGCACAGAAAGCCCAAAATGTTTTAACAAAACTGACTGATTTAACATATTTGAATCAAATGGTTGATCAGAAATGGGTTACAGCTGCTCCAGTTTGCCGGTTGAATCTTATTCCACCCCATAAGTTGATGCTGATAAATCAACATAATTTAAGGATCACCAGATATGAACTTGTTAATCAGCATAGTTGTCAGAAGTTGGTCACTAAAAGACTCTTTGCAACCTGGACTAGATACTCACTTGACAATGTGGAAGGAATGTGAGCCCAAGATCCAGGCAGTAGAGCTTAGTCAAGTTTTGATATATATTGAATCCTTTTCACTGTTTCAACTCTTAAGAGTTGAGTCCTCCCAAAATTTACTCAATAAAAATCAAATATCCCTTGATCTAATTTACTTTTGAAATGCATCCTGTAGTTAGATTGTTGCGCTACATTCCCTACAATTTAATCCTTAGCCTGATTATTACGGGAAGATGGGGGCCTGCTGTTGGTACTTTGTTGCCATTGTTGCTAAATGTTAATTCAATGCCTGTCAATCTTGGAGCTGTTCCTACTCCTGTCAAAGCTGAAACACATGTGCTATCTGAATGTTCTGGATTTTATGCCAAATACACTCTGATTATCTCACAGGCCATTTATCTAGGGCTTTTCTGGTTGGGGTTAATCATTTTACTTAACCCTATTATCTTGTTTGGAAATTTCACAAAATGGTATCTGAAGATGCGTTGGTGGTTAATCATTAACTCTATGTGGATTTGGAGGGTGATTCCCCACCACATAGAGACAGCTTCTTATTATCCTGTGATTTCTGTCACAGATAACAGGAACATGATTGTGTTGATCACATGGTGGGATGGTAAAGGGAGTGATCTGATCCTGGTAATGAGTAAAGCGCCAAAACAAGGTATCCACTGTGAAGGATCATAATCTGTTCATGTTGTTGGATTGGGAAATTCAAGTTGGCTTTCTAGTTTGGCTTCAAGTGACTGGATAATCAGATTGCAGGTCACAAAACTGCTTACTTTGAACCTTGCTGGTGGATTGAGCCTGCTGTTTTGACACCCCCATGACTATGACTTGAGAACAGAAGGGTTGAGAGACCCTTCCTGAGGATCCAGCTAATGATCAACCTCCCTGCAATGATGCTATTTTGACTCTCCAAAACCCAGGTGTCCTGACCACCCAACCTCATAACTTCTGACCCTATGATAAATACCACATGGTAAATGTAAAGTTTGGGAGCAGGATACTATATAGACCCATAGACCCCGCACTAAGACTTTATTGCCATTTTTAAATAAAAATATTATGATATATTGGTCTTTTCAATCACTGCCCCATTTTATATTTGCTATTTATCAGTTAAGTTCAAGATCCTCTGGCCCACCTGCCCCTTTGCCTGCAGTTTATTGTCTTCCAGGCGCCCCATTTGGCCCTGTTAACTTTTTGGATTACCCTTTAAAGCCTTAATACAGAGAATATACTATTGAGAAGATACTGGAGTGATATCCTTTGGCCTGCATAAAATTGTTGACTAGATTAATAGACAAGGTCCTTGGCACGCAACTGAGCCCAGGCTATTCAGAGATAAGTACAACTCCCCATCTGCATACCAGTTGGATATAGAACCAACAATCACTCTCAGACCGATGCCTGTGTCTGCTCCTGAGATCCCATGTACCACAACAATAAGCTGTTTGGGATAGTTTAAATCACCCTCACTGGGGTGATTGAAACCTTGATTCCAGCTGCTGACATGTGGTCCTAGATAGAAAAGTTGATATCCTACCTTGTCAGGGATCCATCCTGCATCAGGTTCCAGGGAACTTGCAAGTGGATGGCCTGCAGGCCCAGAGGAAAGGGCCCACCACAGGATAGGAGCTAAACTTACAATATAGGAGAATAATTTTCCAAGAAGAGCCCAAGGACAATTGGCAGACATCATAGAATCAACCAGGCTGGTGAGCACTGTGTAGAAGACTCTGAATAGTTGAACAGAGATAGATTCAGTGGCATCCATGGATTCTTGCAGGCGGCCAGGCCGCAAGGTCACAGAGAGAGTCATGGGCACTAGATGGGTGGGCAGGTAGTTATATTTGGTCAGAATAGCAGTAGCTGCTTGATATGCCAGGTGCCTTCACATCCAATGATTTCAGGCTCTATGGTTTTGGCTTCAGGGGTGTAGATCAAGATTTCTTCTAAGGTGAATTCTGAGTAGGCAGGATTAGGGAGATATACTGTGAAATTTACCAAGCCATAACTTGCTCCTGGGGGACAGTATAACTTGGTTGGCTTGTCTGAGGTTTCTTGATGTTGGTTGATGAGAATTACATAGCTGTATAAATCAAACTGCAAATGAAAAAGTGCTGAAATTGGGTATAAGATAGCCTGAGAGAACCAGGGGTTTATAACAATTTATTGCAAAAATGGCAGTGTGCATCTTTCTGGTGGGCCCAGAGTATAAGTATGACCATCAGCCATGAGAATTTTTTTCAAAAGCTTTTGGGCCAGGTGGTAACATTTACCAGGGTTTGGAAATCTTTGATGGCATCAAAGGTCAACGGATCATCATTGGCTGGACTGGGGTGGGAAATCTTGATTTTGATGAGGAGCATCTTTTGGAGAAGATTTAAATATGGATTTAGAAAAGAAATAAATATATTTTATTATATAATACTTTAGACTTATATAGCTTGCACTGTGGCAGAGATTTAAGTCAGATCAAAAATAGTAGAGGTCATGTATAAGTTGGATTTGTATTGCTGGATATCTGGACAAGTCATGTGAGATTGGTTTGTTATTGTTTCTGGAATGCTGAACTGAATATTGAATTGGCGTCAAACCAGGCGGTGACTGGACATTATGTGTGTTGACAATGGCCAGAATACCAGTACATCCAGCTCCTCAACAATTTTCTTCTTTGAGACATAAGATTTGTCATCATATGGTAGGCCTTGTTCTTGGGGAAATTCATGCATCACTCTATTGACAGCAGCTCAGGTTATCATGGGGTATTACTTGGTTTGGCGCTCCTATTGGCTAGGCTAAAGGAATTCCTAAGATAGCAGGGTTCAATTGAAGAAGGCGCCCCATAGGCAGGTTTTGGAGGTATCTCTGAGATCAAATTCATTCTTGACTTGAACCTAAAAAAATCACAGGCTGGTGGCCTGCAGGGGTTTGGGGTTTGAATCATGGGAATGGGATTCTGTCTTGTAAATTAATAATGAGTGAATTTCACTTGTGACATACCTTATTAAGTTAGCACCAATCTTGTGGGGGGCTCTGCCTACAAAACCCACAGCCTGTGTGTTCCAAAAAAGGACAGGCTGGCCATCCAAGGAAGGTTCCCTGACACTTGAAATTTATTACTCTCTCAAAAATTGCCATTATTAATTTATAAATAACTTCAATTTTTATACTGTAAATTCAGAACCTGAACATAAAATGCGGGATTGTCAAATCCTTGGTCCAAATTTCAAATCACTTTTGCGGGCAACTCAGCTGAGTGAAAATTAAAATATTTAATAAAATCAACCATTTAACTTGACTTTTTTTGATTTATTTAAACTGGAAAATTTTGAATCCCTTGAGCAGATAACTCAAATAACAAAAGACAAAACTCAGCAAACAAATGTGGGATACATGAATCAGAAATGCAGGATTCTAATGTACAATTTGAGATTTCCTGTATTTCAAACAAATCATAGACATCATGTAAAACTTAACAAATCTGAATTTGCAGGATTGTCAAATCCAAGGACCAAATTTCAAATCAAAAATGTGGTAAATTTGAAATAAATATAATTTATGGGCATCTCAAAAAGGATGACAAAGGATCTAGAGTGGATTTGTGCTAATTCTTTTAGGAATCATAAGCATTCTCAAAAATGGCCCTATTCCATTTTAGGACAACTAAAATTTAGATGCTTGATTACAGTAGATTTTAAAAAATGCTAATAATAAAATAGAATTATATATTACAATCTATCTTATCACGTTGTCTTTTCCTTGGTGTGTTGATAGTTCATTTGCTGTTGATAATGTGCTTGCGTTTAATTGGATAGTTTCACCTCCAGTTGCCTTGACAATAGGAAATCAAGTTGCCTCTCTGCGACCAGCTGTGGTTGCAGAGAGGCAACTTGATTTCCTATTGTCAAGGCAACTGGAGGTGAAACTATCCAATTAAACGCAAGCACATTATCAACAGCAAATGAACTATCAACACACCAAGGAAAAGACAACGTGATAAGATAGATTGTAATATATAATTCTATTTTATTATTAGCATTTTTTAAAATCTACTGTAATCAAGTATCATTAATAGCAATATATTAACACTTTTGTAGTAAACTAATAGTTTATCTTTCCCTCTCCTTCCTTCCTTTAAAAGAAGTTTTGTTGGTCCCTGGCATAGCCAGGGGCCAAAAAACTTTTAAAAATTTCTGCATCATCAGGAGGGTAGCTCATATATCATTATATGGTTTTATGGTTGCTATATTGGTGATTTAGAGTGCAGAATATTGCATCATTTCCAGTTTAGACAATTTTAAATTTCACTTAATTTCACGTCTAAACATGGTTGTTGAGATTGGGTTTTTCATTTGATTTTATCCAGAGTGGAGCTATTTGATTTGGGTTGATTTGTCCTAGTTTACTTACTGTACATTCAATTTGGATTCCAGTTCCTGCAATTATTATTTGAGTTTGCTAGTAACATTCAAAAGTGATTTGAAATTTGGTTCTTGGATTTAACAATCCCGCAATTTCAAAAAGCATAGTAAACTTAATGAAAATGGTTAATGGATTTGAACGCTTCAAATCTGATTTGAGTTAATTCATTTTGTCCATTGGAAATGTGCAGTTTCACTTGAAATTTGCAAAGTGTCTATGAGTTCCTGCATTTTTAAAAATCCAAATAAAAATAAAAATAATTCAATTTAATTAAAAAAAGGCTATCCCGCAAAAGTGATTCAAAATTTGGACCAAGGATTTGACAATCCCGCATTTTTACGTTCAGGTTCTGAATTTACAGTATTTAATCTAGAAACTTTTAGTACTCTTAACTTCTTCAACCTTTTAAGTAGAGACTATAAATCAGCAAACTGTCAATTTACTTTCAACTATATCAAATTTAAAAACCAATGTATATAGATTCTAACTATCTACTTCATGAAAAGCTTTCTAGCATTGACATATCATTGATAACCACTAGAAACCTAGTAAATACTTTATTTTATATCCTTATTTTAGATGGTTTCTAAGCTTTATCCTTTCATTTGACAAATTATAAATTACTAGAAATTTTGCTCAAAGTTCTTTTTCAAACTGTTCTTAATTTTCTTTGCCATTAAACCTCAACCCAGTAGCATTATATGCTTTTATTTACAACCTTATCTCTTACTGGAAAAGGCCTTACAATTGGAAACCAAGTTATCTGAATCTGTTGCAACACAGCCTTAAAAGGCTCTCTTCTAAATTTACTAATATCATCATATTTTCCAAAAAATTTCTCTTTTCCTCATAATATATGTCAGGATTGTCTTTTTTACTGCTGTTTGGACCTTAATAATATTTCTTTAGCTCATAATTATATGATTTTTGCTCTGTTTTCATTATATTTCCAATCTTTTATTTTATTTTTTGAGTGTTTGACTTCACATTTAAAGTTTAAGGTCTCTTTGTTTCCTGATACTTTAGATCTGTTTTGAGAATATATAGTTAGTTTAGAAGCAAATAAAAAATCTTGACCTACAACTTTCTGCTCATCTTTTCTTTTCCCTTTGTATACAAGCTTTGGGATTATTTTTTCTTTTTTTGAATCTTTTCTTTTGTTGTCTTTGCCCACTTTTTCCCTTAAACTCTTTAAAAACTTTGGGTTGGTTTTATGTTTAGTTTAAACCAAGTACCATCACTTATGGCCTAATTTTTTGGTGGGTTTACTCAACTTAATCTGGTTAAATGCCAGATTATCACATAAAAATTAACACTTGCTCCCCACAAAGGATATTTTAATGACATCACATTTTAAGATTTTGTGGTTAAATCTTTTCCCCTTTAACATGACTACAGATTTCAAATATCAAATGTTTATCCTTTATGGATTGCTCTTGGAATCAAGTTGAGATTGCTTGACTTGCACCTCAAAATAATACCTTCTAGGTTTTAGATCTTGTTTGTTTTATTTCCTTTATTTCATTCTAACTTTATAACTTTTTAAATAGCAAATAATCTACATTTTTATGAATTACTTTGATCTCTTGCTTTTAATTAGAAAATATCTATAATATTGCACAATCCATGATTCTTGATAGATCCAATCCTGCTTTTGATCCTAAACATTATCCAGATCTTGAAATCCATTTTTTAGAACCAACTTGCTATCTTAAAGCTGTATTATATTTCATTTTTTAAGTCTAATAAAAAATCTGCATTTTACTTCAATACAAGTTGTTAAAGGCTTCAATCCAGCTACTCCCATAAGCTTTGTTCATACTTTTATTCAACCAATGTAAATATTTTAGGCCTTGAGATATTAGTTTAAAACCATCTTTATAAGATCTTATAACCTTAAAGCATAAATTTTTTAGAGTTATATATGAAAATATTGTCAAGCAAGCAAACTTGAACCCTCTAAACGTATATTTTGATGATATGAATTCTCCTCTGGTCAGCTTGACAGTTCAACCATGTGGAACATAGCCACATACTCTCTCACTAATACTTCATTCTTGATCTTTATCAGGATCAAGTAACAGTAATTTTAGCTTAAAAGTCAAATCTATTGCCCAAAAAATATTTTCTTGGGTATTTTTCCTTCATGTTTTTCTGTATGATGCTTTATTATCACCAATAGCACCTTTTTTTTATCAAACCTAAATAAGATGATAAATGCCATGGATAATTTCATATTGGCTGAAATTTTCTGCCTTTGTAAAATCTTAATCAAAAGTGTCAAGCACAAAAACAGGCCCTTAAATAACTGATGGATTAAGTAAGGCTATCAACAGCAAGTAAGTTGTGGCCAAGCATGCACAAATATGTTTGGAGTTATCAAAAAGGTCAAAGATTAAAAACCAAGTAATTTGGGGATTCTTGGCGCTGAAAACAATCTATGATACCACAAATTTTTTAATTCCTTCTAGAGAAAGGGTGAACAAGATTACTCCTGGCTGTATCAGCACTATTCCCAAGATCTATAATGGCAGAAAAAGGCCTGAGCTACAGTAGTAGTACAATGAAACACATAATTTATATTTAAAACATTGGGATTTAAGTTTTTGCAAAAAATTCTTTCAGAAATGAAGTTACTCATAGATTAAACTTATATGTGGTACTTTATGGGGTGTGCCTTTAATTTTGCAGTTTTATGGCTTCTGTGCTGTTTTATGGGCCATCAGCTTTTGAAATTGAGGAAATTGCAGAGCCAACTTGTGAGATCATATACTTACAAAATGCAGTGACAATTTATCAATCACTCTGATTCCTCTTATTATTTCTTGTTTTTTTGGCTGCATGATATCTCTTCTTGAGGGTTTTCATTTGAAAATTACAACTTTACAACTTTTGACTGTCAATATTTGTGTTTGGCATTTTATCTTTCATTTTAGAAGCACTTATGATTTTTTCAGGCTCTATCATGACAATAAATCAACAAGAGCTTCCCACTTTTTGCAGTTACTTAACTAAGACAAACATGTAGATACCAGGTAAGACACATTATGTTATCATAATATTGATAAACTATTCCATCAGGTCATACTATTGACAATAAGACAACCTATGGAGGGAAGCTAAGAGATAAATGTGAGAAGAATACTTTTAGTGAGAGATAGGTTTGGCTTTTTAAGATAAATGTATTGTGGCTTGATTCTGCTATATCACAATTGACAAACTTCTATTAACAATTTAATATAGATAAATCCCAACTACAGGATTTGAACCCTGAAGCCCTGCAGACTATCAGCTGGTAGGCCCAGCTACCTGGCCGCCTGCGTTTTTTTGGGCTCAAACCAGAAACAAACTTGATTTCAGAGGAATTCCTGAGACCTACTGACTTGGAGCCATCTACGCTGAAGCCCTGCCTGCAGAAAAATCTTGTTAGCTCTGCCAACAAGATTGTTGACCTGAGCAACAATCCTGAGATACTGGGGCCACTTCTGAAGGGAGAATGAAGTGCTTTCCTTAGAATGTGGGCCGCCAGAAGATGATAAATCTTACGGCTCAAAAAGAGAATTCAAGTTTCCCTGCCCTGATCTAACCAATAAGAAACCGCCCTTGCAGAATGTCACCAATGATTTTTGAACCATGAAAGATGGTACCACCCGGCCTGGAAGGGTTTACAAAAGTTTCCTATAGCAGATGGGCATATTTATACTCTGGGCTACCAGAAGTTGCCCATCACCATTTTTACATTAAAGTGATATGAATCTTTAGTTCACCCAGGTCATCCTGTATTTTATTTTATTCCTCTTCCATTTTCAGTCTAACTTCTGCAACACTGTCCCTTACGCCAACCAACCACAAGATACCGTGGACAGACCACCCAAACTATACTGTCCTGCAGGAGCATCCTTTGGCCTGGTACATTTTACTGAATAGCCACCCAATCCACTGTATTAATAATTCACCTTAGAGAAAATTCTACTCCACAACCCCAATGTCATAGTAAGTTCCATAATGTCAGGGATGATTCAGCCAAATAGGAAAGCTCAGAAAGCCGGGAAACCTTTAACAAAGCTGACTGATTTAACAGACTTGGATCAAACAGTTGATCACAAATGGGTTACAGCTTCTCCAGTTTGTTGGTCAAATAAAATTCCTCCCTGTAAGCTGACATTGATAAATTGACGTAACTTAAGGGTCACCAGATATGAACTTATTAATCAGCATGGTTGTCATAAATCAGTCACCCAAGGGTTCTTTGCAACCTGGACTAGATAATCACTTGACAATGTGGAAGAATAGAAGCCCAGGATCCAGGCAGTAGAGCTTAGTCAAGTTTTGATATATATTGAATAATTTTCACTGTTTCAACTCTAAGAGTTGAGTCCTCCCAAAAATTTACTCAATAAAAATCAAATATCTCTTGGTCTAATTTACTTTTGAAAATGCATCCTGTAGTTGGATTGTTGCGCTACATTCCCTACAATCTGATTCTAAGCCAGATCATTACTGGAAGATGGGGCCCTGCAGTTGGAACTTTGTTGTTGGCACCTCCCAATGTTAATTCAATGCCTGCCAATCTTGGAGTGGTCCCCCTGTCTTTGAAAATGAAAATTGTGTTGCATCTCAATGTCCTGAATTTTATTCTGACAATTCTCTAATGCTTTCAGAGGCTATTTATCTTGAGCTACTTTGGTTAGGATTAATTATTTAACTTAATCCTAGTATCTCAATTGGAAATCTCACAAAATAATATCTGAAGCCGCGTTGGTGGTTAATCATTAATTTTATGTGGATTTGGGTGGTAATTCCCCATCATTTAGAAACAGCTCCATACTATCCTACAATTTCTGTCACATTACTCAACTCTTCTACGTCTGAGTTTTTGGAAGCAATTTGTCATGAATTTGTGTTTCTTTTCTCCTGCTCCGTCAAGATATCTGTGTTTACCATGTTTATTTGTATCAGTTCTTTTCTGAGTTTTCAGTTTGGACTGTTCTTTAATTTTTGGTTTTCATCTCCAGTTGCAGTTGTTAAAACTGGATTTTCTGTTTTCTATTTCTGCTGTGCCATGTCATTTTGGCGCCTAGATTATTTTCCTGCTCCACCTACTGATGAAATTTTGCGTGAATTTTTTCCAGCTTTATCATTCTATTCTGGTTCAAGCCTTAGTCACAAATCCCAAGTTTACCATGTGATGACAAAGGTTTCTGATGATGCTTGTGAATGTTTGTTGTCTGCGGTGGAGCGCAATCCACATGTTTTTGCAGAAAGTGCATCTTTGTACCCTTTGTTAAAAAATTTGTGTGTATCTATTGAGGAGCTTAAAGTATATTGTAAGTTGTACTCCTTCAAACAGGGTACTACTCCGCTTTTGATATTCCTTCCTCAGTTTCTTGCCTACTGTTGTACAATTGATGTTCCTGAGGTGAATAAACTCTCAGCGTTGTGGTTAGCAGTTGACCAGACTGCCCAGGATTTGGTAGTTTGGGATTCCCTGTTAACCACAAATGAGGCCCTGGTAAGCTGAATTCTTTCTTTGGTCTCAAATCTGTTGACTTTGAAGCAAGGTTCAATGGATATTGAAGCCACACCTGCTGTGCGCTCCTGGGTTTCTGGGTCTCGTTCTGCAGTGGCGTCCTCCAGCCAGAGTCAGAATTGTTCTCCCTGTGTTCCTTCTCAGGCGCAATTGGCAATTTTTACCAAACCCACTGAGGTGAATGAAGCGGCAGTAGTGGCCGTCCCTGAAAGTTCATTAGCTATGCTTCAGCATGTGGTACCTGCAAAGTCTTTGACAGTTGAGTCCAAAGAGTTGCCCCTTGTTTCCATCAATTGTGATTATCCTGTCCTCCCTGAAGCCGTCCAAGAAATGATTGAGCGTTATTTTCAGGAGCACCCTGCCTCCTTAGCTGCTGTCTGTACCACTGAATAGAAGTAAGATCCTGCTGAGGGTGCAACTTTCACAGCAAATAAATCCAATTCTGGCTACTTCTTGTTTTATGGTAGTATTGACATTGGTCAAACCATCTATTGGCCAGCAATTCTGTTAGATACAGGTGCTTCTGAGAATTTTATGAGTGTCAAGACTGTGGACTTGCTGCAACTCAAGTATCACCCTGGAATGCTTGTTAGGGGTGGAAACTGTCAAATATTTCCCTCTTTCCAGTTTAAGAAACCGGTGACATTTGTGGTTGCAGGTCAGCCTTTTACTGCAAGATTCTCCATTTGCACTACCCTCATGTATCCTATCATCTTGAGGGTGGGCTGGTGGCGCAACCATAATGTATTGACCCCGCTAAGAGAAAATGAGTTGAAAGTGGACTGCTCTTCAGGCATATCCATTTGTATTCCGGTGTTGGATATGTCAGAATTAGAGCATTCTTCTCAAACAATCCTGTCTGTCCCTGTCCCTTCCCCTGTTAGTTAAGATTTACCCACATGCCTTCAACCCTGGTCTGCAGTATTTGATGCCACTAGGGGCGAGGTCCTTTCCCAGCATACTCAGTTTGACTTTGACTTTAAAGTTACTGTTGATTTGATTTGTATTGTGTCTCCTATTTATCCTTTGACCTTGAAGGAAGACTCATTTTTAGAGGAGTGGACTCAAGACATGATGGAAAAAGGTTATATATTTAAGAAATATTTGTCAATCTGCTCTCCACTGCTGTTTTTACAAAAATCCAATGGTTCTTTTTGTCCTTGTGTTGATTACAGGAACTTGAATAACATTACTATTCCTGACCCCTACCCTTTACCCCTTGAAGCACAAATTTCTTGGTGCGTTGAGAAGGCAAAGGTATTCTTGAAGCTTAATCTGTTGAATGTGTTCAACCAGATTAGGATCACAGAAGGAATGGAATGGTTGATAGCATTCAGGACTAAGAAAGGTATCTTCCAGTTCCGCGTCATGCCTTTTGGATTGAAGAATGCTCCAGATTGCTTTCAGCAGTTAATTGATTCAGTCTTGGGGGACCTCCTGGGTGTATGTGCTATTGCATATAAGGACAACATCTTTTGTTTTCTCTCCGGATGAGGAGTCACATAAGCCCCACCTGTCAGCAGTTGTAGAGCGCATCCTCTAGGCTAACTTGATCATCAAACAGAGTAAGTGTGAATTCTTTAAGCAGAAGGTTACCTTCTTGGGTAATATTATCTTTGAAGATGGTCACACTATTGCTCCTGACAAGAAAGCAGCAGTTTGAGAGTATGCTACTCCTGTAATGGTATCCCAAATCCAAAGCTTCTTGGGAACTTGTACGTTTTTAAAGAAATTTACACCACACTTGTCTGAAGTGGCTGCCCCCTTATATTTGGCTACCGGAAAGACAACTTTGGTCTGGACGCCTGAGTGTTCAAACGCGTTCACAGCTGTCAAGGTTCTTTTATTGTCTTCACCTGTGTTGAGACATGTAGATCCTGAGCTCTCTTTTGTGGTTTCAACAGATGCCTCCAAATATGCTGTGGCTGGTGTGTTATTAAAAACTGCTGGTGATGGTGTTGAGAGACCTGTAGGGTACTTCTCCCAAAAGATGGAAGCTTGGTAACACAACTACATGATTTACAATAAGGAATTGTTGGCAGTTGTGAAATCCTTGAAACATTGGCACCACTATCTCATGTCAGCTCGTCATCCGTTTGTTGTAAGGACCAACCATAAGACTCTTCTGTATTATTGTCAACCCAGGGTTTTGTCAGGTTTCCAATCCAGATGGCATGGTGATCTGACCAGATACAAGTTTTTCTACAAGTTCATTAAGGGTGCTGATAATCACTTGGCAGATGCGCTGAGCAGAAACCCTTGCCATCTCCCAGATGCTAGTATGGACGCTGAGTTTAACACGCACATTATAATTCCAGATGAGGCTATGATTCCTTTTGCATTACCACCACCTACTTTTCTGGCCACCATGTCCTTAACCAAGGGCGCATACCTAGACTTATATTCTAAAGTCAAGTTTATGCAGCCTCTGTCCAAAGGTTATGATAGGTTATTTGAACTAGCATGTGCAAGCCCAGTTGGCCAGCCACAGGGCTATCACAAGATAGGACCGGTTCTATATCATCAAGATTTCTTGTGGCTCCCAGAGGGCACCATTTGGGATGAAATCATGGAGGCCCATCATACCTGTCTGACGGCAGGCCACCCAGGGAAAAACAAAACAGTGGAACCAATCTGCCACCAGTTTTCCTGAAAAGGTTTGACAGTGCAGGTAGCAGCTTTTGTTTGAGACTGCCTGGTATTTTTTGGTCCAAGGCAAACTGGAACAAGACTACTGGTTTACTGGTTCCACTGCAGCCTGCTGCAGGACCCTGGACGTCTGTGTCAGTAGATTTCATTGGTGAACTTCCTGATTCCAATGAGTTTAATGCAATTATGATGGTGGTAGATTGTTTCACAAAAATGGCACACTTTGTACCTTTCTTAACCACAATTACTTTTTTGGAAACAGCTAGGTTGTTTGTGAGCAGTATCTTTTCCCTACATGGCATCCCAATGGAGATTGTGAGTGATTGCAGACCCCAATTTATTGCTCAGTTCGGGGAAGCTTTTACTGGAATTCTTGGTATCAAATTGTGTTGTTCCACTGCTTTCCACCCCCAATCCAATGGACAAACGTAGAGGTTAAACCAAAGTTTGGAGGTCTACCTACGTTGCTAAACCAATATGCAACAAGATAACTGGTGTGCTAACCTACACATGGCAGAATTCACATATAATAATGCCCTACACACGTCAACTCAAGTCTCGCCATTCTATGCCAATGTGGGCTAACATCCTTTGTCTAACATGGATCCTTGTTTGGTTAGTAAAGTGGAAGCTGCAACTAATCAGGATGCTGCATTGAAGCAGGCTCATCAGGAGCTCCAGGTTACTCTTGCCGCTGCCGTGACAACTTACAAGGATAATGCAGATTGCAAGCGCCAGGAAGGTCCAACCTACCAATCAGGAGATCTGGTCATGGTTGATGCTTGCAACATGAAACTGAAGGTCCCTTGCCGCAAATTAGGTCCCAAGCAAGTTGGTCCCTTCAAAGTTGAGTGTCAAATTGGTCCCTTCACATATCAACTAGATTTACCCCTGGCTTTTAAGATTTTCTACACCTTTCACAAATGCTTACTTACTCCTTTTAAGGGCACTGTGATTCCTTCTTCCCAACCCATTCTGGTGGAAGGAAAACCTGAGTATGAGTTGAATTGCATTTTGGCTTCTTGTAAGAATCAACATTGTCTAGAGTATTTGTGTCATGAAATGGTTATTCTGACTCTAAAAACTCATGGGTTCCCCACTACAATTGATTCAATTCTCCAGTTCTTATCCAAGAGCTCTAAAATTGCCACCCAACCGCCATTGGTCACCTCAATCTTACCTTGGCTGCAATAAAAAATTCCCCCTGCCCATAAAAACTTTTCTTTATCCCATCTTCTGGATGGTGGTATTGTGCCCCAGGCTAAAGCAGAGGGTAATGTCACAGTAAGTTCCATAATGCTGGGGATTATTTGGCCAAGTAGGAAAGCTTGGAAAGCCGGAAAACCTTTAATAAATCTGACTGATTTAACGGACTTGAATCAAACAGTTGATTGCAAACAGGTTACAGCTGCTTCAGTTTATTGGTGAAATCAAGTTTTCCCTGTAAGCTGATGTTGATAAATTGACGTAACTTAAGGGTCACCAGATATGAACTTATTAATCAGCATGGTTGTCATAAATCAGTCACCCAAGGGTTCTTTGCAACCTGAACCAGATACTCACTTGACAATGTGGAAGGAATAGGAGCCCAGGGTCCAGGTGGTATTGCTTAGTCAATTTTTGATATATATTGAATAATTTTCACTGTTTCAACTCTAAGAGTTGAGTCCTCCCAAAAATTTACTCAATAAAAATCAAATATCCCTTGGTCTAATTTAATTTTGAAAATGCATTGTGTAGTTGGATTGTTGTGCTACATTCCCTACAATCTGATTCTAAGCCAGATCATTACTGAAAGATGGGGCCCTGTAGTTGGAACTTTGTTGTTGGCACCTCCCAATGTTAATTCAATGCCTGCCAATCTTGGAGTGGTCCCCCTGTCTTTGAAAATGAAAATTGTGTTGCATCTCAATGTCCTGAATTTTATTCTGAAGATTCTCTAATGCTTTCACAGGCTATTTATCTTGGGCTACTTTAGTTAGGATTGATTATTTTACTTAATCCTAGTATATCAATTTGAAATCTCACAAAACAATATCTGAAGCCGCGTTGGTGGTTAATCATTAATTCTATGTGGATTTGGGTGGTAATTTCCCATCATTTAGAAACAGCTTCATACTATCCTGCAATTTCCATCACACCCAAAGCCAGGACCAGAGAGAATGAGGCTATTGGCCAAGAAGGAGCCTGGATTATTGTGCCCCCTACTGTTCCAAGACAAATACAACTACCTGCCTGCCTACCTAGTATCAATGACTCCCCCCTCACCCTGTGGCCCAACCGTCCGCAAGAATCAGTTGCTGCCAGTGAATCCAACTCAACCCAAATATTTGGGGTGATGTATATCACCCTTATTAGCCTCATTAATTCCATGGGCCATTCTTGGGAGGTCCTTGTCATATATTGTAAAGTTAGCGCCCATCCTGTGGTGGTGTAAAGTCACTTCCCCCTTTAGCCCTGGATAGGACAATCTTCCTGCACTGCACAAAAAAATCTGCTCAGAAGCCGGCCAAGCCCCTCAATTCCCTTGAAGATTTAGCCCACACAATCAATGAGAGATTTGTGTTGGCATACCCTTCTCAAGTGAAAAATAATGGTGCTTTGGATTCTGTCCCCACTTGGGAGGAATCCCTGATTAATCTGGACTATTTTCTGGCTTGGGCTCAATCACATTTAAAATTAATTAGGTTTAAGCAATCAGGTTGCGCTACTGCCAAATCATTAAATCCTAACTTAACTGGATTGAATGATGATTTGCTCCATTCATTTGATCCCAGCTAATCAGAGTTGGAGTTGGAGTTGGAAATTGGTGCAAAACCCTCCAGCTTGCTGGATCTGCCTGGCAAAATTTCTCCTGTAGCAAATCAAATCCACGCCCCTGGGTCAGGTGATCTTTGAATTTTGATTCCCACCCTTAAAGAAAGACAGGGGACTTCTGGTCCCCTGCTTACTCATTCTTACAAATAAAGTTTAAACTTTCAACACTTAAAACTTTAGTGGTTTTGGGGTCTTTTATTTGGCCCTTTTATTCTCTAAGATTATTAGTAAAGGTTTTGTTTTCTCTTACCTATTCCCTCTCTTTCAGGCCTTCTTGCAGCTTTCTGAAGTCTCTATAGACGTTGTTAACATCAAAGTTAAAGCTTACCTCTTTTGCTTTGAAGAAAATGACTTGGTTTAAAAAAATTAGTAGTGAATTTAATATATTTACCTACTTTAAGTTTGATTTTGCACTTGTTTTGCTTTTGCTCACAATTAGACTTCAAATACGCTTTATAAAGCTTTCCTATACTCTTTCAAACCAATTTGGTCCGTGGTTGCTGTCCCCTGTCCTTTTCTTGTGTTTAATAGATCTTCTGCTTGCCCTTGAGCCTTCTGTTCTGAGTTTAAGACTTAAAACAACAGAATTATCTGCATTTTATTGGGCTTCACTTTATGACTCTAAAAATGTTAGTTCCTCTGGCCAAGTTTGTGGTTTTTACCTTGGCACCAGCTCTGGTAATAATTTGGTCTACCTCTTCAGATCTTTGGGGTTGTATCTCTGATTCTTTCCTCCACGTTGGCACCAACCCCAACCAGTTCTTGAATATTTTTGAGGATATCCCCACACGCTCTCAGGACATATACGCCACCAGTGAGAACGTGGTGAGAAGTCTAACCTGCAATAAAATAGAGTTCCCTGCCGTCAAGACAGCCTCTGCTGCCCCCCCAGTCTGGCCTACCCTACACTCCTCCCCTCTGAGGATCCACTTGTCCTGGTTTCAGAGGAAGGCTTGGGCACCCCAGAGCTCACCCCCAAACAGACATCCTGGTTACTTAGCAGAATGGTTTTGATGGGCTTGGACTCCTACTTTCCCCAGGTATCTGCTGCGTCCTCCCTATGGACGCCCCTTTGAGCAGCCATGCCAGTCCTGTACTGGATGGTGTCCTGGTGGATCCTCCCTCCAGGATGGGAGCCAAACTTAGTTAGTTTAGCCCCCCTCTCTCACAGGTGGGCCCTCTCATCAGGACCAGTGGGCTGTCCATCTGCAAGTTCTGAGAAGCCTCCTGCAGGATGGATCCCTGACATGCTAGTAATTCAGGATCAAGTATTAGTGATAAGATAGTGTGGAAAATTTCTATATGACTAAGCCATCTTGTTGGCAAAGTGAAGAATGAGGATGAGCAAATGAAAGTTGAGAGGGTTGAAATATGCTCCCTTGACGCTTTAAAATATACAATACTTTCAAAACAGCAGGCTTGACCCACCAATAAGGTTTCAACTAAGCGGGTTTGTGACCCGCAACCTGACTGCCCAGTGACTTGAAGCCAAACTAGCAAGTCAACTCAAATTATCAAATCCATCAACATGAACAAATGATGATCCTTCACAGTGGATGTCTTGTTTTGGCGCTTGACTCATTACCAGGATCAAGCCACCCCCTTCATCATCCAACTGTGTGATCAACACAATCATGTTCCTGTTATCCCTGATTCACAATAGCTATATAATCCCTATCTCTCAATAAAGATTATTATCTAGTTTCTAAATATTTTCCCCTTGTAACTCTGCTAAAACAGCACCTTTACAACAATATTTAAAGCCACCTAGTTATTAGAATGAGCTCTTGCAGATTTTAATCTTATCTGAATAAGTTGATTTGTTAAGGATGGCCCAGTTGTACTTAGGATGGGACAATGGCCAATATGAAGAATCACTGCAGCCAATTACCTTTGATTATGAGTGGCTTCCATCCAAGCAGGTTGCCATAGAAAAACTTGGTTCTAAAAACATAACATGGGATGTAAAAACCACTATATATTTCAGGTGGCTCCTGATAGAAGTTGTATCAAAGGTTTGATATTTATATATTGTGATTTGAAGGTATGCTTCAGAGTGGGGGTTGGCGCTTCAGTGCCGTTTAACTTTAATGGTTGACATGGCTTTAGCCTGTTCATATGATCGCAGTATTTGAAGTTAAATTGGGTTTTTAAGATAAATGAATTGGTACTATGTCATATAATCCAAAATCTAAATGCGATCCTGGAGAGATGCACACATATATTTATTCAATGTGAATCAATTTGGTTTAATATATATTTAATTTAAATTGAAGTTGGATATTTGAGTAGCTTTTAAGTTGATGTGTGTAAAGTATGTTATTTCAAATAATGGTGCTTGATTTCTTAAGTTTATTCGTTAAAAGCCTGGCCGAGTTAGAAGGATTCAAGTTCATACTCAAGATCGAACCAAGGGTTTGGGCCTATTAAGGTTAAAAAGGATTTATATAACATACTGACCATGCGCTACTGAAGATGGGCCAAGAAGTTTGAAGCCGAGTTTCTGATACCATCCAAGTAGATGATCGTGAGAAATAATGGCGATCTTTTTCAATGGCGTACCTTCGTTTTTCATGCGCGTCACGTACTCAATGAATTGCGTCATCAGCTGAGTGGCGACGCCACACCGCTGGTAGGTAGGGTGGACGCAGACAGAGTGGAGACATATCAGCGAACCTGTGGGATTGTGGGAAGACATGCTCTGGTGGTCTAGGGCGTCTGATGCACTCTTTGTAGCCGAGACAAAGCCAATTAACGCACCTTCTCTATAAGCGCCATAGAAAAGCTCAGGAGCCAATTCATATCTGCACTGAAGGGCTTCCAGTGAAGCTGCTTCATCAGCAGGGTATCCTAGCTGCTCTATCTCGCTTGCCGCTTCTGGTTCTTTACAAGCTTTGAAAATGATGCTTTCCATCGATGCCATCAGAAAAGAGAGGGATTGAGTGAACTGATTATCTATTAGTACCAATGAACCAATGAAAACTATGTGGACTGAATTCGAAGTATATCGCTTTCGATCAAGCCGTAATAAAAAATAATTGTAATTCCACTACCGATATTCTAAAGAATCCATCATCTAGATTCAACTTATATTTCACTGAATTATATTGTAGAGCCTTAATATAGAACCAAAAGTTCAATTTTAAGAAGTAATACCCTCGCAATAAAGTCAACTTTCCAACTTACAATGTTATTTATAAACCATGACTATCCTTGAAGAAAATGACACTTGAATATCATGCCTGTAAGCATAACCAGTCGCCATACTGACTAATCAATAGGGTTAGAAATTTATTAGGGGCTATGTTGACCAAAATTGGCACACAATTCTATTTTGCTTTATTTAAGCTAAGCCTGAGCCAAACACCATGTCCTATTGGCCAGAAAATCCAGCCAATATGATATACTCTATGACCATGAAAAGTATATTTACTCCACTCTTGCTTGATTATTAAACGCAGCTCCACATTTTATCAGATTACATCCAGTGCCACAACACATCCCTGGAAAAGATCTGACATATATTATCTCAGGTATTTGCAGAGAAATACCATCATTTTATTTAAAGCCACAGCTTCACTCTTATTTCTGGATACTAATGACTCAAGTATCCAAAATTAAGCTTAAATATTTAAGCTTAAAAGTGAAGGGCCACTTGTATGATAATTTTTTCAACATGATCAATAAGCTACTTTATTTGTATTTATACTTAATGGAACAAATTTTCAAATTATTCAGTTCATTCCCAAAGAGTTATTTATCTTACTACAAATACCTGCAGCTCGATTTAATCTGCCAAAGCCCCGTTAGTATTTTGGGACATCAACTGACCAACAGATTGAAAAACCAACGTGAAAGGCTGGGCAAGTCAATTGATCAAGTCAATCTTATTCTCAGCATACAAACACAGGCCAACCACCTACAAAAATAACAGCTCTATTTTTATGGTAGAGCTTCAAAATTTAGGGATTTATTGCCCTCTAAAAATCAGAAACGGGTAACTGCAAGACCACTTGTTAATTTAACAAGTTTAAATTGTTAGCGCCATGTAAATTAGATCCCAGCTCAAATAAAAGTTATGAGGATAGATCCCCATACTGAAATGAGAACTGAGAAAAGAGAGGTACACGGAAACTTTAAGCCTAAAAATCTACAAAGAAAGGAAATAAATTGCGGCACAAAAATGAGAGGTGAAAGCAAAACCAGGAAATGTAAATGAACAGCCAAGAAACAAATGATTTTTTGATAAAGGATACAAAAATTGTTGATCTTGGGTGGATGCTTTTCTCAACCAAGCCAATACAGCGGCAGCCATGGCCTAAGAGGGGGTATTTTTGATCCCAAAGTTGCTTTCATCTATAGGGGAGTTAACTTTATTATTTGATAGGAAAAACTATCTGAAAAAAAGTTTCAGAGGGGAAATGGGAGGGGCTATAACTCAGCTAGGGGAGAAAAACTTGAATCTGATTGGCTGGCCATAAATATTTTCACCTCTTGGTTAGAGACCACTGTTATGGCTCATATCAGAGTCTGGCTGGACTCCCACAGGGGAGGCAGGCCGGGCCTGGAAGGCCAAGTACACAATAGGCGCAATTCTGATCAGATAGTTGACTGCAGTAGCTAGGGAACACCAACTCCCAGTATGGGGAACAACCTGGTTGACCAGCCCCAATACTGTGATATAGGCAAATCCCAACTTGCTGAAGTCCTGGGAAAGAGGTGTGTGGTACTCTTACTACGGTAGTTGGGAATAGTCTGTCAGTCGGTCAGCAGACTAGAATTAGATAGTGAGATTGGGAGATGATCTAAGGGTCGGTTGGTAGACTTGGTACTTGTACTAGTTGGATACCAGACAAGTAGTTAGTAGTACGGGAGTGGTAGGACCTGGAGAACAACAAAGGGTTTGGAGTAGTGGTGACAGTGACTACTCTAAAGCAAATCCTCAATAAATTACTTCTAGTCAAGCTAATTGGCAGTGTAGTCAATGAGAGAAGACTAGCTTTTGTGGTCCTCAGATTATACACTCAAATAAATATTCAATGGTGTAGGTAATATAAGGGGGAGAGGGTGTAACGTATATCTTTATTGAAAAAAGGAGATGGGTTTATATACTACAACTTACTTGATAACTCAAGGTAAGTTGGTCATTGCATAGGGTTTGATAAAGGGGGAAATGAATGTTAAACAACTGGGGATTAACACAGCAATCAGGGGAAGATGTAAACAGCCCCAGCGGCACAAGGGGGTTGCAAGAGACTCAAGGATGGAGAAGTCAATCATTAACCACAGTTGGTGAACTAAATTGGTTGGTAGATTTAATGCCCAATTGGTGGGATTTCTAATCCGGAACCAAGTCAATGCAGATGGACAATCCGGAAGCTAGTCAGTCTCATATAATGATCCAGCAGCTAGTTGAAAGCATAAGCATACAGAATGACTACTGCATTGAAAAGGCAATCAGGAACTAATGTAATCAGAAAGTACTCAACAACAATCAGAATTAGAGCAACCAACTGGTGATGGGTTTCACCACAAGGTGCATTATGTAGGGGGAGCAGTAGGAATCCCCTTCATAGCAGGCGCAAGATCCAGATGATGGGGGTGGAAATACTCCAAGTCAAGAGCACAGGGTGGATTGACTGAGGTAGAAGAAGTATAACCAGGAGGATATAGATAGGAAAGTTTATATTGTGTTGTGGATTCCCAAATATATGCAAAGAGAATAATTAAATTTGAGCAAAAATAAACAATTCCTGAAATAAGATAATGATTTCTGGGCATAAACTTGCTTTATTAAGATGTCAACAGTGAGGAGGGCTTCTCCTCCTCACTACTTATACTTACTGGTAATTTTGTGGCCTTTTATGCCACCAAAGAACTGATGGCATCAATTTCAGTTGAACTTACAATTTTCACTGGAATTTGCGTACTTGGGCCAGGAGGTGGGTGCTCATTGGTTGGTATAACATGAACCTTTCTTGAATTGCAGCATGCTAAGGTGCCACAGTTATTTATAGATCCCATAAGCAATTGAGCATCCAATTGAGTGATTGAACAATTGCACTCCTAATGTACCATTTCCCAATATTTGAGAGGCCCAAATTTGATAATAGAATTGAAGCCAAGGATTTGAGGCTTGTGTGGCTCTCAAATCCTGGGCCATTTGTTAGTTGAAAGGGGGGTTTTCTTGCTCTGGGAGATACTTGGTAAGGGTTCCCAAGCTGTGGGGTTTTTTCCTCTAGGAAGGCCAGCTGATTGTCCAGGACATTCTGGGCCCTGACACAAAGGTGCTAACTAACGGGTGAAGATGACGGCTATTGTATAAATGGATTTTCAGGTGGCCCTGATGCCGAGAGACATACAGTCAATGGTATGGGACATGATGAAAGGAGGGGAGTTAGAATCCATCCCTATAAGAGTAGGGGCATCAGTTGTAGTTGGGAAATCAAACTTGATGGGTTGTGGATGTTTGTGTCAGGATACCAGAGTAACATGATGCTCTTTCAGGTGAGGGAGGAACAGTTGCAGGTACCGGCATGGCCCACCAGATGATGGGACCTAACTTTGGCAGGTAGAAAAGAGAGTTACCCACAACAACCAACCATATATAAAAATCCCCCCAGGAAAACCTCCCACAGTAGAACAAGTACCAACTCTATAACACATATGCCTCAAAGCTAAGATAGCAGAAACAAAGAGGCTCAAAACACAAAAGGTAACCTCCACAGAGGAACCACTTCCCATTGACTCCCCTGTATGGGTTCTAGCTAGCAACATAAAGAAACTAGACTCAATACACAGGTGACCAGGAATAATCATCAAGTACAGACTAGACAGAAACACATATATAGTGAAATTCCAAGGTGCCAAAGACCCCATCATCAAGAAATACCACAGATCCTGCCTTTGCCTCAGCAAAGAAGAAAACTTGATGTGGTTAGTACCCACTAGTAAACAACTCCAGGAACATCAGGTGGCAGCTGTCAAGACAAAGCCCCCTTCTTATGTACAAGCATAACCCCTTAAGGGTGTGTGTGTCAAGGGTCTGGATGTACAAGCATTCTGGCTACTGCCAACCCACTTAACATCCAGTCATTGCCCGATTTGATGCCTTTCCAATATACAGTTTGACATGCCGGAAATGGCAAACAAGCAATATCACATGACTGTCCAATTATTCAGAAACTCAAACCCATCCTGCAAATGACCAACCCCTGGGTGTGATCCAACTAAATCTCTGCCACAGCTAAAACTATATATGTCTAAGGTATTATCCAATAAAAGATACATCTCTTCTTTCTCAATTTCATATTTGAAGCTTTTCAAAAAAGCGCTCCTCATCACAACCAAGAAATTTTTATAGTTGAAGCAATTGATATCTAACTAATGAGATATCAGAGAGGCGCTGGTACCTTGGGGTAACCAACAATGATATTGAAAGCATTTTTATACACTGTGGTGCTAGATCAGAGATCTTAAAGTTGTGACAAGCCTCATTTGTGAGAGATGGGGGCTAAACTAACTAAGTTTGGCTCCCATTCTGGGGGGAGAATCCACCAGGACACTACCCAGTGCAAGACTGGTATGGCCGCTCAAAGGGGCGTCCACAGCAAGGACACAGAGGACAAACAGGGAAAGTAAGAGTACAAACTCATCAGAAGGATCCCACCAAGCAGCCAGGGAGTGCGCTTGGGGGCATACTTGGGTGAGACTTCTCCTCCATAGAAGCAGAGGGCTTTTTCTCCACAGAGAGGTATGGCTCAGGAGGGTCCAAATTCTGGGGGGCCTGGCAAGCAGTTTCAGGAGAGAACACTTCCAGATTGTCACATGCAAGGCTCTTTACAAGATTCTTTCTGGAGACCAGGAGGTCCTGGGCTCAGCCAGGGATATTGTCAAGCACACTGAGGAGGTGGACTGGGTTGTTACCCACATGGAGAAGAGAGGAGAAGATTTGGTTCCACATATCTGGGGTGGTGGTCCAGATCAGCACCATGGCTGGTACCAGGGTGTAAACCACAAATTTGAACAGAGAGGGCAGCATTTTACAAAGACCCAACCAGTTTTGACACTAGAACAGTGTGAGTAACTCTTAATCAAAAGAATTTCAGAGCAAAAAAAGCTGCAAAACAAGGAAACAGTGGAACAAGCTATAAGCTTTGACAACAAGGGGCAGAAAACTGAGCTATACACTTTAATATTCACTAGAAGATGTTCCCAAAGCTGCTTAAAGATGCGTAGACAACAACAGAACAAATGTGTTACAAAATTGGACTTAAAGAAAGTAATTGTATTGATTTCAATACTAATGTCAAAACTGCAGGCTTGACCTGCCAGCAAGATTCCAAACAAGCAGGCTTGTGACCTGCAATCCAATTATCCGGTCATTTGAAGCTAGACTAGGAAATCAACTCAAATTATCAAATTCAACAACATGAACAGATGATGATCCCCTACAGTGGATACTTTGTTTTGGCGCTTGACTCATTACCAGGATCAAGCCACTGCCTTCTTCCATTCAACTGTGTGATCAAAAATCATGTTCCTGCTATCCATTGATTCATCATGACTATAAAATCACTATCTAACAATAAAGATTATTGTCTAGCTTCTAAATATTTTCCCCTTGTAACTCTGCTAAAACAGCACAGTTACAACATTGGTAGCACAGGTAGGTTCTCCATCCTACCTTATCTTGAAAAATTCTGCCTGTTGCCTGCACACGCCAAGGCCAACAAATCCTCAACAGAATCATGTCTGGCCTCCCACCTGACTGGACTCCATACACCCTTGGTACTGCCATACCCAATGGCTTTGTCCTGTACCAGACTACGGTGATCCCACTACCTGCCTTCAATGCCATGTCTGCACAAGGGTTCTTCCAGGCTTTCTCCTCCATGCCGCAACCAACCAACAAAAGCGCCATGCCAGCCTACGTAGCTCAAAGACTACAAAGCGCCGCCTTGGAACCTTTTGCTGGGGCCAATGACAATAACACTGCCGCATGAATCCAGTCCGCCCAGAGCAAGCTGGCCCAGATGAAATGCCCACAGCAATTTTGGATTGCAGAAATTTCCATCTGCCTGATCCATGACGCTGACACCTGGTGCAACAAGTGGCACAAGGAATACACCAACAAGAACTGAGATACCTTTAAGCAAGACTTCCTGACAAGATTTGTGCTTAAGGATAAAGCGCTCATGATAATACACCAAGTAAAGAACCTTACACAGACAGGCACTGTAAAGGAACTCACCCGTACCTACAAGGAACTCTGTCTTTGTGCACCATCCAACATGGCTTTTGATACCCCAGACACACACCTCATGTACTACAACGCCCTCAAGTTGCATGTGATGAGGCATGTGAACCTGGACCAGGTGACCAACCTACAAAGCCTGTATTGCAAAGCAGAGAAAGCGGAACAAACCTCCAACACACTTCATAAGGCACAAACTTGGAAACAAGAAAGATCCGAGGATTCCCATCCAGGCAGGTGTTCCACTCGACCACCCCCTGGAGGCAACAGGAATAACACCAACCACAAAACCACAGGTTCAAATGGACATAGAAGTGGGAACAATGGCCAGTCAAATTGTACTCATTTCCGTGTCACTGCCACACAAGGTAATCAAGACAAGGGAAAAGCCCAGGGAGAGCACTAAGCAAGCCAAGCTCTTCCCACGCAACTCCTGACTCACCCAATGATGAGTACTGACCCAAGGACGTGGACCAATGTCCAATGATCCAAGTGCCCTCAGAGGACCTGGTACTGTACACCATTACCAGACATCCCAATAAACTGATTTCTATCCTTTCTGCTTCTGCAGTTACACAGGCTCAGAACTCCTGGATTTGGGTGCAGATTGAACCCTAGTAAACAGTAGCTTTGTGGACAAGTTCAAGCTGACCACTAATCTTTTGCGGATTAAAAACGTAGTCCTGGCTGACAAACACCACATTGTTGTGACAAGGGAAACCACCCCCTTTTCTGTCATGCTTGAGAACTTACACTCCATCATCCAAGGTCCCGTCATCAACTTCCCAAAGTTTGAAATTGTACTAGGGCTAGACTGGTTACAAAAGAACAACCCTCATGTAGACTGGGCAACCTCAGTGTTGACTATCAAGTGTGAAGGTGTCAACCACCAGATCTACCCTGACTCTGTGGACCAACTCATACGCAACCACGTCTTTGTACGCATCACAGAGACCCTGGACAAAAATGAAAACCTGAAGGCAATTGACTGGGACTCCTGCCAGTACAAAATCATACACTTCAAAGATCACCAGGATACCTTCACGCCTCAGGACTGCAAAATTGTGGCTTGCCATCTATAAATCTTCAAGGAAGCGCTGCCCCCTAAGAAACACATCTAACACTCTATCCAACTCAAAGGGGCTGTACCCAAGGCGCATCCTATCTACAGGTTGACCCCAAACAAAGACAACGCTCTATGCGCCTACCTCAAGAAAGCGTTGGAGAAAGGACTTATCTGCCCCTCACAGTCTCCCTTTGGGGCTGCTGTGTTTTTTGTGGCCAAGAAGGACGGTACCTTACGTCTGGTCACAGACTACCAAGCCCTAAACAAAGTTATCATCAAGAATTGTTATCCACTACCACTGATTGACAATCTCTTTGACGCCTTAGGAGGAGCCACAGTCTTCTCCAAGATTGATCTGACTGCAAGCTACAACCAGATTTGCATCAAGGAGGAAGACATCCCCAAAACAGCCTTCTGCACTAAATATGGCTCATACAAATGTGTGGTGCTCAACTTTGGCATGATAAAAACCCCGTCCACCTTTGTGACCTTCATGAACAAAGTATTTGCGCCACACATAGGCAATCATGCCCTAGTCTACCTGGACAACATCATTGTCTACAGTCCCTTGGTGGAACAGCACCACAAAGACCTCAAGGCAGTCTTTGCTACCTTGGCACAACACAAACTGCTGGCCAAACCCTCCAAGTTCCAGTTTTTCTGAGAGCAACTACCCTTCCTGGGACACATTGTCTCAAAGGACGGCATCAAACCTGATAGTCAAAAGATACAGGCCATCTGCAAGATGCCGTCACCCAAGGATAAGTTGGAACTCTGCACCTTCTTGGGGATGGTGGCCTATGTACGCCGCTTCATACCTGACTGTGGCGTTTTGACTGCTCCCTTATCCGCCATAACAGGTGCCAAATCCAAGTTTGTGTGGACCCCCCAATGTGACCTCTGTTTTAGACACCTCAAAGAAAGGCTCACAACAGCTCCCATCCTACAATACCCCAAACATGACAGGGAATACCAAATGAAAACTGACACCTCAGATGCATCCATTGGGGGAGTACTACAAATCAAAAATAATGACGGTGACTTCCTGCCCATAACTTATGAATCACAAAAATTGATAGATGGCAAGTGTTGATACCCTATTAAAAAAGGAACTGTTGGATATCATGCATTGCCTAGTCAAATGGTGCTGTTACCTAGAACAGCAGGAAGAATTCACAGCATTAACCAACCACAAGCCACTCATATATTTCAAAACTCAAGCAAATCTGTCTCACTGCCAAGCCCGCTGGACGGAGCTCTTGGAGAGATTCAACATGCTCATACAGTACAAACCTGGGGCCAAGCTTGCCATGGCAGACGCCCTCTCCTGCCTGTATGTCCGTGCCTTGAGAGGGGAAAATGGGCTCAACCCAGACTGGCCTCTCTTAGTACTATAAACAAAAGACAAGGGTTCCCCCCAGCACAACCAACATAACAAAGGAAACAGTTATCAAAAATGAACACATATTTGCTGATGTATATGGGACCCTACACAGAAAAACGTCTGATGGTATGACCATTCCCTACATCCCCACGCATCATCAAGTAGACACCATCCTATGCTATCACAGAGATCTCGGACATACCAAGAAGCAAAACCTATATTTGTTCCTTAAGCACAAGGCCTGGTGGCAAACCTTATATTGCAATGTTCAAGAAGTCCTAGACCAATGTGAGGTATGCAAAAAGTTTGCCAAAAGAAAAACCCCTCCAAAGTCAGTACTTCCCATCTGCACACAACTATCCTTCAAAGTATGGGCTCTTGACATTGTTGGCCCCATGCACAGGAAACACAATGATAAGAAATACATCATCACCACCATTGACTTTGCTACAAGATGGCCAGTAGCCCAATCAGTAAGGGCGCACACTGGCAACAATGTACAACAATTTATTGGCAAAGAGATAATCAGCACGTTTGGAAAGCCAGAACTCCTAATAATCAATGAAAGGAAAGAATCAACCTCCAAAACCACTAATGTATACCTCGCAAAAAAATGGGGTCAAACACACTGTAACAACGCCATACCACCCACAGGACAATGGACATGTATAGCGGCTTAATGGCAGCCTTGTGCAAGCCTTAGCCAAGCTCACCGCCGTAAACCTGAAGCCTGGTATAAGCAGCTACTGACTGCATTACTTGTCTGCTGAACTTGAGTGAACAGATCCACCGGAAAAAGCCCTTTTGAGTTGGTACACGGCATACAGCCAAATATTATTCAAGCATTGACAGGACCCAAACAGGAAATTCCAATCAAAGTCCCCCTTTGTTCAGACCCTCAAGTCATAGAGACCAACAGCAAACAAACAGAAAAGAAAAATGAACGTCTGCAAAAACCCTTTGTCCCCATCCAAGATAGACATGAAGTTGGGGACAAAGTTTAGGTCATGAACGTTGATAAAAGCAAACTACAACCTAAGAAAGTAGGGCCAGCAATCATTCTAAAGGTAAACAACAATAACACTTACCTTGTACAAGGACTTGGGAAACACAAGCAAGACAAGACCCTACATCATGATTACCTGAGACCCTGCAAAGCAAGACAAAAACAATGAGAAACCACCCTGCTCATCACAGAACAACAATTAGTCCAGTACAGCGCCCGGGTTCCTGACAACCTGCCCACAGAGGAGGCGGACCTTCAGTTAGGGGGTGTCAAAACAGCAGGCTTGACCCACCAGCAAGGTTCCAACTAAGCAGGGTTGTGACCTGCAATCCGATTATCTGGTCACTCAAAGCCAGACTAGGAAATCAACTCAAATTATCAAATTCAACAACATGAACAGATGATGATCCCCTACAGTGGATACTTTGTTTTGGCGCTTGACTCATTACCAGGATCAAGCCACTGCCTTCTTTCATTCAACTGTGTGATCAAAAATCATGTTCCTGCTATCCATTGATTCATCATGACTATAAAATCACTATCTCACAATAAAGATTATTGTCTAGCTTCTAAATATTTCCCCCTTGTAACTCTGCTAAAACAGCACAGTTACAACACTAATCTTAGGGTTCAAGATAGTTTTTGAAAATCAAAGCGGTAAGCAACAACGTAAACACCAACTAAAGACTTAGGGACTTTGAAAAAAATACTGGGGACCAGAGAAGACACAGAAGAAGGGGAAGGATTAAACTTTAAAACAAAATGGTCAAGAAGCATAAGACACAAATGAAGTGTCTCAAATTTCAAAACTGGAGAATGATAAAGTCTAAAACTTTTAATTGATAAGAATGAGCAAGCAGGGGGCCAAAAGTCCCCTGTCTTGCTTTAAGGAAAACCACTTTGAATCTGAAGGTCAGCTGACCTCAGCCAGTCATTTGATTGGGTGAGATAGAAATTCGCTAGTAATTTCAGGGAGTTTGGATGGTTTCTCTCCAATTCCTGACCTAACCTCTCATTGGCTAGTGCCTAGAGAACACTCCTGGATGCCATTAATTTCAGTTGGAATGGATTTTGTTGATTTAACCAAAGCGCGACCTGGTTGTTTAGACTTAATCAATTTTAAATGAGGGTAAGCTCAAGCTAAAAAATAATCCAAATTGATCAGAGATTTCTCCCAAGTAGGAACCAAGCTTTAAACATCTACATTTGTCACCTGGAAAGGGTATGCCAACAAAAATCTCTCATCAATTGTGTGGGTTAAATTTTCAAGAGAATTAAGGGACTTGGCTGGCTTCTGAGCAGATTTTTTTGTGCAACACAGGAAGATTGTCCTATCCAAGGCTAAAGGGGGGATTGACTTTACATCATCTTTAACATTTGTTATATCATCAAGAGATAAGCTAAACTCAGAAGGGTGGCGCCTAGAGTTCAAGTAGCATCAAGAGAGGTACTGGTGGAAGGCTTGGAGTGATAGAATGATATTAGTTGAAAACAGATGCAATCCTTACAAGAATTAGGCCAACCTATCAATTCCTATGCTGGCTGATCTTTGATGGATCCTGTTAACTTGGCATGGCATCAGATCTACTAGGGGTAGGCAGTAATGTAACGCCTGGATCTTGTGATGCTAGTACAGCCCAGGATTTTCTGGTGGCAAATGTACCTAGATTTTTCAGCATAGAACCTTTTCAAGTTAGTTGCAGTTCTGATCATGATTTGAATATTTATGGAAGAGGTTTACCATCAAGAAAGTCCTTGTATTCCCCGTTTAATAAGAAGCAAGGGCTTGAATATATCCACTTGGCCTGGGGTTGCTGAGTAGATCTTATTGAAGGTGATGAGGAGCAACTTGTGGGGAAGCTTCAAATATGGAATGAAAAAGAGAAGAGGTGTATTTTATTAGATAATACTTTAGACTTATATAGCATGTGCTGTGGAAGGGATTTAAGTTGGATCAAAGATAAAGATGATCATGTGAGGGATGGGTTTGAGTTGCTGGATACTTGGACAGTCATGTGATATTGCTTGTTTGCCATTTCTGGTATGTAAAACTGTATATTGGAAAGGCATCAAATTGGGTGATGACTGGATGTTAAGTGGGTTGGCAGTAGCAAGAATAATTGTACATCCAGATTCTTGACAAAGATATCAACAGGGATCTGCCCACAAAAGATCCCCATGGTAATCATATCTGTCTAATTATGTATCCTAAATGTGTCAATAATGTAGATCTTGTGAATTACCACTGGTTTTTTATCAATCAGGCTGATTATCTTTGATAGTCAACCATCAGCAGCTTCACAGCTGTGGCAGCTAGGATAGGAAGTTGAAGGGGGTTAAAAGGATAGGATGGTAGAAACTTCTTGACATTACATATTTCAAGTTTTCTTATAGCATTTAGAGGTTAGCCAGCTTTTCTTTGGATCTTTTGGGTCAGTGCTAGAGGGGACCTAGGAACTTTGCACCATATGTTTTGGTGTTGGTACCAGGCATGGAGTGATCTTGCACCCACGTTCTTTGCATAGTGTTGATTAGATATCCTATAAACAAACTAGAATCTGATACTGTGGCAAGTATATTTTGTTTGCCCTCAAGTGGTGAATTCAAAGAGAGGGAGGGAATAAATGATTACAGTGGGGTATGTGTATTAAACCAGATAAAAGGTGGTCTTTGGGGATAGATACAAGACCGTACCTTAGAACCCTGGGTTGAGAGTTGAAACTAATTTCGTAATTGCTATCACCAGAAGGCGTACTGGAGTTAAAATTTAAATGGTAAGTTGAAAGAGCTTCACGTGTTATTTGGCTGCTTTGGGCATATATAGCTGGAAAATGGCATGGTAAACTTAATTCAGATCAATGGGGTAAAGTAATCATGGCGGGTTAAGAGTTAGAAATGGGTGATGTTTGTCTTTGTATTATTTCAACCAGCGCTGTTGAACTAAAACCCAAGTACGGGTTGAGGCAGATTGGGATTTGAATCCCATTGGAATGGCTTGAATGTTTGGATTTGGATGGTAGATTTGATATCTGCGTTGTTGAGGATCTTTTAATGACTTTGCTAATCTCTATTAAACAACATTTATTTGTATCCTTTTACATGCCCTGGGTTTGGAAGCATCAGTAAGGACGGGTCATATCTAGCATTTCTTATGTTGGTGGCAGTTTGGTGGTCGCCGATGCTAGCAAAGGCTTCGGCGAGATACCAGTGCGATGCGAGAGCAGGGCGGCTCCCTGGGGGGAGGTTAGTAAACCAGAATATGGCGGCGTCGAGGTTGAAGGAATCCGAGTTTGGATTGGCGTAGTAGGCGACAAAGATGCTGCATACTACATTGTCAGGTAGAATGTTGAATCTTTCGTGGAAGACTTTGAGATAATGGCTGGCTATATCAGGGCCTTTAAGGGTGATGCAGTTTTTTATGAGAGTAGCGAGTGCAAACACATCGGGGAGCTTTGCCATCTCCAAGACCGAATCCACATGAGTAAATGCGCCACACGCACTCATGTGCTTTAATAGCAGGTTCAAGACTCGTTGGAAAAAAGTCGGAGTTAATGGACTTTGGTAGCTTTCGCAACAGAGCTTGTAAAACTCAATAGCTCTGTCCCAGGCTTCAATGTGCAGTAGAGACTTGAAAGTGATTTCCCATAGGAAGTCGTCTGGGGCGGTGACTTGAGAGAAATGGGGGATTAAATTCTCAAGGATATGTGTACAGTTGATCTGCAGGCTGGTAAAAAGAAATTGCGTCAAAACGCGAGGTTTCGTGAGTGGGAGGTCATCTGCTGTCAGGGCCGCTTGATAAAGCGAGGAGAGGATATCATCAGTGCATTCACCCGACTGCAGCAAAACGAAAGCAATCTCTTCAAAGGGAATGTAAACAGAGGGTCTGATATCTTCAATCAGATCGAGGCCTGTAGAAAGAGACCGGGCCTGAATGGATGAATTGATGAGACGCATGGCGAAGTTGGTGTCAATGGCAATGGATTTGCTTTTCAGACTCTTGTAAACACTCATACATGAATAGAAGTCCTTGTGGTATGAGTAGGCCCGGATAAGTTCAGCATAGAGATCCAAGCCAACCTCGATTCCTTTGGCTTCTAGCTCTTCGATGAAGGAGAGAACCTTTTTGGTATCGCCGTGGTTTGCGTACCGGGCTAGGAATGTATGGAGAAGCTTTGCGTCTAACTTTGCTGGCCTGACAAGATCAGTTGAAGTGGAGGAAATACATTCTTTGAAAAGCTGGTCAAAGTCAGTCCATTTCTGCATATTGGCAAGTGAGTGTGCTACCATCGTGTAGGTATACATGGTTGGTGACACACCGCAACCCTTCATCTCTTTGAATAGCAGCCACACATGCATGTTTCTGTTGGCGCGCAGGTACCCCATCATCAAAGAGGTGTAGAAGTTGATAGGAAGGATGCGGCACTGCTGTTCCAGCCACTTCTTCAGCAGCTCTGCCTCGTCGAGGTAGCCCTTTCGGATGTATAGGCCGCAAAGGATTGCATAGCTTTTGGAATCGAGCTGCAAATGCTTTTGCGCTGCTCGAAGGCCATCATAGATAATCCCTTCTTCGACTTCAAGCTCAATGCTACGTCGAAACACCATATTGAAAGCCTGCACATTGACGGAAGGCCAACAAGAAGGGAGTCGTAGCCCGAATTCCTTTAAACAACCAGCATCCAGCACGATAAATTCCAATACGTCGTAAAGCGTTGAAAAGGCCTTGTGGAACAAGACGGGAAGCAGCTTCGTGATGCTTTCCTTGCTGGTCTTCTGAAGTGCCAGCCTCAAAAGTATAAAACACGACCGCCTATCTGGCAGAAGGTTGTTGACATTGATTTGATCCAGAAGGAAGGACATCTCAACAGGTCCAGAATCCAGGAGAATATCAGTCCTCAGGTTAACCATTGAGATGGTCGGAGTATAGTTCAACATATTTAGACTATTTTGCCAATGCATGACAACCTCGCCGCTGGCTTTGGTTCCATGGAGACTAGATAAGATATCCCAGATAAAGTCGCTTGGTGCATCGGTGCCGAACTGAAGGAGCTCCTTAAAATACTTATCTGCTAGCTTGAATTTGCAGCTCTGGATACTTTTAATAACAAGCACCCTATAAAACGATGGCAATATGCTTTCAAATTCTTTTTTTATGTCGTCCAAGAGAAGCTGTAAGTCCTTGAACAGGTCGGCATCCAAATAGATGATCAGGACTTTCTCTAAAACAACTAAGCCAAGGTTACTCAACGACACTCCCTCCAGCCTTAAAATTTCAAAAAATTTAACAGCTCTACCTCCATCCAACTTCAAATAATACAATATAAGCGATAGATAAGTATCAGGATGCAAGGGATGGCCGAACCGCGCCTTCATGTGAACGTAGAGCTGCTCCAGCTCGTCACTTCGCCCCAGGTATTTTAAACAGTGCAGCCAGATATTATACTCGTATAACGTAATCAACGAAGCGTCGTTTTTGGAAATATCTTCAAAGAGCATAACCAGCCTTAAAACGTGATCTTTTTTATCTTGAGCCCAGAACCTTCCAACGAAATGGTTAAATTCAAACCACTTTAGCCGGAAAGAAGGGACTTCCCTGAATAGCATATATAAGTCCCAGGCATCTTCCAGGTTTCCTGATTTGAGCTTCTGATAAATTGGCAGTGAGGAAGCAGAAGCTGTGGGTAGGGTATCTTGGGGTTTAGAGGTAATCTTTTCTTCATTAACTCCCTGCTCGGGAACGCTAGATTGTGCCGCGATTGAAGAAAAGCACCGATCCTTATACCTTCTTTCTCTGATGTCACACCAATACAATCTCTTCACCAGCTTGGAGTTCACGTTCTTGTGAACAACAGATACATGGAAGCTCTTGCCAATCGCCGTATTGGACTTCGACCTTTCAGAATGAAATAGTTTAAAACATGAGCTGGAAAAAATCGAGGCCTTTTTAACATGGACTACAGTGAATCTTGAGGAGTAAAGCAACATGCCTCATTCCTATATACCAAGTGGAATCAGTCAACTGTGCTTCAAAATCAAACCAAAACATATATCAGCCTCCCATGGAAACCCCCAACTCAGTATACCCACCCGAAAAACAAACCAAAATGAATTTTTAACCCTACCTGATGGTGCCTATCAAGCTGTTCAAAAGGTCCCCGTCACACCAGCACACTCTGCCAGGTGACTGGTTTTTTATAAAGTGCCACCTCACTTCGACAATGGTATAGTCGCCCAGATCCCACTTAAAATTAGGTCACCCCTTGGACTCTTAAAATTTTCGAAATTTACATTCGAATTAGGGATGCTTTGGCTCGATTCCGGCTGAATCCGGCTTTGGGCCGCTGCAATCAAACCGGAATTACACCAATATTTAAACAGATTAAAATATTTCTTTGAAGAGTGTAACCAGATCTAGAACTGGCTGTGGCTGCCCAGGGCTTGGCCAAAGCAGCCCTGATTCTGGACGAAGCTCCAACTGTAGATCAACTGATCACCTATTGATCTAACCATTGTTTCATTGATCCGTTTAAATAAGTCATCCACTATCTTAAGAGACAAGCAACCCCAAATGATGTAAGCATGGACTAAGACAATGGTTCTTGAAGAGAAAGAGATTCACACCCCCAAAGACACTCCTGAAAATTAGTGCCGCTGCTTGGCAATAATGCAAGTCAATATATGGGAAATCTTTAAGAATCTTGATCCTGCTGGTCCACAGAATTGGGACCTGAAGGGCTTGCATCTGGAAGATAGAAACAGATGGATCAATTACAATCTGGATATGAAGAGCATTGTCACATGCCAGAAGACGGTGGTGTCCAAGTGTGGGAAGAAGGTACTCCAAGATCCAAAGCCCAAGCCGTAATACCCCAAGATGATTTGCAAGTGAATAGAAGCTGGCAGACAGGTCACAATCACCCTCAAAGAAATGGCTACTCTGACATGGGTACCAATGGTGCCAACAAGTGCACAGACGTTGACTTGGAGACTTTTCAACAAGGTCTTCTGGTGTCACAGTAAGTTCCATAATGCCAGGAATTATTTGGCCAAGTAGAAAAGCTCAGAAATGTTGCAACCGAGTTTCCAGACTCGCCTGCTAACGTATCTTACGATACACAGGAGGCGCTTGATGAGTTGCCCCTTGACGTATCTAACGACATGGATTAATCTGATGGCAAATATTGAATGGCGGGTACTTCATCCTACTTATGAGTGTTATCAATTTGACTTGCTGATCCCCGCACAAGTTATTCCTTGGCTTCAAACCTTACATGGAACTTCCCACTATGCCACCCCCTTGTGGCCTTGTGGCTTTCCCCATATGGTATATTAATCACAATATTCTACAATAAATAATACCTTATTATTATTATTCTGTCCTTTATATTGGACTGTTGTCTTCCCAAATTCCAAATACTGGATCCTCATTGGTCAGTTGCAACAGTGGTAGCAGCGGTAGGTTAACGACCTACCTAAAACAAAATTCCCCCCAAGAAAGGACAGAGTACAGGCCGTATGGCTACTCCCCAACAAGAAACTTTCCTGCCAATCCCTAAGGGGGATATCCCTGATAGGTATGTCATCTATCAAGACCAGCTAGTCCTCACCAGCGTATACAATTGGCTCCGCCTCAGGCAGCAGAATACCAGTGTCACTCCGCCCCAGTCAGACCTGTCATAACGCATGCCCAACCTTCAGCTAGAATCCTTTGCTGGTGGCGTCAAAGGGGCCAACATTCTCAGTTGGCTCCAATCTACTAAAACCTGACTTCGTATCTGTCAGGTTCCTGAGCCCATGTGGGTTGTCACTGCGTCTGGTTGCCTCGCAGGGCCCGCCGCTGTGTGGTTCACCAACTGGGCCAGTCAAGAACTTGACGTTACCTGGACGGCATTCTGAGACGCCGCCAAGTCCCGCTACAGTGAAACCTTCTCCCCCATTATTGTGGGGACTCCTCTTCTAGCAATCAATCAAACTGGTTCCATTCCTAAGTACCTTGCCGCCTGACAGCAAGCTCTTGCTGCCGCCCCCAAAGCTGTGACCGACAGAAATGCAATGCTACTCACCCTCATTGTCAACGGGTTAAACCCCCATATCTGCAAGTGGGTCCCCGTAGGTTGCTGTACCTCCATCAATGACTGCTACAAGGCCATCATGGAGGCCAACAACCAGACCTCAATGGGCTTCCGCTGTACCAGTGACGCTCCATCCTAACCACGTACAACACCTGGCAATGGCCACAATCAAGTGGGCCGCCGCCAGCCCCATCAGTAGGATAATGGGACTAAACGCCCCCGCAAGGGGGGGCTCCAGCTAGCACAGATTGAGGATCAGGGAAAAGCCTGGGGGTTGTAGCAACAAGAGGACCTGCAACCCCACCTGACCCATCCTCTTAATCCTTGCTCGCAAAAAAACCCCTGTGACTACAACATCCACGAGGTCAAAACCCTGGACATCTTCCAAGTCCACAGTGACAACCCCGTACTGCAAGCGAGTTACTCCTCTAATAAAGTAAAACACTTACACTATCCCTTCCGTTTCCGTGGGAACACCCAAAAATTACTGGTAGATACTGGGACCAACCACACTATGGTGGACCAGGCGTTTGCCAACTCTCAGCAATTGGACCAAGTGCCCAGCAGGTTCAAAGCAGTACAAGTAGCTGACTCCTGCAGAGTTGGAATCACCCACAAGACAGTACTCTTCTCTGTAAGAATGGGGAACGTCCAGGTTAAGCTCTCTGGGCAAATCATGGCCAGGCTCAGCCACAACGTAATTGCTGGCCTCAACTGGCTTTGACACAACCATTCCTACATGAGTGGGATACCTCTGTCATCATCCTCAATAGAAATGAGGTGGGGTTTCAGATCTACCCTGTGGAAATGAGCAAGTTACTCCATGATACCGTGTTTGTCAGAATAACAGAGACAGGATTGTACAATTTCAAGGGAGGGAAACTAGACTTTAATCAATGCTCAGTCAAATTTATCTGCGCTGAACCATCAGCGGTCCCTCCCTTGATCTCCTCATCACCACCAGCGCTTGCTGCCCTCCTCAAGGAGTACAAGGACGTATTCAGTGAGACACTTGAACAACTACCTCCTCTCTGGGAGATTCAGCACGCTGTACAACTTCAAGGATCATTACCTAAAGCACAATCATTATACTGTCTTACACCAAAGGAAGATGAGACCCTCCACCAACACCTTGTGAACGCGCTTGATAAGGGCTTCATTTGCCCCTTGCTCTCTCCATACGGGGTGGCTGTCTTCTTTGTAGCTAAGAAGGACAGGTCCCTTTGCCTGGTCACAGACTACTGCGCCCTAAATGAGGTGACGGTCAAGAATAAGTACCCCCTGCCGCTGATTGACGACCTGTTTGATACACTTGCAGGTGCAAAGGTCTTTAGCAAGATTGATCTCACTGCAGGGTACAACCAGGTCTACATTGCACCAGGAGATGAGGCAAAAACTGCCTTCTGCATGCGCTACGGGTTGTTTGAGTGCCATGTCATGAACTTTGGAATGACCAACACTCCTTCCACCTTTGCCATGTTGATGAACAGAGCATTTGAGGAAATGATTGGAAAATGTGTGATTGTGTACCTTGACAACATTATTGTCATCAGTCAAGACCAAACCACACACCTCCAACACCTCTGTGCTGTCCTTGACACCCTTTGGAAAAAACAGCTAAAAGCTAAACCCTCCAAATGTGAGTTCCTCAAGTCGGAGCTGTTATTCCTTGGGCACACCATCTCTGCCCAAGGGATAAATCCCAAACCTGCCAAAATCAAGGCAATCACCAGCATGCCGCCCCCCACTGATGTGGGCCAGGTGCGGACATTCTTAGGCATGGTTGCATACGTACACAAGCTCATCCCCAATTGCAGGGAACTAATTGTGCCTCTCACTGAGCCCCTCAACACCAAACAGCACTTCCACTGGACCCCTGCCAGAGATCAAGTCTTTGAAATGTTGAAGCAAAGACTCACAACAGCACCAGTACTGCAGTTTTCCAATCAAAACTGTCAGTACAAACTCTAGACCAATGCCTCTGATAGGGCCATAGGGGGCGTGCTAAGGGTAGAAAATGACAATGTCATCTTCCTCCCCGTGGTGTATGAGTCCAGGAAGCTTACTGACTTGGAACAACACTATCCCATCCATGATAAAGAACTGGCAGCAATTGTGCACTGTGTTGAGAAGTGGCGCTGCTACCTGGAAGGTGCTACCTTCCCACCCCATGTACTGACGGACCACAAGCTGCTCCAGTACTTCAACACGCAGTCCCACTTGACATGTCACCAAGCAGGATGGGTTGAGCGTCTATCCCCTTACCAGTTGTACATCAAATACAATCCTGGGAAGAAAATGTCACAGCTGACGCCCTTTCACGACTCTATGTAGCGTTCATCACTGAAGATGATGGTTTGGACCCCAATTGGCCCATGCTATACCTCTGCCTTAAGGCAACTTGCTACAAGGGCCTTAACTCAGTAACTATCTCCAAGTTGAAGGACAACAAGAGTCAGTTCACCACTGACGCTGTTAATGTCTGCTGTCGGGCAGAGACAGGTGAGAAGACACCTTACATTCCCACCACACAACAAGGTGACACAATATTGCACTACCACCAAACCCTGGGTCACATCAGAGGGCGTAACCTCTTTGAGATCATGAAATGGAAGGTTTGATGGCCACACATGTGAAAAAGACATCTTGGATCTCCTAAAATGTGCATGCTGTGCGAGAAGAATACGTCCAAACCTTCAACCCCAAGTCTGTCCTGCCCATCAAGGCCATGGACCCCTTCAAGCAGTGGGCCCTTGACATTGTGGGACCACTCCCCAAAGACAGACTGGGGAAGAAGTACATTATCACTGCCATCAACTACTTCACTCGCTGGCCAGTGGCCTGGGCAACAACTAACCATACTGCCACCACCATCACCCTCTTCATTGGCAAGGAAATTGTGGCCTGCTTTGGGCAACTCAAACATCTCATCACAGATGGCAGCCCCAAACTCAATGGACATATCATGAAGGCTTACTGCACCAAGAACACACTCCAACGCATAGTTACAACCCCCTACCATCCTCAAGCCAATAGTTGTGTGGAACGGTTAAATGGCTCACTGGTTCAGCTGATTGCAAAGCTCTCACAAGAGCACCCCAACACTGCATGGACTGAACATCTGCCCACCTCTCTATTTATCCTGCAAGCAAGAATCAACAGGGACACAGGGTTCAGCCCCAGCACCTTGGTCTTCAGGACGCCTGACAGTCTGACAAGAGTTGAACAGGGGAAGCTACGGTCCAGGGTTCCTGACAAGCCTTCCCTAGTAACAACCCCATCCCTAGACCAATGGCGTGCCAAAGCCCGGGAAATCTAACACAAGCAAATTGAGGGAGGGACAAGGCACCTCAAAGCTAGATACACTGTAGGTGACCCCGTCTATACCCTCGACCCCAATTCTGCCAAGTTGGAGCCCAACCACCCAGGACCCTTCAAGATAGCCGCTGTCTATGACAATCATACCTATCAACTTGAAGACTCCCAAGGAAACACCAAGAAGCTTCACCATGATTGCTTGCGCCCCTGCCGCGCCATCCCCACACAAAAGCTGTTTATGCAGACCTTCCCTGACCTTCCACAGACTCTGGTCTTGGTGTCTGACAACAAGCAGGGGGCAAGGGGGGTGTTGCAATCAAGTTTCCAGACTTGCCTGCTAACTTATCTTATGATACACAGGGGGCGCTCAATGAGTTGCCCCTTGACGTATCTAATGATATGGATTAATCTGATGGCAAATATTGAATGGCAGGTACTTCATCCTAATTAGGAGTGTTACCAATTTGACTTGCTGATCCCTGCACAAGTTATTCTTTGGCTTCAAAACTTACATGGAACTTCCCACTATGCCACCCCCTTGTGGCCTTGTGGCTTTCCCCATATGGTATATTAATCACAATATTCTACAATAAACAATACCTTATTCTTATTATTCTGTCCTTTATATTGGACTATTGTCTTCCCCAATTCCAAATACTGAATCCTCATTGGTTCAGTTGCAACAGAAATCCAGAAAACCTTTAACAAAACTGGCTGATTTAACAGATTTGAATCAAACAGTTGATTAAAAATGGGTTACGGCTGCTCCAGTTTGTTGGTTAAATCTGATTCCCCCCGTAAGTTGACGTTGATAAATTGACGTAATTTAAGGATCACCAGATATAAACTTGTTAATCAGCATGGTCATCAGAAGTTGGTCACTCAAGGGTTCTTTGCAATCTGGACTAGATAATTACTTGACAATGTGTAAGGAATAGGAGCCCAGGATCCAGGCAGTATTGCTTAGTCAATTTTCAATATGTATCAAATAATTTTCACTTTTTCAACTCTTAAGAGTTGAGTCCTCCCAAAATTTACTCAATAAAAATCACATATTCCCTGGTCTAACTTTCATTTTCAAAATGCATCCTGTAGTTGGATTGTTACGCTACATCCCCTAAAATTTAATCCTTAGCTGGATTATTACATTAAGATGGGGGCCTGCTGTTGGTACTTTGTTGTTGGCACCTCTCAATGTTAATTCAATGCCTGTCAATCTCAGAGCTGTTATTACTCCCATCAAAGCTGAAACTCATGTTCTATCTCAATGTCCTGAATTTTATGCTGAAGACACTCTGATTCTCTTGCAGACCATCTATCTAGGGCTTTTCTGGTTGGTGTTAATTATTTTACTTAACCCTAGTATCTCATTTGGAAATTTCACAAACCAGTATCTGAAGCTGTGTGGTGGTTAATCATTAACTCTATGTGGATTTGGTGGGTGATTCCTCACCACATGGAGACAGATTCTTATTATCCTGTGATTTCCGTCACATCTGGAGTGAATTGACATTCCTGGTGGATCACCCAATTTGCCAGTGTGGGCTTTAACCATTACAAGATGCCAATATGGAGCAAAAATTCCTTGGTTGCATAGTTGTATTGCAGTTCTGGGAAGAGGTTGCCAATATGCTGAACCTCTCTGTATGTTTTCAACCAAAGTTTGACATCTTCTTCATTAGAAGTCTTAATTGGGAACCCCCAGTAGTTTGAGCAGTTGCTTATAATCTTGCACTGTGGACCATCCACACTATCTGTATAGATTTAATATTTGATAATGAAACTAACCTGATGTAACTCATGAAGGAGAAATTCTGCTCCCTAATAGACAATACTATGATCCATACAGACAGATTTGGCCACACAATTCCTGGGAACAGGAAGCTTATGGATATCATTGTTGACTCATTACACCTCATAGTTGAGGGAGTCATTCAATGGAAAGACAGGCATACAGAGGGCCTGTAGACTGCTACCCCTTCCTCTGGTATCCCTCACTCCCCTCCCCCCACGGCTGTGTTTCTTTTTAAACACTGTCTCTGAACCTTAATAAACCTGTGTTCCCCTAAAAAAATCAGGTGATGAAAGCACCTTTATCAAACCCCAAGCACCAGCATACAAACCAAATGATGCTTATGGCTTGTGTAGCAAATTTTAGGCTTAGTTTTGACCCTCTAAGCCCACAAAAATCTTTATCTTTTCCACACAGGTCTTCTTATTAACCAAAAATGCTACAAACTTTATCCTTGACCTCTTTTCCAGGAAATTTTAACTGTATCAAGCAAAGGGGTTCCATCTAAAGTGTTAAGTCATCTACTGCTTCCAGGTAAACCTTACTGCCCAAGTTCAGGTTGTGGATTCTCTCTGCTGTGTTATGGGGAGCCAGGATAAAAGCTTGGGTTTGCTTGATGAGAAAACATGATCCAAAAATTGGTTAAAATTGCTCACTACTTGGATCCAGCACGTGCCATTTGCATTATTAGCACCACACTTTTCCCAACCAAGCTAATTTTTAAAGGGTCACCTTTATTGGATTTAGGACTGTCAGGAGTATTCCTGACACTTATAGCTGTGTAACTAACAAACTATCACCCGCTGTCAACATGCAGGCACCTGCTGCCATCAAGCAGACGTCCACTGCCACTGTGCAGGCCCCCGCTGCCACCAAGCAGATACACACCACCACCACCACACAGAAGCCCGCCACCACCAAGCCTTTGCCCACCATCAATACACAGACACTTGCCGCCATTGAGAAGATGCCCACTGCCACTGCACAGGCACCCACCACTCTTGCCAGCCCCACCTGCAAGCCATCCTCAAACCAGGCACCCATGAGCCAGCCTACTACCTGCCAGCAGGCCAGTCCCCATCCACTCCTTTGAGAAATAGCCAAATCAGAAAACCAGGAAAGGCAATTTCCCTAAAGCCAAGCTTGGGAGGAACTGCTGCCCAATTTGGGAGCTTACTAAATGGGGAATGGACTGACAGGCTCTCCAACAATGAAAATAATACACCAAATTCAGTAAATAAATTTGGATGCATGAAGAAGGCCCAACTTGCACTATGTCAATGCAAACTGGGATCCAGCCAAACTTTCTCAATTGCCATCCACCCAAGCCAATCCAGAAAAGGGAATAACAGATGCAACTCAGACTTTTGGTTCCCTAATACTATGCCTTCCAGTAATCATGCCTTGCAGTTCCACTAGTATAAATAAAGAAAAACCTCTCAATGATAGTTTATGCTATCATTGAGTGAATATCCTCTTCAATATTATCACATTAATTAATTCTCCACCTAGGCTAAGCAAGTAACCTTACTAGACCCATTACCCCTCCCCCAAGTCAGAAGATGAACTATATCATCTTCACAGCTGTCTTGAAAGCTTACCTTGGGATAAGGGGCAACCAGCCAACCTATGCTCAGTTTGGTCCTGAACCACAGGAACAAAAATGAATGCCATACAATGAGCCAACTTGCCTCAACTCAATGGATTTGAACCCATGGACACCTCTGGCATCATTTCAACCAACTCCCAACTTGGCTAAATATGTGATCCCCACAGTTACGCTACTGTACCTTGCCAGAAACCTTAGACAATGCAACATCCTTGCCAAAGCCTCATATCAGGCAATAAACTTCTATCCAATTGTTTACGCCTTGAGAGGCTTTGAGCTGCCTGACCTACCATCTTATGTTACTAAAGTTTTACCCTCAATGCTTGGGTATTACAAGAACACGTCATTTAAAAGGAAATTCAGCAGTAAGAGATATTGGAATGAGGTATTCACCCAGCATACACCACAAGCAGGCCTCACTGCAGGGGAAATTATTCTGGCATTGGTCCACAGATCATAAAAATATCTGGCTGAGCCAATGGTATAGCAACCCATCCCTCATATACAATCAAACAATTGTTTACTAGGTTAGGGTACTCTTTTGTTATTGGCTCTGTTATATAAGAATAACAAACAGAAGGGATTACACACCCTCAGAGGACAAAAAATCAACAAACTACTGCTAAACCCTTGGCTATGATGGATAATTTAAATGCTACCCTTGATAAAAGATGGGGAGAAGCAGGGTTGGTCTAGACCCCCGGAAAATCATGATCTTTCCTCCTTTTAGCCAACTGATTCTGGTAAGCTAGCCAGGCCATGTTTGCTGCTTAGCGCTGGTAACATTTAGCCTGCTGATTGCCAATTTTTTTCAAACTGTGCTGCCATTGGTCCAAACTTTAATAGTGGGGTCTTAAGTGGGGAAAATATCCTCTCAAGTCAACCAGACTCCATAGAGTCCTTGCTATCCCCAGCTCTAAACTCCTGTAAAGATCTTCTTGTCCCACCCTAGAAACTTGTTTCTAGATACCTTACTTGGGCTGAACAGTAGAGAAAGCTTTCCTAAGAGTGCTTGAGTACTTGTGCTGGGTTTCCCTTGTGTTTGAGGGATATGCTGGTGCTGCAAGGATGCTGCTGCGGCCCCTTGCTGCCCCTGGCCCGCCCTTCACTTAGTGTTGCAACCAAGGTTCCATCCTTGCCTGCCAACGTATCTCACAGCACACAGGGGGCGCTTGATGATTCACCCCATGATGTATCTAATGGAATGGATAAATCTAAAGGCAAGGTTGAATTGTGGGCACTATCTCCTAATTATGAGTGTTGCCAATTTGACTTTGATGATCCCTGCACAAGTTATTCCTTGGCTCTGAACCTTACCTAGAACATGCCACTGTGCCACCCCCTGGTGACCTTGTGGCTTCCCCATATAGTATATTAGTCATAATAATAATCAATAAACATCATGTTGTTCTATCTATTCTTGTCCTTTCTATTGGACTTTTGTCTTCCCCAAGCAAATACTGAACTATCATTGGTTCAGTTGCTATAGTGGTAGAAGCAGTAGGTTTACAACCTACCTAAAAGAAAATCCCCCCAAGAAAGGACAGATTACGGGCCATATGGCTACTCCCCATCAAGAAAATTTCCTCCCTATAACTGATGAGGAAATCCCCAAGGGATACATTATCTACCAAGACCAATTTATATTAACCGCATTTATAACCAACTCTGTCTGGGTTAACTTGGTGTATGTGTCTTCCCGCCCCAGTCATATCCATCCTAAAAAAAGCTGAACTTACAGTTAGAACCCTTCACAGGTGGATTAGAGGGAACCAATATTGTGAGTTGGCTACACTCCACAGAAACCCACCTCCGCATCTGTCAAGTACCTGAGCCCATGTGGGTTGCCACAACGTCTGGGTGCCTTGCAGGGCCCACCACAGTATGGTTTATCAACTGGGCAAGCTAAGAGCTTGAATTCACCTGGGCATCATTCAGGGAAGCTTCCAAGTACCTTTATAGCAAGAATTTCTCACCCATTGTTGTGGGATCACCCCTTATTGAAATCAAACAAACAGGCAGAATCCCTGAGTATCTTGCTGCCTGGCAACAAGCCCTTTATTCTTCCCCAGAAGCCCTCACTAACATAAGCAAAATTCTTTTCATACTCATCATCATTAGTTTGAAGCCCCATATCTGTAAATGGGTGCCTGTGGGGCACTTTAATTCCATTAATAACTGTTATAATGCCATTTTGAAAGCAGATAACCAAGCTACAATGGGGTTCCAAATATCCAGCAATGCGCCCCTACAACCCTTTCTCCACACCTGGTAGTACCTACAGTCAATTACAACACTGCCAGCCCATCCAGCAAGATAATTGTTATGGTAGAAAATCAAATGGAAGGGATAGTGCGCCCTCACAAAGCCCAAAATCAGCAAAGAACCACAGCCAGACCCCTGAAAGAAATTGACAACTTAAATGCTGTCATAGACAAAAAATGGGTCAAAGCTGGGGTTGCCCAAATAGCCCTCAAAAATATGGACCTGCCTTATTTTCCCCCAAATAATTATGACAAGAAAATCACGCGTTATACACTATTTGGGGATGGCAGTGCTCAACCCACTGGCTGCCCAAAATTTCCAACTTATGACATCATTGACTCAAATTCCAATGCAGGACTACCAACTGCTGAAAATATTCTTGCCAGTCAATCAGAAGCCGCAGAATCCCCTCCTGCTCCATCCTGAACTCCCTTAAGACTTCCCCATTTCCCCTCTAGAAACTTGTTTCTAGATAGCTTAATTTTACTGAAATAAAAGAAATTTTTTAAAAAAATGTTGGCTCACCTGGGGCTGTTTGCCCCTGTCCTTGACCAATTAGTGTTTATTGTTTTTAAGGCCGCCATTGATACCATGACTGTGCCTTGGCCCGCCCTTTACATGTTGACGCCCTCTGATTCTTTCTCTGATTTACCCTTACAAATCATTTGCCTGTTGACAATTTTGATCTCCATCTTCTGCTACACAACCACTGGCACCAAGATGATTAAACTGCCCTCCCAATTTGGTCTCCTGTTGCTCAAGAAACTCACAATTTGTTTACTATACCCTCATTGTTTGTCCTTGAATCACGCAGCTCACTGTTTTGCTTTAACAATAATGGCAATTACTGTCCTCAAGAGGGTGAGTTACAGTTGGAACTGATTGAGAGCAGTGAAAAGGCTTGGTGGTTTTAGAAATGAGAGGCTCTACAAAATTTCTTGATTTTCATTCCTAATTTCTCTTTGCCAAAAGCCCCTGTAACTACAATGTGAATGAGGTTTAAACTCTGGATGTGTTCCAAGTACACAGTGATAACCTTGTCTTTCAAGCTAGCCATACACAAAATAAAATCACTTGCTTGGATTGTCCCTTTTTCTTTTGTGGGAATACCCACAGGCTTCTTTGTAGATGCCAAGGCTGATCATACTATAGTTAACCAGGAATTTGACAATTCCCAACAACTAGATAAAATACCCAGTTGTTTCAAATACAGTGTGCACAGTAAAATTCCCAGCAGAGTAGCCATCACCCACAAAGTTGTACATTTATCATTAAAAATGGGTAACATCCAGATCAGGCTCTCTGGGCCTATCATGGTTGGGCTCAGCCACAACATTATTGCAGACCTGGTCTGACTAAGGCACAACTGCATCTACATTGACTGGAACACCTCTTTTATTCCTCTCAGGAGAAATAGTGTTGGCTTCCAAGTCTACCCAATTGAGATGAACAAGTTATTATATGATACTTTATTTGTATGTATTACAAAAATGGTCCCTATGAGTTTAAAGGGGCAAGCTGAAATTTAATCAGTATTCAGTTGAAGTCCTCAGGCCCAAACCTCTCTCAAACCCCCTCTTAGGAATACACCACCAGTCTTACAGGAATTAATTGTCAATTTTAAGGGTGTATCAAGCAAAACACTAGACCAATTACTCCCACCACAAGAAATTCAGCATTTTTCTAATTACAAGGATAACTATCAAAGACCCATACACTATATCTTATAACACTCAAAGAGATATTGCTCTCTGCCAACAGCTTTTGGATGCCTTAGACAAGAGTTTCATCCGTCCCTCACTATCCCTGTACCAAGCTGTGGTCTTCTTTGTGGCCAAGAAGGACAGGTCACTCTTCCTGATCACAGACTACTGTTCCCTAAACAAAGTCAAAGTAAAGAACAAATACCCCTTAATACTGATTGGCAACTTTCTTAATACACTTGAAGATTCCAAAGTCTTTAGCAAGATTTAACTCACTGTGGGGTACAACCAAGTCAGAATCGCCCCCAGTATGAGGCAAAAACTGTCTTTTAAACACACTATGAGTTGTTTAAGTGCTGTCATGAATTTTGGTATGACTAACACATCATTCATCTTTTTGATGCTCATGAACAAGGCCTTCAAGGACCTGGTTGGAAAGTGTGTTGTGTTCTGCCTATACAACATTATCATATACAGTCAGGACCAAGCCATACACCTCCACTACCTCTGTGCTGTTCTTAATACTCTTTACAAACATCACTTGAAAGACAAACCATCCAAATGCAAGTTTCTTCAGCCAGAGTTACTGTTTCTGTGACATATCATCTCCACCAAGGAAATTAAAACTAACCCAGATAAGATCAAATCAATAACTGGTATATAACCTCTATCATGCTATCCATATGTTCATCTTCTTTGGAATAATGATGTATGTAAACAAGTTAATCCATAACTGTGAAGGGTTAATTGCTCCCCTTACTGAGCTACTCAATACAAAAAACAATTTCAATGAACCCCAGTGCTGTACTAAGCCTTCAAAAAGCTCAAGCAGAGCCTCATAATGGTACCAGTCCTCCATTTTTAACCAAAAATTTCAGTACAAACTTGAAATCAACACCTCAGAATGCTCTGTAGGAGTATACAGCAGTTAGAAACCAATGAAGGTATATTTCTCCAAGTAGCTGTGAGAGAGAGGAGCTAAACTTAATAAGCTTGTTTCTCATCCTGGTGGGAAACCCCACCAGGATGCCACCAAGTCCAGGACTCTAATAGCCGCTCAAATGGGTGTCTAAAAGGACACAACAGGGAAAATTTGAGGGAGGTAGACATTCAGCCCCATCAGGAAAACACCAGCAACTAGCCATGAAATGTGTTTTGGAACCTTCTCTTGTATCACAATTCCTGAATAAATTAGACATTTCAGATGCCACTTAGTATCTAGAACAATGAAACACTCTCGTAATTGCGCAATTGTTCTATTGCAGCATACTTTTACACTGGTTAAATACATTTAAAACGCCTAAAACAGGTATTTGAAGTGCATTTCCATTGCACATTGAGTGTGAGCTTTACTTCTGAAGTTATAAAAAGGATAAAAATAATTGCCACTTGCCTCTATTAGTAAAGCCACGTGAAACTGGTTGTTTTCTTGCGCAGCTCTTTCTGGTGTACCTCTTTTATATCCTCCATTTGACAAGTCCTTTGTCTGGTGCTGTCACGGCCCATAACAGAGTCCAGCTGGACTCCCACAGGGGAGGTGGGCCGGGCCTGGAAGGCCATGTACACAATAGGCGCGATTCTGATCAGGTAGTTGACTTCAGTAGCTAGGGGACGCCAACTCTCAGTATGGGGCACAATCTGGTTGGCCAGCCCCAATACTGTGATATAGTTAGCCTCCAACTTACTGAAATCCTGAGAAGGAGGCGCATTGGGTGGAGGGGGAGTAGTAGGAATCTCCTTCATGCTGGGCAATACAATCACTCTTGGGTGGCCAGAAGGGAGATACAGGTGGTGGGGGTGATAAAACTCCAATTCAAGAGCTCTAGATGGTTTGACCAAAGTGATGGGAGCTGAACCAGGCAGGAATGGATAGGTGTGTTTATAGTGCGTAGTAGATTCACAAATAGATGCACACAAAATAATTATATTAAAGCAAAAATAGATAATTCCTTCAAGAAAATAATGGGTCTTGGTCATATAGGTTGTTTATTTCAAGATTTCAACAGTGAGGAGAGCTTTTCATCCTCACTACTTATACTTACTGGTAATTTTGTGGCCTTTTGTGACACCAGAGATCTTATGGCATCAATTTCAGTTAAACTTACAATTTTGATCAGAATTTGCGTACTTGGGCCTGGAGATAGATATTCATTGGTTGGTATAGCAGGAACCTTTCTTGGGCTGCATCAATACAAGTTACCACTACTATTTATAAAACCCACAAGCAATTGAGTGCCTGATTGCGCAATTGAACAATCACGCTCCCAATGTATCATTTCCCAATAATTAAGAGGGCCAAATTTGTTAATATATTCAAATCCAGGGATTTGAGACTTGTTTGCCTCTCAAATCTTGGGTCATTTGTTAATTTAAAAGGGGGTTTCTTGCTCTGGGAGACAATTGGTAAAGATTTTCAGGCTGTGGGGTGTTTTTCCTCTAAGAAGGCCAGCTGGTTGTCCAGGGCATTCTGGGCCCTGGCATTTCTAGATATCTTGCTTACCCTTTAATAAAGAAGTTCTCAAAAAATATGATTTCTCTACTGGAGCTGTTTATCCCTGTCCTTGAGAAGTTGGCTTCTTTAATGATTAAAGTGGCTGTCAGCTCCTTGACTGCCCCTTGGCCCGCTCTCTACATGATTTCATCTTTGAGCTTGTATTCTAATTTTCCTGCTGAAAATTACCCTTGCTGCAACATTTTTGCTATCAATCTTCTGCTACACTAATGTTGGAGCCAAGATGTTGAAGCCGTCCTCCTTATTTGGTCTCCTGTTGCTCAAGCAACTTACAATTCATCTCTTGTACCCTCATTGTTTGTTCTTGAATCATGCAGCTTATCATTTCACTCCAACATTCTGGGCCTCTTAGAAGCATGTGTGTTGTACAAGAAAAGTACATCTGAGCCTGCCTGCCAAAGCTGGTGCTACTCATCAAGGCCATGGAGCCTTTTGAACAATGAGCTCTAATGTTGTTGGGCCCTTACCTGAAGATAAACTGGGAAATAAGTTTGTTATTGCTGCCATTAACTATTTCACGTGCTGGATGTTAGCTTGGGCAACCACTAACCACACTGCCATCACTATCACCTGATTTATTGGCAAGGAGATTGTGCCATGCTTTTTGAAGTCCTAAGCAGCTCATTGCAGATAGAGGGTTGGAACTTGTGGGCAATGTCATGAAAGTGTAATGTGTGGAAATGCATTAGAATCTGTGATTATCACCCCATACAATTCACAAGCTGATGGATGTGTGGGGAAGTTAAATATCTCCATAGTCCAGTTAATTGCCAAGCTGTCCAAGGATCATCCAAACACTGCCTGGACAGAACATCTCCCAAACACATTGCTCATTCTAAGAGCCAGGGTCAACCAAAGCACAGGGTTCAGCCATAGTGTGCTAGCCTTTATTACCCCCAACAGTGTGATAGGGATGAATCAGGGAAAGTTAAAGCAACTCTTCCAATAAAACCACCCCTCATAGCATCCCCCTTGCTATTTCAGTGACAAGCAAAGGCCCTCAACATTGAGCAGGGGCAATAAGACATCTGGAAGTGCTCTATGCTGCAGGGGACTGAATTTATAACCTCAACCCCAACTCTGAGGAATTGAATCTAGCCACCTTGGGCCCTTCAGGATGTCAGCCATCTATAAAAATAATGCCTACTAGCTCAAAGTCTCCCAAGGTAATACCAAGGAGGTCCACCACAACCAACTGTTCTCCAGCCGCACTGTGCCTACCCAGAAACGGTTTGTATACAGCATTGGGCATCATGCTACCAGTGTTGAAATATAGACCATTGTTTCTTATTGAGGCATAATAAATTCCAAGCAGCAATCCCCTGAGATGTGGCCTTGATCTGGGGGTGTCTTCAATTTCTGGGCTGCTTGCTGTGACTCTGAGCCTTAAATTTGCAGGGATGGCTGGACTAATCTTCTGGAGTGTTTATCTGGAGATCTGGGTAGATTTCTTTGGGCCGCTGTATTTGCAAGGGTGCCCTAGATTTTCTTGTTTGGTATCTCCAGATGCCTTCACTTGGATTCTACTGCTGGCAGGGATCAATGGTGAGAGCTGTTCTGTTAAGGGATGGTTTTGGTATGTGGGGGCTTATCTTCCATCTCCTTAATGATTCAGAGTTTCAGCAAGGCTTGGCCATTGCATTAAGCTTGGATTGGGGGTTTGGATCCAGAGGGTACTGCCCTGTTGACAGGGGCCTTCAAGGGTTATGATTTCTGCTATATGTAGCTGTTGATAAAGTGTGGGTAAGGTTCCATGGTTGTCTGGGCAAAGGGTGGGGCTCAAGGTACCTGGCATGTTAAGATGGTTGGACTTCTCAACAACAGCAAGGATGGTGGTAAGAGAAATGTATCTGGCAGGGATACCCTCCTGATTTTAAGCTCTCCAGCTAAAAGGGAGCACCATATTCACAATATTTTCTTTGGGGGTATCTTGTGCTATATAGATGTGAATAACCTGCATATGCTACTGCTGCAGTGGATATACTTTTAGTTATTGTATCAAACCAGAAAAGAGGTGGGTTTTAAATAGTTTGATAGCTTTATCAAGATAGGAAGGGTGCTTTCTATGGCTGTTTTATTCCATGTGATGCTTGTGTATATCATGTGGCATCTTTGGGAGGTTTCTATTAGAAAGGGTATCCTGGTAAGATATTTGGATAAGGTTTCCAGGCCACCTTTTACCAGGGGTTTTGAGAAAGTTCTTAGGAACAGCTGTCAGAGGTGAAGTAACCAAAGATGTAGCCAGTGTTGAAGTAGAATGGTAAGCTACATTATTCAAAGAGAGAGGATGAGAATGAAGGAGACAAATTGTCAATTGTTTGAGAAGCAGGATACCAATTAAGGAAGACAATTTGAGGACCTTGGCACCAACAGTAGTTTAACAGAAGATGATGACAAAAATTGCTGCAAAGCAAATGATTTGCAGGAGGAGATTTGAAGAAGGATCCGCAGGAACTGGCATGTAAATGGTGGGCCAGGGGCACCAAGGAATTGATGGGCCCCTTGACTATGACAGAGGCTAAACACTCAAGGACAGGGGCAAACAGCCCCAGATGAGCTATCATTTTTTTGGGAAAACTTTCTTTATTAAAGGGTAAGCAAATGTCAGGATCACTCCTGACATAGCTCTGAATGATTATCAAAGCAAAAAATAAGCACAGTCTAGTGCAAAAGGGGAAGAATTGTGAAATGCCTGATTGAGATGCCATTGCTTCATTAAGCATGATGTTATGGTTACAGAAATGACGTAATTCATGCAATCATTTCTCAGCTCTAAATCAACGTATGCCAATGCCCAAACCTGCATTCAAGAGCTCTTAACAGCAGTTACGATTTATCTTAATAAATTAAGCCAGGATAAAAAGGCCAATCGAGAGCTAAATTGAGCAAAAGCAATTCCCCCTGCATGAACCCCTGTTGCATGAAAAGATGTCATCCATGCAAGTATATATCAGCAAATACAAAAGAAAAATGATTGATCAACCACTCATTTTAAAGCTCTTTTTATTTTGAGCATCATTTAATAATGAATAAGTACCTGTTAAGAGTCCATCTTGCACGTAAAACTAATTGGAATGCAAAACCTTGGGATGAACTAATCAGATAAGTCCCAGAATTAGGGGATGAAAATAGAAGCGGATCATGCAATCCTTGAACAATTCAGGAATAAAATCCAAACCCTGGCCATCAATCCTGGCACCAACCAATGGGGATCCAGGACCCAGACCACATGGCTTGTTCCAGACTATTGCCAAACCTTACTACCCAGTCTAAAATTAGACCTTGAGGAAGAATTAGGCTCATTTCCCCTACTGATAGTAAGCTGTTGGCTACAAACAGGAATTGAAAATCCAGACCCAGATAATAGAAGAACAAAGGTTTGACTATATTCCGAACGCCTGATGTCAATCTTCATCACCCAGTCTTTTGAGATTCTCCACTCCCTGCTTCCACTCCCACTTGCAAAACTTTGCACAGTGAGAGGTACTATAAATAAACACCCTTTTAATACCTGATAACTAAGCTATCATTAAAGTTCAACCAAATCTTACTATCTATTTTCCTATATTAATTATAGAAAGTAAGTTCTGCTGTATCTTTACAGCTGGGCTTTACAGCAAACTATCTAGAAACAAGTTGCTAGTAGGGGGTTTGGGGAAGTTTTAAGGGAATTTGGGTTGAAGAGGATGAGGGAATTGCAGCTTCTGATTGGTCAGTATAAATATTTTCTTCAGCCAATGGTTCAAGGGTGGGATCTGACTGGATGACGGCATAATTTGAAGAATTTTGGCGACCAGCGGGCTGGGTGCTATATTCTTTTGGAAACAAATAGCGCGTGATTAGTTTATTGTAATTAATTAGCAGGAGTGCTAGCAGATCCAGAATTTTGAGAGGCATCTGGGTGATTCCAGCTTTAACCCATTTTTTGTCTATTACAACATTTAAATCTTCTAATGTTTCCAAAGGTTTAGCAGCTTTTTGACACCAGTTTGAGTGCAGCGGGGACGCGTAATTCCCTCCATATGTCTTTCTATCATAACAGCCAGGGTAAGCATGTATAAAGCTCAAGTTAGTGATAAGGAGTACCTTTTAGGGAAGCTTCAAATATGGAATTTAGAAAGAAGAGAAGTATATAATATTGGATAATACTTTAGACTTATATAGACTTGACTGTGGCAGGGATTTAGTTGGATCAACAGTAGGGGTTGGTCATGTGCGGGATGGATTTGAGCCACTGGATACTTGGAAAGTCATGTGATATTGCTTGGTTACCATTCTTGGTATGTCAAACAGTATATTGGAAGGGCACCAAATCAGGCAATGGCTGGATGTTAAGTAGGTTGGTGGTAGCCAGAATGCTTATACATCCAGACCCTTGACCCCCTTAAGGGGTTACTCTGGTGCATCAGGAGGGGGCTTTGTTTTCACAGCTGCTGCCTGATGCTCCTGGAGCTGCTTACTAGTTGGAACCAGTCTGGTTGAGTGTTCTCCTTTACTGAGGCGGAGACAGGTTCTGTGGTATTTCTTGACAATTGGGGTTTTGGCACCCTGGATTTTTACTAGATAGGTGTTGTGATCTGGTCTTTACTTGATGATTCTTCCTGGTCCCCGGTGTATTGAGTCTAGTCTCTTTCTGTTGCCAGCTAGAACCCAGATGGGGGAGTCAATGGGAAGTGGTTCCTCTGTGGAGGTTACCTTTTGTGTTTTGAGCCTCTTTATTTCTGCTATTTTAGCTTTGAGGCGGATGTGTTGTAGATTTGATACTTTTTCTAATGTGGGGGTTTCCCTGGGGGGATCTTTATGTATGGCTGCTTGTTGCAGGTAATTATTTCTGGTTTGTATCTGTAGGTTAGCACAAACAGTGAATAGCCTGTTCCTTGATTGGTGCAGACTTTGGATACTAGTAATGCATGTTTCACGTATAGTGACCATGTGCCTTTGGCTTGGCCATCCATTATTTTTGCTAGGGTCCTGATGAGGCTGACGTTTAGGCATTCCACTCTGCTGTTAGCCTGTGGCTTGTATGGAGAGGTTGTGGAGTGTTTAATGTTTTTGGATTTTAAGTTGTTGTTTACTACGTGACCTGATAACTCAGTTGCTCCATTAGTTATTATGTAGTCTGTAGTGCTGTAGTTGGCTATGATTGCTTTGTTAATGAATTGGTTGATGGTACCTGCTTTATGGTCCTTTGTTGCCCAGCAGATGGGCCAGTGTGTGGCAAAATTGATAGCTACAATAGAGAAATGTTGGTTTGTTTTTGTTTCTGGGAAGGGGCCCACTACGTCTAGCCCCCAAACCTTGAATGGTTCAGGGTCTGGTACTGGATTGACTGTTAGCTGAGGAGCTTTGTGCTGGTGTATTTCTTGCACACTGTGCACTTTTTCAGAACATCAACTATATCCTGTTTGAGGTTGGGCCACCATACTATCACTTTTAATGTGAGGTATAGGTTGTTAGCCTTTGTATGTCCTATTAGGTGGTGATGTCTTAGTATGGTGTCAACTCTTTGTGAAAGTGGGATGTGCAGGACATGTTTGTTGTTAATGATTTGGTATGCAGTGCCATTTGATACATGGAAATACTTTTTGTTCCTTACTAAGGTATCATGGTTCAGTTGATGTGTTGAGGGGTCTTTGCCTTTGGTTTTATACTCAGTGTTGTACAGGTTTGGCCAGTCAGGGTCCAGGTAGTCAGGGTGATCCTCTCTTGGCTGGCATAGCCTAGAGAGATCATCAGCTGTGACCAGCTCTGCCCCCTTTTTGTATTGGATGTCCAAATTAAGCTGTTCCAGAAGGGACATTCATTTGGCTTATTGCCATGCGAGTGCATTCTGAGTTTTGAAATATATTAAGGATTTATGATCAGTTAGTACTCAGATGTTTAAATGTCCTTCTAAGTAACATCTCCATTTTTTGCATGTGTGGTATATTGCTAGCAATTCCTTATCATGTATTGGGTATCTCTGCTCAGTATTGGTTAGTTTTCTGCTTTCATAACATACTGGCAGAAATTCTTGCTGCCCTGGCTGGCAGATACACAGAACTGCGCCAATGGCAGTGTCACTGGCATCTGACTCAAGCTTGTAGCACCTGTTATTATTAGGGTATTGCAAGATTGGCGCTTCAATCAAAGCTTGTTTTAATAGTTGGAAATTCTTGTCATATTCTGGTTTCCAGATGAATTTCTTTTTGGCATTACCCTTGGTTAAGTCATTGATTGGTGTGGTTAGTTTCCTGCAGTCTTTGATGTATTTCCTTAGTAAGCTACCATTCCAAGAAAGCATCTAACTTGTTGAACGGAGATGGGGTGTTGCATGTTATTTATGGCTTTAAATTTGTCTGGATCTGCTTTGATGCCACTGTCAGAGACAATATGGCCCAAGAACAGGAGTTCCTTATCCATAAATTGGCACTTACTTGGTTTTGAATAAAGTTTGTGGTTTGCAAGTCAATTGAGTATCTTGTGGACATGCATGAGGTGTTCCCCTTTTTTTGAGAATATGATGATATTTTTGAGGTAGCATAATGCATTTGAGAGACCATTTAGTGCTTGGTTCATCATGGTGAAAAATGTTGCAGGAGCGTTGGTCATCCCAAAGTTCATTACCCTACACTCAAAGGATCTAAATTGTGTACGGAACGCAGACTTTGGTATGTCCTTTTCCTTTACTTTGACTTGGTTGTACCCTGAGGTGAGGTCAATTTTGAAGAAAAATTGGCTCCTGAGAGTCTTGCAAACAGATCCTCTATAAGTGGAAGAGGGTATTTATTCTTTACTGTGCTTGCATTTAGTGCTCTATAGTCAGTTACTAGATGCAGAGTGCCTTCCTTTTTCTTTATAAAGAACACTGCTGCCCCCCATGGGGATTCAGACGGGCAAATGAATCATTTTGCTAGATTGTCCTCAATGTGTGTTTTGAGGGTTTGGGTCTCCATGGGAGAGAGTCTGTAGAGGGGTTCAGGTTTGGGAATGGCTTTACATAGGATGATGCCATGTTTGACCTCAGATTTTTGGGTAGCTTGGTAAGCTCTTCCCTGAATACATGGGTGTATTCATTTAGGAGTGCCGCAAGTTCTGGGCATTGGATCTTGGTTGTTTGCATGTTATTGAATTCAGTGCACCTTGTTATGTGGAGGGTACTATCTTTGGTTAGATGTTCTGAGTCATCTTGGTTTATGACCTGGACAAATACTATGTCTTTTAGAATTAGGTCATTGGGCTCTTTTAGGATGTTAAAATTGACTCCGTTGCATTTGATGGTCATGGTTTTTGTTTTCCAGCATATGCTGGGGTTCACTCAGGTGAACCAGTCCATGCCTGCTACAATGTCGTAGTTTATGTTGTTCATAAAAAGTCCTTTGATGGACGTTTGTATGCCTTAGAGGTCAATTTTGAAGGGATTTGTTTTGCCTTTGAGTAGAATTTTTGATTTATCTGCCATTCTGGTGTATTTGAAGTTGGATTTGACAACTGGTATTTTGTACTTGATTACAAAAGGTTTTCTAACCATAGTGTGTTGTGCACCAGAGTCAAATAAAATTTTCTGTGTATGAGATTTGTAAGTGCATGGATAACAAGAAGTTGTGAGTGATCTTTAATTTTTATATTCATAAAAATGGAGGATTGCAAGACATGGGGGATGCAAGCAGCAAAGTTTGTGCCTTGGTACAGTTTCTTGTCAAGTTGGGGGGAGACAAGGGCACTTAATACTGTTCCCCCTTCTCTTTTCCCTGTTCCTCTGTTTTGAGACCTTTGAGGTCAGAGAATGTGGGGTCAGATTCATAGCAAGTTGCTACTTCAGCGTTGTTAACTTTAGCAGTGTCCTCTTTCTTGGGATGGGAGCGGTATGCGCTTTGACTGTGATTGCCATTGTTGTGATTAGAGTTGCTGTTGCTGTTGATGTCAAGGGTCTGGATGTACAAGTATTCTGGTTATTGCCATCACACCTAACATCCAGTCATTGCCTGATTTGGTGCCTTTCCAATATATCATTCAACATACCAGAAATGGCAATAAACCAATATCACATGACTGTCCAGGTATCCAGCAACTTGAACCCATCCAGCACATGACCAGCCCCTGGGGGTGATCCAACTAAAATCCCTGCCACAGCTAAAGCTATATAAGTCTAAAGGATTATCCAATAAAATATACTTCTTCTCTTCCTAATTCTACATTTGAAACTCCCCCCAAAAGGTGCTCCTTATCACTGGTAGCACTACAGTTTTTGACCACGCCAATGAAAGAGAAAATGACTGAACAGAATCCGCCCACCTTTGCCCACGTACTCAACCAGGCCACATCCCAGGATACCTGGAAAACGTACTTCCACGCCCACAACATCAATGAAGATATTCCTAGTGGATGCACTGTATTTGAAGGACTGGTCATGCCCAAAGTATGCGCCAAGATTATTCAATACAGTTGCTCTCTACAACCACAAACAAACACACAACCGCCTATCACAGGTAAAGCTACCAACACCAAGTACATTGGTATCAACAAGTTCTTTGGTAAAAACAAAGAAAATGGCATTAACTGGCTAGACCACACAGCTGCCAACCTCTGCGCCAGTCGCATTCCTCATGAGAAATGGGTCCAGGAAGCCAGCAAGCGCCTGTACAAGGCTGCAGCTAACTGGTTTGCCACCTGGGTTGGCTCACAAACTGAAAACCAGCTTGAAAACTGGGAAGAGTTAAAAGCCAACATCACCCACAATTTCTGCATCACTGAATCTCTCCAAGACATTGCAATACAGCTCAGTGATCTTCCTCAGAAGACCACTATTGCAGCTTACGCCAATGAATTCAAAGAAATACGCTGTAAAATCCAAACCCCAGCACAAGCTGACAATGTACACACTAGAGCCTCATTCATCAATATAATGAAACCCTCTGTTGCTGCCCTCATCCGCCCAGAGGCCAACACCTCTATGCCCACACTCATTGCAGAAGCCAAACACGCTGAAAAACGCGCAAACATGGAATATGCCGCACGCAACAGAAACCACTCCTCAAACAGCAATGGCAGAGACAACTCTAATGGTAACAAGCGCCAGAACATCAATCATAGCAATGGCAACTCTAATTGTAACAATGGCAATTGTAGCCAAAGCGCAAACCGCTCCTGTCCCAAGAAAGAGGACACTGCCAAAGTTAACAAGGCTGAAGTAGCAACCTGCTATGAATCTGACCCCACATTCTCTGACCTCAAAGGTCTCAAAACAGAGGAACAGGGAAAAGAGGAGGGGTAACAGGCTTAAGTGCCCCTGTCTCCCCCCAACTTGACAAGAAACTGTACCAAGGCACAAACTTTGCTGCTTGCATCCCCCGTGTCCCGCAATCCTCCATTTTTATGAATATAAATTTAAAGATTGCTCACAAATTTGTGTCTACCCATGAACTTACAAATCTCATACACATAAAATTTTATCTGACTCTGGTGCACAACACACCATGGTTAGAAAACCATTTGTAATCAAATACAAGATACCTTTTATCAAATCTAACTTCAAATACGCCAGAATGGCAGACAAGTCAAAAGTTCTACTCAAAGGCAAAACAACTCCCTTCAGAATTGATCTCCAAGTCATCCAAACGTCCATAAAAGGACTTGTCATGAACAACATAAACTTCAACATTGTAGCAGGCATGAACTGGTTCACCCGCGTGAATCCCAGCGTATGTTGGAAAACAAAAACCATGCCAATAAAACACAATGGAGTCAATTTCAACATTCTCAAAGAACCCAACGACCTCATTCTAAGAGACACAATATTTGTCCAAGTAATAAATCAAGATGACTTGAACATCTAACCAAAGATAGTATCCTCCACATAATAAGGTACTCTGAATTTAATAATATACAAACACAAAAGATCCTATGCCCAGAACTTGCAACACTTCTAAACAAATATGCCCATGTATTTAAAGAAGAACACACAGAATTACCCCCCAAGCGGGAAGTCAAGCATGGCATTGAACTATGTAAAGCCATGCCTAAGCCAGCACCCCTATACAGACTCTCCCCCATGTAGACTCAAAAACTTAAATCCCACATTGAGGACAATCTAGCCAAAGGATTCATTTGCCCGTCTGAATCCCCGTGGGGGACAGCAGTTTTCTTCATAAAGAAGAAAAAAGATCTCTTTGCTTAGTTACTGACTACAGAGCACTAAACGCAAGCACAGTAAAAAATAAATACCCACTTCCCCTCATAGAAGACCTATTTGCAAGGCTCTCCAGAGCAAAAGTTTTCTTGAAAATTTTGTCTCACAACTGGTTATAATCAAGTTGAAGTTAAAAAGAAAGACATTCCAAAGACCGCGTTCCACACACAATTTGGGTTGTTTGAATGTAAAGTAATTAATTTAAGGATGACAAACGCCCCAGCAACATGTGTCACCATTATGAACCAGGCGCTAAACAGACTTGTGAACACATTATGTTACCTTGACAACATCATCATATTTTCAAAAATAAAAGAGGAACATCTCACACATGTCTGCAAGACACTTGATTGACTCACAAAGCACAAACTTTATGCAAAACCAAGTAAGTGCCAATTTGTGGAAAAAAAACTCCTGTTCTTGGGCCACATTGTCTCTGACAGTGGCATCAAAGCAAACCTAGATAAAATAAAATCCATAAATAACATGCAACACCCCACCTCTGTTCAACAAGTAGGATGCTTTCTTGGTATGGTAGCTTACCTAAGGAAGTATATCAAAGACTGCAGAAAGCTCACCGCACCAATCAATGACCTAACCAAAGTTAATGCCAAAAAAATTCATCTGGACTCCAGAATGCAACAAGAATTTCCAACTATTAAAACAAGCTTTGATCAAAGCACCAATCTTGCAATACCCTAATAACAACAGGTGCTATGAGCTTGAGTCAGATGCTAGTGACACCGCCATTGGCGCAGTCCTATGTATCTGCCAGTCAGGGTAGCAAGATTTCCTGCCAGTATGTTACAAAAGCAGAAAACTAACAAACACTGAGCAAAAGTACCCAATAAACAATAAAGAATTGCTAGCAATATATCACACATGAAAGAAATGGAGATGTTATCTTGAAGGACACTGAAACGTCTGAGTGCTAACTGACCACAAATCCTTAATCTATTTCAAAACTCAGAACGCACTTGCGCGGCAACAAGCCAAATGGATGTCCTTGCTGGAACAGCTTAACCTGGACATCCAATACAAAAAGTGGGCAGAGCTGGTCACGGCTGATGCTCTCTCTAGGCTATGCCAGCCAAGAGAGGATCACCCTGACCACCTGGACCCTGACTGGCCCAACCTATACAACACTGAGTACAAGACAAAAGGAAAGGATCAGACACACCAACTAACACATGATACACTAGTAAGGAATGAAAAACATTTCTGCGTATCAAATGGCACAGTATACCAAATCATCAAGGATAAACACATTCCATACATCCCACTTGCACAAAGAGTTGACACTATACTAAGACACCACTGTCTTCTTGAACACACAAAGGCTAACAACCTATACCTCACATTAAAAGTGATAGTATGGTGGCCCAACCTGAAGCAAGATATAATTGATGTTCTAAAGAAGTGCACAGTGTGTGAAAAATACGCCAGCACCAAGGCGCCATAGCCAAAAGTCAACCCAGTACCTGACCCCAAATCATTTAAGGTTTGGGGACTGGACGTAGTGGGACCCTTCCTGGAAACCAAAGCAAATCAACGTTTCCTAATTGTAGCCATCAACTTTGCCACATGTTGGCCCATCTGCTGGGCAACAAAAGATCACAAGGCGGAAACAATAAATTTATTCATCAATAAAGCAATCATAGCAGACTATGGCACTCCAGACTACATCATAACAGATGGAGCAAAAGAGTTAACAGGCCACAAAGTAAACAACAATCTAAAAACAAAGAACATAAAACACTCCACAATCTTGCCCTACAGGCCACAGGCCAACAGCAGAGTTGAACACCTGAATGACAGCCTTATCAGAACCCTGGAGAAAATAATGGATGGCAAAGCCAAAGACACATGGCTGCTATATGTGAAACATGCATTACTAGTATCCCAGGTTTGTACCAATCAAGGGACAGGCTACTCACTGTTTGAACTAACATACGGGTATAAGCCAGAAATAGTCACCTGCAATAATCAACCATATGTGAAGATCCCTATGGGGAAACCTCCCACAGTAGAACAGAAACCAGCTCTACAACACATACGCCTCAAAGCCAAACTGGCTGAAACAAAGAGACTCAAAACCAAAAAGATAACTTCAACAGAGGACCCACTCCCCATCAACTCCCCTGTCTGGGTCCTAGCTGGGAACAGGAAGAAGCTAGACTCAGTACACAGAGGACCAGGAAAAATCATCAGATACTGACCAGACAGGAACACCTACCTGGTTAAGTTCTAGGGTGGGAAAGAGCCCATTACCAAAAACTATCACAGATCTTGCCTCTGCCCTAGCAAACAAGAACACTTGACCCAGTTGGTGCCCACTAGTAAACAACTCCAGGAACATCAGGCAGCAGCCGTCAAGACAAAGCCCCCTCCTGATGTACCTGAGTAACCCCTTAAGGGAGGTGTGTGTCAAGGGTCTGGATGTACAAGTATTCCGTTTATTGCCATCACACCTTACATCCAGTCATTTCCCAATTTGGTGTCTTTCTAATATACCATTTGACATATCAGAAATGGCAACAAACCAATATCACATGACTGTCCAGGTATCCAGCAACTTGAACCCATCTAGCACATGACCAGCCCCTGGGGGTGATCCAACTAAAATCCCCGCCACAGCTAAAGCTATATAAGTCTAAAGGATTTTCCAACAAAATATTTTTCTTCTCTTCCTAATTCTATATTGAAGCTTCCCCAAAAAGGCGCTCCTTATCATTGCTATGGTTGGTGTTCTGGCGTTTATTGCCATTGGAGTTTTCTCTTCCATTGCTGTGAGAGAGGGGGGCTAAACTAACTAAGTTTAGCTTACATACCAACGAAATGAACCACCAGGATGCCGCCCAATGGAATACTAGGATGGCCGCTTGGAGGGGGGACCAAAGAGAGGACGCAGGGACAGCTGAGGGAAGTACACATTCAACCCCATCAACACTAACCCAGTGAGTAACCAGGGTGTGCAGGTGGGAGCAGGAGGTAACCCCACAGGAGCCAGGAGGGGTGCTGGATTGTCTTTGTCCAAGCTAAGAATAGGAGGCACAGGCACCATCTCCAACGCGGGGCTGGCACAGTGTAATCTGCAGCGGAAAACTCCAGGTTGTCACAAGTCAAGCTCTTGACAATTTTCTCACCCAAAACAAGAAGCTCACCAGGAAGGTGCAGGAGACTGGAAGGATTGTTTCCCACAAGGCAAGCAGAAGTGGAAAATTGCAACCATAAGTTGGGGGTATTTGTCCAGTGGAGGATTATAAGAGGCGCCAAAGTGAGCATCACAAATTCTAAAACCAGGAGGATCATGGTTGCAACGGCCACAAAATTTGGAGTTAAAACGTGCAATTTTTAAAGCTCAGAGAGATAAAATTTTTAGAGGGGAGGGCAGCCACAAGAGAGAACTGGTGGAGAGCAGCAGAAATCACTTGGGGACCTTGGCGGCGGGTTTGGATAGCTCGGGTGGTTGTAAAACAAAGAGCGGGTTTGAGAACAAATAAAAACAAGTAAAATCTTAAACTTAAAGTAAGATTTACAAAGGATTTTAAATGAAAATTTAAGTTCAAACAGTGATTTCAAAAGCGTAAACCACTAGCGTAACAATTAAGAGCAAAGCCTAAGCTAAAGGTCTTCAAAAATGGGACCAGGTTCAAACGGGACAGCATAAAGGTAAGGTTAAACCCAAAAATGACTAACACTTTGCTTAATATGAAGGAAGACTCAAAAAAGGGTCAACAACTTTAAATTTAACAGCAAAGTTTTAGCAACAAGCTCTAGGTTTTAATAATTTGAGAATTGACAAGCAGGGGACACAAAGTCCCCTGACATTGTTAAAAGGGGGAGAATTGCTAAGAAGTGGCCCCATGACAATTTTGGCTTGAATCTGATTGGCAGGAAGAGAAATTTTGCTGGACAATACCAGAAGCACTGGAAGGTTTCAAGTTAATTTCTGCGGCTCTACCTGATTGGCTAGGGCCCATCCCAGGCATTTGGGATTCTCTTGATTTTCTGGTTGTCAATGTGGCAATATTTGATTGGTTGTTTCTGATAATTTTTAAGAGAGGACAACATCATAACAACAAACAATCCAAATTGATCAGTGTTTTTTTGCAGGCCAGGACAACCAAAGTAGGGGGGATCTGCAGGGTAAGCAAGAACAAATCTCTTATCAACAGTATGAGCTAAATCTTCTAGAGAATTTAGTGGCTTAGCTGTTGTTTTTGGCCCTTTTTTGGTGCGGCAGGGAAAAACGGTTTGATCCAAGGCCAATGGTGGCAGTGAATTTACAATTGCTGTTTGAGGAGCAATCACTGTTGCATGCAGCATATTCCATGTTTGCGCGTTTTTATGCGCGCTTGGCTTCTGCAATGAGCGCAGGCATGGAGGTGTTGGCCTCTGGATGAATGAGGGCAGCAAAAGAGGGTTTCATTCTGTTGATGAATGATGCTCTGGTGTGTACATTATCAGCTTGTGCTGGGTTTTGGACTTTGCAACATATTTCCTCAAATTCATTGGTGTAAGCTGCAATAGTGGTCTTGTGAGAGAAATCACTGAGCTGTATTGCAATGTTTTAAAGGGATTCAGTGACACAGAAATTGTGTGTGATGTCTGCTTTGAACTCTTCCCAGTTTTCAAGCTGGTTGTCAGTTTGTGAGCCAACCCAGGTGGCAAACTAGTTAGCTGCGGCCTTGTATAGGCGCTTGCTGGCTTCTTGGACCCATTTTTTGTGTGGGATGCGGCTGGCGCAGAGTTTTGCGGCTGAGTGGTCTAGCCAGTTGATGACGTTTTCTTTGTTTTTACCAAAGACCTTGTTGATACCAATGTATTTGGTGTTGGTCACTTCACCTGTGATAGGTGGTTGTGCGTTTGTTTGTGGTTGAAGTGACTGTATTGAAATATCTTGGCACATGCTTTGGGCATGATCAGACCTTCAAATACGGTGCATCCACTAGGTATATCTTCATCAATGTCGTGGGCGCAGAAGTACATTTTCCAGGTCTCCTGGGATGTGGCCTGGTTGAGTACGTGAGCAAAGGTGGGCGGGTTTTGGTCAGTCATTTTCTCTCTCATGAGCGTGGTCAAAAAACCGTAGCTGCTACCAGCAATAAGAAGCGCCTTTTGGGAAAGCTTCAAATATAGAATTAAGAAAGAAGAGAAGTATATTTTATTGGATAATACTTTAGACTTATATAGACTTGACTGTGGCAGGGATTTAGTTGGATTGAACCTAGAGATTGGTCATGTGCTGGATGGGTTTGAGTTGCTGGATACCTGGACAGTCATGTGATATTGGTTTGTTGCCATTTCTGGTATGTCAAATGGTATATTGGAAAGGCACCAAATCAGGCAATGGCTGGATGTTAAGTAGGTTGGCGGTAGCCAGAATGCTTGTACATCCAGACCCTCAACATTAGTTTTAAATCTGGCATGGGCTTAGGCTCAGAATAGGCTTTGGATTCAGGGCACTTAGCTTGATTTTATGAGCAGGATATAATTACATCTATGTCGCTAGGTAAGATGATTGTTGGATTCCAATTATAGGCAGGAATTTTCAGAACAATATAAGTAGATTTGAAAGGAATATGGTGATGAAGCTTTTGGGGTTAGGTCGCTATTGGGATCAGCTTTATTCTCTGTTGCCTTGTTTTTCATACAGTGAACTCCACTACCTTTACTATAAAGATAGTAGGATTTAATTTGGATGGAAATCAAGGTGATGCAATATAACGTTGAATCACTATCACATGTGTTTTTCTTATGTAAAGCAAATCTCTTCAACTTTACTACTGGTATTGGCTGAATCTACAAAGAAAAAGAAAAGTTACAGATATATAATCATATAACCAATCTTTTGCAGTCTAGCACTAGGGGTTGGGAGCCGAGATTCTGGTCATTGAACTTGAGAATTCTAAAAGGTGGTCTTTGAAATTTCTTACTTTCTATATAAGCTGTGATGGTATTTGAATTGATAGGTACAGTTGTGAGAAGGCAATTTAAATGAATCAGAGAAACAGTATCCTCACTATACGCTGTTATAATCAAGGCTGAACTGTAAAGCAATAAAGTTAAGTTGTAACCTGTGTAATATTAGGCTAGTAAATATGCTACCCCAGAGATTAATGATAAATTAGAAGAGTAATTGATGAAATGCTATTTAAGGTTCTAGCTTCAAATGCCAACATGGGGGGTGATTCGTAAAGGGTGGGCTTCAGTAGTCAAGACATAGTCTTGTAAACTTAAATGTGCAGGGGGCATGAAGATCAGGTACAGATATTTTAAGGTTTCGGCAAGAAAGAAGCTAAAATGATCAGAAATTATAAATCATATTACCTCTCCATAGAGTCACGTAAAGGGCGTTGTGAGGTGAAGTGAGTTTTTTTACGAACATCTTGGTATTCTGCAAAGCCACCTTCAACACGGCAGCTAGATTCAATGGCCTAAGATATAAGTTAAAGAATGAGGTGGCTCAACCTGAAAAATTTCCCAGGCCCAGTCTTGGTATATGGAGTTGCCTGTAAGACGGTACATGTAAAATATAGACTCCAGGGTTTCAGGGCGTAGGAGATAGCGAGCGTCATTTAAGATAAAGCCTTTATAGTGTTGAGCAGAGTTACTGTTGATGTGGCTCCTTATTGTCTTTCCCAGGCGGCTTTGGCGGTGTTTCATTTCTGCAGGTGTTGGTGTCCATCCAACAGCTTCAGGACCTAAGCCAGTGGGAGTCATCTGATAAAGCTTGCGACACGTGAAGGTAAGCTCCTGGCTTAGCAGCAGGTCTTTTGGTCGATTAAGAGATATGGCGCCAAGGCCAAGCATCCCTGGGACAAAACATGCCAAGTATATTTAGTCAAAGCTTTAATATTCCTTACAAGGTGGTCCATCCTATAGAGGGGATGACCAGAGATGCCCAACTCTGCAAGTAGAAATATATTGTCATGCCTAGGGCCTCGTTGTTCTACAAGGTGCTTGTGGAGACTGTCAATTGATTCTTCATCTGGCAATTAAGTAAAGGATGCACGTTAGATCTTACACATGCGACGGTACTGGTCCTCTGTCTTGTTTGTCAACAAATAGCGCTTTAGTAGATATTCATAAAAGCTATCCCCCATGGCACCAAAGGAAACAGCTTCTAATAAGATCAGAATAAAACCACAGTGTGGGCTACCAGAAACGAACTTTTTGGTTTCCATGTCAAAAAGTAAAGGGTAGAGGCCAGGGGGATCCAAGTGAAGGGCATCAAGTTTGGTGATGATTTTTTGTGCCTAGCTGTTATATATGGTTGAGTAACTCTTACTATTTGGGCATAAGTAGGATCTCTTGTCAATTGTGAAAGCCGATGAAATTCCAGCTGCAATGTTCCTATTTCTGCCAAGTTGACTTTTCGATCACTCCGTCCGGACATTCCATCGTAGTGAGCCTCTTTGATTTTGTTAGCTACCCTTGAAGCTTCGTTACGTCAATAGACTTATTTTGTGAGCTGGAAATCCAGTTCCGGTGTTAAAGGCAGGCAACAAAGTGTTGGCTAACGTTACTGCCTGCTTTAGTAAGATGGGATTGGGCCTTAAATCATAAGCCCCTAAGAGTCCGCCTAAATAGCGGATGATCGATTCAAAAACCATAACGGGCGATGCCTTCAAAAATGTTAAAAGATTTAAAAAGGGTCTTTAGTCAAAGAGAACTCGAAATTAAATAACTGTTTTTAAGCATCGAAATCTTTGAGAACCAACATGTACTTGTTACTAAGAGGAAATCTTACCGCATTAGTAAAATTGATTTTAGCCACTGCACTGAGTGCTAACTCGTACTCCTCATCTAAGCCCATCAACAGAAGAGTGTCTAAAGAATCGACTAAAGTTATGCCCCAGCTAAAATCAATTTAGTTGGTAGCTTGGATTTCCGTTTACCCCTGCCAGCTAAAAACAAAGTTAATTATTTGGTTTGGAGGGCTGGATTTTCTCGGGTTAAAAAACATTCAATAAAGGGAGCTTTTGAATGTAGCTGCTCTTGAGTTTATTGAATTGCGTTCTTCTTAGACAATGGCTATGCATTGCATTTGGGAGATTTAAATTGAAAAATCGATCCTTTGCAACAATTCTTTTATTCGGAATGGATATAAATACATAGCAAAAAACACTTACTCGTTATACTGGCGATTAGTTAAAGGCCCAACATTATCGTGTCCCCAGGCATGCTTTTTGTAAGAACCCCAGGAATGGATGAAAGCCTCTTTAATCGCTTCTGCCCTTACCGCATTCCTGTCCTTTTCAGATAGCTGGAAACTGGCCGGTGGTTTGTAAAAGAACTCCTCGTTGGCTGGAGAAGTTTGGTGGCAGTAGTCTATGCCTTCATAATTTAAGCATGAGCTTTGGTACGGGAAGCTTTTCAGGTCGAACCCAGGTACTAAATAGGCTAGCCAGGTCTCTCCCGAGTAAACGATCTCTTCACGCAAGGAGTAGAGGGAGAACAGAATAACAATTGATGTGAGAAGTAAGAAGGTTCGCTCTAGAAGCTTCAGCCGCCGCAACCCTCGCATATACAATCGTGCCATCTCCACTAAGAGTTTAGCTTATGTAAACTAGCAGTGTAAGATACTTGATTAGCCTGCCAAGTATGTACCCTTCTAGTTTACTCAATACTGCCTCTGCGACTGGGTGGCTTATAGCAGGACCAAGAATAAGATATCCATTTAGCAAGTCTCATCAGGGATGCAATTACAGACAGATAAGTCCACGCCCTACGTGGCTATTGTGACAAATTAGGCCCAATTTGGTAAATTAAAAATCAAGGTATCTTTACAACGGCATTGGTTTCAGATGGAAACTTGAGCTGTGATATTATTACAAAGGATCACTATAAAAATGGTCTTGGCAACAATAGTTAATTACATCATCAGCTGCCTCATTTCTATTTTTAAATCCCTTCACTTCTTATGGATCAACACACCATCTGAATTATATCCACAGCAGCGATAGGCCATCCATACCTCCTTTCAATTCAAAAACACTACCAAAAAGAACCTCCAGAAGATGATCATCTGCTTATAATCAAAGTGCAGAGATTTGTGAGAATTGGGGAGCAGATTATAAAGAACAGAACCTAGCTCTCAACCACAATAAAATTGCAGTTTCAGCAACAACCAAAAAGGTTGCCACTAACAATTCCTGGGAGACCAAAGGGGGAAAGAATTAGCTGAACACTAAAAGCAACAGGCAAAACCAAAAGGACAAATTAAACTAACAAATTTGAACTTTATTAGAGTAGAGAATGACGAAGCAAGGTCTTTTACAACTCTTGCATTCATTTAAAGGGAGGGGATGGAATTTGAGTGGGAAGTTGAATGTCAAAACTAATCAAACAATGATATGAGGGAATAGGGATGCATTTCTTGAGGCAAGCAAATCTGGACAAATTCAAATGGACAAAATCAAAGGAAAAACCAACTCAACTAAAATTGAGGAACCTGTCTTGGATGCAATTACTATTGCTCCTGGCCGCTCTTGCACATGATATTTAACCAGAGGTGTCTCTTGGGTGGGTTAGGTGGGGGCATCTTCAAAATAATTTGGCAAATAATAGTGTGAGAACTTTTCTCGGGCTTTTTTAGTAAATCTTTGGATACATATTCAGGCGTAATTTGGCAGAGATCCCCAAGCATTTGGTGAAGATTGAAGTGGAGGCCCAAGGGAGAGGTGTAGATTTACAAAACTGCTACTAGTTGATATAATTTGATACAATCTCTGAGCCATATACTATGCTATTATTGCACAAAAAAGTTCAAAATTGAGTGCCAAGAGTTTTTCCCCCTAATTAGTTATAGTATAGCTGAAAATTGCTGATTAATGAGGCTTCTTAGTGTCTTGGTTGACTGTCATGAAAAAGAAAAGCTGATTCAAGTTTTCTTATATATCTGCAGGTTTTATCAATCAACTTTCAAGAGTTGATTCCTTCCTAAAAGTTCTAACAAAACTTTCTGAAAATAAAAAGTCACTATTTATATTTATTTAAACGCTCAAAAAGGCATCATCTGATGACTCTTTTACACTATCTTACTATTAGATTAATTGTCAACTGTCTTGTTACTGTTCACTGAAAAATGTTACAAAATTTGTTTCTGTTTTTCACCAATGATGGCCACTCTCAAGAAAAAGTTAAATTGAAAGACACTCCTGACTCCTAATGTCCTGAATTCTATTACAAAAACTCTTTACTCCTCTCTCAAGCACTGTACCTTAATATATTATGATTAGCATAGATTATTGTGCTTAATCCTAAATTTACCTTTAAAAATTTTACTAAACAGTATTTTTGACCTTGTCTTTGGCTTATCTTTGATAGTTTTTGGATGTGAATCTTAACTTCTTGTCATCTTGATTGTGAACAATATTATCCTGAAATTTTTATCATACTTTAAAATTCTGCCCATATTTTTATTCTTATAGTAAAATCAAGGGAAAACATGACATCAAAAAATTATATATTTCCTTTGTTAGCAAAAAAACTTTGGAGATTTTTAGTGTGCTCTTTAACATTTTTCTGGACATGTTTATACATATACCAATAGCCTAGTGTTTTAAATAAGCTGATTATAGTTCAGCATTTGAAATTAAGGAAAGTAAAAGTTTAAAATAAAAAAGAAAAGAAAAATAAGATAATAGCTTTATTAGAAAGTGGCAGTTAATATATCACAAAAAAATTATTAATTGACAAGAGGGTGTCATTTTGACAGGTTCTAAGTATAGTATGAGCTGCAAATATCTAATTAAGAAATTTTTTTGCTTAGAATTGGTTATGCCCTTAATTAGAAGATATTATCCATAATTTGTAACTGACAGAAAAATATATCATTTTGTTAGATACATCATAATGTGGCTCTGTGAGTATAATCTGTGTATCATATGAGACACTGGTATCTAGATGTCAATCTAAGTTGAAACAATAGCATGTTTCTTCTTTATTGAGAGATTTTAGACCATAGTAATGTCCTATGTTAAGGCTAAATGACAGATGGTGTCAGGATTTCTGGATATTGACTAACTAATGGTTTCAACAAAATAACACAGGCCAGCAGTTAATCACACTTAGGAATGATTTCAATAAACTAATGTGGGCCGCAGGTTTGTGGAATCAATGAATTCAAATGATCAAATCATATCCTGGCAATTGCAAAATCCCTATTCCTAATTAATAGTGAAACATGCAGATATTGTGCAATTATTTAGATAACCTCAAACATGCTTCTCATAATAATTACTATTCTAAACTTTAATTACATTCTAGGACAAGGGCCATCATATGGGCCATCATCTGAAACACTTATAGAAGAGCCCAAAATAGACTGGGCTGTCAGGAAAAACACTCTAAGATAAAAGGCTTTGAGCCTATTGTATTAGAGTAGCTCTGATTAAGTGAATAATAATCTCCACTAACTAGTAGCCAGCCAGGCTAGCTATCCACCTGGAACGTGGTCCAGGTTCACAGCTACTCCGCTCATATTGAGGGATAGTTGCACAGCTTCAGAAAAGATACTGAGCTGTGGAAGTTGTCATGCAAGCTTCTGTCACAAACTGCACACACTCAAGGTTAGGCCAGAGCTTACTCGGATTAACATGGGCAGCTGGGCCAGCCTTAATATCAGCCTTCTAATAAAGAGATGATATTTCAAATCCTTCCCTTAGTTTGATTCTAATTAAGTGGAGAGCAAAAGATCATACTGTTGCCATACAGTATTAATTCCTATAGTAAAATATAGAGACAACAGCTTAAGAACCTATATCCAGAAGTAGAAGAACCATCCCAAATCCTTTGGGCATTAGGCCCTTTAAGAATTGCTACTTCTGATGACAACAAAATATTCCGGGCCAAAGGTTATGCCAAAGTCACAGGTTCTCTGTACTTTCCTAATGTTAGATGACTTAGGATATCATCTGGCAGATAATAAAATACCATGGTCCGCAAATTTCTGACAGGTGGCACTGTTTAAGGAGAAACAATGTGAATATATCAAACATAATTTCAGTTGCTTGATTAACAGCAAGCCAAATTGAGAGGAGGGTTTCAACATTATAGATCCTCTATTAGTTTAGAATAGAAATGAGGTTAAAATCAAAGTCAAGAAAATAATTATAACAGGAAATTGAAATAATAGCTAGAGGTTGACATGAAATAGAAAGAAGGCCATGAGACTGCTAGGGAGTTGGATGCCAACTGAACAACAGTGCAAAGTTATGCCTCCCCCTTAGGCCTCCACTTCAATTCCTGCTGTTGAGTTTATACTTCTGGGAAGTATAATAAACAAATAAGGGGAATATTTAAGAAGAGAATGATACTTTATTGAATATGAATATAGAATAGTATATAGTGATAAGGAGCACCTTTTGGGGAAGCTTTGAATATAGAATTAGGAAGAGAAGAAGTATAGTTTATTGGATAATACTTTAGACTTATATAGCTTTAGCTGTGGCGGGGGTTTTGTTGGATCAAACCCAGGGGTTGGTCATGTGCTGGATGGGTTTGAGTTACTGGATACCTGGACAGTCATGTGATATTGGTTTGTTGCCATTTCCAGTATGTCAAATGGTATATTGGAAAGGCACCAAATTGGGTAATGACTGGATGTTAGGTGTGATGGCAATAGCTGGAATACTTGTACATCCAGACCCTTGACACCCCCCTTAAGGGGTTACTCAGGTACATCAGGAGGGGGCTTTGTCTTGACAGCTGCCGCCTGATGTTCCTGGAGTTGTTTACTAGTGGGCACCAACTGGGTCAAGTGTTCTCCTTTGCTAGGGCGGAGGCAAGATCTGTGATACTTTTTGGTGATGGGCTCTTTGGCACCCTGGAACTTAACCAGGTAGGTGTTCCTGTCTGGTCAGTATCTGATGATTCTTCCTGGTTCTCTGTGTACTGAGTCTAGCTTCTTTCTGTTCCCAGCTAGGACCCAGACAGGGGAGTTGATGGGGAGTGGGTCCTCTGTTGAGGCTACCTTTTGGATTTTGAGTCTCTTTGTTTCAGCCAGTTTGGCTTTGAGGTGTATGTGTTATAGAGCTGGTTTCTGTTCTACTGCAGGAGGTTTCACAGGGGGATCTTCACATATGGTTGATTGTTGCGGGTGACTATTTCTGGCTTGTACCCGTATGTTAGTTCAAACAGTGAGTAGCCTGTCCCTTGATTGGTACAAACCCGGGATACTAGTAATGCATGTTTCACATATAGTGGCCATGTGTCTTTGGCTTTGCCATCCATTATTTTCTCCAGGGTTCTGATAGGCTGCCTTTCAGGCGTTCAACTCTGCTGTTGGCCTGTGGCCTGTAGGGCAAGGTTGTGGGATGCTTAATGTTCTTTGTTTTTAGATTGTTGTTTACTATGTGGCCTGTTAGCTCTTTTGCTCCATCTGTTATGATGTAGTCTGGAGTGCTTTAGTCCACTATGATTGCTTTATTGATGAATCAATTTATTGTTTCCGCCTTGTGATCTTTTGTTGCCCAGCAGATGGGCCAACATGTGGCAAAGTTGATGGCTACAATCAGGAAACGTTGATTTGCTTTGGTTTCTGGGAAGGGTCCCACTACGTCCAGTCCCTAAACCTTAAATGGTTTGGGGTCAGGTACTGGGTTGACTGTTGACTGTGGCGCCTTGGTGCTGGCATATTTTTCACACACTGTGCACTTATTTAGAACATGGATTATGTCTTGCTTCAGGTTGGGCCACCATACTATCTCTTTTAATGTGAGATATAGGTTGTTAGCCTTTGTGTGTCCTAGAAGACGGTGATGTCTTAGTATAGTGTCAACTCTTTGTATGAGTGGGATATATGGAATGTGTTTATCCTTGATGATTTTCTATACCGTGCCATTTGATATGTGGAAATGTTTTTTCATTCCTTACTAGTGTATCATTGGTTAGTTAGTGTGTGGAGGGATCCTTTCCTTTTGTCTTGTACTCAGTGTTTTTTGTGTTCTGAGGTGCAGCACAGACACACAATGGGGAATCCTAACCTTAGGATTGGATTTGTACTAAGTCTTGGTTAGATGACAGGGAAGGCAAATGTGTTTACCTTGCAGCCCTGGAAGAATAATCTCTACTAGTTGTGGCTAGAGAGAGGCGCAGAAGTACAGAAGACACAAAGACAAAAATGTGAATAGAACTTAATTTTTATTGGTGAATATGAAATGGAATATGTAGTGGTGAGGAATACCACAAAACACTACCTGGACAGTAGGATCACTTGCCACCAGCATGAATGGGGTGAGTGAGTTGCGCAGGATCAAGAAACCAAACAATTTTACTTCCTGATTCAGACATCAACTCATTTTGAGAAGCAAAAGCAAAAGCAAGGGATTTGTCTTCAAAATGGCCACCAAAGGCAAAATTGAAACATGGTGAATAGCAGTATTCACAACATTGCCCTCCCCTAGATTGGCCTTAGGGGGGTAATATTTACAAAGGAACTTTGCGTGCACTTGAGCAAAAGGACAGCCACTGGAGAGGAGCTTTACAGTGTATTTGGACCCTCGTTTAAAAGTCGCTTCTAAAGAGCTAATCCACAGAGAGTCCAACTTATGTGCACAATCACCTACTCTGTGTTGGTAGTAAAGTACATGGTCACCAACATTGAATTCAGGCAGGGGGGAGCGTCCATCATTATCAGGAGAAAGCTCAAGCATCTTAGTTTTGTATGAAGAAGTGTAGGCAGTGGCCTGTATATCAATTATGCAGTTGACTAGATCCTTGATGTGGCTGTCAGGATTCATGGCCTTATCAGAGGTAAGCAGGGGCCCCCCAAGAGCAATGGGGTAGTAGCCTCCTGCCCATATAACATAGTAAAGGGGGAGTATTCAGTGACACAATGTTTGCTAAGGCAATACACAAAGAGAGCAGCAGGTAAGTATAGGTTCCAATTAGCAGCGTCAGAGTAGGTGAGCCTCCTCATGATGGAGACCAGTGTTGAATTTGCACGCTCAACTGCCCCATTGGTAGAAGGATTGTAGGGGGCAGAGAAAGACTGGTGGGATCCCAGAGCTTTGACAACAGAGGTTACCAGCTTGGCATTAAAGTTAGTCCCATTATCAGAGAGCAACACTTGAGGACAGCCATGGTGGTAGAAAACATCTTGTAACAGGAAGGCAGCAGTTGTCTTAGCTGTGATGTCTTTTGTAGGGCAAGCTTCTACCCACTTGCTGAAGTGATTGACCACAATCAGAATAAAGCAACACCCAGAACGTGAGCGGGGGAGAGGACCTACCACATCAATGCTGACAGTGTGGAAGGCATGTTGCAGGGGGACTAATTTGAAATTGTGGGCAACAGCTCAAGGCCTTTGCAGCTGGAAGTTGTGGCAGCTAGCTATGACGTCTGGGATTAGCAGGCAAAGGAGCTCCCAGAAGTAATTCTTTTGAAGCCATTCAAAGGTCTTGGCAATGCCTCCATACCCAGTCTCTTTATGAGCTTGCAACACCAACAAGAGGCAAAGACTGGGTTGTACATAAGGTAGATACTGGTCTTGTACCTTCTTGAAGAGCTGATTGTCACGTATGAGGGTATCTTTGGATAGCTTGGACAAGGCCAGTTGTACCTCTTCTTTCTCATTTTCCCAAGAAGATGGGTACCCAATTAGTTTTTATAACTGGTCAGCCTCTGCAGGATGCAAAGCAAGAATTGGCATTCTGGAGAGCCCATCAGCGTTCTGGTGTTGAATCCCAGGGCAATGGAGAACAGTGAAGTCATATCCCTGCAGACGCAGAGCCCATCTAGCTAGGAGCCCTTCAGGCTCCTTAAGCTGTTGTAACCACTTAAGAGAAGTGTGGTCAGTGACAACTGTGAAGTGGGTCCCATATACGTAGTGACAAAACTTCTTGACTGCATGCAACACGGCAAGGTACTCATTCTCTGTAACACTATAATTCTTCTCATGCTTGCTTAGATTCAGGAAGTGTAAGCCATAGGATGGTCTACACCCCTGCCGTCTAGTTAGGCCATAATAGTTCCAATAGCAAGATTGCTAGCGTTGGTGTACAGGATGAACTCCTTATCATAGTCAGGATACACTAGGATTTGCGCCTCTTTGAGTTTTTTCTTAAGGGTCTCAAAGGCTTGCTGTTGACTGGCAGTTCATTCAAAAGGAACATTACGTAACAGCTGGACTAGAGGTTCACTAGTATCAGCAAATTCAGAGATAAACTGTCTGTAGTAGCCCATCATCCCTAGAAAGACTTGTACCTCTCACAGGTTGGTGGGCGGAAGCATTTTGTTGATAGCTTCAACCTTCTTAGTCATTGGGCTAATCCCAGTCTGGGTCACTTCATGGCCCAAGAATTCAAGCTGTTCTTTGAAGAAAGCACACTTGGAAGGTTTTAGCTTAAGGCCAGCCTCTCAAATCTTTATGAACACCTTCTTGAGATGAGCCAGGTGATTGGTGAAGGTAGCGCTGAAAACTGTTATATCATCCAAGTATACTAGGACGCACAACAACTTCAAGTCACAGAGGATAGAGTCCATGGCCTTTTGGAAGGTGGCCAGGGCGTTGCAGAGTCCCTGCGGCACAAGAGTAGGCTCAAAAAGCCCTTCAGAGGTAATGAACACGGCTTTCTGACAATCTTTGGGCAATAGGTCAAATTGCCAGTATCCAGATGCCAGATCCATTGCAGAGAAGAATTTAGAGCCTCTGAGATGTCAGAGGGCATCATTAATACGCGGCAAGGGGTATAAATCCTTCTTGGTCAAAGAGTTCAATTGACAATAGTCCATCACAATACACTGACTCCCATCTTTCTTTTTTAAGATGAGTAGCTAGGATTCCCAAGGACTTTGGGAAGGTACCAGCAGCCCAGCGTCTAACAGTTGTTTGAGCTCTTTAGATACCTGGGAATCTTCTACACAACTGCGGCAATATGGTTTAGCACAGAAGGGGGGTGTTGCCAGTGTCAATCTGATGGATAACGCCTTTGGCTAACCCATAATTGGTACTGTCCTTTGCAAAGATGTTGGGAAATTGGCCTAGTAAATCTAGCACCTCTTTCTGTTGAACCAGGGACAGTTGTGGGAAGTCTTGCGCAGTGAACAAGGATAGGACTTAAGGCTCATCCTCAGGTAAGGTAAAGTCTTGAAACGTGCCAAAGAGATGAAGAGACTGGACATCAGGAGCGCTCAACAACTTGTCATATCCAACAACCTGCCCCCTAGACACAGTCATGGGGATTGCAGTCAGGTTGGCTACCAACAATTGAACAGGGTCCTTATGGGAGACATCTAGGATTCCAGGACAGAGATAAGGTTTGTTGCATCATAGCAAGGGGGGAGAGTACAACTTCAAGAAGGTTTGTTCAGGTAGTTCATATGATATCTGGGAGTCTAGGATGGCCTGGGAGCCAGGGGGGGATGGTGACAGCAGACATGGCTAGGAGAGGGATCCCCTCAGATGCAGGACAAGCCATGGGTGGACATTTCATGTTTTAGGAGTGGGTGCAATATTTGAGGTTGAAAACCCCAAGGGATATTCCAAGGCACATGTCTTGAGGCGCTTCCCAAGAACTTTACCTGCCTCTTCAAAGATCAAGGGGAATTCATAGCCTAGGATGGAGAGGTAGCCATCTTTCAAATTGATTATCCCATTATATTCCCTAAGGAACTGGGTGCCAACTAAAAGATTGTAACTCTCATTTTCCAAGACAACTGCTGGCACAGCTAGAAGAAGTTTCCCAAACCGCATGGGTAAAGAAGAGTATGCCCCTATGGAGCAGGTCATAGACAGCCCAGTCATGCCATAGAACTGGTGATAATTAATGTCAGGGGCAAGTTTGAGATTCTTCACAAGCTTAGAGGAGACAACGTTGACTGGCAAGCCAGTATCTAGAACGGCCTTGATCTTCACTTTTTGAATGGATATCTCTACTCAAGTGGTAGTGCAACCAAAGGGGGGAAGGACAGCCAGGATATCTTGAGCCTCTGCTAGTTCCTTATCCCACTTCTCAATCATGCATCTTAATCCTGTGAACTACTTATAAACAGTCTGGAGGGGGGAGAAAAACAGATACATTCTTGAAGACAGCGTCAGCAACCTCAGCAGCTTCTTCTGATGGCTCCACTAGCACAGGGGACCTCTTGGCCTGAGTGAGGTAAGGGCAAGAGACAATTTCTTTGGCTTCAGGCAAAGGCTTAGCAGTATTGGTAGTCTTTCCTGAGTAAAAATTTATAGGGGACTGTAATGGTTTCAGGAACAGCCAGAACAGAGTACCCATATGCATCAGCGTTGTCAGTATCAGAGTCATCCAGATCAGAATCATCAGAGATATTGTGAAACAAGAGGAGGATAGGAGGAGCTTCACTATCAGCAGGCTCAGAGTCAGATATAGAGGAAAGAATTGAAAGAGACTGAGAAGAATTTTCAACCAAGAGCGTCTCTGCCTCTAGGTTGACTGTTCTTTTCCCGCCTGCTCTTTCAGATCAGCTCCTTCAACCTGCGGGTTGGTGCAGACTCAAGAATGATGACCTATCTGACCACAGTTGTGGCAACCTTGGCATTGAGGAGGATTTTGCAAGTTCATGGTAAGAATGCAAGGACCACAGGAAGATGAACCAGAGTTAGAAGCAGCTCAACTTTCCCTAACAAATGTGTCAGAGTGGGTAAGGTGCATATCCTGCAACAACGTCTTTATGCTCTTCATGGAGGAAAGCATAGCCTTATGGGCTTTGAAGTGAAGGCACAGAAGTTGGTTAACCTTGAGGGCTTGAGCGCAAGCTGTGTAGGCTTCATGGGCTGTCAACTGTCTGCTTGTGATCAGTTGCTGTTCTTCCATGTAGAATCTGTCTGCAAACTTGGCTAGGGTCTCCTTTGGTTTGAAAGCAATATTAATGAAGGTGTCCTTCTTTACTTCCAGGCTAAGTCACCACCAAAATCATCAATCAGAAGCTGCTTCATATCTTCCCACATCTCAATGGAGGGCAACTCAGGCACCACCACCTCCTGGAAAGTTGGATGTAGACAGGTCAGAATATGTTCTTTCTTAACTTTGTCTGAAGCCTGTCTCATGGCAGTTTTGTAGATAGTTAGGAAAGCTGCAATGGTTGAGGTTTTAGGATCAAAGACTTGCTTAAAGGTAGGCTTTAAGTGTGCTTTGGGGTTTGGACCACCATTGTTGCTATTGAGTACGTTTATATGCAGGGAAAACTCTGCCTTGTATTCCAAGGGGGGCTGCCTAGCCCATAGTTGGTGAACACTTTCTTCAAGGGTAGTAAGAGTCTCAACAGCGTGAGCACCCGTATTGACAGCTTGAGTGTTCTGTTGTGCAGTAGTATCTAAGCGTTGAGCTTGAGTGGTCACTATTGTGGAGAGCTCAGCCAGTCTAGACGTAAGGAATGGCCCCACTGAGAGGCAAGGGGCAAACATATCATTCACAGAGTCAATCACGTTATTCATCTCTTGTACGTCTCTATCCAGTTCAGTATGGTCCCGCTTTAATTGATCTACTTTGTTAGCTAGGGCAATTAATTCCCTAGCACATTGGATTTGAGGAGCTCCTGGTAAGCCAGGGCAGCAAGCATCTTCATTGACAACCCCAACTGGACTAGAAGTAGTTGCCATCATTTCTTGTAGGGCAGCAAGTTCTTGCTGTAGCTCTGCAACTTGAGCAGTCAATGCAAACACCTTTGCGTCAGGCTGAGGAGCTTCATCAGGACGTCCCTGACTGCAAGTAGTTGTACATAGCTCTCAAATGGCATCTCATATTCTCTGCTCCCTATCCACCAAGTCATCAGAAGGGGGAGAGGGCGGAACATCTGGCTTGGGCGTAGATAGTTCATTCACTTGACTCTGGAGTTTGGCTATAGTAGCAGCAGTGGCAGCTCTCTCTTGCTCAAATGCTGTACTGAGTTCATTAAGGCTGCTAGCAGCAAAGTAATCTACCTGCTGTAGTTGCTCAAAGGAATAAATGCTGAATGCATTGAGCTGTTGCACGAGTTGTTTGAAGTCAGTGAGATAAGCGTTTAAGATGTAATCCACTTGAGTTTGCCAGGGTTGTTCTAGCTGGTGAAATTTGTGTAGACGTTCTCTCATGTATTTGGGGATGAACTGGCACATTTTTTTGATAGAATTAACCAGGCAGGTCTGGGAAGTGACAGAGTTGCGCTGATTGTCAGATACCAAGGAAAACAGGGAATGAATCCACTGTTGGTAGGCAGCAAACTGGTCCCAGTGATGAGTAACCGCTGCTTGCAGAGACAAGATTTCTTGGACGTGGAGCCTCAATACCATTTGATGGTGGGCCAAAAGCAGGCTGCACAAAGGACAATAGTAAGTGCTCAGCAGAGCCAGCTGCTGAGAGGAGATTTTGCAGAAATTGAGGGGCCACAATTAATTTGTAGTATTCAGCCTGACTGAACTGCAACTGAAGGCAAGGGATGGCTCCTTCCTGGGCTATCCCAAGGGCTACTGACATGACTTGCTCTAAGTCAGGGGCACCCATGGGGTAGGCAACTAGGTGGGGACTATTTCCAAGGTTTGTATAGTGGGGGTAATAGGCTGGTTGGTAATATCTTTCTCAATAGAAGAACTGGTTATTTCAGGTGAAGTCATCTCTTGTATAGGCAGAGGCAAAGGACCTGGAAACATGGATGCAAAAGGGATAGCCAAGGGGCTTACAGTACCTGTAGTGAGCACCATTTTTGTTGTGTTCTGAGGCGCGGCACAGACACACAACAGGGAATCCTAACCTTAGGATTGGATTTGTACTAAGTCTCGGTTAGATGACAGGGAAGGCAAATGTGTTTACCTTGTGGCCCTGGAAGAATAACCTCTACTAGTTGTGGCTAGAGAGGCGCAGAAGTACGGAAGACACAAAGACAAAAATGTGAATATAACTTAATTTTTATTGGTGAACATGAAATGGAATATATAGTGGTGAGGAATACCACAAAACACTACCTAGACGGTAGGATCACTTGCTACCAGCATGAGTGAGGCAAGTGAGTTGCGCAGGATCAAGAAACTAAACAATTGTACTTCCTGATTCAGACATCAACTCATTTCAAGAAGCAAAATCAAAAGCAAGGGATTCATCTTCAAAATGGTCCACCAAAGGCAAAATCAAAACATGGTGAATAGTGGTATTCTCAACAGTGTTGTATAGGTTGGGCCAGTCAGGGTCCAGGTGGTCAGGGTAATCCTCTCTTGGCTGGCATAGCCTAGAGAGAGCATTGGCCGTGACCAGCTCTGCCCCCTTTTGTATTGGATGTCCAGGTTAAGCTGTTCCAGCAAGGACATCCATTTGGCTTGGTGCCGCACAAGTGTGTTCTGAGTTTTGAAATAGATTAAGGATTTGTGGTCAGTTAGCACTCAGACGTTTAAGTGTCTTTTGAGATAACATCTCCATTTTTTGCATGTGTGATATATTGCTAGCAATTCTTTATTGTGTATTGGGTACCTTTGCTCAGTTTTTGTTAGTTTTCTGCTTTTGTGACATACTGGTAGGAAATCTTGCTGCCCTGGCTGGCAGATGCGTAGGACTGCGCCAATGGCAGTGTCACTAGCGTCTGACTCAAGCTCATAGCACCTGTTATTATTAGGGTATTGTAAGATTGGTGCTTCAATAAAGGCTTGTTTTAATAGTTGGAAATTCTTGTTGCATTCTGGAGTCCAGATGAATTTCTTTTTAGCATTACCCTTGGTTAAGTCATTGATTGGTGCAGTGAACTTTCTGCAGTCTTTGATGTATTTCCTTAGATAAGCTACTATACCGAGAAAGCATCTAACTTATTTCACAGAGGTGGGGTGTTGCATGTTATTTATGGATTTTATTTTATCTAGGTTTGCTTTGATGCCACTGTCAGAGACAATGTGGCCCAAGAACAGGAGTTCCTTTTCCATAAATTGGCACTTACTAGGCTTAGCGTATAATTTGTGCTTTGCAAGTCAATTGAGTGTCTTGCGGACATGCATGAGGTGTTCCTCTTTTGTTTTTGAAAATATGATGATGTTGTTGAGGTAACTTAATTTGTTTGAGAGTCCGTTTAGTGCCTGGTTCCTCATGGTGACAAATGTTGCCAGGGCGTTTGACATCCCAAAATTCATTACTTTACATTTAAATGACCCAAATTGCGTGCAGAACGCGGTCTTTGGTATGTCTTTCTCTTTAACTTCAACTTGGTTATAACCAGATGTGAGGTCAATTTTTGAGAAATTTTTTGCTCCAGAGAGCCTTGTGAATAGGTATTCTATGAGGGGAAGTGGGTATTTGTTTTTTACTGTACTTGTGTTTAGTGCTCTTTAGTCAGTAACTAAGCAAAGAGATCCTTCTTTCTTCTTTACAAAGAAAACTGCTGCCCCACAGGGATTCAGACAGAAAAATAAATCCTTTGGCTAGATTGTCCTTGATGTGGGCTTTAAGTTTTTGGGTCTCCATGGGGGAGATTCTGTAGAGGGGTGAAGGTTTGGGCATGGCTTTTCATAAGTTGATGCCATGTTTGACCTCTTGTTTGACCTCTTGTTTGGGGGGTAACTCTGTGAGTTCTTCCTTGAATACATGAGTGTATTCATTTAGGAGTGCCGCAAGTTCTGGGCATTGGATCTTTTGTGTTTGTATATTATTAAATTTGGAGTGATGCATAATGTGGAGAGTACTGTTGTTGGTTAGATTTTCAGAGTCATCTTGATTTATGACTTGGGCAAATACCGTGTCTCTTAGAATGAGGTTGTTGGGTTCTTTGAGAATGTTGAAATTAACTCCATTGCGTTTTATTGTCATGGTTTTTGTTTTCCAACATAAACTGGGATTCACTTGGGTGAACCAGTCCATGCCTGCTACAATGTTGTAGTTTATGTTGTTCATGACAAGTCCTTTGATGGACGTTTGTATGCCTTAGAGGTCAATTCTGAAGGGAGTTGTTTTGCCTTTGAGTATAACTTTTGATTTATCTGCCATTCTGGTGTATTTGAAGTTGGATTTGACAAATGGTATTTTGTACTTGGTTACAAAAGGTTTTCTAACCATAGTGTGTTGTGCACCAGAGTCAAATAAAATTTTATGTTTATGAGGTTTGTAAGTGCATGGATAGATAAGAAGTTGTGAGCAATCTTTAATTTTTATGTTCATAAAAATGGGGGATTGCGGGACACGTGGGATGTGAGCAGAAAAGTTTGTGCCTTGGTATTTCTTCTTGTGAAGTTGGGGGAATCAAGGGGCACTTAAGCCTGTTCCCCCTCCTCTTTTCCCTGTTCCTCTGTTTTGAGACCTTCAAGGTCAGAGAATGTGGGGTCAGATTCATAGCAGGTTGCTACTTCAGTGTTGTTAACTTTGGCAGTGTCCTCTTTCTTGGGACAGGAGTGGTTTGCAATTTGGCTGCAATTGCCATTATTGCAATTAGAGTTGCTGTTGTTATGGTTGGTATTTTGGCGTTTATTGCCATTGGCGTTTTCTCTGCCATTGCTGTTTGAGGAGCAGTTGACCTTGCATGCAGCATATTCCATGTTTGCGCATTTTTCAGCGTGCTTGGCTTCAGCAATGAGCACAGGTATGGAGGTGTTAGCCTCTGGGTGGATGAGGGCAGCAACAGAGGGTTTAATTCTGTTGATGAATGAGGCTCTAGTGTATACACTGTCAGTTTGTGCTGGGTTTTGAATTTTACGGCATATTTCCTCAAATTTGTTGACGTAAGCTGCAATAGTGGTCTTCTGGGGAAGATCACTGAGCTGTATTGCAATGTATTGGAGAGATTTAGTGACGCAGAAATTGTGGGTGATGTTGGCTTTGAACTCTTCCAAGTTGTCAAGCTGGTTGTTGGTTTTTGAGCCAACCCAGGTGGCAAACCAGTTAGCTGCGGCCTTGTATAGGCGCTTGCTGGCTTCTTGGACCTTTTTCTCATGGGGAATGCGGCTGGCGCAGAGGTTGGCAGCTGTGTAGTCTAGCCAGTTAATGCCATTTTCTTTGTTTTTACCAAAGAACTTGTTGATACCAATGTACTTGGTGTTGGTAGCTTTACATGTGATAGGCAGTTATGTGTTTGTTTGTGGTTGTAGAGAGCAACTATTGAATAATCTTGGCACATGCTTTGGGCATGACCAGTCCTTCAAATACAGTGCATCTACTAGTAATATCTTCATTGGTGTTGTGGGTGTGGAAGTACAGTTTCCAGGTATCCTGGGATGTGGCCTGGTTGAGTTTGTGGGCAAAAGTGGGCATGTTCTTTTCAGTCATTTTCTCTTTCGTTGGCGTGGTCAAAAACTGTAGTGCTATCAGTGATAAGGAGCGCCTTTTGTTGAAGCTTTGAATATAGAATTAGGAAGAGAAGAAGTATAGTTTATTGGATAATACTTTAGACTTATATAGCTTTAGCTGTGGCGGGGATTTTAGTTAAATCAAACCCAGGGGTTGGTCATGTGCTGGATGGGTTTGAGTTACTGGATACCTGGACAGTCATGTGATATTGATTTGTTGCCATTTATGGTATGTTGAATGGTGTATTGGAAAGGCACCAAATTGGGCAATGGCTGGATGTTAGGTGTGATGGCAATATCCAGAATACTTGTACATTCAGACCCTTGACAATAGTTTCATGACAAGCCATATGCCGTCCATGTACATCATGGAGGTCATGGGGCTTGTCTGAGTAATGTTCAACTTGAGTCACAAGGCTTAATCAAGTTGTATTCCATTTAGGACCTGGATTGAGTGATCCCTGTCATAGATGCTTGACTGATAATGGTGCCACCAGTTTATTGACTGGTTGGTGAACCATTTGGTGATTTACTTGGGGCGTTAATTCCCCAAGAGGGATTAATCAAAGATGTTGCAACATCTCTTCCTGGGATGCTGAAAGTCGGAGCCTTGGGAATTTTCTTGAGAGTATCTGGTATGCGGGCTTAGTATTGATCCAGTTTGGTGTTGGGTACAGGGAGCCTTGAATTTTGCTGGGCTGTTCTTGCCTTACACAAGCGGATTTGGTTGTGGTACATACGTTTTAGTTTGGTTTGAGCCCCATCCTTTGATCATGTAGGTATTGTTAGGTTTAAATTTCATGACAATGTCTGTTCAACGTAGTCCTGGGTCTAGTTTGTGTTGATTGTGATTGATGACCCAGATCTTGTCCCCAACTTGGATCCTTTCTTGTTGTAATGGGATTGCTTCCTGCTGGACCCTTTGGTGTTCCATCCTCTCTTGGTCTTTTCTGGTGTGTAGTACCTTTTTATCATTACTGTCTGGTATCTCCTTTGGGAGCAACAGTTGTGGTCCCGTGGCTGTACTGACAAGTGAGGGTTTCTGACGTTAGACAAATTCATAAGGGCTTTTGCCCATATTGAAGTTGACTTGTGTTCTGCAGACCATAAGGGCAGCTAGTAGCATATTGACCCAGGCTTTTGGATTGTTGGCAGATAACTTACTGAGGGCTTCCCTAGGGAGCCGTTTAGTTGTTCTACATGTCCATTTGCTTGTGGTTGATATGGACTGGCTGTGACGTGTTTTATTCCGTTCTTGGCAAGGTAGATATTGGTGTCAATAGCTTAAAGTTCAGTGCCTCCATCTGTGATCAGGAGGTCAGGTTTCCCAAACTTTGCTATGATCTCTTTTCCAATGAATTGCCTCACGTTGTTGCCTTTGTGCTCTTTTGTAGCTTACACTACAGGCCATCTGGTTGCATAGTTGATAGCTGAAATGATGTACTTCTTGCCTTTGCTTTCACCGGGCATAGGTCCCACAATATCCAACAACCATACCTTTAAGGGTTGTGTGGTGGATACAGGTGCTACTGACTTGGGTGGCGCTTTGGTTTGGGCATACTTCTCACAGACTTTGCATTGTTCCAGTACCTCTCTGATATCATCTAGCATGTTGGGCCACCAGTAGCAAGTCTTGAGGTATTCATGCAAGTTTCTGCTACAGGTGTGTCTCAGTTCTCTGTGATATTGGAGGATTGTATCAATCTTTTGTGTTGACAGGATTTAGGGTACAGTGTCACCATTTGGAAGTATTTGGTGAAGGGTACTATATACGTTTTTGAACAGGTGTTTGTTCTTGAGGACTTTCTCTTGGATGTCTGTTGGTGTGCCAGGTGGGAACCCTTCCTGGAGATTCCTCATGATTAACATGGGCCAGTTGGGGTTGCCATCAGTGGAGAGGATGTGTTTATTGTATAGCCTTGACAGGGCATCTGTAGTAAGCATCTCCTTTCCTGGCTTGTATTCAATTTTCATGGGGTATCTCTGTATGAGACTCATCCATTTGGCTTGTCTTATTGACAGGTGTTGTTGTGTTTTGAAGAATATGAACAGCTTGTGGTGGGTGAGTACTTTGAACGTCTGGGCTCCCTACAGATAGCATTGCCAGTTCATGAGGCAGTGTATGATGGCAACCAATTCCTTGTTGTGTATGGGATATCTTTGTTTGCTGTCTGATAGCTTCCTTGACTCATATGTCATAGAAAGGAAGTCCTTTTGGGCCGTTTGGATATGGAGGACTCCTCCCATGGCATAGTTGGAGGCGTCAGTTTCTAGCTCATAGATGCCCTCATGGTTCAGGTATTGCAGGATGGGAGCGGTAACCATATGTTCCTTTAGTTGGCAGAAATGCTGATCTTGTAAGGGTGTCCAGAAAAATTTGGTTGTTTTCCTGGTGATGGCTGACAAGGGAGCTGTTAGGGCGCCCCAGTCAGGGATGAACCTGCGTTTATAGGCTACCATTCCAAGGAAAGTGTGGAGTTTGCTCTTGTTTCTTGGGGCTGGCATATCTGTTATAGCACATATCTTATATAGATCCGGTTTAATACTATCCTTGCTGATGATATGGCCAAGGAATGGAAGTTCAGTTGAGAAGAACACACATTTGGACGGCTAGGCAATCAATTGGTTTTCTTCAAGGGTACAAAGAACTGAGCAGATGTCTTCCTAGTGTTGTTGCAGGCTAGGACTATAAATGATGATGTTGTCCAGGTAGATAATTGCTCTTTTTCCAATGTTTTCCTTGAAGACTTCATTCATGAAGGTTAAAAAAGTACTGAGAGCGTTTTTCATGCCAAAATTGAGGACAACACATTCAAAGGATCCATACTTTGTTTGAAATGCGGTCTTTGGAATGTCTTCAGGTTTCACGCAAATTTGGTGGTAACCTGCTATCAAATCATTTTTTGTGAAGATTTGGGACCCCCCAGGACATCAAAAAGGTTGTCAATGAGGGCCTGGGATACCTGTTCTTAATTGTGACCTTGTTGAGGGCCTTGTAGTCTGTGACCAGGCAGAGTCCTCCATCTTTCTTTACCACAAAGAAGACAGCGGCATAAAGGGTGACTTTGAGGGTCTAATGTGGCCTTTTTTGAGTGCTTTGTCAAGGTAAGCTTTTAGGGCGTTATCTTCTTGTGGTGTGAGGGGGTAGATGGGTTGTGATTTAGGTACACTCCCTTTTAGGATGATTTTGTGTTGTGTATCCTAATCAGGGGGTAACCTGGGTAGTGTCTCTTAGAATACAGAGGGGGATTCACTGACTAGCTGTTCTCTAATGGGGGCCTGTTTGTGTCAAGTTTCTGTGTTTTTGAAGTGGATAACCTTGTATGTACAGGTGTTCCAATTGATTTTTCTAGGGTCAGTTTCCTTTTCTGTTTCCATGATTTTCACAAATATGTGGTCCCGCATGAGTGTATCAAGGTGTGTTGGGTATACATGGTGGTGGACTTCTCAAGGTGTATGGTGAGGGTGGCACTATCCAAGTCAATATGAGGTTTTGTCTTTCTCATCCAGTCCAGGACAATTATGAAATCATACTTGGGGATTGATATGATTGGGCCACTGAGCGTAGTTTGTACGTCTTCAATCTGGGAGCAAAAAGGTTTTGCCTCTTGGGTGACTGGTGTGCTTTGGTTGTCCACCATGACAACCTTCTTGAGGCTACTTCAAATAATAGCCAACTTCATGAGGTCTGCAAAGCTCTTGTTGAAGAGGAATTGATCTGCTCCAGTGTTGAGTAGTTCTGTGCCCTGATATCTGCAAAAGCAGAAATGATAAGTGAGGAGTTTATTTCCAGTTTGGGCAGCAAATAGTAGAGAATTTCTGGAGGGTACTTGGATCATGGTGATTGAATCCATGTCCTTTTCTCTGTACAAGTCTTGTGAATTTGGGGAGGGTGGCTTGCCTAAGCACTCCCTTGAGCTTTTCCCTCCTCGTTGGTATCTTTGGTGCTGGCCTGGTTGGCTTGTGCAGTGTGATTTCCAGTTCAAGGAAGAGAGTTATTGGCTCAGTTGTTCTGCTTATTGGGGCGAGGTTCTCTTCTAGCTGCAGGGTTTTTCTTATGCTTGTTGGTGGTTTGTAGGTTGTCAGACTTCTGAGCTGCACATTTTCTCTCTAGTAATACATCCTCAAGGTTATTGCAGCAGATCATGTAAAAATACGTCTAATGTGTATGGGAAGACCATTGTAGAAGTCTAGGTGTGGCCCAGGTTCATCAAAGTTATGGTGTTGGGTGCTTGGTCATGTAGTCCTTCATATGCCACAATATACTCCTTAATGTTCCTGTCATTTTGAAGGTTTGGAGCTCAGTTATGATTACTCTTGTCTTTTGGGAAGAGGATAGTTGATAAGTTCACTGTAAGGGAATAGAGTATCAATTCCTTGTATAAGGACTAAGAATGTCAATATACAGTTACTAACTTCAAAAATACCTTTTACCTACCTAGGCAGACCAAAACACAGTATTACTATCTTTAAACACAGATAAAACCTTAATAAAGAGTAAAGTTGAAGAGAGCAAGAGTTGAATCATTTATTATTGTTAGAAAAATATTCTTTTATAGGATTTTTATCTCATGAGCAGTTGACCCAAGAATCCTAGGGCCAGACCGGCCTATGTATTGGGGCTTTACTGAATAGTGTTATCCCAAAAGGCATCTTGCCCAATGCTCCATTGCAGAGTTATTGTTATTGCATCATTTCTGCTCCTGACCTTGTCCTAAGGCAAGCGTGATGCCAGCTGTAATGTCAAGCTGCTATTGTGGCTTTCTTCCTGAAAACCAGTCCATCCATCCCATGTCCTATGGGTAGGATCTACTTCATTGCAGAGTATAATAAAATAACACATGAAAAATATATCAAGGAGTTTTTTGGAGTTCAACCCCAGCTAATATAGGCAGAAATGGGTTAAACCATAGACTAACCACTATTGTGGTTATTATGATTGGGATAAGCACCTAAAAGTGCATTAACAGCCAAGTTTTCAGCTCCCATGGAGCACTTGGATATTTTGGGGTTGTGCCGTCGCACTGCTGGATTGATCAAAGGTGGATACTTGATTCAGATTGGATTTAGGCAGACCAGTCCATTGATTTTGGGTTGGGAAGAATCATTCTTAATTCTTGAAGCGGTTTGGCTTTAGTGCCACCAATTTGGCCAATGTATCAATGTTTGATCCAAACATCACTTTATTCTGAATATCTTTCCAAATTCCAATCAATAGATTGATGGCTGAATTGTAAAGTCAAAAAGCCAGGGATTTCATAATTACCACATCACAATCTTTCATGAAGAACTTTTTGAGGAACACAACTTTGAACATCTCCTAATTCTCCTTCTGGTCAGGGTGTTGGGCTAGCCATTTGGTTACAAAACATGAAGTAGTTCCTGTGACGCAAAGGGCAATCTTGATGACCCAGAGTCTTTGAGGGTAGTCCACTTGTTCAAACTTGCTTTGTGTACTGTTGATCCAAAGGGAGGCGTTTTTGCGGCGTAGTCCAGCAAAGGCGTCAATTTCAGTGGTGCACAGGCGTTGAAACACAATATTGGGTATCTCAGGCTGCAGAGGCGCTGTTGTGGTTGGTGTGGTGGGCAACAGTCTGCGGGCTTTGAGAGAGTTGTACTGATCAATGGGCACAAGGACGTTATTGTAGATGCCAAGGCCTGAAGGAACGTCTTGTCCTACTTTGTAATCTCTCCAGCTGTTAGGGAGTACCATTGTTTGGGTTCTTTTCTTTGGAGGAATTTTTCCTTTGAGTTGGGTAGGTATGGATAACCTACCTGTGCTATCGCTGTTGAGTTTATACTTCTGGGAAGTATAATAAACAAAATAAGGGGAAGATTTAAGAAGAGAATGATACTTTATTGAATATGAATATAGAAAAATATATAGTATCATGACAAGCCACATGCCATCCATGTACGTCATGGAGGTCATGGGGCTTGTCTGAGTAATGTTCCTCTTGAGTCACAAGGCTTAATCAAGTTGTGTTCCATTTAGGACCTGGATTGAGTTATCCCTGTCATAGATAGTTGACTGATAATGGTGCCACCAGTTTATTGACTGGCCAGTGGGCCATTTGGTGAGCCATTTGGTGATTTACTTGGGGCGTTAATTCCCCAAGAGGGAGCAATCAAAGATGTTGCAACACTTCCAAATGCTTGGGCACCTCCATCAAATTGTGCTTGAACAATTATTTAAAAAGTTACTTAAAAAGCCCAAGAAAAGCCCTTAAATTAATACTTGTGGAATTATTCCAAAGATGTCCCACCTAACCCACCCAAGAGACACTTCTGGTTAAATATCATGTGCAAGAGCAGCCAGGAGCAGTGGTAATTGCATCCAAGACAGGTTCCTCAATTTTAGTTGAGTTGGTTTTTCCTTTGATTTTGTCCACTTGAATTTGTCCAAAATTGCCTGCCTCAAGAAAAGCATCCCTATTCCCTAATATCATTGTTTGATTAGTTTTGACATTCAACTTCCCACTCAAATTCCATCCCCTCCCTTTAAATGAATGCAAGAGTTATAAAAGACTTTGCTTCATCATTATCTACTCTAATAAAGTTCAAATTTGTTAGTTTAATTTGGCCATTTGGTTTTTCCTGTTGCTTTTAGTGTTCAGATAATTATTTCTTCCTTTGGTCTCTCAGGAATTGTTAGTGGCAACCCTTTTGGTTGTTGCTGAAACTGCAATTTTATTGTGGTTGAGAGCTAGGTTTTATTTCCTACTAGCCTGATCCCCAATTATCACAAACAGCACTGGCAAAACTGTCAAATACAGTGGCCAGAAGGCCTAAATATTCAAACATGAGGGGAACTATTTTTATTTTTTCAAGTGTGAATAAGATATCTAGAAACAAGTTTCTGGAGTGTAATGGGGAATCTTTAAGAGAGTTTAGGATTGGGGTGAGGTTTTCTGGACCTCTGATTAGTCAGGGAGAATATTTTCAGCAGTTAGGAGTTTTACCTTGGAATTTTTGCTCATGACATCATAATTTGATAAATTTTGGCAACCAGCAGGTTGAGCACTATTGATGTTGAACAGTAAATATTGCATGATTAATTTATTGTAATTAGTTAGCCCAAAGATGGGGAGGTCCAGATTTTTGAGTGGAATATGGGAAAATCATGCTTTCACCTATTTTTGTCAAGAACAATGTTTAAATCATCCAACATAATCAGAGGCTTAATGTTATGGTAGAAAACCAAATAAAAGGAATAGTACGGCCCTCTAGAACCCAAAATCAACAAAAAACTGTTGCCAAACCCTTGAGAAAAATAGACAACTTAAACACTGCCATTGATAAAAAAATAAGTCAAAGCTGGAGTTGCCCAAATAGCCCTAAAAAATCTGGGATTTAATTATTTTCCCCAATTAATTATGACAAGAAAATCACATGTTAAACATTATTTGAGAATGGTAGCACTCAACCCACTAGTTGCCATTTTTTTGAATTATGATGTCATTGAGTCAAATTCAAAGATGGCCCCAAAGCTTCTGAAAATGTTCTCATAAGCCAATCAGATGCTTCAAAATCTCCCTTATCCCCATCCTGAATCACATTAAAACTTTCCCCATCCCACTCTAGAAACTTGTTTCTAGATAGCTTATTATCACCAAGAAAATAAATCACTGAAGTTACTAATACTCCATTATGCTTAAACACTTAGGTATTCTGGTCCCAGTTGTTGATTGCTTACTGTAAATTCAGAACCTGAACATAAAAATGCAGGATTGTCAAATCCTTGGTCCATTTTTTGAATCACTTTTGTGGGCAACTCAGCTGAGCAAAAATTAAAATATTTAATAAACACAACCATTTAATTTGAACTTTTTTGGTTTATTTAAATTGGCAAATTTTGAATCCCTTGAGCAGATAATTCAACTTCCAAAAGACAAAACTCAGCAAACAAATGTGAGATACATGAATCAGAAATGCAGGATTCTAATGTATGATTTGAGATTTCCTGTATGTCAAACAAATCATAGACATCATGTAAAACTTAATGAATCTGAAATTGCAGGATTGTCAAATCCAAGAACCAAGTCTCAAATCATAATTGCAAGGAATTTAAAATAAATTATAATTTATGGGTGTCTCAAAAAGGATGTTAAAGGATCTAGAGTGGATTTGTGCTGATTCTTTTAGGAAGCACAGGCATTCTCAAAATCACCCTATTAGAGTTTAGGACGGCTAAAATTTAGATCCAAATGTCAGAAAATCCTGATCTATCAGGGTTGACTGATCCATATTCCCATCACTAAAGCTATTGGCTAACAATTGAAGGGCCACAGCTAGGTTGAGACTTCTATTCCGGAATACAGAGAAACTATATCAAGACTGTTATAGTTAGAATCCAGAAGACACCTGAGACATTCTGGGTCTCAAGTCACAGGACAATCCAGAAGCTTCTATAATTAGATGCTAGGCACTCTGGATCCCAAAATAGACGCAAACCTGCCCTACAGAATAACAACAGGAAAGTAAAAACATCCTGTTTCACCAAGAAATGAGACAGAAGACTGCCTGTGCAAATTTTGCACATTAGACCAAGCACAAGATGGGACCCAGGCTATGAATGTCAACTTAGTTGACTGCAACTAAGTCAAGGGATATCTAGGCTGAAGAGGAGAAATTAACAGCCTAGGATATTACCTCACTCTGAAACCTTATTCCAGTTTAGAATCCAGCTCTGGGGGTGAAACTAGTAGCTTGGGGATGATAGGCTAGCTAGTAAGAGTTGTCCACAGCAAGACGCTAGTCTGGCTGCAACCTTTACACTATAAAAAACCCTTCCAAGATCACTTGTAAGGCAGACAATTAATAACCATCAACATTCCTACTAAGCCAAAGAGTAGTAGTGTCAAGTACAAAAAGAGCATATTATTGATACTCCAGAATCCTGCCAAACCACCACAGACGGTGTTGAGTCCCAAAGACCACATGACTCTCCTTTTACTTGGCTCCTGAAGCAACAGAACCCAGCCTGTTGCAGCAATCACACACACCAATTAGAAGTACATCTGTCTCCATGCAGATATCCCAATCCCAACATGTATAACAATCCCAATAAAAATAACATCTCTTCTTCAAGAACACAAAATCTTGACAGTGGTGCTCACTATAAAAACTAGTTTTCATTGGTGTCAAGTCAAGGCGCTGCCTTGCCCCCGTTGCCCCCTGGCTTTGTTGATAGGTACGGGAGGATACATGGAGACCAGCAACACAGAGCAGGATCAATCCTTCCACTTAGAACTGACTCTGTATGAAGCACCCACGCTTCTGCTGGATATGATCCTAATAGACATTACAGGGACTGCTGTTGCTATGGGCCAACAACAATACAACATAGAAGAGATACATGCTGTATTGCAAGCTTTGTAACATGGTAGACATACCCTCAATGATCCTCAGTTGGACAACACAGGGGCAGAACACCCATTGGCCTATGATAGCTGCTCCCTGAATGTATATGAGCAAAACTACACAGTCACTGAAAGGGAATGCCTTGCTGCAATATACACCTACAAGCAATTTAGGGTATACTTGCATGGGGTACACTTTACTGTGGTCACACTATGCTAGTCTCAGTTAGCCACAAAACCTTAGGAAGCCAGAAGGGCATCTGGACCAATGGGCATTAAAACTCCAGGCTTTCAATTATATCATAGTCCACTGCCCAGGCGTTAATCACCAGAACACAGACTGCTTATCAAGGCTACCAACAGTTGCCATAGTAGCAACCAAGGCCAACCTACTGTACAATAAGATGTTCCACAAACAGTTCAAGGACAAAGCAGACAAAGTACAGGCCATTCTCTGTGAGCTCTAAAAAGACTGTAAGGTTGAGAACCAAAGATTTAAGTACCACAAGGGTGCTAAATACATTCTCCCAAGGCCTTTGGAACACCCAGACTTGATAATGGCTGCCCACAAAGCTATGGGCCATGGTGGCTTGAGAAAGACAGTTCACCAGCTTCAACTAAACTACTACTGGGAGTCACTCCTCTTCAATGTAAAGGAGACCCTGAATTACTGTACTGAGTGTCAACATGAGAAACCTTTTACTGGTAAGCACCAATACAAAGAATTAGAGCCCAAGTTTGCTTGGCATACTGTTAGTATGGACGTAGTAGGGCCCCTGCCCATGTGTGTTGGTTGATTGCACTACATTATTGTGGCAATTGACTACCTTACCAAATGAATGGAAGCCAGAGCTCTCCAGCACATCAGAGCCAAATCAACAGCCAGGTTCATGTTGGAACAGATTATTCATTGGCATGGCTGCTCTCAGTTCATTATCACTGACAATGGTACAAACTTCACTGCTCATGTAATCCCCAAATTAAATGAGCTCATGGGCGTGAGGGGAGTGCTCTCTACACCATACCATCCCAAATCTAATGGGATGGTTGAGAGAGCTAACAGCACTCTGGTCAATATTCTGCATAAGCTGGCAGACACTCATACTTTAAAGTGGTATCTCTTCCTGCCTGCTGTTGTGTTTGCATACAAAATTTCAATCCACAGCACAACTGGCTTCTCCCCTTTTCATTTGACGTATGGATGCCATCCAGCCATTTTGTCAATTCTCTTCTCAGCAATGGGGGACCTGGGTAACATTACATATAAACCATATATATCTAGGTTGGCCAACAGACTGATCAAGCTTCAAGCAGAATCTTTCACCAAAACATCCTTTAGTAGGAATAAACAACGCAAAACTGATAACACAAATTGCCGCGCCCTTGCTGAGTTCAAGATTAGCACCCAGGTTTTGTATCACAACAGAGCCATAGGACGGGCTCATAAGCTTGACAGCATCTGGAAAGGTCTCTTTTAGATCATCAAAAAGACCTCCCAAGATGCTTACACAATCAAGGATCTGGCCAATGGAAGACTCATTAATAGAGTTCACACCAGGTTTCTCAAGCCATATTTCACTATTAATAATATTGGCTCAAAATAAAGTTTAATAAATGCATTCAAAATAAAATAGTACTAAGAACTTTATTTCAGGGGACCTAAGGTTTACCCTCATAATTCTCAGGGTCCTTTTTATCCTCTTCAGGCTTAATTACTTGAGAGATACTCTCCCAGAACGCCGCATTGCCTGCCAAAGGCTCCACAAAGACACAAACAGAAATCTTCTTACCTCAACAAACATGTAGGTTGTCACCTTCAATCACAGACAACGCTCTGCCTGAGGCAGCTGGGAATACTGCAAAAAAGGGATTGGTACTTCCACATGCACAATATCTGCTCTCCAAAGCCCAGCATCTAAAGGAAAGAAGCAGGCCAGGACAAGGCAGTCAACCATGAAGTCTGAGATGTACCAATAGACATGGGGAAGAGGCGCCTTCAACCCCCAACTTATTCCAAACCTTCTCCCAGAGGTCTGCCATATCATCATTGGCTATTGGCAAGCCAAGATCAGGGGTTAACATTATGTCCCTACATAATGCCATCCCCCAAATAGCCTGCTGCTTGACCCCACTTTTAATGGCAGCCCAAGTGTTTCTGGCTACCCAGCAGATCCAGATATTGCAGGCATCAGAGTTTTACATCCCCAAAGACTGGTACAACAGAGAGAATTCTTCCAAAGGACTGAACCAGGTCAAGAAAACCCAAAGCCCATGGTCCAGAAGATACCCCTGAACAGCCTGCTCCACGCCCTCCACACCACCTGTCATCACTAGTAGGTCTTCCAGACCATAAGCAAGTTGCTCAGCCAGCTCTTTGTCCTTCACTGCATGGAACACTTCCCCAGAATTGGTGATTCTCCGCTTCAAGTCTGTTCTTGAACGTTGGGCCATTACCACATATAGGAACTGTGGAATTATGTCCACTTCCCAGTATAGCCAAGGAACAGAATAACCCTCATCTCCTATGCCAAATAATGGGGCAGACTCCTGTTCTGATTAAAAGCCTATTTGGGTTTGATACAAGAAAGCACCAGAAGGAAGATTGATCACCAAGGGTCAAGGCCGGGTCCAGGCAGCACCCGGTTGAACTTTGCCAATGTGTTTCTCCCTTTCAGAGGTTTGGCAGCCCCCATTATCCTCCTCCACTGGAATCTCTTTAATGTTTTCCACGGTATGATCCCCTTCCTTTAAGGAACAGGAATAGGTTAAACTCTCCAGTCCTGACCACAAGGAACCAGTCTCTGCCTGACAAAGTCCCAAAGCAACGCCACCTTGGCCTCTTTGAAAAGCCCACAAAAATGACGGCAGTCCTTTTCTTACATCTGTGCCACCATCTAGCGGGCATCAGTCTTGTTGCTAATACTGGAGTAATTAGAAGTATTGCTCATATTCCAGTGCTAGAGATGTTTGCCAAGACTATATAGCTCAGTCAAGTGGGGGCAAATGTCAGGAAATTCTGATCTATCAGGGTTGACTGATCCATATTCCCATCACTAAAGCTATTGGCTAACAATTGAAGGGCCACAGCTAGGTTGAGACTTCTATTCCGGAATACAGAGAAACTATATCAAGACTGTTATAGTTAGAATCCAGAAGACACCTGAGACATTCTGGGTCTCAAGTCACAGGACAATCCAGAAGCTTCTATAATTAGATGCTAGGCACTCTGGATCCCAAAATAGACGCAAACCTGCCCTACAGAATAACAACAGGAAAGTAAAAACATCCTGTTTCACCAAGAAATGAGACAGAAGACTGCCTGTGCAAATTTTGCACATTAGACCAAGCACAAGATGGGACCCAGGCTATGAATGTCAACTTAGTTGACTGCAACTAAGTCAAGGGATATCTAGGCTGAAGAGGAGAAATTAACAGCCTAGGATATTACCTCACTCTGAAACCTTATTCCAGTTTAGAATCCAGCTCTGGGGGTGAAACTAGTAGCTTGGGGATGATAGGCTAGCTAGTAAGAGTTGTCCACAGCAAGACGCTAGTCTGGCTGCAACCTTTACACTATAAAAAACCCTTCCAAGATCACTTGGAAGGCAGACAATTAATAACCATCAACATTACTACTAAGCCAAATAGTAGTAGTGTCAAGTACAAAAAGAACTTATTATTGATACTTCAGAATTCTGCCAAACCACCACAGGCACTGTCACATACCAAAGACCATAGGACTTTCCTTTTACTTGGTGTCATAAATTGCGCAATTAATGCTATTTTGATGTGGCCTTCAAATATTGATAGCTGCAAAGATTTGGCTGGGTTTGCTTTTGATTTTGGATATTCCTTGCCATCTGCAAATGGGTCTGGTTCAATATCCACCCATTATGGATGTTTATATCTGTCTATGAATGATCCTGGTATGACCTCATCCCAACGTGACCCCCTCAGCCACTCTGTCTTCCTAATGAGTGATCACTGTTCCTTGTCTACTATTTAAAGTAGAATCATTTCTCCTAATAAAGACAAGTTTATCCACATTTGTGTTGGCTTTAATAACTCCTAAGCTTTTTCCTGTCCTTTTTGCCAAAAGGACTTTCTCTTCTTTTTTTCCAGGAAATTAAGGTATGTGCCCTTAATTTTTCCCTGAAGGCTAACCCAAGGCTAGCTTTAAACCTCAAATCTTTTATTATAAAGATTTCCTGCTGTGTCCTCCCTGATGTTGTCCCCAGGAGCCAAACACAACACTTGGCTCAAGCAGCAATGGAACCTAGCCTGTTGCAGCAATCACACACACCAATTGGAAGCACATCTGTCTCTATACAGATATCCAAATCCCAACATGTATAAAAACCCTAAAAAACAACATCTCTTCTTCTTCAAGAACACAAAGTCTTGACACCTACTATTCAGTAACTTACCATATTTAACAATAAAATTGACTAAAATATACATTTCTCTTTTTGAGTTTAATTTTTTTAATAAAATTTTTATTATGTCTTCTTCCAACAGCAACCAAGTTAACGAGCTGTTCCCTGGCCATGACAAAATCATGAAAGGCTACACTGGGTCTCTTAACAGTGAAGCCTCTGTCTATGGCCACTTATAACCTGCAGGACCCTCTGCAAGCCCCACCCAGGAGTGTGTTATTTCTCCTGCAACTTCCAGCATGGCCCTGTTTGCCCATCATGCACAGGCAGCCGCCAACGCAAATCCTGTATCAACAATGGCATCTGGAACCAGCCATTTGAGCCATGGGGTCACCCAGAGAGCCCCAAATCCCAAAACAGCCAATCAGATGGCATTGACCAGTTCTCAAGATGGACACATCCCTCCCCCAGCCAATCAGCCTGTGAGACGCAGAAGAAAATTAATCACTCCGGAGATTGTTCTTGAAATGGTTGAGAAGCAAGGAAAGCTTATGTCCCTTGGGGAAATTGTGGTTGTGATGGGTTTTGCAAAGTCCACTGTGGCTGCAACCCTGCAAGCCCATGCCAACTGTGGCCCCCCTACCAAGAAGACCCCAACTGGTGCCCATTCTTCAACTGAAGGTGAAAGCTCACCCTCTCATGATGGCTATTATAGAGCACAACCCACAGATGCCCCTGGTCCAGGTCCGTCTCCAACTGGGACTCCACGGCATTTTCACCAATAAGAGAATGGTGAATTCATGGATCCACAGAGTTGTGGTTGCCGCCAGACTCTTATCCAATCAGGTTCTCAGTGGCCCCAGTTTTGTGGACACTAACCCCTATTATTCTACCATCATCAATTTTATCAAAGGAAGGGCAATGAGGGCCTGTAATGACATAATCTTCCTGTCATACGCCAAGATTTCAGCAAGTATTAAAGACTTTGGGGAAAAGCATATCCAGTCTGACGTATAAAAGCACAGGCCAATACTGTATCAATTTGTTGGGGTTTTGTTAGCAGTTTCCCCATTGGGTGTCAATCATTACTCAGTGTTCTCAAACACAGCAGAGGGGTATGCCTACCAGGGCAACTGCCAGAATTAACTCATTCCGCAATTTGACTTACTATATGTCAATCAGAATTAAAAACACTTCAATTTTGACAGCATTGAAAAGTCAGAATTAAGCTTTAACTCATGCAGACTACTAAATGTTGACACTTTTTTAATAAGAAGAAACCTGTTTACTGAACATTTTACTTAATAAAATTAAGCTTCAATATATTTTTTAGGGTAATGTGACAACATAGATTTTAAAAATTCCATATAAAAATTATACTTGACAATTAAAAAAATTCATAAAAACACACTTTTATTTTATTTTACTATAAAATTAGCTATCTTTACTATAATTAAATTTTTTCCCACTTAGAAAAAACTTTATATTACTGTTTCTGATTGTTATATTTTGCTATAACATGTAAATTTTTATTTAGTATCTTTTTGTGTATTGGATTTTTTTGTTTTTATATATTGAAAACTACAAAAACATATAATTTACCAGTAAAATACCAATATAGGTCATGTAATACAGTCTAAAGCATCAAACTATCAATAGAAAATAAATGATTTTATAAAACCAGTACCAGAAATTATTAATGAGTTATTTAGAATAACTATTTATTTAAAAATATTATACTTAATATGTAAGAACTATATAAAAAATTAGGCAATACTCAATAAATTTAATTAAAAGCTAGACTGTGATCACCTGGTTGCCATTAAGAACTGTGGCAATCTTCTTGATGTATTCCCCAATCTCTGAAAGCTTATATTTGGCCTTGACAACGTCCTTAATCTTCTCTTGATACTGTTTCTCTTTGGTGATTCTCTTCTTCTTGGATGGGCGGTTCTCAGTATCTCTGATGGATGCAGCAGTCTTCCCCTGTTGGATTTTGAGGTGCTCATAGAAGGTGTTGTATCTGGGCTTGATTCCAAAGGAGGACTTGATATGCTTATGCCAGCCCTCCCAAGATGAAGTAGTTTTCATCTCATCATTAAGAACTGCCTGATAGCAGTTCCAGTTGGCTTTGGCTCTGGGCTTGCTCCAGCGCTTAGTGAACTTACATCCAATCCACTGTGGTTCATAATAATCAATGAAAGGGTAGAAGGCACCATCATATTTCTTTGCATATGGATTCTGGCATAGGAGCTCAAAGGCTTGTCTGTCAGGAAGCCAGTAATAGGTAGCGGCATTGGGCAGCTCAGGGTGAGGTACAGCCAAGCCGGCGGGTAGGGCCCACCATAGAATGGGTGCTAACTTGATAATATAAGATACAGATTGCCCAAGTAAGGACCAGGGTCCAGAGTTGGGGACCACAGAATCCACCAATCCTGTCAAAGTAATGTAGAGTACTCCAAACAGTTGGGTAGAGGTGTTCTTGGCTGCGGCAGTAGGTTCCAGTGGGTGGTCTGGTCTTGGGGTCAATGGTGGAGTCATGGGAACAAAGTACGCTGGTAGGTAGTTGTACTTGTCTTTGAACAATAAGGGCGGTATATCAACCCTCTTTCCTTTGCATCCTATGTATTTGGTACTTCTAGTCCTTGCCAAAGGGTTGACAATGAGGATGGTTTCCAAGCCATACTCTGAATAGGCCGGGTTGGGGGTATTCAGTAAAGTGCACAGGTCCAAAGGGGGCTCCTGGGGGACGGTATAATGCCTGGGGCAATTTGGCAGATTGGTCTTGGGAGGGGGCGGCAGCCTGGTAGTCTACTTGACTGGAATTGAGATGGAAGATCACTAAGACTAGATAGAGTAAGATTTGTTTGAACCAAAGGTTCATAAAACTTTATTATCAAAAATGATAATGTGGTCTTCACCGTACCGCCAGGGTTTTTATACCATGGCACTTTGCTTTTTTGATTTTTGCAGGGTTCAGGTTTGCAGACAAGGAACTGGCAGGGCATAGATCTTGGCTTAGAGTCTTGAGGGCAGGAGATCCAGGTAGCGCCTGCTCAGGTGAATAGAAGTGACAATGCTTTGTTCCACTGCCACTGTTCACTATGTCACCTGAGTAGTTCAATTGCACTACCCTCTCTGGATGGCATGCTGGAAGTTGCTGGTGGTCATTGGCAGAGTTAAAAGTAGATTTTTTAACCTCCTTAAGGCAAGCTGCAACCTCTGCATAGGTTCAGGTCTTGGGTGGCTCAAGGTTGGCATCAATCTGATGACCATCTGGGGAATTTTCCTTGGGAGACTGGCAGGTCTCGGGGTAACTCATCAACTCAGTTATGCAATTTAGCAAGAGGGTGGGTTCCTGTCCACTTTGCATGACTTAGTCTTTGGAGGATCAGGGTTTGATTCCAGGACTTCCAGTGTTGATTCCAAAGCTCCAGTATTGGCCCTTAGCAGGTTGGCAGTAGTTCCTTTCCCAACCTCTATTAGCCAGGTTACATTTCCTTTGTAGGTATGGGTCTTTGTTGGCACCAGTTTGGCGGCAGACTGGCAACTATTCAGGAAATCCTCCGTAGTAGGCCAGCAGGTTGTGGAGTAATTCAACAATTTGAGCCTGTGACTTAACAGATTGGCAGGTCCTGGACTTTCCTGGAGGGTTCAATCTGTCTTTTGGGATCTGGGGCTCAACTCTTGGGTTTTCAATACAAGTATTGAAATGTCATTCATGACATCATCCCCTTCCTTTCCAGGGGTCCCTTTCTTCCTGGCCTTCTTCTCAAGGTATTTTTGGATTGCTAGTTGGGCGTTGGGTAGGTTGCTTAATAGTTCCAAGGTGCTTTCCTCAAGTGGGTATCCCTTTCACTTGACATAGTACTGGAGGATTTTATAGTGGGTACGGCCCCCATGAACATATTCAACTTTGTATTCTTCAGAGCGTCCTACTTGGATGGTAGGGGGGTCAGTCTTGAGTTTTTGGTGGGGGAGGGAGTTTTCTTCTTTCTTGAATAGAAGCGCGCAGTGGAAGACGTTATGTATTTTCCACAAGGGGGTAATTCTAGTTCAAATGCTACTTCTCCTACTAGCTTGGTTATCTTGTAGGGACCACTTCTTCTGTGGGCTAACTTCTGACAGGGAACAGTCAGAGGCACGTTTTGAGAGTCCAGAAAGACTTTGTCTCCTACTTTCAACGGCTTCCCAGGAGTCCTCTTTTTGTCTGAAAATGCCTTATAAGTCTGGACAGCACAAGTCAGATTCTTAAAACAGTTTTGTTGGGTGTTGTGTATCTGTTCAATCCAGTTTTGTCCTGACAGGTTTATTTCCTTACTACCAATACTAGGGTCCCAGGACAGGTCAAAGCCATACTTAGCTTTGAAGGGGGACATTCTGGTAGATGCATGGTCTTTGCTGTTGTAAGCATACTGTGCCATGGGTAGCATCTCTGCCCAGTTATCTTGGTTGGCGTTGGCGTAGCATTGTAGGTATTGTTCAAGTATTTGGTTCACTTGTTCAGTCTGGCCGTTGGTCTGTGGGTGGTAGGAGGTTGATACACAGTGTTTTACCCCCAAGTCCTTAATCACCTGAGTCCAGTATTTGGAGGTGAATTGGGGTCCTCTATCAGTGATGATTTCTGCCAGAGTACTGTGTTGAGTTAGGATGCGGTTGTGGAAGTGTCTAGCTGTCTCTGCGGCAGTGCAGTGGGTGATGGTAGGGATAAAATAGGACATATTAGTAAACCTATCTACCATGACAAGGATGGCATTGAACAAATTGGAGAGGGGCAGTTCTACAATACAATCCATTGAAAAAGACTGCCAGAGTCCCACTGGTATGTCTAGTGATCTTAGCAGGCCTTCAGGTTTGGATCTACAGTTTTGGTTCTTCCACATGTCTCATAGCCTTCAATGTAGGCAGCCACGTCTTTGTCCATTTGGGGCCAAGCGTAATTCTTCTTGATTCCTCGGAGAGTCTTGAGTCTGCCAGGGTGGCCGGCCATCTCTGAGTCATGATAATCAATGAGTACTTTGGTCCTTGTTTCACCTTCTGGTATGTAAATTTGGTTGTGTAATAGCAGGGTGGATTCTTTCAGCGAGAATCCTTTCTTGTGATGGCGGCTCTCTGGGTCTGAGGTCAAGTTGTCAACAAGTTCTGCTGAGTATTTGTCTTGTTTCTGTGCCTCAATTATTTCAGGTTTGTGGGCCATGATCTTCATGTACATTAATTGAATGCCTAGGATGGCTGGGTCAAGGAGTACATGTGTGTTGTGGTCCTTGGTTTCTGTAGAGGAAGGGGTCAGATCAGCTCTTCTACTCAGGGCGTCAGGTACCATGTTCACCTTCCCAGGCTTTTAGTTGATGGTCAAGGTGTAGTTGTCCAGTTCTAAGGCCCATCTGGCCTGTCTTTGGTTCAGCTGTCTGGGTTTAAAGAAATAAGCCAAGTTCTTGTGGTCTGTAAGGACCTTTACTAGGAATTCAGCGCCACAGAGGTACCAGCGCCAATGTTTCAGGGTCTTAATAATGGCTAGCATCTCTTTGTCATAGATTGGGTAGTTTCCTTTGGCAGGCAGCATCTTCTTGGAGTAATATGCTACAGGATGTAGCATACTATCCCCTCCTTCCTGAAGAAGGACCCTGCCTACTGCAAAGTTAGATGTGTTGGTTTCCAGTATGAATGGCTTGGATGGGTCAGGCATGGCCAGGACAAGGGGCAGAGGTGAAGGCAAGTATCAGGGTCTCAAAGGAGGTGGTGCATTCTGGAGTCCAGGCAAAGGTGACCTTGTCAGAGCATAGGCGGGTCAGGGGCAGAGTGATGTGAGAAATTTTTTGGATGAAATCCCTGCAGTAATTTTCCAAGCCCAAAAAACTTCTCATGTCTCTCCTACATTTGGGCATTGGCCAAGACATTATTGCTTCTACTTTGTCCTGTGCCATTGCAAACCCGCCAGTCTTTACTATGTATCCCATGAATTCAACTTCAGACTGGAAGAATTCACATTTTTTAAGCTTGGCGTAGAAGTTGACTTGGGAGAGTTTGTTCAAGATTAGATCTAGGTGGAGTAAGTGCTCTTTATAGGTCTTGCTGTAGATGAGGATGTTGTCAAGGTAGGTCACACAGAACTGGTTGAGGTATTTGCCCAATCCTGTGTTTATCATGCGCTGGAAGGTGCTAGGGGTGTTGCACAGTCCAAATGGCATCACCAGGTATTTGTAGAGTCCATACCTGGTCTTGAACGCCATTTTGTATTTGTTGCCCTCTTTGATTTGAATTTGGTTGAACACATCTCTAAGGTCAATCTTGGAGTACACCTGGGCCCCTGTCAGCACATTGCATAAGTTGTCAGTTTTAGGTATGGGGTAGAAATTCTTTACAGTTATCTTGTTCAATTTCTGATAATTAACAAACAGGCGCATGCCACTGTCTTTCTTGCCCACAAACAGCATTGGTGACAAACAAGGGCTCTTGGACACACAGATGAAGCCTTTCTTGGTCATGTCTTCAATATATGCCTTGAGAGCCAGCTGCTCCTTGTGATTGCAGCTATAGATAGGTCCATGTTTGTTTTCAGTGCCAGGCAGGAGGTCAATAGCATGATCATACTTGGTGTGTTTGGGGAGACAGGTGTCTGCCTCTTTGCTGAATATGTGGGTCCATTTTCCTAGGGAAGCAGGGAGGATACCCACGCTTGGTTCAATCTGTATGGTCATGAGCCTTTGGGTGGGTTCCTTGGGATTTTTGCAAAAGGGAGCAGTGTTGTAGGTACCCTTATCACCTAAGGTGAAATTCTGTTCTTGAGAGTTGAGGATGAGGCCATGCCTATCTGACCAGGAGTCCCCAAGAATGAGGGGGTGTGGTAGGTCTTTCAACAAGATGAGAGATGATGGGTATGTGTTGCTTCCTATTATCAAGGGTAGTTCTTGTTCACATTTGTATCCTGTATCCTTGGTGCTGTTTTCCAAGATGATCTGTAAACAATTCTCAGAGGCAGACAGGCCTAGTTCCTGGGCTAAGTCAGTGTCAATGAAACTCTCATCTGCTCCAGTGTCAATGAACGCCTTTAGTTTTTGGATTGTTCCTCCAATATTAACAGATACTATGATGAACTTGTAAGACTGGGAAAAAGTGTGTATTTGGGCCAAAGAGACAGAAGTGGGGGCTTTCTTAGGGAAGGCTCTGGTCAAGTGCCCTGCTTCATGGCAGTGGAAACAAAGTCCTTCTCTGTAGTGTCTTTGAAGTTCCTCAGGGGTCATCCCCCCTCTATTGGGTGTGGCGGCTCAGGTTTGGCAGGTCTGGGAGAGCCCAGCATTCTCTTGATTCATGATGAGGCCCTTGCATAAGGGGACCAGGTCTTCCAAGCCAAGGGTAGGCAGGTGGTGCTTTAATAAGTCCTTCATGGTTGGGTTCATTCCCTTTCAGAAGATGATGGCTGACAATTTGTCCTCAAGTTGAGTGCGGGTCTTTAGTTTAAGGAATTTGTCAATGTATGCCTGAATGGGTTGGGAGCCTGGAAGATTTCTAGCAAGGAGTTCAGGGCGTAGTATCTGGTATTGCAATCCTCCCCAGTTGCCATTAACTCAGCCTCAAATTTGGCATAGTCCAAACATAATTCTACATCTTCTTCTGTGGCTTTGCCAAACCAGTCTAGAGCGTCTCCAGAGAGCATGGAAGTGACCCCAAGTACCTTCTTGGTGTTGCTGGCGTAAGAGGGGGTGTTGGTCTGGAAATGCAAGCAGAGGACTGGCATAGGCGTTGGGCTTCCTCAAATGTGAGCTTCCCCATCTGGGGCATCTCAACTTTGGTGAGGAATTGGTTCACAATTACATTTTGCACTTGGGAGGATGGCTTGTTGGTATCAGTGGCGGCGGTGTTGATTCCTTTTGGGTTGTTTGGGTTTGCATTCTTCCACGTGGAAGAGATCAGGTTCATGGTCTTCTTATAGGTATAATAAGTGATTATCAATAACAAAAGCATACAAGATGCCCAAAGAAATAACAACATCTTGGGGCTCAGGGTACCAGGTTCTAAAAAGATTGCCATAATGTCAGGGATCCAGTTTTGGGCGGCTGGCCCACCGTTTCTGGGGGTAACTTGGGCCAGGGTTTTTGCGGGAAGGGCCCACTGCAAGAGAGGAGCTAACTTTAGAAGCTAGGAAGCAGACTTACCCATCCAAGACTACGGGCCAACAGCTGGTACAATGGTATCCATCACCCCTGTGAGGGTGATGTACGCTATTGTAAAAAGCTTGCTGGTATAATTGGTTGGAAGGTTGGGTGAAGAGGCTGGCATTGGTTTGGGTGTTGCAGGTGGTTCCATATAGATATTGTAGGCCAGTAGATAATTGAATTTTCCTCTAAATAGTTTTGGGTGGAGAATATCCATGGGCCTTGGCGGTTGTATCTAATAGCGGATTAGATGCAGGCTAGCAGGTCAAGTTCAAGGATATTCTCTGGTGTATAATCCTTATATTCAGGCTTCAAGGGATAATCAGTGAAGTAAACGGGCCCAAAGGGTGCACCAGATGGACAGAAAACTGCGGGCAGTGCGCAGGAGAGCCAGGAGATCTTGAACTGAACTGATGGACGGAAAATACAAAAATATGGTAATAGCTGTAAGAGCCAAAGTAACATAGCCTTTATTTAAAAATGGCAATAAGGTTTGAGCACAGAATCTATAGGCATATATAGCATTCCGCCTCCAAACTTAGTATTTTCTATCAGGGCTTTATCAAAATATTGGGAAAAGTGCAGACAGGCAGCCAGAGGGCCCAGGTGGGAGCGGCAAAATGGCATATTGGCTGGGTGTTCTCTCATTGGTCAGAACGTCCAATTTGGTCACTCAATTTTCTTGATTCTTTGCTGTGGTCACGGGGTTGGGCCCAAAGCCTGAGTTTATCTTTGGCAGTAGGGTTTGATTGGTTACTTGAGAGGACTTCAAACTCATGAAATTCAAAGAGGCGCCATCTCTGCTTCCATTAGGCAATTTGAGAGGCTCCTCTTTGGGCGCCACCATGGTTGAGCTGGTGCAGGTATTCTGGCTTTGGGACTTAGCGGGAGTCTCAGCTTGCAGGGGCTCAATCCCAAAAAAAAGCGGGCAAGTGGGCCCTTGGTCCATGGGCCCAGCGGCCCGCAGGAATGTAGGTTCAGGGTTCAAATCCCACCTTGGGCTTGGGTTTCCCAGGGTAATGAATTGTCTCTCCTGACATAGACGGTGGAGCTTGATGAGCTCAGATAGACCCTTTAGTTGCCTTTTAACAGCCTGTCAATAATGGAAAAAACACCCCTGGACCTCTCTATCAAAGGTAATTTTAAAAGCGTTATACTGGGCAGTTTCATAGTCCATGATTATAGTTGAAGGTCCAAGTGCTTTATCTTGAGCTTCTTTTTCTTCAGCAAGGGTGGCTTCATTCTTTTCATCATCATCTGGATTGGCTCTAGTGTTATGGCCAGGGGGACTCTTTTTATTACTGGGTAGGGCTTTGATGCCCTCCTGAAGGATTTTAAAGGCCTTTGTGTAGATCTCTTCTGTTGCCCCAGGAAGCAGAAAGTATGAAAATTGGAGCCCCTTTCCTTCAATAAGGGAATTTACAGCCCATAGTTGGTAAAAAAGGCGGGGGCATACTGCAAAGATACCGTGACATAACCAGATCTCTGAATCTCTTAACTTCTCCAGGTTCTGTTGTGTTGCATAGCATATAATTCTTGCCTCTGATGTAGGCCCATCATCATGTAAAAGGAATACCTCATCACCATTGAACATCTTTAACTCCTCTGTCAAGACTAACTCTCCAAGGACCATGGCAGATTTCTTATGGGGAAATAGATCATGGCGTTTGTCACATATGTACTTCACTAACTGGTCACGGTCAGGGATGAGCTTCAGGCTCTCATTACTTAGGTGTGTGGTGGCCTTAACTACCAGATCAGAAGCCTTGAAGTCTTTGAAGACTGGTACCATTTGGTAGAGGAACCACATTAGAAGACTTTCAATAAGATTTATTGGAGCATTGTATGTGTGCTCTCCTTTTTCACTAGTGACTTTATCCCATCCTTCTGTATTGATCCTTGCAGTGTATCTTCTATCTTCACATACATAATACTTGCTTCTTCCTGCTCTCTTTTGATTGTTGCAATTGAAAACATAGCCATCACAGATTAAACTTGCACCTCCTTTGAAAGAAATTAGAGGGAAAAACCAAGGAAACTTCTTTGGGAGCTTAAACACTCCTTTGACATTATATATATATTGTGAACCTTTAGGGGATCCCATGGGCCAATTGGTGCTTGATGATAGTCAGACAGGTAATCATCAGGATCTTCTTTATTGATACTTAATGAGAAGGATGGAGGTGCAGATTTGTTGGGTGGTGGAGGGGAATTATCTGTAGTTGGATTCTTGCGCTTCTTGGACTGGGATGAGCTTATTTCTGTGGGGCTTGATTCCTTTGAGCTTGATTCATCTGGGCTTGACTGGGGTTCTGGACTCTTGGGTATCTTCTTTCTTCCTTGTTGTTTAGTGGAACCTCATCTCCTTCTGATTGATACCAGCTTGGAGAAGAGGAGGGGTCAGAGAGGGCTCTTTGCTTTCAGGGTCTGGGGTCTTCTCCTTTGTCTTCTGTTTTTTTAGAGCTCTTTGGCTGGTTTTTTGTTGGGTAGGGACTTTGAGCCTTTCAAGTGGCTTTGGGTACTTTCTTAGTTGACTTGGGGTTATTTTGTGGCTTCTTGGAAGATTTGTCCTACAATAATTAGAGTAGAGTTCATAAAGTAAGAATAATCATATGAAACATGAATAAAATTAAATAATAATCACTTGTTTTATTTTTTATTATGAATTAAATAGTTTATAGAAGTATGGAAAGTAATTTTAGAGCTAGTTTATTAGTAAAGAATAGAAAAAAACCAAGTTCAAATAAAAAGTCAACATTCTGGTAGTCACAATAGTCAAAAATATTTAATTTAGTTTGTCAGCATAAAAAACGCTTTAATTTTGACGTCAACATACTGACAGTCAGCATTAAAGTAGAAAAACACTATGTAAATCACTTATAAAGCTTGGTTAATATTTTCCAGAGTTGGTTTTTTAAGGCCAAAATTGATTATTTTTAAATTTAAAAAATTTAAAGATTTGCATATGTAACTTATGAAAACTAAATTATAGGGATTGTGTAGAGAAGACTAAAGTACAGCTCTGGGTACTTTGGCCTGAATTACCATACCATTGTATGTGTGCTTTTTGTTAAGCGGCAGTGTTTTACTAATAAACAAGTGAAGGTGTTGACATTCAGGCAGTCAGTGTTCTTTTATAATAACTTTCCTATCAAGTCTCTCTTAAATTATGTCACTTTGTTTGCTTAGCTAAACTCCTTTGTTGCAATTTAGGCGATGCATTGATTTGACACAAAGTCAACATTATAATTACATGTATAAATTATAGTTTTTAACATATGCGTTTTGGCTTAAGTGGACTTCTGGAAATAAGCTATAGTTTATCCAGTGAGTTTAAAATAACAGTAAATATCTAAATAATACAAAGAATGCTCTGAAAGTTGGCATATGTCTTTTTCAATGTGTATCTTATTATTTATTTAATAAAAATAGTAGTATAAAATATAAAAAATAGTTATTTTTAGAATATTGTATAATTTATTAAGAAACTCATGGATTCTTATTTGGGGTCAACATCCAGATATTACTTACTGTAGTTGACCTTAATGTAAAAGTACAAAGAAGATTACATTTTCATAGTAAATTATATTATTTTTTTGGCTTAAAATTAAGCCTTTGTTTAAATGGTGCAACATTATGTACGTTCCTTTTTAATTTTGCAATTCTGACTTAATAATTCACTATGAAAAATTAGCTTAGTTTTGTAAATGCCCAATTCCGGCGGATAAATACTAAAATAATATCAACTTACTGAATGTCAACAAATTGTCAATATTCAGTAAGTTGACTTGCAGAATGAGTTAATTCTGGCAGTTGCCCCTGCCAGACGGAGCTCAAGGTCATGCTGGAGGAGTGGGCTACCCAAAACACCGCGTACACAGTTGTACTGAGTGCTGAGATGGAGTAGCAGGAATGGGCAACCCAAGAAATCAGGGCTGTGGGCATACTTGTTGGTCCTACCCCAACAACCACGCCAAAATGCATCTTGTAGATATATGTCTCTATAATTTTGGTTCTGCTCTCAGGCGCTTAAAGCCTTCAACATACAATGAACTGTGCACCAAAATTGATAAGGATTATGAGCTGTTTCCTTCCATGTTTGTCCAGTATTTATCTGATCTAACCATCTTCTATTCAAGTGATAGTAATAAGTCCAGAAAGGACTCCTGCCTCCCCCACGCCAATCCATTTGTTTCACCAAGCCTGCATATGTGACAGAAGACAAATTTGAGCAATTAAAGCAATCAGCTCTTGCTTCCCCTTCCCAGTCAACAAACCCTGCCTCCCCAATCCTCCCATCAAGCCACCTGCCTTCCAACCCTGACTCCCAAACCACTGCCCATTCCCCCACTATCTCTGATGCCGTCCCTTTCACAGGTGCAGATGAAGGCAATGTTCATTCCGCCCATTCTCTCCCCTTCTTATCCTTTGATCAGTAAAATAAAACTTTTCTTTGTGACAACTTATTGAAGTCAATATTAAATCTTCCAATTCATAATTAATAATATTTTCTTTTTTACATTTTCAACATTTCTCATAATTAATACAATTTTGTACATTTTTGAATAACTTAAAATTATTAGCATACATATTTTTCATCATCATTGATAAATTAAAGACCATAAATGTAAATATTGCATTATAATATTGTAATTAGACATTAACTCTTGATATTTAGACATTGTGTGCATAACTCAATGCATTTTTTATAATAAATTTCACTTTAAACTAGGCCTTTTTCATTATAATTTATATAACTAGACTGTGTTTATATTAGAGAACCATTAACGCTTAGTAAAAAGTATTAATACATAGTGCATTTTACAGTCTGTATATTTACCTATTAATAACAATTCTGTAATCTTTTTAGTTGGATTTTGCAAAGTAATGATAATGTAATGGATTAATAAATTACTGTTTATTATCATTAATTGGCTGATTTTCTTTGCTGTGACAATTGTACATTTTCTGATATTTATGCACTGGTTTCCAATTGGTTGGTTTCACATCCAATTGCACAGGCAATAGGAATTCAAGTTGCCACCCCAAAACCAGATGTGGTCAGGGTGGTGGCTTGATTTCCTATTGCCTGTGCAATTGGATGTGAAACCAACCAACTGGAAACCAGTGCATAAATATCAAAAAATGCACTATTGCCACAGCAAAAAAATCAGCCAATTAATGATAATAAACAGTAATTTATTAATCCATTACATTATCATTACTTTGCAAAATCTAACTAAAAAGATTACAGAATTGTTATTAATAGGTAAATATACAGACTTTAAAATGCACTATGTATTAATATTTTTACTAAGTGTTAATGGTTCTCTAATATAAACACAGTCTATTTATATAAATTACAATGAAAAAGGCCTAGTTTAAAGTGAAATTTATTATACAAAATGCATTGAGTTATGCACACAATGTCTAAATATCAAGAGTTGACATCTAATTGCAATATTCTAATGCAATATTTACATTTATGGTCTTTAATTTATTAATGATGTAGAAAAATATTCATGTGTTGAAGGTAGTATTATAAAAACCAGTTTTTTGATGTAATTCAAACAAAATGTCAAATATCTACAGCCTTATCAACAAATTAGAAACAGCCCTCCAAAAGGTTGTCAAGCTTGAACATAACATAAGGGAAGTTGTGGTAAATTAACTGGGAAATGAGGGAAGGGCTTTGGTCCAGCAAAATAAACCTGCAAAAAATAGCCTGTGAACAATAGTCAACAAAGAACACAAGGAAATAGTTTTAAATCTAGAAAAGGAAATACCCAAGTGTGTAGATTTCAAAAATGAAAGTTACAACTTGTGGGAATTTGAGAAAACCAACAGACAGAATACTCAAAAAATCAAATTGATTGAAGGAAATGAAAGCTCAAAGGAAATTAACACAAATGAAGAGGAAACCAATCAAATGGAAACAGGTGAAAATTAAGCACAATCAAGAAGCAGAAGAGCTACAATAAACAATGAAATTATATCAAATGAAAAGCAAGAGGAAGAACAAGTAGCACAGAAAATAAGGATGATCAAGCCCAGAAAAACAAATGAAGAGCAGCCAACACTCATGAAGTTTGCTGAAGGGGCGCTTGTGGCTGAGGGAGCTGCAGGGGAAACAATCAGTAAGTCTCTTATGTTTACTTATATTTAATTTAGTTATAACTAGGAATGGGGACAATGTTGCAGAAGTGGCGGCTTTCACACTGAGTTGGTTTTACAGGGTTACCAATCACTGGTAGCCCCTGTAAAGCAAATAAATAAAAATGAAATAAATAAAATAATTCAAATGAATATGAATAATTTTGCAAATATAAAAGCAAAAGCCAGGGAATATTTACCACATGCAGGGTGCTTGCCGTGTATTAGGGAAGCATATAAAAAAGGAGCAAATATCAACTTCAAAGAAATGACTGAAATTCACGGGGATATCAAAATAAACTTTGATGAATATATTTATGAAAGTATGCAACAATTTTCCTTTTCAAATATCAATGAATATGAAAAAGCCTAATAAAACCCAACTAGCAAATAGGAACTGAATGTATTAAAACTGAAAATTTTAATGAATTATTCAAAGTATAATCAAATAAAGTTGGGGACACAGTCCTTGTGAATACATTTAAACCTTTATTCATTTTGTTTGTGGAGGTATGGGGGTGGATACAAGTTGGGCGCCTCCTGGTACAATATTCAAATTCAGTCAAACATCCTATATAAACAGATTAGTTCAAGTGTACAAGAAATTGTGCATGTTCTCCAAAAAATATACCTTGCAAAGGATTCACGTCACAGTATACCTAGAAATCCTACTACATTGCATATTAAAAACTAACGTCAAAAAGTTGGAGTATGTACCTAAACAACTTGATATATGCCAATTAGCACTAGAACACCAGAAGACACCGCGGGGGTATAGGACAGTCAAGCACGTCCTGTACAACTCCTTTGCAATGACATTGTTGTATGGGTACTACATGCCTCCTGAAAAGAATCTGCTGATCAATTTGCTTACCTGCCACCCTTTTATTAAGTGTTTGGCAACCACCAGGGTGCAGGGCACCACCTCTCTAGCAATGGCATCCAGGGTTGTCCACCACGTACAGAAGAGTACATGGATTCAATTAGACACTCTAGCTGAAATTTTGATTTTGGGGTATAATTCCCTGGAATAATCACATTTCATTTGCAATTTGCATCTCCCTAATAAAATTTATTCCCTTGCAATTTAACTTTTTAATTTTTATTTTAAATATTTAAATTTTAATATTTAAATTATAATATTTAAATTATAATAGTAATATATCTAAATATATTATAAGACATTAGTTATAGTTGCAAACACGTCAAATAATTAAAAATAATTAAAAATGTTTTTATTTACTAGCTCATTGAGTACGGGTTCATTTATTACATAGTTAAACATTGAGAACTGAATTTATCCTTATCAAGCAGCCTGCTCAACTTATGTTCTAAATAATTTATTGTCTAGAACTTGAATTACTTTTCCCTTGTAATATGATTTGATGAATAGATTTTCTATGCTTAACCCGCGTCATAAGTACTAATTAGTAAGAGATACATGAAAATCATTGGTTTTTGTGTTGCGTGGCTATAGTGGCACTGAAATATTAATGATCAGGTGATGACTCACAAGGTGTCAGAACTCTGTAATAATATGATAAACTTGACCATTATTCCCCTTACTATTTTGCTAGGACAACCAATTGTCATACAGCTGGATAACTTAAAGAAATATTAGCTGATCTTGTTCCTGGCCTTGGGTAATCAGTGCCCTTATTATTACTCCTAAGATTGATCCTGATCCAATAATGGTCTCCTCATTTGATTGAACCTGAATAAACAGGCTTGATGATTCATGACTATAAACACAGAATGCTCCTTAGCCAATAAGACAGAGTGTTCCTGAATAATAATTCAAGATGGCTACTGCCAAACATTCACACTTTCAGACACATCAAAATCTATGATTAATATAGAAGGTTGTTCAGAGGAATACTGCATGATGCAAAAACCCAGTCAACAGGGTAACTAAACTCACATATGCATAAACTGCCAACAAGATGCTACCATTACACTGATAAGATAAGCTGAGGTCTGGTAATCTATTGAAATCCCATGCCAGACTGGCATGGCTGCCTAACTCTGGGGGCTGAAACTAGCAGTCTGGGGAACAGATAGACTGACTAGTAAGAGTTGGAAGCGTCAGATTACAATCTGGCAAGAGGACTTATCCACCCTATATAAGGTGCTCTCCTGATTAGAGATCAAGCAGAATATTCACCCTTGAAGATAGAGATTAAAATATCTCCATTGTTGTATCACTACTAGCTGACACTTATTAGTCAGAAGTATCCAAGTAAAATGTGCTTCTGGTTACTTGCAGACTCTGTGTATTTTCTCCTACAGCCAGATAAGTTTCTGCCAAGCTGTAGCTGTACTCTAAGACCCAATTGGTAGCTACAGACTGTTGCCATACAGTCCCCTATCAACATTCTTATTTCAATGTCCATTAATAAAAACAATTCCTCAAGATCAAAAAATCTTGACAGTGGTGCTCACTACAAAAACAAGCTGCCATTGGTTTCAAGTCAAGGCGCTGCCTTGCCTCTTTCCTGCTCCAGCTTTGTTGATAAGTATGGGGGGATACATGGACACTAGTGACACTGAAAGGAACACTAGTCTCTGCCTGGCTATTAAGCCGCACCAAGATGTTGAGCTACAAGATGACTGCCTCCACTTGGACCCTTCTAATGTCCCAAGACCCCACCAACCCTGTCAGTATACCTCAGATGAGGTCTGTGTTATGCTAGATGCACTACTCCACAGTCAACAATATGAAGGGGCCCAGCAGGAGACAGAATTCACCCTGTTAAGCTACAATCTTAATGCTGCTGACCTCTGGATGACATATTGCCAGTACCAGGAGGCCAACAGCATGCAGATTAGTCAGCTGTTGAACAAGGAGAAGGGCAATTCAAAAACTTCCTCTCTTAATTTGATCATCCAAGCATAAATACTTTCAACAACTTGTTGCAATACAAAGCTTAGAACTTACTGAGCTGTGGGCTAGCTGCCATGAATTGCAGGAAGCCCACTTGGCTACAATCAACAAGCTGAACACCAGATTTGATTCCTTGCAGGGTATCTTAAGACATCTGTTTGATACCACCAACCATGCCCACTTCAGAGTGGATGAGATTGTGCAGCAGTTTAATTCTCAGGTTGGGAATACTGTTGCCAATTGCTTCAAGAGCACTGACATAACTCCACAGTGAATCACCAACGTGACTACTCACTATATCATAATGACACTTAGGGTCAACAAATTGGCTCACAATCTGATCCAGAGTGAAGGGACTCCTGACAGAGAAGCCTTAAGCTGTATGCTAGACAATGCTGACAATAGAAGCACCAACCAATACAACAAGCTTGTGGCTTAAGTAAAAAGCTTGCAAGTAAGATTGACGGCATGAAGAATGGTAAGATCCCTGCCCCTCTGGGCATCACTGCTCAAGAGCCTGCCTCCAAGCCCCCCAACTGTTGCCTGTACCACAACACCTATGTTGACAACAAGAACAATCTTTGGGAGACTGTTGAAAGTGTACAAGAACTTGATAGCTTGCTTTATGAAGATATTGAGTCCACTTGTGAATGAGTCATTCATCTGGAGGAAGGATGAATGAAGGACAAGCAATAACATAATATGCTCACTTCTACAGTTCTGATGTTGGAGGAAAATCACAGCAACCTACTTGAACAGCTTGTATAGGAGCATGAAGCCAGGAAAGAGATGAAACTTAAGTTTGCTACCAGACTAAGCAAGATGGAGACCCAGGCAAGCAGAGCAGGAAGTATTAGCTCTGGCCAAGACTTGTTTCCCCTCCCTGCTTCTTCTTCAGAAAGTCAGAAGACCTCTTCTCCTGATTTCTTCCACGAGGTAGGATCTGAGTGCGAGAGTAATGGCTCCCAGTACACATCTAATGTGCCCATGGAAGTCACAGCACTGCCTCCTCTCACGCCAATGACCTCCACTAGACTCCCCTCTTATCCCTGCCAGAAGACCTATGGCCACTCCCATAGAGGAGACCTTGGCTCTTGACTATAAGTTCAAACTACTAAACTTGCCTAAGTTTGATTGCAATGGGGACATTAGGACGTTCATACAGCTATTTGAGATGTCCATGAGAGGTTTGTTTGATTATATGAAGGCTACCACTCTCATTGATGCCTTGGATCCCGCAAGTGTGGACGTCATTATGCCATGTCTACCTCTAGAAGAGTGGACATACACAGAAGCCAAACAAGCAGCCATTAACAAATTTGGCAGCAAGACTAAACTCCAGGCCAGAAAAGCAGAGTTTAGCCATATTTCCTTCAAGAAATATGAGACTGTCTCCAACTTTGCCACTTGATTCTACCATGAGGCACAGATTCTTCTTGAAGCCAGAGTACTTTCCAATCTTGACTGTTGCATCACCATGAGCAGAGACTTACAATCCTATTGTGAGCTTGCCAACGTGATGTTTCCAGTACTTGACCATTCCAATGACATGCAGAAGATCACTAGCTATCTAAGCAGACTTGGTTTGAAGTTTGAGGCCCCTAACAAGGGACAGGCAGGTAAAAGTTTTAACTTTAAGGAACAATCCCGCACACCCAAGCTTGCCAAATCCATACCCAACGCAGATAAGTCAAAAGGAGAGAATAAATCATATTAAAACTCTAGAAACTGCAAAAAATGTGGAAAGAGAGGCCACTTTGCAGCAAACTTCTGTGGCAGGAAGCCTAGTTCCCCTTTTGTCAACGTGGTCATAGTAGCAAAACCTGCATAACAGGGAAAAGGGAAGGCAGGCCAGTGATGGAATGTACTGGTCCTGCCAATCCCCTCCCCATTCTAAAAGACCCTGATTGTGAGAAAGCCAGTCAGCGCCTTGAGGCCAGCAAACCTGACACTGTGCCTACCAGCAAGGAGACAACACCTACTCTGGCAACACCCCTAGACGTGACCACAGCCATCAACCAGCCCCTTTCTGATTCATTCCTACCGGAGAAGGACTTTGAGGAGGACTCTATCCATAATCTAGTAGCAGACAACCTGTATGTGATCCCCACCCAAGGGAGAGGCCCCTCAAGAAAATTGACGCCAACACAATAGAGACTGTCTCTAAGTCTTACCTGCTCAAGTTCAGGAGTCATGTACTGGTTCTAACCCAAACATGTCCAGCAACCTTCTGCCACTGAAAGGTGTATAATTCTTGTGACCGTACAGCAGTCACTATTGAGTATTTAGCCAAATAAATGCTCCAAAATATAAAGTTATCTCTTTTTTTCTGATTATTGCATGTAAATAAGGGTCATTATCTTAGGGATTGTGCCATTTTCTAATGCACATGCTGCTCAAGTCGCAGCATAACACAGTTTAATTTTGAAAAAGTAACTAATTACACATTTTATATTTAAAACATTAATAACTCAATAAAAAAATAATATTTTTTACATTGTAAACTATCAAAATGAAGCTAAGGATCCCATCTTTCTATTGGTGTAAAAATTTTAATATGTATACTATGCTCAATATTAAAGTGAAAGCAATTTAAAAGATTATAATCCAGATTTTATTACATGATTCCATCTAATGATATAAAGTAGATCACTTCAAAGCTAATAAAAACTCTTTTTTAATATAAAAAAGTGTCTTTTTTATTTAAAAAAATTAAAGATAAGATTGATAGCTTTATTTTTGCATTTTATTTTATTTAAAAAGCTCAATTATTTAGGATTTTATGGCAGTTTGAAGTTAGGATGTTTTTATCACTGTTTAGATTAATTTTAAGGTTCAAGTGAGCTTTGAACCTCAAATTAAGCATTCTTTAAATAGAACTCTTTAATATTTTATTATTTTAAAGATATGCGGAAGAGTTACAGAAAACTGAATACATCATTTTAATTGATTTGCATTGATTACAAAGAGGATATGATGTAATAATGCTTAGCTGCTTCACATATATCACTTGTGCATGAAAACTGGGTATTTAATTAATTCTGCAAATATAAATTCAAGTTCAAACTATAATAAAAGCTATCACACCATTTCTTTCAGAATGGTGTCATTTAGCTTGGTATATAAGAGCTAAAGCACCACAAAGCTTCTAATCCAAAAGACCCCATTCAAAGGCCACATTCTGATCAGAACTACTCCATCATTAAGGCACATTTCAGAGATCTGACCTAATTACAGATTCAAAATACTACCATGTCCTCAGTTAAATTTACTTCTGCCATGCTACCCTTTTTTTCCTTGGGAGCTTCAACAAAAAGAGAAAGAATTGCAATGTTAAAAAATGCATTCCTCTTTATTGCTGGTGATGATCTTGATAATTTCATCAAGCACTTCCTTAATCAAACTGAATTTGGGAGATCTCAGTTCCTGCCAACTATTCAAAATCAAAAAAGTAATGAGTTTATTGAAAACTTAAAGGATCTCATGAAATCTTCTCCCCAAAAGCATCTTCCAGCCTTGCAATCTCTGGTTACTTCCAGTTACTCTTTAAAAGAGCTTAATGATATGGGGTTTAATATAACCAAAAGTGAGTTTAGATACTCAAGAAAAATATATAAAAATAAAAATGCAAGCTTAAACAAAAAAAGCCAAAAAAAACAATAACTATTCATTAAAAAAAGAAATATCCAAAAAAATAATTAAAAAAGTGCCTGAAAAAAATTATAAAGATATAGAAAAAGAGATGAGTAATTACTCAACTGAAATTAAATACTCTCTACTTTAACAAAAAAAGAAATATATGAAAATGTGAAAATAAAAAATGGAATTTCAGCTTCAATTTCTACTTACTATAAATTAATTCCTAAAAATATAATAAAAAGTAAAAAACAAACTAATATGTGCAATATTTGTAATTTAAAAAATTTGCTGGAAAAAAAGAAGGAAGAATGTGAAAGGAAAACTTATCATTACCAGAATCTATAGGCAATAACTTAAAGACTATTAATCAGCACCAAGACTTTTATGTTCATCAAAATAGGGAAAATAAAAAAGATATTTATGAATTAGATGATGAGTCTTGTGTTGTAGTTATAGATTATAAGTAAAACTTAAAGGTTGGAAGTGGTCCAATTGAGACCAATAATTGTTTTTATTCAAAAAAACCTATCTCATTATTAAGGTTTGCATTAGTTTTTAAAGAAAATAATAAAACCAAATATGAATATCATGATTTTTGTCTCAAATATTATCACATGATTCTTTATTTTCAGGTGAATGTCTAATTAGTCTTCTTAAATTAGATATATTTAAAAAATAAAAAATATAAAAGTGTGGACTGATAATGGAAATCATTTTAGATCATATGAATTTTTATATTACTTATTTAAAGAGGCACCTAAATATATTAAGGGTTCTATAAAATATAATTGTTTTGTTGAATGTCATGAAAAAAGTATTGTTGATGGTCACTTTGGTGTAATATCAAAAACATCAAAGAAAAAAGAAAATGAGCTTTATATTAAAAATATTAATGATCTTAAAAATATTTTTGAGCAAGAAGAAAAAAGAAAAGAATTATATAAATCAGTACTATCAGGCTCAAATATTTCTCAAAAGTCATTCTTTTATATTTATGAAAGAAAAGTTAGGCCTATAAAAAGAGAGCTTGAAGTTAAAAATCTGTGCATCAATCTTTCATATTTGATGAAAGATGAGAAGTTATACACTTCACTTCTAACATTTGAAAGTTTATCAGAATATTCTGAAATAATTTATCATTTGAAATCACGTGATGATACCAGAGAAACAAAAATATCAGAATATGCTAGTGATGTATTGGGGCAAGTTCATGAAGTAGGGCAACTTACTAGAGGGTGTATTTTAAATAGAGTTATCAGTCTTTCAAAAACAACAACCTTTTTTTCTGAAACAAACTAAGAATATTTATAATGAGCCAAAGATAGGGTAATAGCACTTATAGCTTTGGGGCTGCTTTTACTCTCCCATGCAACTCATCATAAATATTTTTGGTTTGTAGTTTGTAGTAGCACTTAAGATATTTTCAATAATACTATAAGTTGCACTTTTTGATTCTAAAATTGATGACTTATTTTTTAAAAAAATCATCTAAGCCCAAGATCAATTAAAGTTTTGGGATTAGTTATATTTTAAGCTTTCTGAATAATCAGAATATGAATAATGTGATTAAGTTATAAAGTAATCAATCTGGCGCCTAGGCATAACAAGAAAAATAATGACCCATAAGTTGGATTGGAAGTCTTAAGGTAGATTCCTGAAAACTGGATATCTTTGTTCAATAAAAGAACAGAAGGCAATATTGGCTGAGTCAATCTGGGAGACTGGGTGTCTCAAAAACGGTTTAATTAATTGGGAAGAATAATAAATAAATACATGGGAATATAATTAATGAGGATTTAATTATATTGGTTAAATTTTCTTGACTATGTCAAGAAGTTTGGTTAAGGTCAACCATAAGTAAACCCCCATATTTTGGGTTAAAAGCGCTGCTGCGCCGCCTAATGGATTTTCAAAGCGCTGAGGCGCCAATATCAAATTTTTTAGGCGCTGGGGTGCCGCCTGGGAAAGTTCCTGGGCGCCGCAGTGGCGCCTAATTTGAGTTTCAAAGCGCTTTAATGGGTTTTAAGGCAAAAACCCATTAAATGCAAAGATAACTAAATAAAGGCAAGGATGCCTAGGAATTCAGGGTTGATCAGCTGGTTCCCAGTTGGAACACCAATAGCTGAGTTTTAGGATGTTTAATCCATAGGGCTTTGGCACCAGGAGCTCAGGAAGCTCCATGCTGAAATGGTACATTGGGATGAATGGAGTCAGGTGACTTCTTCCCATTGTAGGTTGATTCTCATAGGTTGAGAAATATTGGTGATATTTTAGATAAGGATCTAGGTTTGGATGACTCAAACATCATAGATCATGTGAGATAAATAATAGGTTGATTCAGGAACCAGAGAGGGTTTCAGCCAAATATGCCCTGAATGGTATATAAGCAAAAATAGCTACACTTTAATAAATATATATTGTCAATTTTGACGCTTTCCCCTCAACCACCTTTTCAATTATTATGTCTTCTTTGTTAAATTTTGAAAAGGCCAAATTTGGAGTAATTTGCATGGAAACCGCTGCTGCCAGGAAAGAGATTCCTACAGGTTTGTTAGAGGAAGCTTGGGCAAGCCTGGAGGTCACCAAGACTGTGCCTGAGGAGTCCTTGGTGGAAGTAAAGGCTGTGTTCAAAGAGTTATACTCCAATTACTTTGCAAAAGAAGGAACTCCTGCCCAAGGAAACCAAATCTATGTGTGGGATTCCTGGAACCTGTTAGCAGGAAGGGACATAATCTTACAACAAGTGAAAGCAAAGGCAAATTGTGAAATTGAGGCTTTAAGGGCAAGGGAGGAAAAGAGTGTTGAGATCATGGCCTGTTGGCAGGATGATAACAAAGTGTTGTCCCATAAAATTGCCTCTCTGGATACAAAGCTCTTTGAAGCTTTGTCAAAGGAAAGGTAATGGCAATAAGAGTCAAGGGCAGGATAATGGCGGGATGGACTGGTTGGATCTGGATCCGCCACAGTTCTCCATGCCACTGGAAGCCATAGAAGCAAACTTTCCTTAGATTGGCCAAAGCCTCTGCCAATACTTCAATACCCTAGGACCACTGGGTACCCATTTAATAAATCTCTAATACAAATCTTACACAGAATGTACTTATGCTGATATTCCCATAAATAAGGTAAAGGTGCGGGCCATTATAGATAGCGGGGGCCCAATTAGCATAGTCTCAACCTGCCTGATGAAAAAGCTGGGTCTGGCTCCAGACGTGGCCCATTCCAAAGTCTATGGTACTGCCGGAATTCAAACAACCACCTCTGTTGGGGCATACAGTTTGTTACCAATGAGGTTTGGTTTGGTTTGGTTTGATTGCGGTCTCTTTGCCTGCCCTGGTTCTATCCAGTCAAAACTATAATATACTGATTGGGACAGTGTTCCTTTGCAATTACAGGGTGAAGCTAGACATGGAAGTGGACATACTGACACTGCTCAGTCATACAATTCTGTTGTACTACACCAAGGAGAAGATGCCACCAAAGGAGACCAAAAGTATTCACCTGGCTTACAAGGACAGTGTAGTAGCAATACCTTACCAAATCAAGGGGGAAAAGGCAAGTGGTTGCCTACACAGATAAAGGAACACAAAGGCATTTCCCTTTGATCAAGGTCAACCTTCACACTAAAAAGCGGCACCCAGATGGTCATCAACTCTGGGTTGACCCTAGATATACCTGAAGGACTCTATGGCAAAATTCATCAGTCTTGGAGCTGCTCCTGTTTTGAGCCATGTGTTGCCCCTGGAATCATCATTCTTGGTGACAGTAAATTCATGTTTTATTGACTAATCTACAGGAGTTTGACCTAAAGATTAAGAAGCATCAGGTAGTTGCCTTTGTTCACCTCCTCCTCATTGTGGAGATAGAGGAATTCCATTGTATAGGTGATTTCTCTGACATGGGACTTTCAGATCAAGTAGAAGCTTCCGCTTACACAACCACTCCATTGGCTGACCTATCCTCCTTAAGAGATGAAGAACGCAAGAAGGCCAGTGCGCTATTTTAAAAATACTGCTGTATACTTGCAGAGAATGATTTCAATATAGAATGTGCCACTAATGTCATGCATCACATTGATACAGATGACCACAAGCCTATTTGCCTCTGCCCCATTAGAAGGTCCAAAGCTAGCAAGGAGATAGTGAGCAAGGAGATTAAGGAACTCCTGGATAGGGGCATGCTTGTGCCATCTAAGAGCCCTTGGGCCTCTTTATGCTCATATTAAAGAAGAAAGACAGTAGCAATAGAGTTGTGATTGATTACCGCCAGCTCAATCTTCTAATCAAGAAGGACTCATACCCCCTTCCACAAATTGATGACGCCCTTGATTGTCTGGGCAGAGCCAAGTACTTCTCTGCCATGGATATGATCTCTGGTTATTGGCAAATTGAGCTGCCACCCAAAGAACAGGAGAAGTGCATGATAATAATCTCCCAAGGGTTATTCCAGCCAACACATATGCTGCAAGGCCTATGTAACGCCCCAGCCACGTTTCAGTGGGCCATGGATTTGATTCTTGGTGACCTCAAGCTGTCTTGCATTCTGGTATATTTAGATGATATTTTTTGTGAATGACACCATTACCCATGTTTTGATTTCACCTTTTATGGGTTATTTTGAGGAAAAATCCCTCTCTTTTGCTTTTGTCCTTCAAAATGAGGCTGGCTCCAAATTGGGAAATTCAATTGTTTGGTTTCCTGATTCTGTGCAACTTGCTTGCCCCACTCATGCTTGTGGCAAGTGATCCTACTGTCCATGTACTGTTTTGTGGTAAAGCTACACAGTATATATTCCTAATCTTTATATCTAATAAAATTTAAGTTCTATTCACATTTTTGTCTTTGCATCTCCACATAATTTGGCGCCTCTCTAGCCATGTCTAGCAGGTATATTTAATCAGGACCACAAGGTGATTGCATAGCTTTCCCTGTCATTCTAACCAAGACTTAGTACAAATTGAATTCTAAGGCTAGGATTTCCTGTTGTGACTCTGTGCTGCGCCTCAGATCAAAACAAAAATTGGTGCTCACTAAATGGCCTGTAAGCCCCTTGGTTATCCCTTTTGCAACAACATTTTCAGGACCTTTGCCTCCTCCCATACAAGAGCCAACTTTACCTGAAATTACCTGTCCTCCTATTGAAGAAGACATTGACAATCCACCTATTGTCCCTACTGTGCTGAACCTCAGGAATGGCCCCCCCTAGTGGCCTACCCTTTGGGTACCCCTGACTTGGAACAAGTCATAGCAGTAGCCCTTGGGTTAGCCTGCAATGGGGCCATCCCTTGCCTCCAGATTCAGTTCAGCTGAGCAGAATACTACAAATTGATTGTAGCTTCACAATTTCCACAGCATCTCCTCTCAGCGGCTGTCTCTGCTGAAAAATTGCTGTCATCCTTTGTACAGCCTGCCTTAGCCCATCACCAAATGGTGTTAGGGCTCCACATTCAAGAGATTTCATCACTAGAAGCCGCTGCCACCCATCACTGGGATCAGTTTGCAGCCTACCAGCAGTGCATCCACTCCCTGTTTTCCTTAGTATCAGACAATCAGTGTGACGCTGTCACCTCCCAATCCTGCTTGGTCAATTCCATCAAACAAATGCGCCAGTCCATCCCTGAGTATGCCAGAGCGTCTTTGTGAGTTTCACCAGTTGGAACAACCCTGGCGCACCCAAGTAGATTCCACTCTAAACACCTATCTCACCAATTTTGAACAACTTGTGCAGCAGCTCAATGAGTTCAGTTCTTACTCCTTTGACTAATTACATCAAGTAACAGTCCTTGCTGCAAAAAGCCTCTACAAACTTGGCAAGGAATTCAATCAAGAAAGGGCTGCTACCGCCGCTCCCATTGCCAAACTCCAGACTCAAGTAAATGGATTGTCTACACCCAAACCAGATGCCCCGCCTTCTCCTCCATCTGATGATTTTGAAGATAGAGAGAAGAGACTATGGGATGTCATTCAAGAGTTAAGAGCGTCCACCTGCAGTCAGGATTGCCCTACCAAAGCCCCTCATCCAGATCCTCAAGTGCTTGCTCTGACAAATCAGGTTGCTGACTTACAACAAGAGGTTTCTACTTTGCGTGAGGTGATGACATATGTTGTTAGTCCATCTGAAGTTGTGGGCAAAGATGGTTGTTACCCTGGCTTGTCAGGAGCCCCCTTCATCCATTGTGCTAGAGAGTTGATAGCTCTAGCTAATGAAGTGGGCCTCCTGAAGCAAGATCACTCTGAGCTTGATAAAGACATACAAGAACTAAGTGAAGTGATTGATTCAGTAAATGAAAGGTTTGCCCTTGTCTTTTGGTAGGCCCATCTCTTACTTCCTAATTGGATGAGCTTTCCGCGGTAGTAACTACCTAGGGTCAGCGCCTGGATGTTACTGAGCAACAGATCACCCTTGCTAATAATACAGGCACCCGCACTGCTGACACCTTGACTACCTTCAAAGATGGTGTTGGCCAGTTGTGGGCCAGCAGCCCCCCACCAAGTCAGAATCAGAATTCTCCCCACACATAAACGTACTTGATAGTGACAATGGTGGCCTAACTTCAGAAGCACACTTCAAGCCTACCTTTAAGCAAGTCTTTGATACCAAAACCTCAACCATTGCATCTTTCCTAACTATCTACAAAACTGCCATGAGAAGAGCCTTGGATGAGGTTAAGAAAGAACACATTCTAACCTGTCTACACCTGATCTTTCAAGAGATAGTAGTGCCAGAGCTGCCCAGCATCAAGACTTGGAAAGATATGAAGCAACTTCTGATTGAAACATTTGGTGGTGACTTTAGTTTGGAAGTGAAGAAGGACGCCTTCATGCACATTGCCTTCAAACCAAAGGAGACCCTAGCTGAATTTGCAGATAGATTCTACCTGGAAGGACAACAACTGATCACAAGCCACCAGTTGACTCCTCATGAAGCATACATGGCTTACGCTCAAGCTCTCAAGGTTAACCATCTTCTGTGCCTTCACTTCAAAGCCCATAAGGCTATACTTTCCTCCATGAAGAGCATAAAAACGCTGTTGCAGGACATGCACCTTACCCATTCTAGAGCAGTTGTTAGGGAAGGTTGAGCTACTTCTAACTATGGTTTGTCTTCCTGTGGTCCTTGCATTCTTACCATGAACTTGCAAAATCCTCCTTGGTGCCAGGGTTGCCACAACTGTGGTCAGATAGGTTACTATTCTTGAGTCTGCACTAACCCTTAAGTTGAAGGAGATGATCCCAAAGAACAGGCGGGAAAAAACAGTCAACCTAGAGGCAGAGACGCTCTTGGTTGAAAATTCTTCCCAGTCTCCTCCAGTCCCCCCTCCATTGCTGACTCTGAGTCTGCTGACAAGGAGGCTCCTCCCATTATGTTGCTATTCCACAAAATATCTGATGGCTCTGACATGTTCAATTCTGATATGGAAGATCCTGATGCCTATGGGTATTCAGTCCTTGCTGTCCCCAAAACTATTACAGTCCCTGATAAGTTACGCTCTGGGAAAACTACAACAACCGCCAATCCTTGGCCTGAAGCCAAAGAGGTTGTCTCTTGCCCATACCTCACTCAAGCCAAGAGATCCCCTGTGCTTGTTGAGTCCTCCAAGGAAGCTGCTGAGATTGCTGACGCTTTGTTCAAAAGCTTCTCAGTCTTGCTTCCTCTCCAGACAGTCTATAAGAAATTCCTGGGCCTAAGGTGCATGATTAAAAAATGAGAAAAAAACTGGCAGAAGCCCAAGACATTCTGGCTGTCCTCCCTCCCTTTGGTTGTACTACCACTTGGGTAGAAATATCCATCCAAAAGATGAAAATTAAGGCTGTCTTGGAAACTGGATCTCCTGTTAATGTTGTCTCCTAAAAGCTTGTCAAGAAGCTCAAGCTTGCCCCTGACCTTAACTATCACCATCTGTATGATGCAGCTGAGTTATCCATGACTCGCGCTATAGGAGCTTATTCTTCTCTTTCCATGTGGTTTAGCAAACTACTCTTGGTTGCACCTGCCGTTGTTTTGGAGAATGAGATCTACAACCTCCTTGTCAGTACTCAATTCCTTAGGGAATACAATGGGATCATCAACTTGAAGGACAGCTACCTCTCTATCTTAGGTTACAAGGTCCCTCTGATATTTGAAGATTCAGTTAAAGTTCCCAGGAAACGCCTCAAGATATGTGCCTTGGAATATCCCAAGGGTGTTTTCACTATAAAATACCAAACCCATTCCTCCAACATTAAGTGTCCTCCTATGGTTTTCCCTGCGTCTGAAGGGATTCAACTCTTGGCCACTTCCACTATAACCATTCCCCTTGGGTCTCAAGCTATCCTAGACTCCCAAATATCATATGATTTACCTGAGTGTATGTTTCTAGAGCTATACTCTCCTCCCTCTTTGGATGCAACAAACCCTATCTCTGTCCAGGAATATTGGATGTCTCTCATAAAGACCCTGTTCAATTGCTGGTTGCCAACTTAACTGCTCTCCCCATACATATTTCTAGAGGGCAGGTTTTTGGCTATGACAAGCTGTTGAATGCCCCTGACGTCCTATCACTACATCTCTTTGGTATGTTCCAGGACTTTAATCTACCTGAGGACAAACCCCAAGTCCTATCCTTTTTCACTGTGCAAGACTTCCAGCAACTATCTATGGTTCAACAGAAAGAGGTGCTTGACCTACTGGATCAATTTTCAGATATCTTTGCTAAAGATAGCACTGATTATGGTCTAGCTAAAGGCGTTGTTCACCAGATTGATACTGGTGACGCTCCCCCCTTTTGCGCTAAACCCTATTGCCGCAGCCGTGTAGAGGATGCTCAGGTGTCTAATGAGCTCAAACAACTTCTAGATGCTGGACTGCTTGCTCCTTCCCAAATTCCATGGGTCTCCCCCTTGCTCATAATGAAAAAGAATGATGAAGGTCATCAAATTGTGATGGACTATTGACAATTGAACTCTTTAACCAAAAAGGACTCCTACCCTCTACCACACATTGATGATGCTCTCTGCCGCCTTGGAGGTTCCAAGTTCTTCTCTGCTATGGACCTAGCCTCTGGGTACTTGCAAGTTGATCTCTCTCCCAAGGATAAACAGAAGGCTGTGCTCATCACTTCTGAGAGATTGTTTGAGCCTACACAAATGCTGCAAGGACTCTGCAATTCTCCAGCTACTTTCCAACAAGCCATGGACTCCATCCTCCGTGATTTGAAGCTCTCATGTGTTCTAGTGTACTTAATTGATATAACAGTCTTTAGTGCTACCTTTATCAATCACCTGGCTCATCTCAAGGAAGTGTTCATAAAGATTCAAGAAGCTGGCCTTAAGTTAAAACCATCTAAGTGTGTCTTCTTCAAAAAACACCTCAAATTCTTGGGACATGAGGTGACTCAGACAGGAATTTTCCCCATGACTAAGAAAGTTGAGGCCATTGACAAAATGCTTCTGCCAACCAATCTTCAAGAGGTTCAAGTCTTTCTGGGCAGGATGTGATACTACAGACAATTCATCCCTGATTTTTCTGACACTAGCAAACCCTTGGTCCAGCTGCTGTATAATGTCCCTTTCAAATGGACCGCCAGCCAACAACAAGCCTTTGAGACTCTCAAACAAAAGCTCAAAGAGGCTCCCATCCTAGTATATCCTGATTACAATAAGTAATTCATCCTATATACTGATGCTAGTGACCTGGTCATTGGAGCCATCTTGGCTCATTTGGATTATGAAGGTGTGGATCACCCTGTAGCTTATACCTCTTGTGTCCTGAATAAGCATGAGAAGAGCTATAGTGTAACAGAGAAAAAGTGCCTTGCTGTGCTGCATGCTGTCAAGCAGTTCTGCCATTACGTGTATGGCACCCATTTCACTGTGATTACTGATCACGCTTTGCTTAAATGGTTACAACAACTTAAGGAATCAGAAGGACAACTAGCTAGATGGGCTCTCCGCCTACAAGGGTACAACTTCACTGTGCTGAATTGCCCCAGGATTCAACATCAGAATGCTGACGGCCTGTCCAGAATGCCCATCCTTGTTCTACACCCTGCTGAGACTGACAGGTTGTACTAACTAATTGGATATCCTTCTTTGTGGGAGAACAAGACAGAAGAAGTTTGAGTTGCCCTTTCTAAATTATCTGAAGACACACTCATCTGTGATCATCAGCTTTTCAAGAAAGTACATGACCACTACTTGCCTTATGTAAGACCTAGTCTACGCCTTTTGGTAGTACTTCAAGCTCATAATGAGACAGGACACAGAGGTGTTACCAAAACTAATGCCTGGATTCAGAAGAACTACTTCTGAGAAAAGCTTTGCCTTCTGATTCCAGATGTTATTGCTAGTTGCCATGATTGTCAGCTCCAAAGACCTCAAGCTGCCGCCCACAAGTTCAAGCTAGTCCCCCCTCAACATTCATTTCACACTGTCAGTATTGACATTGTAGGAACTCTCCCTTGCTCATGCTCTGGCTGTTGCTTTAACCTAATTGCTTTCAATCATTTTAGCAAGTGGGTAGAAGCTTGCCCTACTAAGGACATTACTGCCAAGACAACCATTGCCTTTCTGCTGCAAAGTGTATTCTTACGTCATTGTTGCCCTCAATTGTTGTTATCTGACAATGGGACTAACTTCAACGCCAAGTTTATAACCTCTGTTGTTGAAGCCTTGGGGTCTCACCAGTCTTTCTCTACCCCCTACAATCCTTCTACCAATGGGGCAGTTGATTGCATAAATTCAACTCTGGTTTCTATCATGAGGAAACTCACTTATTCTGATGCTGCTAACTGGGATCTATACTTACCTGCTACTCTCTTTGCCTATTGCCTTATTAAACATTGTGTCACAGAGTATTTCCCTTTTGCTATATTGTATGGTTGTGAAACCACCACTATGTTGCTCTTGGGGGCCCCCTACTCTCCACTGATAAGGCCATGAACCCAGATGACCATATCAAAAATTTAGTCAACCAAATCATTGATATTGAGGCCTCTTCCTACATGTCCGCATATAAGACCAAGATTCTTGAGATCTCTCCTGACATTGCTGGACAATCTCCTCTGCCTGAGTTCAACATTGGGGACCACGTTCTTTACTATCAGCATAGAGTAGGAGGACATGCTCATAACTAGACTTGTTGTGGATTGGACCCTTGGAAGTGATCTTCAAACAAGGATCAGAATATACTGTAAAACTCCTCTCTAGTGGTCAAACATTTGCTCATGTGCATGCCAAGTTCATCTGCAAGTACCACCACCTAAGGCCAATCTAGAGGGGGGCAATGTTGTAAATGCCGCCATTCACCATGTTTTGATTTTGCCTCTGATGGTTTATTTTGAAGATCAATCCCTCTCTTTTGCTTTTTCCCTTCAAAATGAGGCTGGCTCCAAATTGGGAAATTCGATTGTTTTATTTCCTGATTCTGCGCAACTCACTTGCCCACTCATGCTTGTGGCAAGTGATCCTACCATACATGTACTGTTTTGTGGTAAAGCTACACAGTATATATTCCCAATCTTTATATCTAATAAAATTTAAGTTTTATTCACATTTTTGTCTTTGTATCTCCATGTACTTTGGCACCTCTCTAGCCACGTCTAGCAGATATTATTCAATCAAGGCCACAAGTTAATTGCATATCTTTCCCTGCCATTCCAACCAAGACTTAGTAAAAATCAAATCCTAAGGTTAGGATTTCCTGTTGTGACTCTGTGCTGCACCTCAGATCACAACAATATTAACGTATTCTCTAGGACATTCAATGAACATATGGATCACCTAGAGGCAGTATTTAAAAGACTGGCTGATGCTTATCTTGAGATAAAGCCTCAAAAGTGTCAGTTCTTTAAAGATCAGCTTAAATACCTTGGCTTTGTTGCGGATACAACTGGTCTTTGCACTCAACTGGTAAAAGTTGAAGCAATCACAAATATGAAGCAACCAGAAAGCAAGAGGGACATACAAGTCTTTCTAGGAATAATTTGCTACTACCAGCGCTTTAGCCCAAACTTCTCCTGCACTGGCAAGCCACTATTCAATCTTCTAAAGGACGCAACTACCTTTGAATGGACCATGGCGTGCCAGACTGTCTTTATTTCTCTTAGAACCAGTCTTTTGTTCAGCTCATTCCTGATGTATCTGAACTTCAGCAAGCCCTTTATTGTCCACACAGACGCCTTGTTGTCAGCACTAGGTACAGTGCTATCCCAGCTCAACAAAAAAGGGGCCAAGCACCCCGTAGTCTATGCCAGCAGGTCCCTCAATGTCCATGAGCAAAACTATACCATCACAGAAAGAGATTGCCTTGCTGTAATATATGCCCATAAGCAGTTTAGGGTATACTTACATGGCGTACATTTTACTGTTATAACTGACCATGCCAGCCTCAGCTGGCTACAGAATCTTTGCAAGCTGGAAGAACAGCTTTCCAGATGGGCACTGAAACTCCAAGCCTTTGACTACAAGATAGTCCACCTCCCTGGAGCTAGCCACCAAAATGCCAACTGCCTGTCACGCCTTCCCACAGTAGCACTGGTATCATCCCAAGCAGAAGACATGTACAACAAAATGTTAAAGGATACCTTTGACAATAAACCAGAGGAAGTTCAGGTCATTATGAGGGAGCTGAAAAAGGACTGCCAGATAGAGAACAACAAACTCTACAAATACCACAAAGGTAAAAAGTACTTATTCCCTTGACCATCAGACAGGCCCAAAATCATACTTGCTGCCCACAAGGCAGTGGGCCACAGAGGTTTCCAAAAAACTGTTGCTCAGCTACAGCTCCACTATTATTGGGAGTATCTTCTGTTTGAAGTCAAAGAGACTCTCACTTGTTGTTTTGAGTGCCAGAATGAAAAACCATTTGTGGGCTGCCACCAGTACAAGAAAGTAGAACCAAAATTTTCTTGACACACTGTGAGCATAGATGTTGTAGGTCTACTTCCAATGTGTGTAGAACACCTCCAATTTATCATAGTGACCATTGACCAATTAAACAATTGAAGCAAAGCTAAGCCACTACAGAGAGTAAGTGCTGAGTCTACAGCCACCTTCATCTTAGAGTGTATCATCCATTGGCATGGATGTCCCCAGTTCATCCTCACAGACAACGGCAATAATTTCACTGCCAACGTCATTCCCAAGCTGAACAAGCTCATGGGCGTGAGGGGAGTCCTCTCCACTCCATACCACCCTGAGTCTAACAGGATGGTGGAGAGAGTTAGAGGAACATTAATCTCCATCCTTAGGAAATTGGCAGATACTTGTACCTCAGAATGGTACCTGCTCCTGCCTGCTGTGGTCTTTGCCTACAATATTCTGATCCACAGCACTATCAGGTTTTTTCCCTTCCAGTTGGTATATGGTTGCTACCCTGCCATTCTGCCAATCCTGTACTCCGCAATGGGCAATCCTGAAGACATGACTTATCAGCAATACCTAACCAAGTTAGCCAAGACGCTGATCAAGCTTAAAGCCAAAGCTTTCTCAGAAACCTCCCTGTCCAGAACAAAGGGCCAGATAGCTAATAGCAAAAAGCGCCATCTTTTGATGGAATTCAAAGTGGGAAGCCGGTTTTAATATCACAACAAGGTTGTGGGTTCATACCATAAGTTGGATAGCTTATGGAAGGGTCCTTTGAGGTTATCAAAAAAACCTCACAGGACGCTTATACTATTAAGAATCTGGAAGATGGACAACTCATAAATTGAGTACATACCAGATTCCTTAAACCTTTCTTTTCTTTGCCTAGTATTGGCAAAAATTAAAACCTTACAATTTATATACAATAAACTAAAAAATATAATTTTAAACATAGGTGCTTATTTAAGCCACTAAGGATTGCCTTCTTGATAATCAGGGTCCTCTTCCCCCTTCTCTTCCTTGTCTCTGTCCTCATCATTGTTGCTAGGATCCTGGATTGCTGAAGTTTGATGCTCCACTGCCCTTTCCTGGGTCTGAGAAGTCTATCATTGTCTTCCAGATTGAGTCACACTACAAATAGGAACAAAAGAGAAAGTACAGCCCCTAATAAAAAATGATGTAGCAACCTACAGCCACACTCTACAAACTCCAATTGACTAATGCAAATATTGGACAAGTGGAAGAGGAATAGATGCCTGCTGGGCGTCTAATTGCTAAAGCCTGGCATCTAACAGAAAACAGCAAGAAAGAACCATGCAGTCAAGCATGAAGTTGTAAATGTATTGATAGATACAAGGCAAAGGAGCCTGGATGCCCCTATCTTATTGCAATACTTCTCTGAGTGTGCCGCCATGTCATCAAACGTCCCCATAGGCAGACAAAGATCTGGTATCAAGAGCAGGTCACCACACAAGGCCATCCCACAAAGAGCTATCTTCTTATTGCCACAATGAAGCGCCTCTCAGGCCCTTCTTGTAGCTGTACAAATGTGGCTATCTCAAGTATCAGAGTTTTCAACTCCCAAGGAACTTTACACCTCAGGAAAAAGATCCAGAGGGAGGACCCAGCTTTTAATGACCTCAAGGCCAAAGTCAAGGATGAACCCTAAGATTGGCATATCCACAGCATGCACAGTTGCCGGGTTGGCCAGAAGATTGGTTAACTCTTGTAGGGCATCCTGCTAAGAGGACAAGTCCTCTACCGCATAAAACCCACTGGCTGTATTCTGAATTTGTTTTTTCAAATCTATCCAAAGATGCTTTTGTGTCACTACATAAAGGAACAGATGAATAATGTCCTTGCCCAGGAACAGATTCTTTACATAAAATCCTTCCTCTCCCAGACAAAACTGTGTAAACACAGACTCTTGGGTTCCCCCAAAGGCATCATATTAATCCTAGGCCGGAGTGACAACTATTTCTTGCCCTTCTGTGGCCTGGCTAGAAGCCCAAGTAGCCTGTTTAGGCAAGCGCCCCTCCACTGGCTCCTCTGATGGACACTTCCCGGAAGGGCAACAGCGCCCATGTTGACACTTTGTTGACATGGCCACTGTTGACTCAAAACTCTAAATCTCCTATGTTTTTTGCTAGTTGTGTTAGCTTAATTCTTTTTTTAAAGCGTTCAGGGGTGTGAACCCAGAAAACATAACGTAATTGTGGCCATCCCAACACAATTTAATATTAAGCTTAATAAAAAACGTAATTTAACCAGATTTTTCCTTTACTTTTACTAATAAAATTTAGTTTATTTTTTGGTTGTTTTCACAACGTAAAAGTGTCAATGTTGACACTTTTTAAGCCAAACTTATTTTTAATAACAAAACTGAAACATCTACAGTAAAAAAATAAGTGCATATTTAAAAATATTTTTTATTGAATTATTATATTGAAAAAGATAGTGTGCATACATTTGATTGTTGAAATGTTCATGTTATAAATACTCATGTGGCACTTATTACGGCTTTAATATATTAAGTGGATTGGTGGCTAACAGTGATCCAATAATTTAAGCATGAGTTACTATTTAAGTTACTATAGAATTTATTATTAAAAATAATTTTGACACTTGTAAATGTCATTTATTTGCTCATGATCATCCCCCAGGGTAGAGTTAAGCAAATTAGAGTGGCGCAATTAAGCCTAGATTAATATGCCACCTCATATAAAGAATGTCGTAAGTGATGTTGTTGACACTTTACCCTTTTCAATACTTGAATACAACTTCTTAACAGCTTCATATAAGAGCAATGGTAAATTATCATATTACCAATACCCAAATATAATTTTTAATAAAGAAATAAAATATCTTGATACTTTTTTTACTTATTTTCATATGTTTTTTATTTTTATATGTGAACAAAAACACACAGAAAATGGTTAATTTTTGCTAGCCCACTTAAATTTAATTAAGTGTACTATGAAAAAACAGTGAATTTTTAAAAAAATGTTGACAGTGGCAATGTCGTCAAAAATAATTTCTACAAATTTTGTAATCAACAGTGAGAATTCAGCTTTTTTTACTAATTGTCACTCATAATGTCAACGCTTTTCAGTTCTCACATATAAAACTTTATGTTTTACATAATAAAAAATTCTTATTTTTTGATATGTTGTATATTTAACTTTCCTCTTTCATATTTTTTAATTTTTAAAATAAAATCTATATCTAAATATAATGCTTTCACATAAATATCTTAACTTTTACTTTTTTATTTAAAACTATAATAAATTAAAACCTATACAAGTGCTTTTTACCTTTTAAATGTCAATAAAAGCCATCTAAGATTTAATTTTTATATATTATGCTTTTTAAGTTGTTTTGTTTGTTTTTTACATAAATTGCTTTATTTTAAACCCTTTTATTTATTATTTTAGGACAAAAACACTTCCAAAAAGCCCAAAGGAACCAAGCGTCCTTCAAAGCCAACCAATCCCACCAAAAAAGAAGCCTGTCTCATCAAAGAAGGCCACCCCCAAACCATCCCCAAAGCCCTCTCCTGAGAAGAGCCCTGCTCACTCCACTGGGGGAGAGGAATCTGATGGCTCTCTTACAGAGCACAGTTTCTACAACTTGGCTTCTGACAAGGAGCCAACCAAGAAGCGGTGACAAGGCAAAAAGACCCCACCCAAATATAAGTCTCCTGCGCATGAGAAGCACCACAATAAGCCCCCTTCTGCTTCCCCACCCCCACCAAACCCCCCCCTGCAAGCTCATCTGGAGATGATTCAAAGCCCCCTGATTACTTTCCTGGCTTCTACCATGCTCCTGCTGGCCCCTGGGACCCTCTGTTGGCCCACAACATCTGCAACGTCAACAGCAAATTTAAGGTTCCCTCTTCCTTGCCCAAATACTTCCCAATCATGAGCGTAAAGGGTGGGCCAGCCATGGTGGTCAATGGGTATATCTTCAGCTGCAACAATGCCAACCAGGGCTTCAAGAGCCGCCATTACACCTGTGAGGACCGCCCCTGCCCAGTGCAGCTCAACACTGATCACTGGGACCTGTTCCAAATCATCAAGGGCAAGCATACCTGTATCATGCCCAACACCACCATAGCCGCCTTCTCAAGTGGTATCTGGTGAAGGTGATGCCAAACTCCAAAGATCTTTCTGCCACCCAGCTGTCTGTGCTTGCTTGCAAGCACCTCTCCCCAACCAACTTGAAGAGGGTTACAACTCACAATCATTTGGTCAAGTTTGTAAGTGATAGGCGGCAAGCCTTCAATCCCCTAGCCAAGAGCGCCACTAAAATTGAAGACCTGGTTTTCACAGATGCCATCAAGAAGACAGAGGATGGTGAGATGCTCCTGCTCCATGACAATGGGCAGGAAGTGGAGGATAAGATTATAGCCTACGCCACAACCTAAAACCTGGAGCAGCTCAATACTTCTACCACCTGGCTATGCAATGGCACATTTGCTACTTGCACCTCTCTCTTTAAGCAGCTTTGGGTCCTGCATGGGCATTTTAATGACCATGTTATCCCTCTTGTGTTCTTTCTCCTTCCTGGTGCCAAGACTGAAGTCTATACCAGAGCCTTCAAGATTGTCTGGGATGCTTTGAGCTCCCTTCCCACCAACCAGCTCTCCCCTCCCACTCACGTCACAAGGGCAAATTCCTCCTCCTCTAAGAAGGATGAGTTGACCCTAGCTGCTGAGCAGCTAGCTCATGTTTGATCACTTGGGCTTAAGGTTATAATAGTTGACTTTGAGCAAGCTCAGTTCAGAGCCTTTGAGGCCACCTTCAATGGAGAAGTCCAGGGCTGCTTCTTTGATTTTAGGCAGGCCCTCATCAAGAATCTCAAGAGTGAGAAGGACCTTTTCAATAAGTATCTTAACAATGGTAAGGGGAAGTGCCGCTTTGCCTTGACTCAGTTTGCTGCCTTGGATTTTATGTGCCCAGAGCATACTGGGATTGGCTTTGAGGCTCTCCTAGAAGACGCTTACATCAAGAAGTACTCCACCATCTTCAAAGGTTACTTGGATTACTTTGAGCGCCAATGGGTGGACAAGAAGGTGACTGCTTGGAGAGGTAAGAGCGGGGCCACTGCCCCTTGGAATTGCCAGGGCGCCTGCCTCAAGGGAGAGATGAAGACCACCTCTAGCCTTGAGGTTTGGCACAAGCACCTGAAGGTGAAGTTTGGGTCAAACCCCAAATATAACAAGTTCTTTCAGAAGCTACAGGAGGAGCAGGCCCAGACTGTCTCCAAGTTTTGCAACCTGGCCAACCAGGTGACCCCCAAGAAGCAAAATTCCAAGGAGCAGGACTACCAGGAGGACGTTCAGAAGGTGGTAAAGAAAAAGTATAAGATGGCAGAGATTAAGAAGTACCTTGAAGACGTTGCCACTGCTCTTGCTGGTGGCTTTAATTAGCTTAATAAACCTTGCTTTGCCTATATATTTTTTACTTTTAAACTTTTAATTCTTTAATTTATTTATAGTGTACTAATCTTTTTATGTATAAATGGTAAGTTTCAGATACAGTTTCAGTGTGGTTTAGTAAGAAATATCTTATATCTTATTAATTTATCTTTAAGCTATGAGATATTTTCAGTTGTGCTTATATGAAGTATAATAAATTTAAGTTGGAATTTTCTTATACTTTGTAATTTTTATTATATATAAAATATCTTTATTTTTGGCTCATTGGAATTTTAAATTTTTATGGGAATAAAAAATAATTTATAATAAAGAGTGTAATTTACATAGTAAACTGAAAAATAGTTGCTTATATCTCCTTATTATTATTATTTATGGTAATTTTTTATTGCAGTTTTGAACTCTTTGGGGAAATTTTAATATAATAAAATATTTTAAAATATTTCTTATATTAAAAGTGGTCAGGGTAAAGTGTTTTGTTAATTAAAAAAGTGTCAACATCCAGGAAACAACATTTAGTAAAACTGGGTTGTCACTATACTATAGTGTCAACATGGCCACTGTCAACATTATTATTGTCAACATGGGTGCTGTTGCCATGTCTCATAAGCTTTATTATTAAAAATGACAATAAAGTCTTAGAGCAGGGTTTATGGGTCTATATAGTACCCCACTGCCAAAATTTACATTTTCCAACTGGGGTTCATCATAGGGCTGGGAAATATGAGATCAGGTGGCCAGGACGCCCAGGTTCAGAGGCAGAAAAATGGCTCTGCTGCTGGAAGTTTTCTTATTGGTCACAGCTTCATAATAGGTCACTCAATTTTTCTGTTCTCAAAGTGTAGTCATGAGAGTGGGCTTCTGGCCCGCGTTTTCTTCCAGGGATGGCTCTTGATTGGCCACTAGTGTAGACTTCAAGCTCATAAAGCTAATTGTAGGAATTTCTTTGCCTCCATTAGGCAGTTTGATTGATCTTTTGCTTTGTGCTGCTGTTTTCAAGGTTTGGCTGACATTATCATCTAAAGTGTCATGCTTGGTCTCAGCTTGAGGGGGCTCAATCCCAAGAAACCGTGGGTGGCCGGCCTATTGGTTCTTAGGGCAGGCAGCCTGTGGAAAATCAGGGCCAGGTTCAAATTCTGCCCTTGGGCCCAGGTTTCAAGGGGAAAAATTGTTAATCCTGATATTTACTTAGACAACATCAGCTCAAACCTGTAAATCAGCTCTAAGTGTGATTATCACACTGAGTATATTTTTTCCAGCACTTAATAATATAATCACTTAATAGTGTGACCAAAGTTATTTTTTTGTTTGATCAGTTGAGTTGTTAATATCAAATATTTTTTAGGTTACATCTTTTGTTGTGTGACTGAATATTTTTGCCTACTAACACTCATTTGGTTTTGAAATGAGCTTTTTATTAATACATTAGTTTTAAAAGCTATGACAACAACCAAAAAATACCTCAGATTTAAACAAAATGATTTCAGATTTAAGAAAATTCCAACTATCAGGTTAAAATATACACTCTGTTAACAGGGATTTTTGGTGTTAATGGACAAAATGGGTCAACACAGCAACAAATTGCTCACATGCCAAGTAATACTATTCAAAATACAAACCAAAATAAAAGGATTCACAAACAAAATGATGTGATTTGATCTTTGTTGTACACATGCTTGCTATGTAAATTGGTGACAAATACACCCAAGCGCAGTGAGTCAAAACTCAATACAAAAACAAAACACAATAGCAACTCAACAGGTGAACACAACCACTCAATCAGTGTGTGAAATGAATTGTAATCAAGAATGATACCAATGTATCCATAATAAGACACACAATCTGAAACAAAAAAATTAAAAATATTGTGTTGGGTGCTTAAATTGGCGTAAAATCTGAAAAAAAGAGTGGAAATTATTTTTGAGTGTTCTAAAATGGGTGTTGTAAAACCAAAAACAACTAATTAAGAAATAAAAAATCTATAATTGGGATATTGGGTGGGGGAAAACATTAATTAAATATCCATATTCAGATAAAATCAAAAATTAAATTTAGGGAGTAACTTAATTGAAATTTATATAATATTTTATTAAATTCTTAAAATGGAAGAAACACAACAATAGAGTACCAATGCACCTGTTGTGCACCACAGTTGTGGTTGCCCCCGCAGTCAAAAAATTGATTCAGTGCAAAGCAAGTGCCTACTCAGGAAGGAGACAGAGGAGAGATCAATAGTGATGCTGCTGTGACAGTCCACATGTTTGGTAGTTTGCAGGTGGGGCTAATATTGACCAAGCAAAAGTTTGGTTGTTTGTTGCAGGTAGAGGCCTAGTAGGAAATGATGACTACTAGGGATAGTAAGGCCTATCTTGTAGGTGTAAACACTACTAGAGGCAGATGTTGCCTCCACCCATCAGAATATACTGGCTGCTATGAGCTATAGTTCTTCACCTAGAAGGGAACTGTGGCTGCAAAAGGTTGAAGAATGAGATAGCTAGCAGGGAACTTTGTCTATTTGAGGTGGAGAAGGTTTTGGACCCCTGGCAGGTAACGCAGGCTGCCAGGGAGGGGAAGAGCTCTGAGGGCTCTATGTACCCTGATACGCTTACAGGAGGTCTGTGAGCAAGCATCCTACCTAAAAGACTGGTAGGGTGTCCTTGTTTATGCTCCTATGGGAGCTTTTGGGGAGAACCCAGAGTGAGTATTGGAGGGTATAGATTTGCTTGGAGGTGTCACCAAGGTGGTTTGCTTGTGGAAGCAAGCTGCAAAACTTGGTGTGATAAGGCCTCTGGGAAGTAGAGCTAATTACTCTGCAACTGAAAGCCCAGACTTAATCACCTGGGTGAGTAAAAACAACAACATAGGCTTTAAGGATCTATGGTTGGATGGCCTAAGTGGAATGCCACTTGCAAGGGCCCAGTCAAACGCCAGTTCAATGTAGACTCATGCCTGGGTCTACAGGTTCTGGTAACAGGGACTGAGATAAAGAACCAAGGTGGTTCATGGAATCAGCAGAGAAGACTAGTGAGAGGAACTGTTTGATCACAGAGAAGGCTAGTTGAAGGACTGTTGGTTCATATTGAAGTTTGGAACCAAAATGGTTCATTGTGCAGGTGGAACCAAGATGGTTCCTAGTAAGGATAAGTGGAAGGGCTCAAAGATCATGATGCAGAAGTATCTGGTCATGATAAAGGAGTAGCAAGAGGACTGATAGGCTGTTTAAAGACTGGAAAGGAGCTGTTCTGTGAACTAAGATGGACTGTTTGCAGGTTAAGCTGAAGAACCCAAAGATGATGGTGAAGAACTAGTGGTCCAGAGAAATGAGCTAAGATTTTACTGAATTGATTTACTGAAGTGGGAAAATGTAGAACTTTTTGCCTTGGTTTAGTAGTAAAATCAAGAAGAAATGTGGATAGAAGTGTGGGTAAGATATTTATTTATTAAGTTCCTAGGATAGATGAAGGTATGTTGTTATGAGAGCTGGATACAAAGCTGTTTTGGTGGGACGTTTTCCTTGGGTTTTACAAGATTTTTAAATATATGGGGAAAACGTTGAAGAGGTCCAGAAAGAACAGTTTAAATAGTATTCTATTATTTAAATGGGTTTAGGTTGAATGCAGGAAAAACTAGTGCTGGAATAATGGACTGGTTAATGCTTTGGTGCGCAAAGAGTTATTGCTTTGAGAAGTTTGAGCTGTGGAAATTATTTTCCTGGTTGGATCCTGATGGAACATCAGAAATGGTCTATTTCTGCGCTCTGCATTTATTGGTTGAGTTTTGGCAGGTTTTCTGATGAAAATGATTGGTTGGAAGCCAAAAGCTTAAAGTATAAGCAAGGAAATAGTGAATTAATACTTTAAGCTTTTGAGAAAGTAAGTATTTAAGCTTAAGTCATTATAGAAAAAAGTGAGTGGCAATGGTTTAAGCTTCTGAAGAAAGCCATTTTGAAGGCGGAACCGTTGGGAAAAGGACGCTATAAAAAGGTGGCTGGCTGGAAAGTTACATGGTCTTTTTGGAGGTCTTTCCAGGTCTTTGACGGGATCTTTCCAATGCCTTTTGAGTTTCTGCCAAGAGGTTTTTGGAAGCCTTTTGATTACCAGCAGAAGCTTTTTTTGGACTGGTACAAGTGGAATACCAAGGCCGCTAAAGATATAGAGAAATCTGAAGCCCAAGATAATGGAGCAGGAGCCCAATAATAAGGAGCTGGATCCTAAGCTCAGCGTAGGAGTCTAATTTAAAGGTGCAGGAGTCCAATTTTAACAAACAGAAGGTCAAGTCATAGGAGCAGAAGTCCAAGACTAAGGTGTAGGAGTCCAAGACCAAGTACAAGGAGTCCAAGATATTGTTGGAGGACTCCAAGTATTGGTAAATCCATATTGTTTCCTTGACCCCCCGGGCCATATACCAGAAGATTTCTAAGGGGATCTTCCTTCTTAGAGTGAATAAAAGCCCATTTCAACCCCTATACATATTTCTGAGATACATTTTCCCTTACTAGAGAATGACAATCCCTTCCAGCCAGTCCCTGGCTACAATCCAGGACACACTTTGGGACTGGTGGACAGGAACTCCACAGCTGCACTGACACAGCTGGTTCAGGGAGCACAAGCTGCAAGGGTGAGGAGCATCAACCCTTGGGTTCCCAAGCTGACCCAGAAGCCCACCAAGGTTACCACAACAAAAATGATTAGAAACAAGGAGATTGAGCTTACCTCATATTTGTTTGAGCCTGTGTACCGCCAGGATTTGATCACGTCACTAATGATGGAGAAGATTAAGCCTGTGCTCAACACTGGCTATGAGCCCTATGTCAGTGATGACAACTAGGAAGACAACAACAATCCTGAGTTTTATAGAACTGTAGAGGTACAGCTGGCTTTAAAGAAGGTTGCAGCCTTCTACAACAAGGTGCCTATGCCTTGCATGCCAGTCAGCAATCAAGATCCCTGTTCATCTGAGCCCACTAAGCCCGCCCAGAAGCGCATCCCAGATATCAAATGCATCATTCTTCTCAAGTTAATGCATGAATCTGGTGATTACAAGGTGGCCGCGGCTCTTGTTGGGGTAGATCCCAAGTATGCCTCCAAGACCTTCAACAAGTTCATTGATACTGGCCAAGTTCTTGCCGCAGAGAAATCCTTGCGTGTTTCAACCATGCTCACCAATGAGCACAAATGGGCAATCTGCCAGTGGATAACCCAGGGCTGTCATCTTGAACTGGCAAATATACAGTCAATGGTCAAGTCCGCTTTTTGGGTCAAGACTTTGATTTCCTTTTATTACCATCTGGTGAAGGGTCTTCACTTTTCATGAAAAAAACTTGAGGTATCCCCCTATAATAGAAACAGTCCTTCCAACATTGATATCTGTAAAAAATAGACAGAGGCATATACTGCCCTCAAAGCCAAGGAGACAGTGAAATTCTACTATATTGATGAATCAGTGTTTTCCTCATCTATGCACAATGCAAAATGGCTATGTCCCCAAAGGCTCAAATGACAGGGTAGCTTGGCGTGCTGCAGTCCTTGCCATGGCCTATTCAATGGTGGCTCTCCTTGGTCCAAAGGGGATTGAGCTCTATCAAATGATACTAGGCTCCCACAATAGCCAGACCTTCCTGACATTCCTCCAATTGGTCCAGGAGCACCTGAGGCGCACAATCCTGGGCTTCACAAATGTGATTGTACTGGATACTGTTGGTCTCCACAAGGTGGCTGATATTCTTCAGGAATTTCCAACAATTGACACCAGCATTGCAGTGGGCCCCCAGAAATTGGCCACGTCCAATTTGCGCCTTCTCTTCCTCCCTGCCTATTTGCCCTTTCTAAATCCCATCAAGGAGGTCTTTGGGTGGCTCAAGTGAGTTGTCAAGTGAGGGACCTCAACTGGGACCAAGGACCTCTTTGATTTGCTGCAGGCCAGGATCCACACCCTTTCAGCTGAGACTGTGGCCAAATTCTATGGCCAAGCTGATTTGTTCATCCCTGTGTGCCTCTCCAAACATCCAATCAACTAAAAGCTTAGCTTTCCCAACTATTTTTTATATTCTTTAATTTACTCTTTTATATTTACCAACTAGTGTTTTATATTTATATGACTACAAGCCTGAAATTCCATACAGTGCCACAATTGACGCAGAAATTAAGTTTAAAATTGTAAATTAATTATATCTATTATATCCAGTGATGGCTATCTCAAAATTTTAAAATAAAATATAATAATTATATGGGTTGGCACTTCTTTCAATTACATATAAAAAGAAAGATAAAAAATAAAAGCGCTCAAGTTAGAAGTGATTTTATTAATGTAAATTAAAATGCTTTAATGAGGACCTTCTTGGGAATTCTTCTGTTTTTTAATATTTTTCTATTCTAAAACAGCTATTTGAAATTAAATATAAAAAATTAATAATTAAAGTTCTAATGTAAATTTAATTGTGGAATGGTATTTTTATTAGGTGAGCCTATAGTGGATTCTTTTGTATGTACCCACCTGGCAATGAAGGTGGCGCACAACCTCCACTCCCACACTGTAGATAGTAGATACACCATGATTGAAATATTCCCAGCAGATGGTAAAAGGGAGTATTGTAAGATGAGAGTGTAGTAGCAGCTTCTCTGGTGGGGCTGCAAACCTGTAGATTCCCACCAGGACCAAGGTGTCCTGAATGACATGGTCAACCAAGTCGTATCCTGGGGGACCTTCTTCCCATCCAGGGAGAGCCTGTCCTTGTCTACCCCAAGGAGGACCCTGTTTAGGTCCTTGACGTTCACACCCATTCCAAAATAGTAGAGATACCTGAGGTAAACTACCATATGAAGCCTTTGTCCAGCAAAGGCTTTAGTAAACTTTCAGAGTTTATTGTATACAGCACTGATTTTTTTGTGTTTTTTCTTGGAAAAGGTCAGCTCCATGGCTGTAGGAAGCCCTGTTTTGTCAGCGCTCCAGACCAGGTCAAAGTCCACTAGAAGGATTTTGGATTTTTGACAGCTGTTGCGTCTGCAACAGCCAATTTACCCACTCCATGTCCAAAGTTCTCCAACGGGTAAGAGAGAGTGTGCTCCAGAAGAAAGAAAAAGCAAGCAGCCACATGGGTCTGGCCCATCTCTGGTATGTTCTTGAATGGGAGCGTCTCCAGGAAGTCCCAAACAAGCCCAATGGAGTTTACACAGTAAACTCCACTGAGTGATACTGGGTCCAGGCAAATCAACTGGGAATCTTTTTAGGCAGTAACTGCCCACTTGGATGCCTCTTCAGCATGTGTAAGCCCAGCCAATGCCTCCCCAGACATTGGGAAGGTACTGTAGATTTGGTCCTCCAGCTCCCAAAAAACAGGGAAGGATAGGACCAGGTGCTTGGCCACATGGCTGGTGTAGTTTGCATAGAACATAGCTGGGACAAAGGGGACAAGAACCTGATGTAGTTTGCTATTAATTTGTTTTAAAAACAGGTAAGAATTATTGGATTTTTATCAACTTTCATTATTAGGTTACCTTCTACAGTCTCCTTCTTGCGGGCGGCTTTGGCAGGCTTGGCCATTCTTGGTGCAAGCAATTGCGTTGGCAATTTGGTGTCCTCTGATGTGTCTTGCTTTGCAGGTTTGAGATGTTCATATATATCAGGGTTGTTGACCCAGATGGACAGTGCAAATAGGACAAAGGACTTGAAATCAAAGGCCTTCCACAACGTGCTTCTGGACATTTAAAAGCTGTTCAACTGTTGTTTTGGGGGTGTCTGGAATCTTGGCCATGAGTGCCTTGGTGGACACCTTTTTGGTTTTGCTCACTGTAAGGACAGCAGACTTAACTCTTGCTTTGACCTTGTGGTCAATTTTCTTAATCTTGACAATTGCCAAGTTGAGATCCTTCAAAAGCTTTTCCAATTCTCTCATATGGTTTTCTCTCTAACTTTTCCATATGTTTTTATAGCTTTCATCCCAATAAAATCTGTATTATTCTGATACTATTACCTCTTTATTTATCCCTGTTTGTTTTCAAATTACTACATTATCCAATATTTTTATTCATTGTGTATATGTTTTACACTTATCTAAATATGTGTTGTTTTCTTTGTGTTGACATTGTTTCCTTAATTACCATATTATTTTTAGCTCTTTACACAGACCCTTGTTAAAATATTAACAACAATTTGGTGATCAGCTAAATTTAAATTAGAAAACTATACGTTTATTGTGTTTAGATAAAGTTGTTGCTGATCCAAATTCAAAACCTTAATGATAAACTGTAGGCCAATCAGGAGCCAAGTGAGAAAATAGTTGTGACATAAAGGGTCATTTGATAATTTTTTAATGCATGTGTGCTAGTTAATCTGATTGGCTGGATGGTTTTTCAGGGCAAGTGCCTAAAGTCAAAGTGTGGAGATCAAAATCTCCAAATCAATGGGTTTTTTGATCTCTGCACTTTTTTTCAATAAATATTTTTCTTAAATTTGACTTTTTTAAAATGTTTTTACTAGTAGCTAAAATCAAAAAACCAAGTTCAAAGTGCCCAAATCAATGCAATTTAAACACACCTTAATTTAATTTAGCTTTTAAAATAGAATTTATTTACCCCTTTTAATAGAAGGGGAAAATTGAAACTGCAAAAACTAAAGTGCAAAAAAATCTTCAATTATATTTGACACATCAAAATTGAAAAAAAATTTGAATTTAAATTTTTTTTCTATATTAAAAAAGAAATCAAGAGCTAAAAAAAAGCTTTTTTAACTTTAGGAAAATTTTTTAATTCATTTTTGTTCAAATATTAATATAAAATGCTATTATAAGCATTTTATTTTAAAAATAAAAAAAATTCTCATAAAAATTTATTTAAAAATTTACATATAGTTTCTTAATGGAGCAGAAATCAAAAAGTAGTCAAATCAAAATCCAAAAAGGTACCAAAAATTTAAGACCATGTAATATTAAAATTTTGCAAAAAATTAATTTTTTATTCATTATGTTTTATTAAGTTCCTCAAATCAAAAGTGAGGAAATCAAAAATTGACTTTTTAGATTCAGTCACACTTTTTATAAGCTTATAAAATTTTAAATAATTAATAAAACTTTTGAAATTCCTTGTCATGGCCTGGGTGACTCCCAGGGGAACCTTCAGTTGAGGGGAAGGGTCAAGCCTGGAAGGCCCAGTAGATGACAGGGGCCATCTGTATCACATAATTGGCAGCAGTAGCCCAAGGACGCCACACTCCCATGTGGGGTATCACTTGCTCAGTGAGCCTCAGCATGGTTAAATAGGTAAACCCAGGCTTACTGTAGTCATATGATGAAGCAGAAGGAACAAGAGGAAATTCTCCTGTGGCAGCGCTCATGGTCAGGCTTGGCTGGGCAAGTTATTAGAGCAGAGGAACACCAGGAAAGGAGGGGCGTGGTGCAGGAATTATTTCTTGGTCCAGCACTCTAGGAGATGGGGTAAAGGCTGGCAGTAGTTGGTTGGAGGCAGCTAGAAGTTGCTCCTTTTCCCAGCACTGGCGTTGGTACTGAAGGTACTCTCTGTTTGAAAGCACAAGCAGTATAAAATTTGTGATAATGTAATAAACCCCTGCAAAATATAAATGCCCAGTATTCATTAACCAACAAAGTTTATTAGATGAAGATGTCAACAAAGAAAGGGGATGCCAGTGTTCCCATCTATATCCTGCTGGGAAACTGCAATTGTACTTACTGGCAACTTCTTATTGGTTGTCAATAGATTATTCTCAAGCTGGGTTCCATTAGTGACTCCTGATTTTTCAGTCAGATGAATCATTTCATTAGTTTTGCCCTGGGGAAGCTGGTAGGGGAATTTTGGGCCATTTGGCAACCCAAGTCCCCAATTCTGGGTTTCAGAGGGTGTGGGCCAATTAAAATCTTTTTTGCTTGACTTTAGGACAGTTTTAATTGTCCCCAGGCTTGGCGTTGATCAGGGTTCAATTCCCCACTTGGAATTAAATTTTCCTTTGGGTTAATCTGTGTAATTGATAACACAATTGTTCAGTCACATGATTGCTCAATTGCAGGAGTTAAACCTATGTAACATAGGGTTTTGTCTGGCCCATTCTGGGCCCTGAAATTCCTTGTGTAGATTCTTTAAGACCTGGTATTTAAATAAATAAATAAATTAATAAAAAAGAAATTAAGTTTTTTTGGTAGGTTTTATTTTATTGCAATATTAATAAATTGGTGTGTTTTGGAGGCAATTTCAAAAAATGTTAAATTAATATAATATTGTACTATGTTTTCCTATGTTATTTCAGGGGACAAAATTGAAGTGCCCAAATCAAAGTTCCTAAATCAAAGTGCAATAAGCTCTTGGTTTTTCTTTTAAAGGTTTCTATTTTGAATTTTCTCCTTTCCCACCTCTCATCCCTACTCAAAAATAGTTTTGTTGGCCCCTTGGCTGCGCCAGGGGCCAAAAACTTTAAAAATTTCTGTGTTATCAAGAGGGTGTTTTATATAAAATCTGATGCCAAGTAGGAAAAACTTTCTTTTTCTTTCTTCTCTTCTCTTCTCTTCTCCTTTTCTTTTCTTACCCTCAATTATCTTATACTATCCTATTTCCATTCTTATCCTTGATTATCTTATATTATCTTCTCTCAATTATTACCCTCAATTATCTTCTACTATATCTTTTTACTATATGTATTAGAGTAAAATAAGATGTATAAAATGTTTCTTTTTGATATATAAATTTGAACTATCTATGTCACTTTTAGTGGAAGTACAGTGTTTTTGACATAAAAATATTCAAGTCTTCATCTTATGATATGTAAGTGGCAGATTCTTGATATCTTTGAATATTGTGCCTTATAAATAAGATATAATACTATACAGTAGTTTTCAAACCTGTTTTATAAACATATAATCTCAGTCTAAAAATGTATAAAACTTAGTCTAAAAATAAAATCAAAAATTTATGAATTTATATTAAATTACAATAGATTTGGATCCACTTTAATTTTGTTTTATGACTGAGTTTATATGTTTATCTCAACAGGTTTGAAAACTACTGTATCTTTTATTAAGTATAAAATTGTATAGTATAGCTTTAATAAGAAAGTAATGTACTTTATATTATTTTAATGATAGTCTTCTATAACTTTTATCATTAAAATAAGATCACTAATAAACCAAAATACCTAAAATCATATGCTTTTATCTTGCAGGAAAAATAAAGGATTTTTCTTATACTGAAGTATTATTATAGCTTTACATAAGCTGAAAATTAAATTCACTTTTTTATTAAAACTATAGTTTATAAAGCAGTTTTTTGTGTAGTTTCATATTTTATATTCAATTGAATACATTTATATATAAATTCTAGTCTAATTTTACTTTTAAAACTAAAATAAACTCTCTTTTAAAAACAGCTAATTTATTAATCTTTTTATTACTGTAAATTCAGAACCTAAAGAAAAAATGCAGGATTTTCAAATTCTTTTGTGTGAACTCACCAACTTAATGAAGTAATTTTTATCCCAGAACAACTTACTTTTTTATATAAAAGGATGAAAAATATTCCAGTAAGTTGGTGAGTTCACGCAAAAGAATTTGACAATCCCGCATTTTTACCTTTAGGTTCTGAATCTACAGTATCTAGCCTATATTTTTTATTGCAGAAAGGAATTTCTTGGATTCTTTTTAGTCTATAATAGATTTTAAAATATATAATTTTATATTAAAAAACTGTATTTTATTCTGCTTCAAAGTTAACCTCTGGAAAATTGATTTTTGCACTTTGATCTTTGATATTTTTGCTTTTTGCACCCTATATAGTGTTTCAATTTTTGCACTTTTGACCTTAGGAACTTCAACCTAAGGAACTTGCCCTTTTTCTATTGAGTGCTGTTGCTGTCATGGCAAGTTGATGGTGGACTAGTGCCCAATCAGCTGCTGGGTTAGCACTAGTCTATCATCAACTTGCCACAGCAGTAATGACACTCAATGTAAAAACATTCAACCAATCAGATTAATTACCGCACATGCATCAAAAAATTATTAAATGACCCTTTATGTCACAACTACTTTCTCACTTGGCTCCTGATTGGCCTACAGTTTATCATTAAGATTTTGAATTTGGATCAGCAACAACTTTATCTAAACACAATAAACGTATAATTTTATAATTTAAATTTAGCTGATCACCAAATTGTTGTTAATATTTTAACAAGGGTCTGTGTAAAAAGCTAAAAATAACTGTGTTCTGGATCTAGATACATGGCATAGTAAATATAAAATTTTATAGAACTAAGCTGAACATAAAGAATAAATCCAACTATAAAAAATGAGAAAATGAACAATTAAAATTTGAGATAAAGATACTATAAATAAAAAATGTTTGGCAACGGGGAGTTTATTTTAAGACAAGGGGAGTGATGCCTTCTAGGCATAATAAAACAGGAAGGAAGGTGTAGAGGCATTGCTGGCCTGGGGGGTCTGGGATTGGGTGGATGGGGCTGGCAGATGGGAGGTGGTGGTAGTAGGGGTAGAGGCAGGAGGATCTATTATGATGGCCACCATATGCCGCACATTATACTTCTTATTAGTCATTGCCTTGATTGGCTGATAGGTGGCTGTGGCACAAGGTGGGAGGTGCTTGCCCATACGCAATTGATTGCAAATGTTCACGTGGAAGATAATTTGGGCAAAATAGTCAGCCACCAATTGTCAACCAAAGAGAGACTTGTGGTTGAGGACACCAAGATAAAGTTTTTTAAATTCCTGGAGGCAGCGCTGCCGGACTGTGTCTCCAATTGTAAAGACCCAACTATTGGGGAAGTATTTTAGCCAAATAGGGCACCAAGTTAGCAACTTGGAACCCAATGATTGCAGTCACAATGGGATAGACCGTCATCATTCATTGGAAGACTTTTGTGTGTACATTATATTGTCCAAAATTACTGGTGAAATACATGAGTACGTAGTATATAAAGGTGTATATAGCTACAGATTGAGTGGAATGGGGCAAAACCAGCGTGGACCAGGAGTGCTGATCAGAGGAGTTGAGCTGCGCTGGCTCCTTGTAAAAGTACTTTCCAGATGGATTGTTGAATGGCCCGTGCAGCTGTTGATATTGGTGGCCCCCAATCCCTAGGCAGGCTGTAAGGACAGCTGAGAAGATCAGGTGATTCATCTCCTGATCCTGAGAAAGGGCAGGCAAAGATTAGTGTCTTGTTTAACTTATTGAAGGTAAAGTCTTTAAATTGATTTATGTGATACTATTGAGGGATAATTTTCCCAATGATAGCATAAACTACCATCAACTGATTAAGCTTTATTATATACTATCATCCTTGGTGGGGCATGTATAGTGAAAAACAATGGACAGAGAACCCCAAACACTTGATGTTGTCTGGAATTTCCTTTTGGGAGGGGAATTGGAAAGGATGTGCAGGCAATTAATTGTTACTCTCTGGCTTGCATTGGTTTGATGCCTTATTGGATGCTTTTGTTGGTCCAAATTCAACTTCTGAAGTTAGTGCATTAATTGTTGTGCTGTGCAGCTTGTCAGCCCCCTTCAAATTTGGTAGGTCCCAAATTTGGACAGCAGTTCCCCCCATTTTTGGGTTTGGGGAAATTGCCTTTTTTAGATTCCCAATTTGGCAATTTCTCCATCTGGCGGGGGTGCGCTGTCCCCAGCCAGCTGGTGGGCTGGCTGGGTGGTGGGCGCCTGGCAGCCAGCTGCGCGGTCTATGGCCAGGGTATAAAACCTGGAATTAAAAAAATTCCAACTTTTAAATTTTGTTTCATCTGCTGGTTGTTTTGCGGCAGTTTCCCCAATCAGGGGGCTCTGCTGCAATTTTTTGTCTTGATTTTTGAGCTCAATTGCGCACAAAATATTATCTTGACAAAGTTTGTTGTCAGGATTATTCATGAAAGTTGCCTTTCATTTCCTCTTTGGTGGACCTGTCTGTTGGCGGTACTGGGCAATGAGTTTGGGAGCGTTTTTGAGGTTCTTGGTGGTTTCCCATGAGTTTGATTCTGGAGGATACCCTACCCATGAGACTAGGTACTGGACCTGGTTGCAAACCTTTCTGTATCCTAGAATGACCTCCATCTCCCACTATGGGGTGTGTTTTAGGATAGTTGGTGGGGGATTGCTATCCTTGGTCTGATGTGTGAGTGGCCTTCTTCTCTCTGCTTCTAATTTGGATACGTGGAAGACGTTGTGAGCGCTCAGCTGTTTGGGAAGTTGTACTCTGTAATTTGTATCAGAGATTCTCTGAAGTACTTTGAGTGGCCCAATGCAGTGTGGTCCTAGCTTCTGACCAGCTTGGTTGATCTTGAGGTTCTTGGTATCAAGGTACATGTTGGAACCTACTTTGAATTCAAGGTTGGCTCATTAGTGTTTGTTGGCTTGGACTTTGTATTTCTGTTGAGCATCTCAGAGGTTATCCTTTAAGCTTCTCTGGGTCTCTCTTGAGCTTCAGAAGTACTCATTGGCTTGAGGTACTGTTTCTGGGCAGCCCTTGGTGAGGATTCCTTGCAGGGAGAACCCGTAGTTGGCTGTAAATGGGGACATCTTGGCTCCCAAGTGGTAAGAACTGTTGTAGCTGAACTGGGCCAAGGGTAGTAGGTCAGCCTAATTATCCTGTCTTGTGTTGATGTAGGCAAAAAGATCATTTTCCAATATCTGGTTAGCCTGCTATGTTTGTCTATTGGTTTGAGGGTGGAAGGCTGTTGGCAGGTTGAGCTTCACTTGGAGCTGCCGCATTATTTTGCCCCAGAATTTGGAAGTGAACAGGGTCCTTCTGTCTGAAACAATGGCTTTGGGAAGACCATGGTGGCGGTAGATGTGGTCAAGAAATAACCAAGCTGCAGCAGTGGCCAACATTCCCAAGGAGCAAGCAATGAACTCTGCGGCTTTGGTGAGGCAGTCCACAATAACCAAGATCCCTGTGAGCCTTTGACTGGGAGGTAGGTCTGTGATGAAGTCCATAGAGATAGATTCCCATGGCATGGATGGAATTGGGAGTGGTTGGAGAAACCCATGTGGCTTCTGTGTGGAGTGTTTACTCCTCATACAGAAGACACATTGTGAAATGTAGTTCTTCACTTGGGGAAACATGGGGGGCGCCAGTAGCTGATCTGGAGGTGTGCCATTGTTTTCTTGGTCCTGCCGTGGATGCCTAGCAGGGAGTGTCAGGGATCCAATCTTGAGTGGTTGGCCTGTTGTTTTCAGGGGTAACTTAGGCTGGGTTTTTTGCAGGAAAAGCCCACCACAAAAGAGGAGCTAACTTAAAAAGGTAGGAGACTAATTTTCCCACCCAGGACCATGGGCTGGCGGCCAGGATTATGGTATCAATCACCCCTGTGAGGATGATGTACACAATCCCAAAAAGCTTGTCAGTGTAGTTGGTCAGAAGGTTGAGTGAGGAAGCAGGCATAGGTTTGGGGGTCACAGGTGGTTACATGGGAAAGTTGTAAGAAGGGAGATAATTGAATTTTCCCCTGAACAACTTGGGTGTTGAAAATATCCACAGGCCTTGTTGGTTGTATCTAACTGTGGATTGTATGCGGGCCAGGGGATTGAGTTTGAGCATCTTTTCTGGGGTGTATTCTTTGTATTCAGACTTCAGAGGGTAGTTGGTAAAGTGGACGGGTCCAAAGGGTATACCAGGAAGACAGAAAACTGCAGGCAGCAGGGCAGGAGGACCAGGAGATCTTGTACTGAATTGGTAGATAGCAAATACAAAATAAGGCAATAGCTGTGTGAGCCAAAATAATATAACCTTTATTCAAAAATGGTGGTATGGTTTGAGTGTGGAATCTATAGGCATATATTAAATCCCGCCTCCAAACTTAGTATTTCCCATGATGGTTTAATCAAAATATCAGGGAAAATACAGGCAGGTGGCCAGGAGGCCCTGGTGTGAGAGCAGCAAAATGGCACCTTGGCTGGGTGTTCTCTCATTGGTCAGACTGTCCAAATTGGTCACTTGATTTTCTTGATTTTTGGCTGTGGTCACAGGTTGGACCTAAAGCCCGTGATTTCTCTTGGCAGAGGAATTCAATTGGTCATCCAAGAGGACTTCAGATTCATGAAGTTCACAGAAGAACTTTCTCTGCCTCTATTAGTTAATTCAATATGCTCCTCCTCAGGCACCATCATAATTGAACTTTTGCTGGTTTTCTGGCTCTGGGACTTAGCAGGGGGTCCAGCTTTCAGAGACTCAATCTCAGAAAAATGCGGGCGGGCAGGCCCTTGGTCCATGGGGCTGGCAGCCCACAGGAATTCAGGTTCAGAGTTTGAGTCCTGCCCTTGGGCCCAGGTTTCCAGGGGTAAAGAATTGTCAATCCTGACATTGTCCCCTTCTTCCCCCAAGGGCCCTCCCTTCTGGTCTTTTTTGTTCAGATAGAGTTGCACTGTAAATTCACTGCCACCCCTGGCATTAGAATGTAAAATCTTCCCCTGCTGCACCAAGAAAGGCCCAAAAATGCCAGCCAAACCCCTCCATTCTTAGGGGATTTAACACACACAGTTGATGAGAGGTTTGTGCAAGCCTACCCTGCAGATTTCTTGCCCTTGGTTGCTCCCCCCGGGAAGAAACGTTGGTCAATTTAGACTACTTACTAGCCTGGTGTTGTCCATTTTTAAAAACTATCAGAGCTGCCCAATCAAATGTTGCCACATCAACGCTTGACAACTCAGTTGACTCCCAAATGCCTGGCACTTCTTCCAGACAATCAGATCAGGTCCCAGAAATTAGAGTAAAACTCTCCAGTCCCCCTGAGCCTATCCAGCAAAGTTTTTCCTCTAGCCAATCAGGTCCAGCTCCAATTGTCAGGTGATCACTTTCATTTCAATACATTCCCTTTTAGCAAAGCAAGGAGACTTCCAGTCCCCTGCTTGTCTATTTTCAAATGTATTAAAGTTTGGAGCCTTTTGCAATTTATTTTAAATTTTGTTGCTGTTTGAGACCCTGTTTGAGTTTCTGCGCCTAAAGATTAAAGTGTTAGTTGCTGTTCTAAAGCTTACCTTGTGCCAACTGGTTTTGAACCCAGCTTCTATTCTGGGATCCTATACTAGTGTTACTTTACCTAGTTGTTGTCTTCTCTGCTTTTTCTTTTGAAAACAGAGTTTGAACTTAAAATTTTCAATTGATTTTCACTATAATCTCTATTCTTATTTTAAATTTTCACTTAAATTTGTTGTTTTTGAACCCGCTTTTGCTTGCCGTTACTATCAAGGTATCTGAGACCATAGTAAAGCTGCCCAGACCCATTCTGTTGCACCTTTTCTGCATTCTGTTAAGACTACCCTGCCTGGACATTTTCCTACTGTTTTTTGTCAAAATATTCTACCAAAATGCCCCAAATTTTGTGGAGATTATTTCTATGATACTCCCAGCTATTAAATTTGTGGTGTTTTCCCTGGCTCTGTTCCTGCTGCTTCTGTGGTCCACCTCCCCAGACTTGTTGGGGAAAATCTCCTTGTCTGCCTGGCTTGTGGGTAGATACCCTTCTAGTCTCTGGGACCTCCCCAGCAGTCTTCTCTTTTCTGGAGAGGCTGTGGTCAAGAGTTTGACGTATGATTACTTGGATTTGGACACCGTGGATCACACTTTGCCTGTTTCTGAAGGAGATGTGTCTTCCATGCCTCTCCTCCTCAGCGTGGTCCAGAGCCATCTAGTACCCCTTGGGTCCTCCAAGGTGTCCTCTCCTGCTCCCACCTGCAACCCCTTGGTTGCTCACTGGCCTGATATTGATGGGCTTGAAAGCCTATTTCCCTCAGTTGTCCCCTGTGTCCTCCCTGTGGTCCCCCCCTTTGAGCGGCTGTCCCAGTTCTTCACTGGACGGCATCCTGGTGGTTTGTTTCACTGGGATGGGAGCTGAACTTAGTTGGTTTAGCCCCCCTCTCTCACATGCACAGCTTCTTGGGAATTGGCCAAGCTATTCAGTGGTTCCCAAGTACTTTCCTCTGAGGGTATCCTTTCCATTTGACATAGTACTGAGGTTTTTGGTAATGGATACTGTTGCTGTGTATGTATTTGATTTCATATTCCTTGGAGCAACCTGTTTGAATGGGTGGGGGGCTGTTTTGATCTGTTGGTGGGGAAGCAAGTTCCCATCTTTTTTGAACAACAAGGAGCAGTGGAACACATCATGAATCTTCCAGGAGGGGGTAGTTCCAGTTTGAAGGCAAACTCTCCAACTAGTTTGGTGATCTTGTGGGGTCCACTTCTTCTGAAAGCTAACTTCCTGCAGGGCACATGTAGGGGTACATTCTGGGAGTCTAGGTATAATTTGTCTCCAACTTGCAAGGGTTGGCCTGGGATTTGTTTGCGTTCAGCAAAAGCTTTGTTTGTCTGCACTGCGCGGTTCAGGTTGGTCAAGCATGTTTTTTGTGTGTTGTGGATCTGTTTAATCCAGGAGCACCCAGAGGTGTTAGATTCTTTCTTGTCAATGATGTGGTCCCAGGTGGGGTCAAATCCATAGTTATCTTTGAATAGGGACATGCCTGTGGAGGCATGATCTTTACTGTTGTAGACAAACTGGGCTATGGGTATCATTTTGGCCCAATTGTCCTGATCTGCGTTGGCATAGCATTAAAGGTATTGTTCAAAAATCTGGTTCACCCTTTCAGTTTGGCTGTCTGTCTGTGGGTGGTAAGAGGTAGATATGCATTTCTTGATTCCCAAGTCTTTAATCACCTGTGTCCAGTAGTTTGACGTGAATTGAGGTCCTCTGTCTGTGATGATTTCCTCAGGTGTTTTGTGTTGCATGAGGATGCAGTTGTGGAAGTATTGGGCTGTCTCTGCTGCCGTGCAATTGGTGGTGATTGGTACAAAGTATGCCATCTTGGTGAAGCAGTCTACCATGACCAGGATTGCATTGAAAGAGAGAGATGGAGGCAGTTCCACAATGTAGTCCATGGAAACAGATCTCCAAGGTCCATGAGGTATATTCAAGGGTCTTAGGAGTCCTTCAGGTTTGATTCTGCGAGCTTTGGTCCACCTGCAGGTCTCACATCCCTGCAGGTAGGTGCTTACTTCTTGATCCATTTTTGGCCAAGAAAAGTTCCTTCTGATGCTCTGGAGGGTTTTGAGTCTCCCTGGGTGTCCAGCCATCTTGGAATTGTGGTAGTCTCTCAATACGTTGGTTCTGATGTTCCCTTCTGGTACAAAGATCCTGTTGTGGAGCATTAGTGTTTTTCCCTTCAATGAGTAGCCTTTTTGGTAGTGGGCGCTATCCAATGATTTGGAGAGGTCAGAGCTCATGATTTTGGTGAATTCATTGAGTGTTTAGGCCTTTAGCACTTCTGGTTTGCTGGCTCCAATTTTCATCAATCCTAGGTGGATGTCTAGGCTCACTGGGTCCAAGAGGACTTGGTTGTTGTGGTTGTGAGTTTCTATGTGGGTAGGTACCAGGTCAGTTCTTCTACTTAGGGCGTTGGGTATCATGTTCATCTTTCCTTGCTTGTAGTCTATGATCAGGGTGCAGTTGGCTAGTTCTAAGGCCCATCTTGCTTGTCGTTGGTTAAGCTGGCGTGGTTTGAAGAAGTAGGCCAAGTTCTTGTGGTCTGTCAGGACCTTTACTGGATATTCAGCGCCATATAGGTATTTGCGCCAATGTTTCAGGGTCTTCATTATGGCTATCATCCCCTTGTTGTATATTTGGTAGTTTCCTTCAACAGGCAGAATTTTCTTGAAGTAATATGCTACAGGATGTAGCATACTACCCCCTCCTTCCTGAAGAAGGACCCCACCCTCTGCAAAGTCGGATGCGTTGGTTTCCAGAACAAATGGTTTGGATGGGTCTGGTATGGAGAGGACGGGGGAGGATGTGAAGGCAAGCTTCAGGGTTTCAAAGGTGGTGGTACATTTTGGAGTCCAGACAAACAGGACCTTATCAGAGCAAAGACGGGTCAGGGATAGCGTAATTTGAGAAAACTTTTGGAGGAAATCCCTGCAATAATTTGCCAGGCTCAAAAACCTTCTCACATCCTTTCTATATTTGGGTACTTTCCAAGATGTTACTGCCTCTACTTTGTCCTGTGCCATGGTAAACCCGCCGGTCTTTACTACATATCCTAGGAATTCAACCTTGGGCTGAAAGAATTCACATTTCTTCAGTTTGGCGTGTAAGTTGGCCTGGGATAGTTTTCCCAGTATAAGGTCAAAGTGTTGGAGGTGTTTTTTGTGTAGCTTGCTGTAGATGAGGATGTTGTACAAGTATGTGACACAAAATTGATCAAGGTATTCCCCTAGAATGGTGTTGATCATCCTTTGGAAAGTGCTGGAGGCGTTCCACAGGCCAAATGGCATCACTAGGTATTTGTACAACCCTTATCTGGTTTTGAAAGCTGTCTTGTATTTGTCTCCTTCTTTGATTTGGATCTGATTGAAGGTGTCTCTTTGGTCAATTTTTGAGTACACCTGGGCTCCAGTCAGTAGGTCACAGAGGCCATCAGCATTGAGAATGGGGTAGCAGTTCTTCACTGTAATGTCATTCAGTTTCCAGTAGTTTACGCAGGAACGCATTCTGCTGTCTTTCTTTCCTACAAACAGCATGGGTGACAAGCAAGGGGCCTTTGACACTTGGATGAAGCCTTTTTTATCATATCCTCTAGGTATATTTTCAAGGCTACCTGTTTGCGGTGATTGCAGCTGTAGATGGGCCTGTGGTGTGATTGGGTCCCTGGTAGAAGGTCTATGGCGTGATTGTAGATTGAATGGCTGGGGAGGTGGGTTGCTACTTCTTTGCTGAAGACGTGGTTCCATTTTTCTAAGGAAGCAGGTAGGGCTCCCACACTAGGCTCTACTTGTATGGCCATAAGCCCTTGGGCAAACTCCTCTGGGTTGGTGCAAAAGGGTACCATGTCAAGGTTTCCTTTATCTCCCAAGGTAACATTTTGTTCTCAGTAGTTGAGGATGAGTCTGTGTCTGTTAGACCAGGAATCTCCTAAGATGAGAGGGTACAGTAAGCCTTTCAGCAGGATGAGATATGACGGATATGTGTTCTTTCCTATAACCACAGGCAGTTCCTGTTTGCATTCATACCCCTTGTTCTTTGTGCTATTTCCCATGGTGATCTGAAGGCAGTTTTCTGAAGCAGATAAGCCTAGTTCATGAGCTAGGTCAGCATCAATGAAGCTTTTGTCTGCTCCAGTATCAATGAACGCCTTCAGTCTTCAGATTATTCCCTTGGCGTTGACTGATACCAGGATAAATTTGTAAGACTGGGAGGAAGCGTTTATTTGGGCCAAGAAAATGGATGCAGGATTTTTCTTAGGACAGGCTTGGGCCAAGTGCCCTGCTTTGTGGCAGTGAAATTAGAGTTTCTCTCTATAGTGTCTTTGGAGTTCCTCAGGGGTCATTCTTGCCCTGTTGGGTGTGGGGGTTCAGGTCTGGTGGTGCTGGGCTTCACTGGTACTTTCTTGATTCATGTTGAGGCCCTTGCACAGAGGAACCAGGTCTTCCAAGCCAAGGGTGGGAGGTTGGTGTTTCAACAGGTCCTTTATGGCTGGGTTCACCCCCTTCTGAAATATGATGGCTGTCAGTTTGTCCTTAAGTTAGGCACGGGTTTTCAGTTTCAGGAAACCATTGATATACGCTTGGATGGTTCAGGAGCCTTGTCAGATTTCTAGTAAGGAGTTCAGGGCGTAGTATCTAGTGTTGCAATCCTCCCTTGTCTCCATTAGCTCTTCTTCAAACTTGGCATAGTCTAAGCAGAATTCTACGTCTTCAGCAGTGGCTTTGCCTAACCAGTCTAAGGCGTCTCCAGATAGCATGGAAGCAACCCTAAGGACCTTCTCAGTGTCACTGGCGTAAGAGGGGGTGTTGTTTTGGAAATGCAGGTGGAGAACTGGCATGGCACATTGAGCTTCCTTGAGTGAAAGCTTCCCCATCTGAGACATCTCTACCTTTGTGAGGGATTGATTTACAATCAGATTTTGCACTTGGGAGGAGGGGGCTTTGTTGGCTTCAGCAGTGGTGGTGTCAGTTCTCTTTTGGTCATTTGTATTTGCATCCTTCCACATGGAAGAGATCAGGTTTGTGGTCATCTTATAGGTGTAATAAGTGATTATCAATTGCAAAAGCATACAAGATTCCCCAAGAAATAACAACATCTTGGGGCTCAGGGTACCAGGTTTAAAGAAAACTGCCATAATGTCAGGGATCCAGTCTTCAGCGGCAGGCCCGTCATTTTCAGGGGTAACTTGGGCCAGGCTTTTTGCGGGCAAAGCCCACCACAAGAGAGGAGCTAACTTAAAAAGGTAGGAGACCAATTTTCTCACCCAGGACCACAGGTTGGCGGCTGGGATTATGGTGTCAATCACCCCTTTGAGGGTGATGTACCCAATCCCAAACAGCTTACCAGTGTAGTTGGTTGGAAGGTTGGGTGAGGAAGCAGGCATAGGTTTGGGAGTCACAGGTGGTTACATGGGAAAGTTGTAGGCAGGGAGATAGTTGAATTTCCCTCTAAACAATTTGGGTGTTGATAATATGTACAGGCCTTGACAGTTGTATCTGACTCCAGATTGTATGTGGGCCAAAGGATCAAGTTTGAGTATCTTATCTGGGGTGTAGTCCTTGTTGTCAGGAATATTCCTGACAACAACCTTTGTCAAGACAATATTTTGTGCACAGTTGAGCTTTAAAGGCAAAACAAAAAATTGCAGCAGTTCCCCCTGATTGGGGAAACTGCCGCAAAACAGCCAGTGGACAAAAAGGAATTTAAAAATTTAAGTTTTGAATTCTGGGTTTTATACACCAGCCGCGGGCCGCGCAGCAGCTTGCTCCCGCCAGCCAGTCCCCCAGCCAGCAGGGGACAGCGCACCCCCCATGGCAGGGCTGTACATCCCAGCCAGATGGAAAATTGCCAGATCAGGAATCTAAACAAGGAAATTTCCCCAAGTCCAAAAATGGGGGGAACTGCTGCCCAAATTTGAAATCTACAAAATTTGGAGGGGGTTGACAAGCAGCCCAGCACTACAATTAATGCATCAACTGCAAAAGTTAAATTTGAATGCATCAAAGTGCCTGAAGATGCTCTAATTCTGTGCAATGCCAAGGATAACAATTCATTGCCTATCAAACCACTCCCATCCCAATCCCAAATGGGAATTCCAGACAACACCAAGTGTTTGGGGTTCCCTATCTAATGCTTTGTATTATTCATGCCCCACTAAGGATGATAGTATATAATAAATCTCAATCACTTGATGGTAGTTTGTGCTATCATTGAGTGAAATTACCCCTCAATAGTATCACATAAATTAATTTAAAGACTTTACCTTCAATAAGTTAAACAAGACACTAAGCTTTGTCTGCCCTTTCTCAGGATCAGGAGATGAATCACCTAATCTTCTCAGCTGTCCTCACAGCATACCTAGGGATTGGGGGCCACCAATATAACCAACAGCATGGACCATTCAACAATCCATCTGGTGAGTACTACTACAAGAAGCCAGCGTAGCTTGACTCCTCCAAGAGGTACTCCTGGTCCACACTGGTATTGCCCCACTCTACCCAGTCTGTAGCCATATACACCTGTATATACTATGTACTCACGTATTTTGCCAGTAATTTCAGATGTTATAACGTACACGCCAAGGTCTTTCAATTGATGATAACAGTCTATCCAATTGTGACGGCGCATACAGGTTTCCAAGTCACCATCTTAGTACCCTATTTTGCTAAAGTATTCCCCCATTTGTTGGGTTTTTACATTGTACTCAGGTTTCAAAGGGTAGTTGGTTAAATAGACAGGGCCAAAGAGTACACCAGGAGGACCAGGAAATCTTGTACTGAATTTGTAGATAGAAAATACAAAATAAGGCATAGCTGTGTGAGCCAAAATAACATAACCTTTATTCAAAAATGATGATATGGTTTTAGCGTGGAATCTATAGGCATATATTAAATCCCGCCTCCAAACTTAGTATTTCCCATGATGGTTTAATCAAAATATCAGGGAAAATACAGGAAGGTGGCCAGGAGGCCTGGGTGTGGGAGCGGCAAAATGGCACCTTGGCTGGGTGTTCTCTCATTGGTCAGACTGTCCAAATTGGGCACTTGATTTTCTTGATTTTTGGCTGTGGTCACAGAGTCAGACCTAAAGCCTGTGATTTCTCTTGGAAGAGGAATTTGATTGGTCATCCAAGAGGACTTCAGATTCATGAAGTTCACAGAGGAACTTTCTCTACCTCTATTAATCAATTCAAGAAGCTCCTCCTCAGGCACAATCATAATTAAACCTGCGCTGGTTTTCTGGCTCTGGGACTTAGCAGGGGGTCCAGCTTGCAGAGGCTCAATCTCAGAAAAATGTGGACGGACCCTTGGTCCATGGGGCTGGTGGCCCACAGGAATTCAGGTTCAGGGTTTGAGTCCTGCCCTTGGGCCTGGGTTTCCAGGGGTAAAGAATTGTCAATCCTGACAGGGAGTCATGTAGTTCTTGTAGCACCTGGTTCTGAATTGCTCCTGGGGGTACCACCAATCTATTGAGCTTCTAAAGAAAACCTTTGTGGGTAAAGTAGTTGGGTTTGGGTTTTTTGAAGCTCATTTTGGCAATTAGGTCTTTGATGAGTGGAGAGTCCTTCTGGGTGCTCTTCACCTCTTCCTCCAAGGATGAGAGTGGTTGGGAGGCCCCAAGGACAGCCATTAGGAACTGATTGGTGTCTAGGACTGGCCGGGTGTTGAAGTGGCTGTATGACTGGTCTCTGTCATTGTAGTCTTCTTGTCTGCTCAAGGCATCCAGTGCATTGTTGGTGTGTCCTGGTATGTAGCTGATCTTGAAATTGTAGGAAGACAAGTCCAAGGCCCATCTGGCAAGTTGTTGGAAAATCTTTTTTTTCTCTGTGAAGTAGAGAATGTTCCTATGGCTGGTACGGACAATGACTGTATGCTTGGCTCCTTCTAAGGATTGTCTCCAGTGTTCAAAGGCTTTAACTATGGCCATGAGTTTATTCTTGTATAAATTGTAGTTTTGCTTGCAGTCCAACAGCTTCTTAGAGAAGTATGCCACAGGGTGGTATACTCCAGGATCCCCTTCCTGAAGCAAGACTGCGCCCAAGGCAAAGTCAGAAGCATCAGTCTCCAAAAAAAATTGGAGCTCAGGGTCAAGTTGTCTGAGTACCAGGGCTGTGTCAAAGGCAGTCTTGAGGGTCTCAAATTACCTTTGTGCCTCCTCTGTCCAATTATAAGGGACGCTTTTGGCAGTTAGGAATGTGAGGGGCTCCGCTATCTTTACAAAATTCTTAATGAACTTACGGCAAAAGTTAGCCAATCCTAGAAAACCTCTCAATTTTGATTGGGTGATTGGACCTGTCACTCCACTGCTGCTGCAATTTTGGAGGGAGCAATGACAAAGCCACCTTTCCTGACTTCATATCCCAGGAATGCTACCTCTGGTTTGAGGAATTTACATTTCTCTCTTTTGCAGTACAGTTTGGCCTGACGTAAGCGTTCCAGGACCTTCTTTAGGTTGCAGAGGTGTGAGACTTTGTCCTTGGAATACACTAGTATGTTGTCCAGGTAAACCACTACACAGACGTCCAGGAGGTCAAATAGAATCTTTTTCATCAGGACTTGAAAGGCATAGGGGGCATTGCAGAGTCCAAAGGGCATGATCAGGTATTTTTAAAGGCCAAAAACCTTTCTGACTGCTGTTTTCCATTTTTCTCCCTCTGCAATCCTGACCTGGTTATACACATTGCAGAGCCCAGTTTTAATAATAAAAAGGTTCATGTCAGTTTGTCTTTGAGCTGCTCCACCAATGGCACAGGGTATTGAACTTTGACAGTGATGGAGTTCAGGGGGCTGTAATCCACACATGGGCATAGTCCTCCATCCCCTTTTTTACAAAGAAGATTGACAATGAGCATGAATATTGAGATTGTCACATGTGTCTTTTGGCCATTAGATTGGCTATGTACTCTTTTAGTACCAGACCCTGTGTGTATGTGATGGGGTGAACTTTTCCCCATTTTGGGGTTTCACCAGGTAGAAAATCAATCCTGAGGCTGCTTGCTCTTTGTTTGGGTAGGCCTTGCATTGGAAGCTTGCTAAAGACGTCAGTGTATTCCTTCAACATTTCATCTAGTTGGGGAATCATCAATATGGGCATGACTGTGCTGGTTGATGTGGGATTGTCTCCAAGTAGCGCCATGCTGGTCTGACCCAAACTGGAGATGGGAACCTGGTGGGTGTCCCAGTTAATGTTACATTGGGCTTCCTGCCACCAAGGCATTCCTAATATGACAGGAAAGTCAAGGTTCTCCAAGGATAAGAAGTTCTGTTCAAACCTCATCCCCCCAATTTCCACAGTGGATGGTTCCACAACTTGTTGCACTGGGGGAGTGCTTCCATCAGCCAGCTTGGCGGTTCCTCCTGGTGTGACCTGCTTGCTGAGGCTTTTCACCAAAAGGTGGTTGATGAAAATCTCCATGGCTCCTGTGTCAAGTAGGGTGGTGGTGTGTATTTTCTTGGTGTTGGAAGCCAGGGTGATGGGAACAGTGGAGTAAAGGGAAGTGTTTGCTTTATTACCTCATTTCTCAGATGATATAAGGGGCTGGGGATTTGAGGGAGGTTTAAAGGGGTTGGGTTGTTCAGTGGTGCAGTTCATCACTGTATGGCCTGTGAGACTGAAGTACAAACAGAGGCCTTGTGCCATGTAGTGATCCTTTTCTTCACTTGATAGCATGAATCCCCCCAGGTCTGTGAATCACCCCAAGACAGGGGGCTTTGGCATTGGTGGGGGGTCCAGCAACCTTGACTTGGAAAGAGTTGAGGTGGGTGGCCTTGGCGGGGAGAAAATTTTCATACCAAGCTTCCCAGGCTTGGACGTCTTGGACAACCTTGCTGTAATTCTCAGGAAGTTTATAGTGGAGAAGAAACTCCTGTACCTGGGGTGAGAGGCCTGTGTAATACAGATAGCAGGCTTTATCACTATTCAGGTTGAGAGCTTCCTTGAGCTTTGAGAACTGTTTGGTGTAGTGGGCAGTGGTAGACGTCCCTTTTCTCAGAGAGTATAGTTTCCAATGGGTATAGTTCAGGTCCTCAGGGGAGCTGACTGAATTCAATAGCTTATGGCTGAAGGAATTAAAGTTGTGGTGTAATCCAGGCTCTGTTAACAATATGGTGGCAAACCAATCTTTCTGTTGACCAGTGAGTTGGCTGGCCACATGAAGGACCTTCTGGACGCTTGTGATAAAGCAGGCGGGCTCATCTTCAAACAAGGTATGGGAGAAAGAGAGCAAGATGAAGATTGCCTGTTTCTCAGAGGAGTGGATGGTGGACATAGAAAGCTAGCTTAGGATGACATTCTGAACCTGGTGGGTATTGGTGGGTTGGGTGGCCCCCCCTCTAGATTGGAGGGCCTAGAAGCAGCAAAGACATGTGTAACAGACAAGTAGAAGAGATGTCAGGAATGTGAGGCATATCACAGTGAGATATCCAAACATGGTTGAGCCTGAGGCTGTTGGTGTGAGCCCAAGTGGTGGTGCTATCATACTGTAAAGACCCAACAATTGGGGAAGTATTTTAGCCAAATAGGGTACCAAGTTAGTAACTTGGAACCCGGTGAGTGCAGTCACAATAGGATGGACCATCATCATCCATCAGAAGACCTTTGTGTGTACGTTATATTGTCCAAAATTACTGGCAAAGTACGTGAGTATGTAGTATATAAATGTGTATATAGCTACAGACTGAGTGAAATGGGGCAAAACCAGTGTGGGCCAGGAGTGCTAATTGGAGGAGTTGAGCTGCACTTGCTCCTTGTAAAAGTACTTTCCAGATGGATTGTTGAATGGCCTGTGCAGCTGTTGATATTGGTGGCCCCCAATCCCTAGGCAGGCTGTAAGGACAGCTGAGAAGATCAGGTGGTTCATCTTCTAATCCTGGGGAAGGGCAGACAAAGCTTAGTGTCTAACTTTTCTAGAGGGTAAAAGTTGTGAGTGATTTATGTGATAACAATTGAGGGGTAATTTTCTCAATGATAGCACAAACTACCATCAAGTGATTAAGCTTTATTATATACTATCATCCTTGGTAGGGCATGAATAGCAAAAAAACAATGGACAGAGAACCCCAAACACTTGGTGTTGTCTGGAATTTCCTTTTGGGAGGGGAATTGGAAAGGATGTGCAGGCAATGAATTGTTACCCTCTGGCTTGCATTGGTTTGGTGCCTTATTGGATGCTTTCATGCATCCAAATTCAACTTCTGCAGTTAGGGCATTAATTGTTGTGCTGGGCAGCTTGTCAGCCCCCTCCAAATTTGGTAGGTCCCAAATTTGGGCAGCAGTTCCCCCATTTTTGGGTTTGGGGAAATTGCCTTTTTTAGATTCCCAATTTGGCAATTTTTCCATCTGGTGGGGGTGGACAGTCCTGCTGTGGAGGGTGAGCTATCCCCCGCTGGTTGTTTTTTGGCATTTTCCCCAATCAGGAGGAACTGCTGCAATTTTTTATCTTGATTTTTGAGCTCAATTGTGCACAAAATATTATTTTGATAAATTTTGTTGTCAAGAATATTCCTGACACCAATATTGAAGAACACTAAATTGGCCAGATGAATATCTGTATGGCTGTCAGGGTAGACTGAAGCCTGGTGTGAGAGAGGGGGACTAAACTAACTAAGTTCAGCTCCCATCCTGGGGGGAGGATCCACCAGGACACCATCCAGTGCAGGACTGGTATGGCTGCTTTAAGGGGTGTCTAAAAAGAGGACACGGAAGATACCTGGGGAAAATAGGAGTCCAAACCCATCAAAAACATTCTGCTAAGCAACCAGGATGAACGCTTAGGAGTGAGCTCAGGGGTTCCCAAGCCTTCCTCTGAGACCAGGACAATTGGGTCCTCAGAGGGGAGGGCATAGGGTAGGGTAGACTGGAGGGGGTAGCAGAGGCTGTCTTGACGGTAGGGAACTCAAGGTCCTCACAGGTTAGACTCCTCACAACGTTCTCACTGGTAGCATATAGGTCTTGGGCGTGTGCAGGAATATCCTCAAAAATGTGCAAGAACTGGTCAGGTTTGGTGCCAACGTGGAGGAAGAAATTAGAAATATGAACCCAAAGGTCTGAAAAGGTAGACCAAATCATTACCAAGGCTGGTGCCAAAGTAAAAACCACAAACTTGATCAGAGGCACTAGCATTTAATTTCTGGGTCTTAAAGCAAAGCCCAACAAAGCAGATAGTTTTCTGGAGGTTTGTTTGCCTCAAGCTCAAAATTAAATAGCCAGAGACAGGCAGAAAGTCTCCAATACGCAAGGAAAGGACAGGGAACAGCAACTGTGGACCAAAGAGTTAAAAAGCATATAGAAAAGCTTTATCAAAGCGTATAGGAAGCCTCAGAGAAATTAAAAGCAAAGCAGGAACAAATTCAAACTTAAAATAGGTATATATATTGAATTTACTACTAATCTTTAAAATCAAGTCAATTCCTTCAAAGCAAAAGGGGTAAGCTTTAACTTTGACGCTAACAATGTCTATGGGGACTTTGGAAAGCAGCAAGAAGGCCTGAAAGAGAGGGAATAGGTAAGGGAAAACAAAACCTTTACTAATAATCTTAGAGAATAAAAGGGCCAAATAAAAGACCCCAAAACCACTAAAGTTTTAAGTTTGAAAGTTTAAACTTTATTTGTAAGAATGAGTAAGCAGGGGACCAGAAGTCCCTTGTCTTTCTTTAAGGGTGGGAATCAAAATTCAAAGATCACCTGACCCAGGGGCGTGGATTTGATTTGCTACAGGAGAAATTTTGCCAGGCAGATCCAGCAAGCTGGAGGGTTTTGCACCAATTTCCAACTCCAACTCTGATTAGCTGGGATCAAATGAATGGAGCAAATCATCATTCAATCCAGTTAAGTTAGGATTTAATTATTTGGCAGTAGCGCAACCTGATTGCTTAAACCTAATTAATTTTAAATGTGGTTGAGCCCAAGCCAGAAAATAGTCCAGATTAATCAGGGATTCCTCCCAAGTGGGGACAGAATCCAAAGCACCATTATTTACCACTTGAGAACAGTATTCCAACACAAATCTCTCATCAATTGTGTGGGCTAAATCTTCAAGGGAATTAAGGGGCTTGGCCAGCTTCTGAGCAGATTTTTTTGTGTGGCGCAGGAAGATTGTCCTATCCAGGGCTAAAGGGGGAAGTGACTTTAAACCTGGTACCCACATCCTTGGATGGCCTCAAGGGCGGTGGAGCTACCTTTCATCTGGTGGATCAAGAAAACCTGGTAAGTGGAACTTGAGCTATCCCATGAGTCAAGCAATTTGCCAAGGATGTGGCTGTACTTGTATTCATTGGTAAAATCAGGGGTTTTCTGATAGTAGACAAAACCCTTGGCCAAAACAGCCAGAAACGCACAATGAATGCCCCCTCTTGACCTTCTTCCTTCCTTTTTGGGTGTTGGCTTTTTCTTGCTACAAAAAATTGTTCAAAGCTACTGATAGCTTGTAGTAGGAGATGAACATGGTGTCATCTGTTAGATTGGTCAAGAATCAGACCAGGATAGACTTGATGGCGGGATTGTATGCAGAATCCTTGCTACCATCTCATTGGTTGCTGCCAAAATTGGTCAACACACAGACTGATGCCACTTTCACATGCATCCAGAGCTGCACCATGCGCTTGGAAACCCATATGTTATGGTGTGCAAGTTGCTTGCGGACCTGGATCAAGGGAAGCTTGGGGTCCTGCTGCAATAGATCAAGCATGATTGGGTATGCATCATTGATCTGGGACTCTGGGGCCTTCTTGGGCTTCTTGGCTGTCCCAACCAGGTTTTCCTTATTTATCAGGTTATTAAACTCCTGCATGAAGGTAGCTTGGGTGAATTTTAATTGACTGGATATCTGGTCCCATGTCAAACCACACAGGTTGAGTGCCACAATTTCTTGGAGAATTTGGGCAGTGATAATTCTGTGTTTGGGGTGCTGGGCCGGGGAAGCTGAAGCCTGATTGGCTGTAGGGGGAACAAGTTGGGTGTTGGCAGAAATTTTTTCTGAATCAGGGTTGCCATTCTGATTGGCAGTTTGGTTGGCAGGTTGGTTGGCAGCTTGTGCAGGGATAGGTAAGGGAGCAGGGGTAGAGCTGGGTGCAAAGTGACTCTCAAACAAGTCAAAGCCATAGAGGTTGGAAGTCAAGTACAGGTCAGCTTTCTTGTCACTCACATCAAAGGCTTGGGTATAAACGGGTGCCTCCATGTTCTGAGCCTTGCCTCTATTAAAGCTGGCTTGGCTGCTGCTGGCTTGGTTGCTGGTGCCATCAAAAATGTTGCTAGTAAAAACCATTGTAAAAAACCTAAGATAAAATCACTAAAAGTAGAAGTTTAAAATTTTATGATTTATTTTTATTGTAATCATGAGTCTATATTTGGAAAGTTCTCAAAACTATTTTACACAAATCAGGAGCCATAAAAATAGATAAAATGCCTCTGTTCCTAAATTAAATAGCTGTTGATTGGCTGTAAAACTGTTATTTTTCTATTTTAGGCTGCTCATACTACACATCTTGTGTGACTTCATTTTTTTTCATGCTTGTGGAATCTCACTTCTAGATTGCTCAAATTTTGTTTCATTTTAGTCTTTTTGTTGGTGCTTCAGTTGGATCCTGATCAGATTATAATACTGTAAATTCAGAACCTGAACGTAAAAATGCGGGATTCTCAAATCCTTGGTCCAAATTTTGAATCACTTTTACAGGATGGCCTTTTTTAATTAAATTAATTTCTTTGTATATCTTTTTGAATTTTTAAAAATGCAGGAACTCATAGACACTTTGCAAAGTTCAAGTCAGACTGCATATTTCCAATGGACAAAATTAATTAACTGGAATTAGATTTGAAGTGTTCAAATCCATCAGCCATTTTCATTAAGTTTACTATGTTTTTTGAAATTGCAGGATTGCCAAATCCATGAACTAAATTTCAAATCACTTTTGAATGCCACTAGTAAACTCATATATTAATTGCAGGAACTGGAATCCAAATTTAATGTACAGTAAGCACACTAGGAAACACCAATCCAAATAAAGAAGCTCCACTCTGGATAAAATTAAATGAAAAATTCAATCTCAATAACCATATTTAGACCTAAAAAGTGACTAAACTTTAAAATTATCCAAACCCATAAAGTATACAATATTATACACTTCAAATCACAAATATAGAAACTCTGCTACTATTCAAGGCTAAATCAAGAGAAAACAACTACCCAAAACTAAACTAAAATCTAAATAAATACAAATTTAATCTAAATTATATTTTTTATTTTATTTTTATAGACCGTCAATTGCATTCTCAACCAGCTCCTGCACCAGCCTGTGGAGCAGCCTGTCCATGAGGGCGTCCCAGAGGGTCCAAGAACAGACCCAGAACCCAACTTGAGGGGAGTCATGCCAACACACAGGCCTCCCAAGGTGTCAGCGCCAGTCAATCACCTCCCGCATCATAGGCCAGATCAACCAGCCTGAATCCAAGACAGAAGCCGCTCTCAAGGCCTGCCACAAAAGTCTCCTACACCAGGGTCACCAGGAACACTGAGATTACTTACACTTCCACTGTGTACCCAGTTGTCACCTGGCCCCACACTCTTGATCTAAGAGTTGCCACTTCCTGCCCCTGCGTTTTTGACACGTCCTATGAGTCATTGGCCACCACTGAAGAGCCATCTGCGCCTGTATCATATGCCACCATTGACAGCGCCAGCGCAACCAAGCGTGATCCCACCTTCTACACAAAGGTTCCCATCCCCTGTGTTGAGCCTGCCTGCCAGAATTCCATGGTACCTTCAAGGGCCAGCGTCAGTTGACAGATAGTGAGAGTGAAGCTCTCCTCAACTGCTTGAACAGGGGAATGGCAGTTTGGGATATTGCATCCCAATTTGGGGTCACAGCCAGATTTATTGGTGACATCAACAAAAAGTATGGCAACACCAGGAAAATTTTCAAATCCACCAAGGCTAAGCGGCAGCCCAAACTCCTTCAGCCCAATCATATTGATGAAATCAAGCAGTGGGTAGCCAAGGATTGCCACCTGGACACACTTGCTGTCCAATCAATGCTTACCACAGAGTTTGGGCTTTTTGTTTCCAAAACCCTTGTATACAAAGCAATGATCAAATTGGGCTTCTCTTGAAAGGTCCTCAGAGTTTCTCTGTACAATAGGAACAGCAAGAAAACAATCAAAGAGTGACGCATTTATGCCAAGACTTATCTGGCCCTTAAGAAGACTGGCAATGTACAGTTCTTCTACCTCAACAAATTGTCATTTTCCTCCTCACCCAGGTCTAGGCATGGGTGGGTTGAGAAGGGGTCCAAGGACAACGTATCCCATTGTGTAGCTGTTCATTCCCAGACCTATTCAATGGTTGTGCTTCTTGGTCCTTGCAGGTTGGACCAATACCAAATGATCAAGGGTTCCCATAATAGCAGTACATTTCTTGATTTTCTCTGAACTGTCAAGGAGTATCTCTGGATCAATTACCACAGTACAACCAACATTGTTGTGTTGGATAATGTTGGGCTCCACAAAGTGGATCTGGTTGTGTCAGAGTTTCCACCCATCAATAAAAATAGCCATTTGGCCAGCCACTGCCTGGCTGACTGTCCAATAAGACTCCTCTTCCTCCCCCCATATTCTCCATTCCTTAACCCAATTGAGAAGGTCTTTGGGTGAATCAAAAATAAGGTGAAGAAAGGCCTCCCTCATAACACTGAGAATCTCTTCAATATTCTTGAGATTAGCCAATTTGCAATGCCACCCAATGTGGTGGTGGCTTTTTACAAGCACTTGGAATCCTTCCTCCCCAAATCCCTTGCCTCCAAGCCAATCAAATAAATGGGCGCTCTGGGCTTTATTTGTTTTTATTGTTATATATTTTTTTTCTTTAGGACTCAAAAATTATTATTTATATAAATGATGTGACGTTGGATTGTATTATAGACATATAAGAATTAGTAAAAAAATATAATTAAAATTAATTATTCTAGATATAGAGATATTGTCAGGAACCAATTCCTGACATCATTAATTATCCTCAAGGGACTGTTAAATTGTTCACAATTATGGTATAGGATTTCCTAAGGACATCTCAACAATTTCCCTGGTTATCCAATTCCCCTGATGATTGTTTCACCTCCAGGGTATTGTGAAACTCTATATTATTCATCACCAAAAATCAACTGCAATGTTTCACTCTTGTGATCAACTGAGCTCAACCCCTTGCTCCTGATACGTAATATATGTGATTGAGATCTCCAGATGTTGGATCTTATGGTTATTTAAGTGAATAATACCATTTCTTGATTCTTGGTTGTTTAATAAAACCTTTATCCTGCTCCCAATTACCAGATTTACTGCTTGCTATAATAGTTTGAAATAGGAAACCTAGCTAGTGCCTAGAATGCTTACTACTAATATTGGTGGTGGCTTGGGTGTATTAGCTTTGCTACTATGTATGACTCTCTTCTTGATCTCCCAAAACACTGATTTGGTCCTCTTGGTTGTGATTCCTGCTACGAAGAATGTAAGCGCTACTGCTGGGTTGATGAAATTGGCCACCTTGCCTGAAATCAATATGAAATACTGGATGGAGTACAGAGACCTTATTCTGGTGAAGTGGGTTCCTGACAGATATGTATTTTTTATTGTAATCTATCAAATAGTGTGCTGAATGTAGAGTTAACAAATTAAAAATTAAAAAAGATAGAATTAGATTAATTTTATTTAAACAATTGTGAATCCTTGTTGGTACTTTGGCTTTTTTAAGCCACAAATCAGACCTTGCAAGTCATCATCTGATCCTTAATATTTCAGAGCCACTATAGCCACACACAAAAACCAATGATTTTTATGTATTTCTTACTAATTAGTACTTAGGAAGCGGGTCAAGCATATTGAATAATTTATCAAATCATATTACAAGGGAAATGTAATTCAAGCTCTAAACAAGCACTTGTTTAGAACATAAGTGGAGCAGGCTGTCTGTTGCAGATAAATTCAGTTCTCAATGTTTAACTATATAATAAAGGAACCTGTACTTGACAAGCCAGCAAATAAAAACATTTTTAATTCTTTTTTATTATTTGACGTGTTTGCAACTATAACTAATGTCTTATAATATATTTAGATATATTACTATTATAATTGAACTATTAAATTTAAATATTAAAATTTAAACATTAAAAATCATTATTAAAATTTAAATATTAAAATATCATTATTTATATTAAAATTTAGATATTTAATTAGTAAAATTTAAATATTAATATTTAAAAAAAAGTTAAATTGCAAGGGAATAAAATTTATTAGGGATATGCAACTTGCAAATGGAATGCAATTATTCCAGGAAATTATACCCTGAAATCAAATTTTTGGCTAAAGCGTCTAACTGGATCCACATACTCTTCTGTATGTGGTGGACAACCCTGGATGTGATTGCTAGAGGGGTGGCGCCCTGTACCCTGGTGGTTGCCAAACTCTTGATAAAAGAGAGGCAGGTGATAGAATCAATTAGTAGATTCTTTTTGGGAGGCATGTAGTGACCATACAACAATGCCATTGCAAAGGAGTCATACAGGACGTTCTTGACTGTCCTATACCCCTGTGGTGCCTTCTGGTGTTCTAGTGCTAATAAGCATATATTGATTTGTATAGGTACATCCTCCAACTTTTTGACAATTGTTTTTAATATGCAGTGCATCAGTATTCCTAGGTATACAGCGACGTGAATCCTTTGCAAGGTATATTTTTTGGAGAACATGCACAATTTCTTGTACAGTTTAACTAATCTGTTGATGTAGAATGTTTGACTGAATTTGAATATTGTTCCAGGAGGCACCCAACTTGTATCTGCCCCCCCATGCCTCTGCAAACAAAATAAATAAAGGCTTTAAATTATTCACAAGGACTGTGTCCCCAACTTTATTTGATAATACTTTGAATAATTCATTAAAAATTTCAGTTTTAGCATATTCATTTCCTATTTGAAAGCCAGTTTTTATTAGGTTTTTTCATATTCATTGATATTTGCAAATGGGAATCACTGAATACTTTCATAAATATATTCATCAAAGTTTAATTTGATATCCCCACAAATTTCATTTGTCTCTTTGAAGTTGATATTTGCTCCTATTTTGTATGCTTCCCTAATCCACAGCAAGCACCCCACGGGTGGTAAATATTCCTTAGCTCTAGCTTCAATATTTGCAAAATTATTCATATTCATTTGAATTATTTTATTTATTTGATTTTTATACATTGTTTTACAGGGGCTACTAGTGATTGGTAACCCCTGTAGAACCAACTTGTCATAAAAGCTGCCACTTCTGCAACCTTGTCCCCATTTCTAGTTATAACTAAAGTAAATATAAGTAAAAACATAAAAAAGACTTACTAATTGTTTTCCCTGCAACCCCCTCAGCCATAGGTGCCCCTTCAGCAAACTTCATGAGTGTTGGCTGCTCTTCATTTATTTTTCTGGGCTTGGTTTTCCTTATCTTTCTTGCAACTTGTGCTTCCTCTTGATTTTCATTTGATAAATTTTCAGTATTTTTTGAAGCGCTCCTGCTTCTTGACTGAGTTTTGTTTTTTTCTGTTTCCATTTGGTTAGTTTCCTCTTCATTTGTGTTTATTTTCTTTTAAATTTCATTTCCTTCAATTAGTTTAATTATTTGAGTATTCTTTCTATTGATTTTTGTAAATTTGCACAAGTTGTAACTTTCACTTTTGAAATCTAACTGCTTGAATATTTCCTTTTAAAGATTTAAAAGTATTTCCTTGTGTTCTTTGTTGACCATTGTTCCCAGGCTATTTTTTGCAGTTTTATTTTGCTAGACCAAGGCTCTTCCCTCATTTCCCAGTTGATTTACCACAATTTCCCTTATGTTATGTTAAAGCTCAACCATCTTTTGGAGGGCTGACTCCAATTTGTTGATTAGGCTGTAGATATTTGAAATTTTTTGAATTACATCAAAAAACTGGTTTTTATAGTACTATCCTCAATACATAAATATTTTTCATCATTATTAATAAATTAAAGACCATAAATGTAAATATTGCATTAGAATATTGAAATTAGACATCAACTCTTGATATTTAGACATTGTGTGCATAACTCAATGCATTTTGTATAATTAATTTCATTGTAAACTAGGCCTTTTTCAATGTAATTTATTTAAACAGACTGTGTTTATATTAGAGAACCATTAACACTTAGTACAAATATTAATACATAGTGCATTTTACAGCCTTTATATTTACCTATTGGTAATAATTCTGTAAAATGCACACGGTATCAATATTTGTACTAAGTGTTAATGGTTCTCTAATATAAACACAGTCCATTTAAATAAATTACAATAAAAAAAGCCCTAGTTTAAAGTAAAATTTATTATACAAAATGCATTGAGTTATACACACAATGTCTAAATATCAAGACTTGATGTCTGATTGCAATATACTAATATAACTTTACATTTATGGTCTTTAATTTATTAATAATGATGAAAAACATTCATGCTAATAATTTTAAGTTATTCATAAAATGTACAACATTGTATTAATTATGGGAAATTTCAATAATGTAAAAATATTATATTATTAATTATGAATTGGAAGATTTAATATCAACTTTAATAAGTTTACACAAAGAAAAGATTTATTTTACTCATCAAAAGACAAGAAGGGGAGGGACTGGGCAGAATATACATTGCCTTCATCTGCACCTGTAAAAGGGACAGCATCAGAGATAGTGGGGGGATGAGCGGTGGTTTAGGAGTCAGGGTTAGAAGGCAGGTGGCTTGATGGGAGGTTAGGGAGGCAGGGTTTGGTGACTGGGAAGGGGCGGCAAGAGCTGATTACTTCAATTGCTCAAATTTGTCTTCTGTCACATATTCAGGCTTGGTGAAACAAATGAATTGGCGTGGGGGGGAGGCAGGATTCCTTTCTGAACTTATCACTATCACTTACATAGAAGATGATTAGATCAGATAAATCCTGGACAAACATGCAAGGGAAAAGCTCATAACCCTTATCAATTTGGGTGCACAGTTTGTTGTATGTGGCAGGCTTTAAGGCCTGAGTGCAGAACCAAAATTATAGAGACATACATCTGCAAGATGCATGTTGGCATGGTTGATGGGGTAGGATCAACAGGTATGCCTTGCAGCCCTGATTTCTTGGGTTGCCCATTCCCGCTGCTCTATCTTGGCACTCAATACAGTAGTTTTAAAGGCTATGGCAACAACCAAAAATACCTCAGATTTAAACAAAATGATTTCAGATTCAAACAAAATCCAACTCTTGGGTTAAAATATACACTCTGTTAACAGGGTTTATTGGTGTTAATGGGCAAAATGGGTCAACACAGCAAAAAAGTACTCACGCCCAAAGCAAAATCATTCAAAATACAATCCAAAATACATTGATTCACAAAAAAATGGTGTGAGTTGACTTTTGGTGTACATATGTTTACTATGTGAGTTGGTGAAAAAATACACCCAAGCAAGATGTGTCAAAACGCAAACCAAAAACAAAACACAATAGCAACTCACTACATAAACAAAATCACTCACGCAATGTGTGCAATGGATTGTAATCATGAATGATACTAAGGTATCTAAAATAAGACACAAGATCTGAAACAAAAATTTTAAAAATATTGAGTTGGGTGCTTAATTTGGCGTAAAATATGGGAAAATGGGTGGAAATTATTTTGGGTATTCTAAAATGGGCGTTGTAAAACCAAAAACAACTAACTAAGAAATAAATAATCTTTAATTGGGATATTGGGTGGGAAAAAATATTAATTGAATATCCATAAACAGATAAAAGCAAAAATTAAAAATAGGGAGTAACTTAATTAAGTTTGATTTAATATTTTATTAAATTCTCAAAATAGAAGGAACACAGCAACAGACTACCATTGCACCCTTTGTGCGCCGCGGTTGCGGTTGCCCCTGCAGGTCAAAGAATAGACTTAGTACAACACAAGTGCCTACTCAGGAGGGAGGCGGGAGAGGAGAGTTCCATAGTGACGCTGCACTGACACAGCCGGTTCAAGGAGCACAAGCTGCTAGGATGCAGAGCATTAACCCTTGGGTCCCAAAGCTGACCTGGAAGCCCACCAAAGTTACCACTACCAAAACAGTTAGAAACAAGGAGGTAGAACTTACTTTGTATGTGTTTGACGTTGTGTACTGGCAAGAGTTGGTCCCGTCAGCCATGCTGGAGAAGGTGAAGCCTATATTTGATACTAGCTACAAGCCTTACATCAGTGATGGCAATCAGGAGGAGGACAAGGAGCCCCAGTTCTACCAAACCAATGAGGGACAGCTGGTGTTAAAGAAAGTTGCTGCGTTTTACACCAAGGTGCCCATGCCCTGTGTTGTGCCCAACGCCAACAAGCCAATCCCTGCTGCTAAAAAGCCCGCTCACAAGCGCATTCCTGACATTAAGTGCATCATCCTTCTCTGGCTCATGCAGGAATCTGGTGATTACAAGGCAGCTGTGGCTCTTGTTGGGGTGGATCCCAAGTACGCCTTGAAGACCTTCAACAAGTTCATTGATACTGGCTGAGTCCTTGCCGCAGAGAAATCCTTGTGTGTTTCAACCATGCTCACCAAGGAGCACAAATGGGCAATCCGCCAGTGGATAACCTGATATTGCCATCTTGAACTGGCAAATATACAGGCCATGGTCAAGTCCGCTTTTGGGATTGAGGCCTCAATTTTCTTCTATTATCATTTGGTCAAAGGAATGTGCTTTTCCTAGAAAAAGCTTGGGGTATTCCCCTACAATCAGAACAGCCCAGCCAATATTGAGACTTGGAAAAATTACGCTGAGGTGTACACTGCCCTCAAAGCCAAGGGCACAATGAAATTCTATTATATTGAAAAATCAGCATTTGCCTCATTGATGCGCAATGAGTATGGGTATGTCCCCAAAGGCTCCAATGACGGGATGGCTTGGTGTGCTGCAGTCCGCGCCGCATCATACTCAATGGTGGCTCTGCTTGGTCCCAAAGGGGGTCAAGCTGTACCAAATGATACTAGGCTCCCACAATAGCCGGACCTTCCTATCATTTCTCCAATTGGTCCAGGAGCACCTGAGGCACACAAGCCTGGGCTTCACCAATGTAATTGTATTGGACAATGTTGGTCTCCACAAGGTGGCAGATATTCTTGAAGAATTTTCATCAATTGACACCAGCATTGCAGTGGGCCCTCAGCAATTGGCCATGGCAAATTTGCGCCTTCTCTTCCTCCCTGCCTATTTGCCCTTCCTAAATCCCATTGAGGAAGTCTTTGGGTGGCTCAAGCAGGTTGTCAAGCGAGGAACCCCAACAGGGACCAAGGACCTGTTTGATTTGCTGCAGGCCGGGATCCATATCCTCCCAGCTGAGACCGTGGCCAAATTCTATGGCCACACTGATTTGTTCATCCCCGCATGCCTAGCCAGACAGCCAATCAATTAAAAGCTTAATGTGTCCAATTTTTTTTATATTCTCTTATTTACTATTCAAGATTTATTAATTATCATTTTATATTTAGATCTTTCCACGCCTGCAATCACATTCAGAAGATCCATCAATAGATGTAAGTAATTTATTTATTTTATTATATATTATTTTATTATGCCATCTGAGGTAATCCCAAACGCTCAATACCGGATTACGCAAATAGATTTAAATCACTTTTGTCAAATAAATATAAAATAGACTTATGAAAATTAAACGTAAATTGTAAGATTGAAATTTATTTTATTACCGTATTATTTTATACTTTTATGAAACCCATTTCTGCAATATATTTTGCAAATCTTGTTTGCTAAATATTATTTGAAAAATTATTTATAATATAAAAATACAGTAGAGTATAAATATATTTATTGATATAGAGAAAAATTAAGTGCGCCTGTAATGGGTTTGGCGGTATGTACCCACCCCGCAATAGAGGTGGCGTACAACCTCCACCGCCACACTGTGGACAGTGGATACACCTGTATTAAAGTATTTGCGCCTGCTGGTAAAAGGAAGGATGGTGAGGTGGGAATGGAGGAGCAGCTTTTCTGGCAGGGCTGCAAACCTGAATATGCCAGCCAGGACCAGGGTGTCCTGGATAACGTGATCCACCAAGTTGTACCCAGGGGGACCTTCTTCCCGTCCAGTGAGAGCCTGGTCTTGTTGACCCCAAGAAGGACCCTGTCTAGGTCCTCTACACTGGCGCTCATCCTGAAGAAGAAAAGATAACCAAGGTAAACAACAAGGTGAAGCCTTTGTCCAGCAAAGACTTCTGTAAACTTGCACAATTTGCTGTATACAGTGCTAATCTTCTTCTCATGCTTGGTTTTGGCAAAGGTCAGCTACATAGCTGCTGGGACCCCTGGCTTGTTGGTGCTCCAGGCCAGCCCAAAGTCCTCCAGGAGAATTTTTGTCTTCTTTATGGCTGTTGCGTCTGCAACAGCCAATTTTGACACTGCGCGCCCAAAGTTCTCCAACAGGTAAGAGATGGTATGCTCCACTGGGAAGCAGATGCAAGAAGCCACATGGGCCTGGCCCATCTCCAGTACATTCTTGAATGGGAGCGTTGCCAGGACGTCCCAAACAAACTTAATGAAGTTTACACAGTAAACTCCACTGAGAGATACTGGGTCCAGGCAGACCAGTTGGGCATCCTTGTAGGCAGTACCTGCCCACTCAGATGCCCCCTTGGAATGTGTAAGTTATGCCAACGCGTCAGGCAACATTGAAAAGGACCCGTGGATACAGTCCTCCAGCTCCTGCACAACAGGAAGGACAGATCCAATTGCTTTTTCACATGAGTGACATAATTTGCATAAAAGGTGGCTGGGACAAAGGGGACCAGGACTTGGCAGAGTTTTCTGTCTACACTTTCTAAGAAAAAAGGTAAGTTTTTTGAAAATTTATTAATTTTGTTTTTAGGCTACCTTCTTGTGTTTCTTCCTTGCCCACAGCCTTGGCCAGCTTGGTCATTCTTGGCGCAATCAATTGCGCAGGCAATTTGGTATCCTCTGCCCTGGCACGCTTGGTGGGTTTGAGATGTTCATACATCTCCAGGTCATCAACCCAGACGCACGGCGCAGAAAGATTGTATGCCTTAAATTGCAGGCCCTCAACCACAGTTTTTTGGATATTTAGTAAGTGCTCAATTGTCTTCTTTGGAGTGTCTGGAATTTTTGACATTAGTGCCTTTGCAGACACCTTGTTGATTTTGTCCCCAGTGAGGACGGTGGACTTCACTTTGGCTTTGACCTTGCGGTCAATGTCCTTTATTTTGGCAATTGCCAGGTCAAGATCCTTCAGAAGCTTCTCCAATTCTCTCATTGATTTTTCACTAACCTTTCCATATGTTTTTATAGCTTTTGCCCCAATAAATTCTGTATTATTTTGTTACTGTTGTCTCTTTGTTTATTCCTTTTTGTTTTCCCATCTACTACATTATCCCATCTTTTTACCCATTTTGTATATGTTTACGCTCATCTCAATATGTGTTATTTGCTTTGTGTTGGCATTGTTTCCTTGATTACCATATTATTTTTGGCGCTTGACATAGCCCCTTGTGAAAATATTAACAACAATTTGGTGATCAGCTAAATTTGAATTAGAAAATTATAGTGTTAACTGTTTTTAGATAAAGTTATTACTGATCTGAATTCAAAACCTTAATGATAAACTTTAAGCCAATCAGAAGCTAAGTGATAAAGTGATTGTTGTGACATAAAGGATCATTCAATAATTCTTTGATGCATGTGTGCTAATTAATATGATTGGCTGGATGTTTTGCCATTGTACGCCATTGCTGCTGTGGCAAGTTGTTGATGAACTAGTGCACAATCAGCTGCTGGGTTAGCACTAGTCCACCAACAACTTGCCACAGCAGCAATGGCGTACAATGGCAAAACATCCAGCCAATCATATTAATTTGCACACATGCATCAAAGAATTATTGAATGATCCTTTATGTCACAACAATCACTTTATCACTTGGCTCCTGATTGGCTTAAAGTTTATCATTAAGGTTTTGAATTTGGATCAGTAACAACTCTATCTAATAACAGTTAACACTATAATTTTCTAATTTAAATTCAGTTGATCACCAAATTGTTGTTAATACTTTCACAAGGGGATGTGTTTGGGTGCTAAAAATAACTGTGTTCAGGATCTAGATACATGACATAGTAAATATATGATTTTATAGAAATAAGCTGAACATAAAGAATAAAACCAACTATAAACAAAGAGAACACAAACAATTGAAATTCAAAATAAAAATAATATAAATAGAATTTTTTTGGGACCAGGGGGTTTATTGAGGCGGGAAAAAGTGATGCCTAGTAGGCAGAATGGCGCGGGAAGGAAGACGTAGAGGCGGTGCTGGCCTGGGGGGTCTGGGATTGGGTGGGTTGGGCTTGCGGGTTAGGGGTGTTGGTGGCGGGGGTGGAGGCAGGAGGATTTTGCGTGATGGCTGCCATATAATGCTTGTTGTATTCCTCATTGATCATTGGCTGGATGGGCTGGTAGGTGGCAGTGGCCCAAGATGGAAGGCGCTTATCCTTACGTAATTGGTTGCCCATGTTCACATGAAAAACCATTTGCACAAATAAGTCAGCCATCATCTGGCAGCCAAAGAGAAAATTGTGGTCAAGGACCCCAAGATAGAGGTTGTTGAAAGCCTGAGGGCAGCGCTTCCGGAGTGTATCTCCAATATTAAAGAACACAACATCTGCCAGATGGACGTTGGCGTGACCAGCTGGGTACACGGAGGCCTGGTGCCCGCGTTCCTGGAAGGCCTCAAGGGCGGTGGAGCTTCCCTCCATCTGGTGGCTCAAGAAAACTGGGTATTTGGTATTTGAGCCATCCCAGGAGTTGAGCAATCCACTGAGAATGTGGCTGTATGAGTACCCATCAATGAAATCTGGGTTTGTCTGATAGTAGACAAAACCCTTGGCTGAAACAGCCAGAAATGCACCAATGAACGTCCCCTTCTTGACCTTCTTCCTTCTATTCTTGACAGCAGCTTTTCATTGCTCACCAAAATTGTCAAAAGCTATTGATAGCTTATAATACGAGACAAACATGACATCATCTGACAGACTAGTCAAGCATCAGACCAGGGTTGATTTGATGGCGGTGTCATACAGGGAATCCTCAGCGCCATCCCATTGGTTGACGGCAAAATTGGTAAGAACCTGTATAGAAGCCACCTTCCCATACATCCAGAGCTGCACCATGCGCTTGGAGACCCATGTGTTATGATGTGTAAGCTGCTTCTGGACCTGGGTCAAGGGAAGCTTGGGATCCCGCTGGAGGAGGTCAAGCATTATTGGGTATGCCTCATTGATTTGGGACTCTGTGGCCTTCTTTGGCTTCTTGGCGTCCCAATCAGATTCCCCTTATTCATCAGGTTGTTGAATTCCCACATAACAGTAGCCCGGGTGAATTGTAATTGGCTGGCTATCTGATCCCAGGACAGACCCTGCAGGTTGAGTGCCACAATTTCCTGAAGAATTTGGGTAGTGATTATTCTGCGTTTGGGGCGCTGGGCAGCGGGGGCTGAAGCCTGATTGGCCGAGGGAGGGGCAGGTTGGGCAGTGGCAGGAAGTTGTTCCAAATCAAGGTTGCCATCCTGATTGGTTGGTTGACAGGCAGCTTGTTCAAGGGTGGGTGTGGGAGCAAGGGCAGAGATAGACACTAAGTGACTCTCAAATAAGTCAAAGCCATATGGGTCGGGAGACAGTAACAGGTCAGCTTCCTTGTTACCCGCCTCAAAGGCTTGGGTGTAAATGGGTGCCTCCACGTTCTGAGCCTTGCCTCCATTGAAGCTGGTCTGGCTGCTGCTGGCTTGGCTGCTGGCGCCGTCAAAGATATTGCTGTTAAAAACCATTGTAAAAAACCTAGGATAAAATCACTAAAAGTAGAAAATTTAAAATTTAATGATTTATTTTTATTATAATCTTGAGTCCATATTTGGAAGGTTCTCAAAACCTTTTCATACAAATCTGGAGCCATGAAAATGGATAAAATGCCTCTGTTCCTAAATTGGATAGCTGTTGATTGGCTGTTAAACTGTTATTTTTCTATTTTAGGTTGCTCATACTACACATCTTGTGTGAGTTCATTTTGTTTTGTGCTTGTATAATCTTGCTTCTAGATTGCTCAAGTTTTGTTTCACTTTAGTCCTTCTGTTGGTGCCTCAGTTGAATCCTGATTGGATTATAATATACTTCAGAATAGCATCCATCCATTTCACTTGTTGTGTCAGTTCATTTTATTTGTGGTTTGAACTACACTGCTTGATGTTTGCTTTAATTTTGTATAATGGGTTAGTGAAATTTTGTTTTTGGTTTGACAGTTCATTTATTAACCAAAAATATTTAAATTAATTGAATCCTGAATCTTGCGTGACTTGGATTTGGTTTGAATCTGAAATCATTTTGTTTAAATCTGAAGTATTTTTGCTTGTTGCCATAGCTTTTAAAACTACTGTACAACTGTGTACACTTTTTGCTGTGTGGCCCACTCCTCCAGCATAGCCTTGAGCTCTATCTGGTAGGCATACCCATCTGCAGTGTTTGATATTGCTGAGTAATAATTGACACCCAATGGGGAAACTGCCAACAAAACCCCAACAAATTGATACAGGATTGGCCTGCGCTTGAATATGTCAGATTGGATGCACTTTTCTCCAAAGTCTTGAATACTTGCCAAAATCTTGGCATATGACAGGAATATTATGTCATTATGAGCCCTCATTACTCTTTCTTTAATAAAATTGATGATGGTTGAATTGTATGAGTCTATATTCACCAAGCTGGGGTCAGTGAGAACTTGATTAGATAAGAGTCTGGTGGCAACCACAACTCTGTGCATCCACAAATTTACTGTTCTCTTATTGGTGAAAATGCCATGAAGTCCCAGTTGGAGACGGACCTGGACCAGGGGCATCTGTGGGTCATGCTTCATAATAGCCATCATGAGGGGGTGGGATTCTTTACCTTCAGTCAAAAAACAGGCACCAGTCAGGGTCTTCTTGGTAGGGAGGCCACAGTTAGCATGGGCTTGCAGGGTTGCTGTCACAGTGGACTTTGCAAACCTTATCACGGCTGCAATTTCCCCAAGGAATATAAGCATCTCTTGCCTTTCAAACATTTTGAGAACAATCTCCGGGTAGTTAGCTTTCTTTTGCGTCTTGCAGGCTGATTAGCTGAGAAAGAAATGCGTCCATCTTGGGAACTGGTCAATGCCATCTGATTGGCTGTTTTAGGATTTGGGACTCTCTGAGTGACCCCATGGCTCAAATGGCTGGTTCCAGATGCCATTGTTGATTCAGGATTTGGGTTAGCGGCTGCCTGTACATGATGAGCAAACAGGGCCATGCTTGAGGATGTGAGAGAAAGAACACACTCCTGGGTAGTGCTTGAGGAGGGACTTGTGGGTTAGGAGTGGCCATAGACAGAGGCTTCACTGTTAAGAGACCCAGCATAGCCTTGCATGATTTTGTCAAGGCCAGGAAACAGCTTGTTGACTTGATTGGTGTTGAAAGAAGACATAATAAAGTTTTATTAAAAAACTTAAACTCAAAAGGAGGAGTGTATACTTTTAGTCAATTTTATTGTTAAATATGTTAATTTTGTGAATAATAGGATCTAAATTTTAGCTGTTCTAAACTGGAATAGGGTGATTTTTGAGAATGCCTATGATTTCTAAAAGAATTAGCACAAATTCAATCTAGATCCTTTAACATCCTTTTTGAGACACCCATAAATTATATTTATTTTGAATTCACTGCAATTATGATTTGAAACTTAGTTCTTGGATTTGACAATCCCGCAATTTCAGATTCATTAAGTTTTACATGATGTCTATGATTTGTTTGACATACAGGAAATCTCAAATCACACATTAGAATTCTGCATTTCTGATTCATGTATCCTGCATTTGTTTGCTGTGTTTTTTCTTTTGTTAGTTGAGTTATCTGCTCAAAGAATTTAAAATTTGCCAATTTAAATAAACCAAAAAAGTCAAATTAAATGGTTGATTTTATTAAATATTTTATTTTTCACTCAGCTGAGTTGCCTGCAAAAGTGATTCTAAATTTGGACCAAGGATTTACCAATCCCACATTTTTACATTCAGGTTCTGAATTTACAGTATATTCCAGAACAGCATTCATTAATCTCACTTGTTGTGTCAGTTAATTTTGTTTGTGGTTTAAACTACGCTGCTTGATGTTTGATATAATTTTGTATAATATGCTAGTGAAATTTTGTTTATTGTTTGACAGTTCATTTGTTAATCAAAAATGTTTAAATTATTTGAATCCTGAATCTTGTGCAACTTGGATTTTGTTTAAATCTGAAATCATTCTGTTTAAATCTGAGATATTTTTGTTTGTTGCCATAGCTTTTAAAACTACTGTTTATATAAAAGTGACTTTGTCTGTCTGTGATGTTGCCTCAAGTGAGCTCAAGCCATAAGGGATTTGAATTAATTAATTTTTCTGTAAATTTACTTTTAAAAGTTGATAATCAAGTCAAAAGCTCAATTTGGCTCATCCTTACATTCAATCACTTACATGATTGCTGAAATTATGAAGGTTGAATTTGGTGGAGTGTGGTCTAAATTATATAAAGTGATAATATAAGCTACTTGAACTATAATAAATATTTATTCAATTGCTTAATTTTCAAATTGTGATTCAACTATTGCAGAGTGGCTTATCTGTGTAGCTTATCCAACTTTAAAATGTGTGGATTAAAATTGAAAGCGGCACAATCAATGTTTACAGTACTTTTATATGATTGAATTCTAAAACTCTGCTGAGAATTGAATTGACTGACAAAGAGAGCTTAGTTAATTTAAAGATAAATTATTCAAATTATACATATAGATATCAATTGGTTTTTTAAATTCAACTTTATATCTGTCCTTGGACAGGGCAACCTCCTAGTTTTTAATAAAAAGATGTATTTGTTCTGGACTGGACTGATTTTTTTGTAGGCTGGTATATTTTTGTTTATATCAACAGATTATAAAACTACCCTAGTATAATATAATACTCAACATAACACAATATTACTTATAGTATGTTCATTATTTCACACTTGTCATATTATAAAATAATATATATGTTGCTATATAGTGCACCGTGAAGTATTTGAGTTTTATCTTCATGTTTGTTTATTTGGGTGTTGCTGTCTTGACTTTTGTATTTATATTGTTTTAATACCACAATGAGCGATCAAAATAGTCTATGAACCCGTAGGGCTTATCTCTTTATTTAATTTTACTTATTTACAAGTCCAATATTGTATATTTTAACGAGTTGTTAACGGTTTATGAGACTCAAACAACATCAGTTTCATCAAATTTGTGCTAAACAGCAACAAAACCAACCCATTCAAAAATTGATTTTGGTTTAAAATCAATATATGGATGAGCTCAAAGTGGGCTGATTTTAAATCGAGTTTATTAAAAATTAAAAATCGATGAAGTCAACTGTCAAGAGGCCTACCATAAACAGCAATCGAGGATATTTGAATTCTGGGTCATATCAGTCCAACCCATAAGATTTCAACTTTCTTTTCGACTTGGCACTTGACAAATACAATGGTAAGAAACCCAAATAAACCACAATATACAAATCTTAGTAAACGTGCTAATAGTAAAATAAGTCTTTAGTTGTTCCTGAATCAAACCAATTTCAGCATATTCTTCGTCTCCTCAACACCAATGTTGATGGTAAAGAGAAGATCATGTTTGCCCTCACCTCCATCAAGGGTGTAGGTCGTCGTTACTCCAACTTGGTTTGCAAGAAGGCCGATATTGATTTGAATAAGAGGTACGAAATGCCGTTTTCCTTCTTCTAAAAATAGTTAGAGCAGGTGAGCTTACCAATGATGAACTTGAACGCATCGTCACCATCATTCAAAATCCCCTTCAATACAAGATTCCCAAATGGTTCCTTAACAGACAAAAAGATGTTGTTGACGGCACCTATAACCAGCTTCTTTCTAACGGTCTGGACAACAAGCTTCGTGAAGATATGGAGCGCCTGAAGAAAATCCGCGCTCATCGTGGTATTCGTCACTCCTTTGGACTTCGTGTTCGTGGTCAGCACACCAAGACCACTGGTCGCCGTGGTCGTACCGTTGGTGTTTCCAAGAAGAAATAAGTAAGTCTCGAGTTGTTTTTGACATGAAATTTTACATGATGGTTATAATTATCTACATTATCAGCATCTAAACTGAAAAAAGCAAACTGAGTTTTCCTATCATTTTAAATTGTTGTTTTCAATCAAGAGTCTAACACATTCTAGATCATCTTGGCTCCCAATAAAAAATACTCTCCTTATTCGCTTCCCTTTTACATTTCTTTTTGTGAAATCGCTTCCCTTTTACATTCTTTTTATGAAATCGCTTGGCACTCATTTCTGAATTTTTTTCAACTCAGAAAAATTCTAAAAAAGTCTGTTTTCCGCTAAATAATGTACTTTCTTTGACAAGTTAGAAATCTTAATCTCATCAAAACTTAAAGTAGTGAAATATGATCTTTATAAGCTCAATGTAATGCTACAACAAAAAACATTTTATTTTCTTGAAGATCCTGTATGCTTAATATAAAATGAAAGACCTAGAATTAATAACCAGCCTTTTTTAAACTATAGCTTTTTTTATTAAACTAAATGCAAAAAAATTATTGAACTTGCTGTTGACTTAATTTATTCAAAATATAGAAGTTAATAACCAACTTGCTTGGCAAATATAAGTTGCATTGCAATTATATATAAATATGATAAAGGATTTGAACTTAAAATATGCTTTAAAATATGTGTTTTTTTAACTATAATAAGCTATAAATGGCATGATATCATAGTTTAAATCATAGCCCTTACCAATCTCTTAACTATGCTGAACTTAGCATTGTAGGGCATATTTTAAACTATATTTGTATCTGGTAAATAAATATGTTATATAACCTGTGACTACTGAAAATAAGTAGTATTATATGCCCTAGGAAACCAATTCTTTGATGTTTATTACTTGGAATTTACTGTTTATTTTAACTGACAAAAAACTTGAATTACTTACTAATATTGGATTTGAGTCAAGCAGTTAAAACCAAAATAAGCAGGTTTAATCTTAGTTGATTTTTCAGGGCATCAATTATGTGCTTTTAATATTTCTACTGAAAGTTACCTTATTGTAATAAAAATACTTCTTTAGCAAGAAAGGCAGGTGATATTTTGATAAAGAGTATAGGTTAATCTAATAGTTGCAAAAAGATAGAACAACAATTATAACTCGTCCATTTGGCTTGATGACTATATTCAGCCTTTCAGAAAAAACAGTAAAACATCTAAAAATGTAGTAAAAAATAGTGTGGACAATAAATAGTGTCAGAGACAACCCCAATTGTCAGGGATTCAGTCTTGGGTGGCCGGCGGCTGGGATTATAGTGTCGATCACCCCTGTGAGAGTGATGTACACAATCCCAAACAGCTTGCCAGTATGGTCGGTTGGAAGGTTGGGTGCAGAAGCAGGCATGGGTTTTGGGGTCATGGGTGGTTCCATGGACAGGTCGTAAGCAGGAAGATAATTGAATTTTTTCCTGAACAACTTGGGTGTTGAAAATATCCACGGCCTTGCCGGTTGTATCTAACTGTGAATTGTATGCGGGCCAGGAGATCAAGTTTGAGTATCTTTTCTGGGGTGTATTTTTTATATTTGGACTTCAAAGGGTAGTTAGTAAAGTGGACGGGTCTAAAGGGTACACCAGGAGGACAGAAAACTGCGGACAGCAGGGCAGGAGGACCAGGAGATCTTGAACTGAATTGGTAGACAGCAAATACAAAATGAGGCAATAGCTGTATGAGCCAAATTAACATAACTTTTATTCAAAAATGGCAATAAGTTTGGAGTGTGGGGTTCTTGGGTCTATATAGTACCCCCCCCTCAAAACTTAACATTTTCCATGGGAGGTTTATCAGGGCATTGGAAAGGCCAGGGCCGGGAGAACTGGATGCTTGGGTCCAAAGGTGGCAAAATGGCACTCAGCCTGGGGGTTCTTTCATTGGTCAGGAATCTCAATTTGGCTGGCTGATTATCTTGCTTTAGTGTCGAGGTCATGGGACCGGGTTGCGGGCTGTGCCTCTTTCCTGGGTTGGCTTTTGATTGATTGCTGGTGTAGACTTCAAGTTTGAGAAGCTAATAGTTGCCAAATCAGTGCCTTCATTAGGCGCTGTGATTAATCCTCCATTTGGTGCAATGGTTTCTTTGGTTTGTCTCTTTTTACTGCATGGGTCAATACACTCAGTATCAGCTTGTGGGGGCTCAATCTCAGAAAAACGTGGGTGGGCGGTCCACAGGCCCAGCGGCCCAAAGGAATCCAGGTTCAGGGTTTGATTCCTGCTCTTGGGCCCGGGTTTCTAGAGAGGAAGAATTGTCAATCCTGACACCATCCCCTTCTTCCCCTGAGAGCCCTCTCTTCCGTTTCTCTTGTTCAGGTAGAGTTGGACAGCTTCTTGGGCATTAGTCAGGTTGCTCAGCGGCTCCCAAGTACTTTTTTCTACTGGTTTCTTTTCCACTTGATGTAATACTGGGGTTTTTGGTAGTGAGTTCAGTTGCCGTGTATGTATTCAACTTCATATTCCTCAGCACGGCCTGTTTGGATGGGTGAGGGGGCTGTTTTAATCTGTTAGTGGGGGAGCAAATTCCCATCTTTTTTGAACAACAGGGAACAGTGGAACACATCATGAATCTTCCAGGAGGGGGGTAGGTCTAGCTTGAAGGCAACCTCACCAACTAGTTTGGTGATTTTGTGGGGGCCGCTTCTTCTGTGAGCTAATTTCCTGCAGGGCACGTGCAGGGATACATTCCGGGAGTCTAGGTATACTTTGTCTCTAACTTGTAAGGGTTGGCCTGGGATTTGTTTGCGGTCAGTAAAGGCTTTGTATGTCTGCACTGCACGGTTCAGGTTGGTCAAGCATGTTTTTTTGTGTGTTGTGAATCTGTTCAATCCAGGAGCACCCAGTGGTGTTTGATTCCTTTTCACCAATCTGAGGGTCCCAGGTGGTGTCAAACCCATAGTTGGCTTTGAATGAGGACATGCCTGTGGAGGTGTGGTCTTTACTGTTGTAGGCAATCTGGGCCATGGGCAGCATTTTGGCTCAATTGTCCTGATCAGTGTTGGCATAGCATTGAAGATATTGTTCAAGAATCTGGTTTACTCGTTCAATTTGGCCGTCTGCCTGTGGGTGCTAGGAGATAGATACACATTGCTTGATTCTTAGGTCTTTCATCACCTGTGTCCAGTAGTTTGACGTGAATTAGGGTCCTCTGTCTGTGATGATTTTCTCAGGTGTTCCGTGTTGCGTGAGGATGCAGTTGTGGAAGTGTTGGGCTGTTTCTGCTGCCGTGCAATTGGTGGTAGTTGGTACAAAGTATGCCATCTTGGTGAAGCAGTCCACCATGACCAGGATTGCATTGTACAAGAGAGATGGTGGCATTTTCACAATGTAGTCCATGAAGACAGATCTTCAAGGTCCATGGGGTATACCCAAGGGTCTTAGAAGTCCTTCAGGTTTGTTTCTGCGAGTTTTGGTCCGTCCACAGGTCTCACACCCCTTCAGGTATGCGCTTACGTCTTGGTCCTTTTTTGGCCAAGCAAAGTTCTTTCTGATGCTTCAGAGGGTCTTGAGCCTACCCAGGTGTCCAGCCATCTCAGAATTGTGGTAGTCTCTCAAGACGTTGGTTCTGATGTCTCATTCTGGTACAAAGATCCTGTTGTGGAGCATTAGCATGGTTTCCTTCAATGAGTAGCTTTTTTGGTAGTGGGCGCTATCCAAGGATTTGGAGAGGTCAGAGGTCAAGGTCTTGGTGAACTTGTTCAGTGCTTGGGCCCTTAGTACTTCTGGTTTGCTGGCTCTGATTTTCATCAATCCCAGGTGAATGCCTAGGCTTGCTGTGTCCAAGAGGATTTGGGTGTTATGGTTGTGAGTTTCTATGTGGGTAGGTACCAGGTCAGTTCTTCTACTTAGGGTGTCAGGTACCACGTTCATTTTTTCTGGCTTGTAGTCTATGTTCAGGGTGTAGTCAGTTAGTTTTAAGGCCCATCTTGCTTGTTGTTAGTTAAGCTGGCATGGTTTGAAGAAGTAGGCCAAGTTCTTGTGGTCCATCAGGACCTTTACTGGGTATTCAGCGCCACATAGGTATTGGCGCCAATGTTTCAGGGTCTTCATTATGGCTAGCATCTCCTTGTCATATATTGGGTAGTTTCCTTCTGTGGGTAGCATCTCCTTGTCATATATTGGGTAGTTTCCTTCTGTGGGTAGCATCTTCTTGGAGTAATATGCTACAGGATGTAGCATACTATCCCCTCCTTCCTGAAGAAGGACCCTGCCCACCGCAAAGTCTGACATGTCAGTTTTCAGAACAAAAGGTTTGGAGGGATCTGGTATGGCCAGGACAGGGGCAGAGGTGAAGGCAAGTTTCAAGGTTTCAAAGGAGGTGGTACATTCCAGAGTCCAGGAAAAGGTGACCTTGTCAGAGCAAAGGCAGGTCAGGGGGAGGATAATGTGAGAAATTTTTTGGATGAAATCCCTGCAATAATTTGCCAGGCCCAAGAAACTTCCCACATCCTTTCTGCTTTTGGGCACTGGCCAAGATGTTATTGCTTCTACTTTGTCTTGTGCTATGGCAAAGCCGCCAGTCTTCACTACGTATCCTAGGAATTTGACTTCAGACTGAAAGAATTCACACTTCTTAAGCTTAGCGTGTAAGTTGGCTTGGGAGAGTTTCTCCAGTATAAGGTCCAGATGGCGCAGGTGTTCCTTGTGAGACTTTTTGTAGATGAGAATGTTGTCCAGATATGCCACACAAAAACAGTCAAGGTATTCCCCTAGGACAGTGTTGATCATTCTTTGGAAGGTGCTGGGGGCGTTGCAGAGGCCAAAGGGCATCACAAGGTACTCATACAGCTCATATTGGGCTTTGAAGGCCGTCTTGTACTCGTCTCCATCCTTGATTTGGATTTGATTGAACACATATTGAAGGTCAATTTTTGAGTACACCTGGGCCCCAGTCAGTACATCAAAGAGGTTGTCAGCATTGGGGATGGGGTAGCAGTTCTTCACTGTAATGTTGTTCAGTTTTTGGTAATTCACGCATGGACACATCCCATCATCTTTTTTCCTTACAAACAGCATGGGCGACAAGCAGGGGGCTTTTGACACCCAGATGAACTCTTTTTTGTCATATCCTCAAGGTATGCTTTCAAGGCCACTTGCTTGCAGTGGTTATAGCTGTAGATGGGGCCGTGATGCAGTTAAGTCCCTGGTAGTAGGTCTATGGTGTGGTCGTAGATTGAATGATTGGGTAGTTTTGTGGCTGCTTCTTCACTAAACACATGGTTTCATCTCTGTAGGAGGTGGTCAATATTATAACTCTAGGTTCTATATTCATAGCCAAGAGTTTGTTGGTAGGGAGTCGGTCAGGGCTCATGCAAAAAGGAACAGTGTCACAGGATTCTGGACAGCCCAACATGGCGGTTTGCTTGTGGTAGTTCAGGATCAGGCCATGTTTGTTGGACCAGGAGTTGCCCAGTATAAGAGGGTGGGGTAGTCCTGGCAAGAGGATCAGGGACAACAGGTATACATTGTTTCCAATGGTCAATAAGAGTTCTTGTTCACACTCATAGCCTGTGTCCAAGGAGCTGTTTTCCATGATTACTTGTAGCCTGTGCTCTGAGGCTGTCAAGCCTAATTCTTCTGCTAGGCTGGCATCAATAAAACTTTTGTCCGCCCCTGTATCAATAAAGGCTTCAATCTTGCACTTGTTCCCCGCTACTTCTATGGTCACTTGGATGAACTTGTAAGACTGGGAAGAAGTGTTTATTTGCGCCAGTGAGATTGGAGCAGTGTTCTTCTTAGGGCAGGCTCTGGTCAAGTGGCCCGCTTTGTGGAAGTGGAAGCAGAGTCCTTCACGGTAGTGTTGTTGGAGCTCTTCAGGGGTCATCCCTGTTCTGTTGGGGGTCAGTATTTGGGGTTGACAGGCCTGGGAGGAGCCAGCGTTCTCTTGGTTCATGCTAAGACCCTTGCACAAGTGAATTAGCTTGTCTAGGCTGAGGGTGGGCAGATGGTGCTTTAACAGGTCCTTCATTGCTAGGTTGACGCCCTTTTGGAAGATAATGGCTGCCAGTTTGTCCTCAAGTTGGGTGCAGGTTTTCAGTTTGAGGAATTTTTCAATATACACTTGGATGGGCCAGGGACCTTGTCAAATTTCTAGCAGGGAGTTCAGAGCATAGTATCTAGTGTTGCAATTTTCACCTGTGGCCATTAAATCAGCCTCAAACTTGGCGTAGTCTAAGCAGAATTCTACGTCCTCAGCTGTGGCCTTGCCAAACCAGTCCAAGGCGTCCCCCAATAGCATTGAAGCAACCCCAAGGATCTTCTCAGTTTCACTGGTTTAAGAGAGGGCGTTGGTAAGGAAATGCAGGCAGAGGACTGGCATGGCACATCTAGCTTCTTCAAGTGTGAGCTTCCCCATCTGAGGCATCTCCATCTTTGTGAGAGACTGGTTCACAATCACGTTTTGCACTTGGGAGGACAGAGCTTTGTTGGTGTCAGCGGTATCAGCGTTGGTTCTCTTTAGGTCATTTGGATTTGCATCCTTCCACATGGAAGAGATCAGGTTTGTGGTCATCTTATAGGTGTAATAAGTGATTATCAATTGCAAAAGCATACAAGATGCCCCAAGAAATAACAACATCTTGGGGCTCAGGGTACCAGGTTTAATAAAGATTGCCATAATGTCAGGGATCCAGTCTTGGGTGGCTGGCCCATTGTTTTCAGGGGTAACTTAGGCCAGGTTTTTTGCAGGCAATGCCCACCACAAGAGGGGAGCTAACTTCAAAAGGTAGGAGGCAGACTTCCCCACCCAAGACCACAGGCCAGCGGCCAGAATTATAGTGTCAATCACCCCTGTGAGGGTGATGTACACAATCCCAAACAGCTTGCCAGTATGGTTAGTTGGGAGGTCAGGTGCAGAAGCAGGCATGGGTTTTGGGGTCACAGGTGGTTCCATGGACAGGTTGTAAGCAGGGAGATAATTGAATTTTCCCCTGAACAACTTGGATGTTGAAAATATCCACGGGCCTTGTTGATTGTATCTAACTGCGGATTGTATGCAGGCCAGGGGATCAAGTTTGAGTATCTTTTCCGGGGTGTATTTTTTGTATTCAGAATTCAGAGGGTAGTCAGTAAAGTGGACAGGTCCAAAGGGTACACCAGGAGGACAGAAAACAGCAGGTGGTGGGGCAGACGGGCCAGGAGATCTCAAACTGAATTGGTAGACAGCAAATAAAAAATAAGGCAATAGCTGTATGAGCCAAATTAACATAACCTTTATTCAAAAATGGCAATAAGTTAAGAGTGTGGGGTTCTTGGGTCTATATAGTACCCCCCCTCAAAACTTAACATTTTCCATGGGGGGTTCATCAGGGCATTGGGAAGGCCAGGGCCGGGGGAACTGGGTGCTTGGGTCCAAAGGCGGCAAAATGGCACTCAGCCTGGGGGTTCTTTCATTGGTCAGGAATCTTAATTTGGCTGGCTGATTATCTTGCTTTAGTGTTGAGGTCATGGGACCAAGCTGCGGGCCTGTACCTCTTTCCTGGGTTGGCTTTTGATTGGTTGCTGGTATAGACTTCAAGTTTGAGAAGCTAATAGTTGCCAAATCAGTGCCTTCATTAGGCGCTGTGATTAATCCTCCATTTGGCGCAATGATTTCTTTTGTCTCTTTTTACTGCATGGGTCAATACACTTGGTATCAGCTTGTAGGGGCTTGATCCCAGAAAAATGCAGGCAGGCGGTCCACAGGCCCAGCAGCCCAAAGAAATCCAGGTTTGGGGTTTGATTCCTGCTCTCAGGCCCAGGTTTCTAGAGAGGAAGAATTGTCAATCCTGACACCAATAGTGGATGCACCCCTGTGGTTGCAGGTGGGACCTGAAGGTGTGTGCAGCTGTGCAAGGGGAAGTGGCCTGCTCTCAATGTCACCTCTCTTTTCACCTACCCAGTGCTGGGGGTCTGGACTTGAACTAAGCCATATAAAGAGCTCAATCTGCTCTCTAGGCCCAAAAAGAACTTAAAAATACTGCTACTTACAGCAAAAGACTCTAAAAATATATATATTAAGTTAGGCTCAAATAGCTCAATCAAGCTGATTCTGCAGGCTCAGCCTCAGAAATTATATCTGAGGCTGGATCATCATTTTTTGGTGAAAAATTTAATTATTAATAATAAATTTAAAAATGATAGTAGTACCAAGTGTCTATTTAAAAATAAAGAAAGCTTTGACTATTATCTCACTCAAGTATCACTGTAGTGTCATTTTTACCTGAAATAGATCATTCAAAAAAGAAAAATAATAAAAAAATATTTTAAAATTCTTAGGTGATTTCAATTTAATTATCAATAAAAAATGAGTCATAAAGGCCCAATTGTGAGAGAAAATTTGGATCTATATCTCTCAGAATTTTACACAAATAATTATTTGCTTTGGCTGATGCAATATCATCACTATCTGTCATGAACCGCCATGATATGGTTACTTCCAAAAGATGCGTTTTAACTACCTGGGCTGATAGAGCAGATTCTTGCTGTCAAAACGAGCCCTTGATGGCCTTCCTAGGTGAACTAGTTCAGAAGTTAATTAAAGTTGAATATTCAGCCTGGGAAAACTCATTGATACCTCCCAAAAAGGAAATATAATTAGGTATTGGGTCTACAAAGACAACTATCAACGCTGCGCAGACAAATACTAGTGTATCTCAGCTGATACTGATTGGATTTGGACATTCTTACACTCAAATTGAAGTCACAAAGCAGGAGCTTTGAATTAAGCTATTTTTGGACAATAAAAAATGCAAAGCGTGAAGTTTGAATATTCTCAAAGGAATATGATGCCATACAATCAGCTGATGTCTCAGACTCACAGAATGTGCCCCCAGATAAAGACTCAAAAACCTCTGAGAATGATCTGAAAGAATCAGACTTAATGGTGTAAAAATAGCTTGATTCCCCTCTCCTTCATTTGTGATCATTTTTGGTCCTTGAAATAAATAAATCAAATACATCTAATCTTTAATTTAATGGTTCAGAGTCAGAAGCCCTTGGGCCCTGACACTCTCTGACACTTGGTGGTCAATTGTCTGGTTGCTTGATTTTTTAAATAATGATTTCATAAATTTGCCAACATAAGCATCTAACTTGAAGATAAAAATATTTTTTGAAGCTAATTGTCTTTGATTTTACCTTTCTTGGTATTACAATAGAACATCAGATAAAAGAGATAACACACCCTCAGAAGACAAACCAACAAAGAGCTTTAGCCAAATCCTTGACAACATTAGAAAATTTAAACATTGTTATTGACAAAAAATAGGTTAAAGCTGAAGTTGCTCAGATAGCCCTGAAAAATCTGGGTGTGCCCTGGTTTTTGCCAATTAATTAGGATAAAAAAGTATACATTATTTACTATTTGGAAAAGGCAGTGCTTAACTCACTGGTTGCCAATTTTTTTAATTATGATATCATTAAATTAAATTCAAAGATAGGTCCCCAAGCTGCTGAAAATATTTTTATCAGCCAATCAGATGCTATAAATTTCATACCTCCTCCATTATAAACTCTCTTAAAACTCTTTTCATCTCCCTCTAAAAACCTGTTTCTAGATATTTTATCTACACAGAAAAAGTAAAGAAATTCACTTAAAAATTCTTGAATATTTGGGACTACTAGCCTCAGTGTCCAATAATTTTGCTACTTCTGTGGTGCAACTAGCAGCAGACTTCTTGGCTGTACCTTGGCCAGTTTTTTATATTTATTTTACTAGAAATTATTATTATCAGAAACTCATAATGTAGAAAGAAAACTTTACACTCAATGTGCCAGGGCAGAAGAATTCAAACATGTGAGCATGAATCCAATGAGTATGGGTACTATATTTGGATGAAATTTTTTCTAAGTAATCAATAACATCCCAGAAGAGGATTAAAATGTCCAAAAAACATGTAGACCCCCAAGTAAGACAACAAAAAGGCAGTATCAAGAGGATGAAAGACATTGATAGCAGTGAGTTTAGTTGGCACTTGTTAAGGTTTTTCCTTAAAAAAAGAGACAAGCATGTACTGGTCAGCAGACTGTCAAAAGCAAACAAATCATTCATGTTGTTCATGATTAGTTTCCTTTTAGAAAGTCTGCCAAATCTGACCTTAAGTCTCTTGCTTGGAATTCACTTTTTAAATTTTTTTATTTATTAATGCAAATAAATGAATAAATATTTAGCTGTAAATAATAATTTTTATCAGATATAGTTTGGTAAAAGAAAAGATGTGTCAGGCAGGCTGCCAAAAGAGTAAAGCTGAGCTACACTCAGCTTCACTCTTTTACAGTAGCCTGCTAGTATGAATTTATGGCCTATATCTGATAAAAAGTGTTCACTGATGGCAGCCTGCTGGTATGAGTTTCTAGTCTATAGCTGATAAAAGAAAAGATGTGGAGGCCAACTGCTAAAAGAGCAAAGTTGTGCTACTCTCAGCTTCACTCTTTTACAGCAGCCTGTTGGTATGTGTTATGATCTCATAGCTGATAATTAGCTTTGTTTAGAGGTCAAGGCATTTTTATATTATATATTTTTGCAATGTTTTTAGCCATGGTTATAAAATCTTAGCACAAATTAGTTATTATAAAGCTGAGTGGTGGGCAGGGTACCAAAGGATAACAGTTGTTCTAAAACCAGTTTTTTATAGCTGCTCACTGGTATTTTTCTGTTATCCTAGCAGAAATTCTTTGATTAGTTCAGCAAAAAATATACTTTTTTTCATTATTCTAGTTTTCTAAGATTATTAGTGGTACAAAAAGTTATAGTTTTTATTATAAAAATGATAACTGTTTTGTTTGTGCAACTTTACTTGGAGAAGTATAAGAAGATGCTATGCAAATATCTCTATTAATCTATCAGCAATGTCTTATTTTATAATTTTTTACTTTTATTATAAATTATATTTTTGACATATAATCAATGAGAGATTGGATAATTCTTGCATTATATTGAAACTACAATACTTTGAAATTTTTTTCAATAACAATTTTGATTTCCAAAGGGCAAATCAATACCTTTATTTTAAATTTTAAGCATTTGATATAAATAGATATTTTCTCTGTCTTAGCTGATGTAGTCTATAGTCAAAACCACATGACACTCTTTTTTAACTGAAATATGTATGTTTGATTTAGTTTTTCATATAATTTTTTTTTGAAATGTTTATCTTTATATTTTATATCTAAAATTATTAATCTTTATGCCATTAGATACCACTTATCAGCCTATACTTTTCTACTTTTTAGCAGTATCTGAGTTAATTATGGTCATTTTCTAAAACAATTTAATACTTTTCTATTTGCCTGGGTACAATTTTCCTAGCATATTTATTCTTTTAATCTGTAGCTTTAAGCTTAGAAATAAACGTCATTGTAATTTTAATTATATTTTAAAAATCAATGATACTTTTAACCCTTTAGGGTTTTATTTTGGTAAGTAAACAATAAAATAGCTTGTAAGATGAAGATCTTTATAATAAGGCAAATGTAATTAAAACAAAAATATATATCTATATATTATTTTATTTAAGCAGTAAAGCTGGTTTTAAATCTTTTAAAGTTTCAAAGTTAAAAATTATTAAAAATTATATTGAAGTTGTGATAGTTGGATCAAAAAACTGAATTAGACAACAGTTTTTATGGCAAAACATATATTTACACTACAAAAATTTATCCACCCCAGGATCTGCTTTAAGCAAAAATCTGGAGTCTGAAATTAAGATTGGTTGGAAATAATGACTTACCTAATCCAAGATCTGCTGCAGGGAGAAAGTCTGGTTTTTAAATATACTTTGGAAAATAGCAAAAATAAAAATTACCAACCCCAAGATCTGCTGCAGACTAAGCCTATCTAGATGGCTTTGAAGGTTAGTAGTTTATTTTTGAAAATATTTACCTAAAATGCAGCTTGGTTAAAAAATATTAGTGATTCAAAACATTACTTACCATTTTCATGATTAACTTCAGGGCAAAAATCTGGATTTTCTTAATCTAGGTTAGTAAATTTAATGAAAAAATAATTTAACCACCCCAAGATCTGCTGTAAACCAAGTCCATCTAAATTGGAAAGAAGGTTATTAATTTTAATGAAAAGCTTACCTGATTTGAAGCTCAAATTTGTTTATTTGAATCAAATTAGTTTTTTTAAACAATTTACTACTTTTTTAAAATCAAAATTCAGCTTCAAACTTTTTAAAATGCTTACCTTAAATATAATTGATCTACCATTCTTAAAAAATTAGTATTATGTATATATTTTGAAGCTTGCCTTAAGTTTGAAGTGAATCTATAGCTTTTGAGTTGAAAAAGTTAGTATTGTGTTTAGTGAAGGCTTACCTGGATGCTTGGTTGATGCTTATCTATCAAGCCAATCAAATTCAAGAATTTAAGCTTTCAAAAAGCTTAATTTACTTTTAAGTTATGCTCTATCTAAGCATCATCTAAAACTTTGCAGTACTATTTTAAATCTTAAACTAGATTTATATATCAAAAACTTTATGAAAGCTTCACCTCAAAGCCTCTGAAGTCCACCCTGGCAGCATTTCCTGTCACACTGGACTATCACTCATCCAGAAGCCTATCAGCAGCTTTACTGACAGCTCTGCCAGCCACAGGGCAGCCTGACAGACTGCCAGACAAAAGCTTAAAACTGTGACTCTTAAGGTTGAATAAGATTCAGAAAACAAGAAAGTTGTATATTATCTTCCTGATAAAACATAAGGCCACTTTTTATTCTGACAATGCACTGCCTGAGTTCCTGAATCTAGTCTGGAATCAAAGTTAACAAAAGAGAATATTAGCTGGTACAACATCAAAATCACAAACTATTTGAGCCTGATCCCTTCCAAGATGGGAAGAGTGGGCGGTATCATGGCCAGTGAAGATAAAATAAAATTCAATAAAACTACTCAAAGAATGAAAGCTTTATAATTGAGCATTTGAATAAAAAACCTAAATAATTTATATAGCATATTGGGGGAAAAGTTATAATTAAAAACTTAACAGTTTTTAAACATATCTTAAATCTGAGAGAGAAATGTGAGTTTTAAGGCACACTCCCAATCAAATATCAAACAGTTAAATCATTTTCTAATGGTTGAAACGTTATCAAATTATTTAAAAAAGTATAATTAAAGCAGCAGTTGCTTAACTGCTTAAGCAGTGATACTATAAATTCAGAACCTAAACATAAAAATCCAGGATTGTCAAATCCTTGGTCCAAATTTCAAATCACTTTTGAGGGGTGACCTTTTTTTAATTAAATTGAATTCTTTGAGTATTTATTTGCATATTTGAAAATACAGGAACTCATAGACACTTTTTGCAAAGTTTAAGTCAAACTGCATATTTCCAATGGATGAAATGAATTACCTGGAATTAGATTTGAAGTGTTCAAATCCATCAACCATTTTCATTAAGTTTACTATGTTTTTTAAATTGCAGGATTGTCAAATCCAAGAACCAAATTTCAAGTCACTTTTGAATGCCACTAGTAAACTCATATATTAATTGCGGGAACTGAAATTCAAATTTAATGTACAGTAAGCACACTAGGAAACACCAACCCAAATCAAGAAGCTCCACTCTGGATAAAATCAAATGAAAAATTCAATCTCAACAACTATGTTTAGACATAAAAAGTGATTAAACTTTAAAATCATCCAAAACTGGAAAGGATACAATATTATACACTTCAAATCACAAATATAGAAAATCTGCTACTATTCAAGGCTAAATCAAGAGAAAACAACTACTCACAACTAAATCAATAAATCCATATTTAATCTAAAAAATATTTTTCATTTTATTTTTATGGACTGTCAATCACATTCTCAACCTGCACCAGCCCGCGGGGCAGCCTGTCCACGAGGACGTCCCAGAGGGTCCAAGAACAGGCCCAGAACACAAATTGAAGGGAGTCATGACAACACACAGGCCTCCCAAGGTTTCAGCGCCAGTCAATCACCTCCCACATCCCAAGCCAGAGCACAAAGCCTCAATCCAAGACAGAAGCCTCTCTCAAGGCCTGCAATCAAAGTCTCATACACAAAGGTCATTGGGAGTAATGAGGTTACATACACCTCCACTGTGTACACAGTTGTCACCTGTCCCCACACTCTTGATCCAAGAGCTGCTACTTCCTGCCCCTGCGTCTTTGACACCTCCTATGAGCCATTGGCCACCACCAAAGAGCCAACTGCACCTGTATTGTATGCCATCATTGATGGCGCCAGCGCAACCAAGTGTGATCCCACCTTATACACAAAGGTCCTCATTCCATGTGTCAACCCTGCTAGCCAGGATGCCGTGGTATCTGCCAAGGGCCGGTGTTGGTTGACAGATAGTGAGCGTGAAGCTCTCTTCAACTGCTTGAACAGGGGAATAGCAGCTTGGGATATTGCATCACAATTTGGTGTTGCGGCCAGATACATTGCCAACATCAACACCAAGTATGGCAACACCAGGCAAATTCTAAAATCTGCCAAGGCTAAGCAGCAGTCCAAACTCTTGAGCCTGTGCATATTGACACAATAAAACAGTGGGTTACCAAGGATTCTCACCTGGACTCACTTACTGTCCAATCAATGCTTGCCACAGAGTTTGGGCTTTCTGTTTATAAAACCCTTGTTTACAAAGCAATGGTTGCTTTGGGCTTCTCCTGGAAAGTACTGAGAGTTTCATTGTATAACAGAAACAATGAGAAGACCATTGAGGATCAACACATTTATGCCAAGACATATTTTGTAAATTCACTGCCACCTCTGGCATTGGATCACACAATCTTCCCCTGCCGCACCAAGAAAGGCCCAAAAATGCCAGCCAAACCCCTTCATTCTTTAGAGGATTTAGCACACACAGTTGATGAGAGGTTTGTGCTAGCCTATCCTGCAGATCCCTTGCCTTTGGTTGCTCCCTCCTGGGAAGAAACACTGGTTAATTTAGACTACTTATTATCCTGATGTTGTCCACTTTTAAAAACCATTAGAGCTAGCCAATCAAAGTTTGCCACATTGATGCTTGACAACTCAAGTGAGCCCCAAATGCCTGGTACTGCTTCCAGCCAATCAGATCCAACTGTGGAAATTAGAGTGAAACTCTCCAGTCTTCCTGGTCCTATCCAGCCAAGTTTTTCTTCTAGCCAATTGGATCCAGAGCCAAATGTCATGTGATTCACATTTACTTGCAACCCATTCCTTTTAATGCAGCAAGGGGACTTCCAGTCCCCTGCTTGTCTATTTTCCAATTTATTAAAGTTTTGGTTCCTGTTGCACTTGGTTTTAATTTTCACAGTCTTGGTTGGACCTCAGTTTGAGTTCCCATCATCTAGAAATTTTAAAAAGTGTTAGTTATTACTATAACTCTTACCTTCCACCACCCTGTTTTGAACCCAGTCCCTCTTCTGGGACTCTTAGAACAGACTCCAGTGTATAGCTGTTTGTGTTTTTTCTTTTTTTTCAACGTTTACGCTTGAACCTAAGTTTGTTAGTTGATTTCAATATAAAATTCTACTTTTACTTTGATTTTATCTTAAAACTCTTGATTTTTGAACCTGTTTTTGTTTCAATTGTCCCCAAGGCACCCAGGTATACTGCCAAGCCTTCTGAAGTCCCCCCTGTTACTTCCTGCCTGTTCTCTTGTCTGTGGGTGCTCCTGGTAGCCTAAATTTTATTGTTTTAATCCAAAACAAAACCACTCAACCTACCCAAATTTCAAGGAGAACACAACTATGATACTCCCTGTTATCAAATTTGTGGTATTTTCCTTGGCCCCGTTTTTGCTGCTCTTATGGTCTACCTCCCCAGACTTGTGGGGGAAAATCTCCTCTTCTGCCTGGCTTGTGGGTGAAGATTCTTCCAGTCTCTGGGATCTTCCCAGTGGTCTTCTCTTTTGGGAGAAGCTGTGGTTAAGAGCTTGACATGCAACAACTTGGATCTGGGTATTGTTGATTGCACCCCGCCTGCCTCTGAGGTGGATGTGTCTCCCATGCCTCCCCTACCCAGTTTGGTCAAGAGTAATTCTGTACCACTTGTGGCTTCTGAGGTGTTCCACCCCACTCCCACCCACACCCCTTGGTTGCTCACTGGACTGATGTTGATGGGTTTGAATGCTTATTTCCCTCAAATGTCCCCTGTGTCCTCCTTGTGGTCCCCTCTTTGAGCAGCTGTCCCAGTCCTTCACTGGGCGGCATCCTGGTGGTTTGTTTCACTGGGATGGGAGCCAAACTTAGTCAGTTTAGCCCCCCTCTCTCACATATCTGGCACTAAAGGAGACTGGGAATGTCCAGTTCTTCTACATTAACAAATTGTTGTTTTCCTCCTCACTCAGGTCTAGGCATGGGTGGGCCAAGAAGGGGACCAAGGACGACATAGCCCATTGTGCAGTGTTCTGTTCCCAGACCTATTCCATGGTAGCGCTTCTTGGTCCTTGTGGGTTGGGCCAGTATCAGATAATCAAGGGTTCCCATAATAGCAGGACATTTCTTGATTTTCTCTGAACTGTCAAGGAGTATCTCTGGATCAATTACTGCAGTACAACCAACATTGTTGTGTTGGATAATGTTGGGCTCCACAAAGTGGATCTGGTTGTGTCCAAGTTCCCACCAATTGATAAAAATAGCCATTTGGCCAGCCACTGCCTGGCTGACTGCCCAATGAGACTCCTCTTCTTTCTGCCCTATTCTCCATTTCTGGACCCAATTGAGGAGGTGTTTGGTTGGATCAAGAATAAGGTGAAGCAAGGACTCCCTCAGGACACCAAGGATCTCTTCAATATCCTTGAGGTCAGTCAATTTGCAATGCCACCCAATGTGGTGGCAGCTTTTTACAAGCACTCAGAATCCTTCCTCCCCAAAGCCCTGGCCTCTGAGCCAATCAGATAAATGAGCGCTCCGTGTTTTATTTGTTTTTATTTATTTTATTTTTAGTAGGACTCAAAAATTATTATTTATATATAATAATGTGACGTTTGATTGTATTATAGACATATAAGAGTATGTAGAAAAGGTAAGTAAAATGAATTATACTAGGTATGAGGACATATATTTTTATTCTAATGCACTGAATATTATATTGACTGTTGTGCTAACAAATAAATAAATTAAAAAGATAGAAATAGATTAATTTTATTTAAATAATTGTGAATCCTTGTTGGTACTCTGCCTTTTTTAAGCCAAAAATTGGACCTTGCAGGTCATCATCTGATCCTTATTATTTCAGTGCCACTATAGCCACACAACATGACCACCAATGATTTTTATGTATCACTTACCAATTAGTACTTAGGACGCAGTTCAAGCATATCAAATATATTTATCAAATCATATTATGAGGGAAAGGTAATTCAAGTTCTAAACAATCACTTGTTTAGAATATAAGTGGAGCGGGCTGCATGATGCAGATAAATTCAATTCTTGTTGTTTGTATATGTAATAAATGAACCCATACTCAACAAGCTAGTAAATAAAAACATGGTTAACTTATTTTTATTATTTGACATGGTTGCAACTATAACTAATTTCTTGTAATATATTTAGATATATTTATATTTTAATTTACCTACTAAAATTCAAAATAAAATTAAAATATTAAAAGTAAAATTATAGTTATAAATCTTAAAATTTATCTATTAAAGTTTAAATATTTGAAATTTAACTATTTTTATTTAATTGTGACTTATTCAATATTGAAATATTATATATTAAAAATTTAAAAAATAAAATAAAATTTAAGTTGCAAGGGAAAAATATTTATTAAGGGGATGCTAATTGCAAAGGGGAATGCAATTATTCTGGGGAATTATACCCCAAAATTAAATTTTTGGCTAGAGCGTCTAATTGGATCCACATACTCTTCTGTATGTGGTGGACAACCCTGGATGCAATTGCTAGAGGGGTGGCGCCCTGTACCCCAGTGGTTGTTGAGTGTTTGATAAAAGGAAGCTGGGGGAGTAAATCAATTAATAGGTTTTTTCAGGGGGCACATAGTACCCATACAATGTTGCCAATGCAAAGGAGTCATACAGGACTTGATTGACTGTCCTATACCCCTGCAGTGTCTTCTGGTGTTTGAGTGCTAAGCAACATATGTTTATTTGAATAGGTGCATCCTCTAACTTTTTGACGTTGGTTTTTAATATGCAGTGGAGGAGGATTCCCAGGTATACCACAATGTGAATTCTTTGTGAGGTGTATTTTTCTGAGAAAATGCACTTTTTTTGAATATTTAAACTAATCTATTAATATAGGAAGTTTGATTGAATTTGAAGAGGGTTCTGAGGGGCGCCCAACTTGTATCAGCCCCCATGCCTCTGAAAATGAAATAAATAAAGGTTTAAATGTGTTCACAAGGACTGCATCCCTGACTTTATTTGACAATGCCTTGAATACTTCATTAAAAATTTCAGTTTTTAGATATTCAGTTCCTATTTGAAAGTATGTTTTTATTAAGTTTTTTATATTTGTTGATGTTTGCAAATGGGAATTGTTGAATGCTTTCATAGATATATTTATCAAAGTTTAGCTTGACATCCCTGCAAATTTCATTCATTTCTTTGAAGTTGATATTTGATCCTATTTTGTATGCTTCCCTTAACCACAGCAAGCACCCTGCGGGTGGTAAATATTCCCTATATTTAGCTTTGATATTTGAAAACTTATTCATATTCTGTTAAATTATTTTATTTTTTGGTTTTTATTTATTTGTTTTACAGGGGCTATCAGTGACTGGTAACCCCTGTAGATCCAACTTGGCATAAAAGCTGCCACTTCTGCAACCTTGTCCCCATTCCTGGTGATGACTAAAATAAATATAAATAAAACATAAAAAGACTTACTAATTGTTTCCCCTGCAGCCCCCTCAGCCACAGGCGCCACCTCAGTGAACTTCATGAGTGTTGGCTGCTCTTCATTAATTTTCCTAGGCTTAATTTTTCTTATCTTTCTTGCAACTTGTGTTTCTTCTTGGTTTTCATTTGATAAATTTTCTGTATTTCTTGAAGCGCTCCTGCTTCTTGACTGAGTTTTGTTTTTTTCTGTTTCCATTTGGTTGGTTTCCTCTTTATTTGTGTTTATTTCATGTGGTATTTTATTTCCTTCAATTAGTTTGATTTTTTGAGTATTCTTTCTGTTGGTTTTTGTGAATTCCCACTAGTTGTAACTTTCACTTTTGAAATCTAACCGCTTGAGTATTTCCTTTTGAAGATTTAAAAATATTTCTTTGTGTTCTTTGTTGACCATTGTTCCCAGGCTATTTTTTGCTGTTTCATTTTTCTGGACCAAGGCTCTTCCCTAATTCCCAGTTGATTTACCACAATTTCCCTTATGTTGTATTCAAGCTTGACAACCTTTTGGAGGGCTGACTCTAATTTTTTTACTAAGTTATAGATATTTGACATTTTTTGAATTACATCAAAAAACTGGTTTTTATAGTACTACCTTCAACATATGATTATTTTTCATCATAATTACTAAATTAAAGACAATAAACTTAAATATTGCATTAGAATATTGCAATTGGACGTCAACTCTTGATATTTTGATATTATGTGCATAACTCAATGCATTTTGTTTAATAAAATCCATTGTAAACGTGGTTTTTTATTATAATTTAAAATAAATTGACTGTGTTTATATTAGAGAGCCATTAACGCTTAGTACAAATATTGATACATAGTGCATTTTAAAGTCTGTATATTTACCTATTAATAACAATTCTGTAATCTTTTTAGTTAGATTTTGCAAGGTAATAATAATTTAATTTGTTAATAAATTACTGTTTATTGTCATTAATTGGCTGATTTTCTTTGCTGTGGCAATAGTGCATTTTCTGATATTTATGCACTGGTTTCCAGTTGGTTGGTTTCACATCCAATTGCACAGGCAATAGGAAATCAAGCCACCACCCCAACCACATCCGGTCTTGGGGTGGCGGCTTGTTTTCCTATTGACTATGCAAATTGATGTGAAGCCAACCAATTGGATACTAGTGCATAAATATCAGAAAATGCACTATTGCCACAGCAAAGAAAATCAGCCAATTAATGACAATAAACAGTAATTTATTAACAAATTAAATTATTATTACCTTGCAAAATCTAACTAAAAAGATTACAGAATTGTTATTAATAGGTAAATATACAGACTTTAAAATGCACTATGTATCAATATTTGTACTAAGCGTTAATGGCTCTCTAATATAAACACAGTCAATTTATTTTAAATTATAATAAAAAACCACGTTTACAATGGATTTTATTAAACAAAATGCATTGAGTTATGCACATAATATCAAAATATCAAGAGTTGACGTCCAATTGCAATATTCTAATGCAATATTTAAGTTTATTGTCTTTAATTTAGTAATTATGATGAAAAATAATCATATGTTGAAGGTAGTACTATAAAAACCAGTTTTTTGATGTAATTCAAAAAATGTCAAATATCTATAACTTAGTAAAAAAATTAGAGTCAGCCCTCCAAAAGGTTGTCAAGCTTGAATACAACATAAGGGAAATTGTGGTAAATCAACTGGGAATTAGGGAAGAGCCTTGGTCCAGAAAAATGAAACAGCAAAAAATAGCCTGGGAACAATGGTCAACAAAGAACACAAAGAAATATTTTTAAATCTTCAAAAGGAAATACTCAAGCGGTTAGATTTCAAAAGTGAAAGTTACAACTAGTGGGAATTCACAAAAACCAACAGAAAGAATACTCAAAAAATCAAACTAATTGAAGGAAATAAAATACCACATGAAATAAACACAAATAAAGAGGAAACCAACCAAATGGAAACAGAAAAAAACAAAACTCAGTCAAGAAGCAGGAGCGCTTCAAGAAATACAGAAAATTTATCAAATGAAAACCAAGAAGAAACACAAGTTGCAAGAAAGATAAGAAAAATTAAGCCTAGGAAAATTAATGAAGAGCAGCCAACACTCATGAAGTTCACTGAGGTGGCGCCTGTGGCTGAGGGGGCTGCAGGGGAAACAATTAGTAAGTCTTTTTATGTTTTATTTATATTTATTTTAGTCATCACCAGGAATGGGGACAAGGTTGCAGAAGTGGCAGCTTTTATGCCAAGTTGGATCTACAGGGGTTACCAGTCACTGATAGCCCCTGTAAAACAAATAAATAAAAACCAAAAAATAAAATAATTTAACAGAATATGAATAAGTTTTCAAATATCAAAGCTAAATATAGGGAATATTTACCACCCGCAGGGTGCTTGCTGTGGTTAAGGGAAGCATACAAAATAGGATCAAATATCAACTTCAAAGAAATGAATGAAATTTGCAGGGATGTCAAGCTAAACTTTGATAAATATATCTATGAAAGCATTCAACAATTCCCATTTGCAAACATCAACAAATATAAAAAACTTAATAAAAACATACTTTCAAATAGGAACTGAATATCTAAAAACTGAAATTTTTAATGAAGTATTCAAGGCATTGTCAAATAAAGTCAGGGATGCAGTCCTTGTGAACACATTTAAACCTTTATTTATTTCATTTTCAGAGGCATGGGGGCTGATACAAGTTGGGCGCCCCCTCAGAACCCTCTTCAAATTCAATCAAACTTCCTATATTAATAGATTAGTTTAAATATTCAAAAAAAGTGCATTTTCTCAGAAAAATACACCTCACAAAGAATTCACATTGTGGTATACCTGGGAATCCTCCTCCACTGCATATTAAAAACCAACGTCAAAAAGTTAGAGGATGCACCTATTCAAATAAACATATGTTGCTTAGCACTCAAACACCAGAAGACACTGCAGGGGTATAGGACAGTCAATCAAGTCCTGTATGACTCCTTTGCATTGGCAACATTGTATGGGTACTATGTGCCCCCTGAAAAAACCTATTAATTGATTTACTCCCCCAGCTTCCTTTTATCAAACACTCAACAACCACTGGGGTACAGGGCGCCACCCCTCTAGCAATTGCATCCAGGGTTGTCCACCACATACAGAAGAGTATGTGGATCCAATTAGACGCTCTAGCCAAAAATTTAATTTTGGGGTATAATTCCCCAGAATAATTGCATTCCCCTTTGCAATTAGCATCCCCTTAATAAATATTTTTCCCTTGCAACTTAAATTTTATTTTATTTTTTAAATTTTTAATATATAATATTTCAATATTGAATAAGTCACAATTAAATAAAAATAGTTAAATTTCAAATATTTAAACTTTAATAGATAAATTTTAAGATTTATAACTATAATTTTACTTTTAATATTTTAATTTTATTTTGAATTTTAGTAGGTAAATTAAAATATAAATATATCTAAATATATTACAAGAAATTAGTTATAGTTGCAACCATGTCAAATAATAAAAATAAGTTAACCATGTTTTTATTTACTAGCTTGTTGAGTATGGGTTCATTTATTACATATACAAACAACAAGAATTGAATTTATCTGCATCATGCAGCCCGCTCCACTTATATTCTAAACAAGTGATTGTTTAAAACTTGAATTACCTTTCCCTCATAATATGATTTGATAAATATATTTGATATGCTTGAACTGCGTCCTAAGTACTAATTGGTAAGTGATACATAAAAATCATTGGTGGTCATGTTGTGTGGCTATAGTGGCACTGAAATAATAAGGATCAGATGATGACCTGCAAGGTCCAATTTTTGGCTTAAAAAAGGCAGAGTACCAACAAGGATTCACAATTATTTAAATAAAATTAATCTATTTCTATCTTTTTAATTTATTTATTTGTTAGCACAACAGTCAATATAATATTCAGTGCATTAGAATAAAAATATATGTCCTCATACCTAGTATAATTCATTTTACTTACCTTTTCTACATACTCTTATATGTCTATAATACAATCAAACGTCACATTATTATATATAAATAATAATTTTTGAGTCCTACTAAAAATAAAATAAATAAAAACAAATAAAACACGGAGCGCTCATTTATCTGATTGGCTCAGAGGCCAGGGCTTTGGGGAGGAAGGATTCTGAGTGCTTGTAAAAAGCTGCCACCACATTGGGTGGCATTGCAAATTGACTGACCTCAAGGATATTGAAGAGATCCTTGGTGTCCTGAGGGAGTCCTTGCTTCACCTTATTCTTGATCCAACCAAACACCTCCTCAATTGGGTCCAGAAATGGAGAATAGGGCAGAAAGAAGAGGAGTCTCATTGGGCAGTCAGCCAGGCAGTGGCTGGCCAAATGGCTATTTTTATCAATTGGTGGGAACTTGGACACAACCAGATCCACTTTGTGGAGCCCAACATTATCCAACACAACAATGTTGGTTGTACTGCAGTAATTGATCCAGAGATACTCCTTGACAGTTCAGAGAAAATCAAGAAATGTCCTGCTATTATGGGAACCCTTGATTATCTGATACTGGCCCAACCCACAAGGACCAAGAAGCGCTACCATGGAATAGGTCTGGGAACAGAACACTGCACAATGGGCTATGTCGTCCTTGGTCCCCTTCTTGGCCCACCCATGCCTAGACCTGAGTGAGGAGGAAAACAACAATTTGTTAATGTAGAAGAACTGGACATTCCCAGTCTCCTTTAGTGCCAGATATGTGAGAGAGGGGGGCTAAACTGACTAAGTTTGGCTCCCATCCCAGTGAAACAAACCACCAGGATGCCGCCCAGTGAAGGACTGGGACAGCTGCTCAAAGAGGGGACCACAAGGAGGACACAGGGGACATTTGAGGGAAATAAGCATTCAAACCCATCAACATCAGTCCAGTGAGCAACCAAGGGGTGTGGGTGGGAGTGGGGTGGAACACCTCAGAGGCCACAAGTGGTACAGAATTACTCTTGACCAAACTGGGTAGGGGAGGCATGGGAGACACATCCACCTCAGAGGCAGGCGGGGTGCAATCAACAATACCCAGATCCAAGTTGTTGCATGTCAAGCTCTTAACCACAGCTTCTCCCAAAAAGAGAAGACCACTGGGAAGATCCCAGAGACTGGAAGAATCTTCACCCACAAGCCAGGCAGAAGAGGAGATTTTCCCCCACAAGTCTGGGGAGGTAGACCATAAGAGCAGCAAAAACGGGGCCAAGGAAAATACCACAAATTTGATAACAGGGAGTATCATAGTTGTGTTCTCCTTGAAATTTGGGTAGGTTGAGTGGTTTTGTTTTGGATTAAAACAATAAAATTTAGGCTACCAGGAGCACCCACAGACAAGAGAACAGGCAGGAAGTAACAGGGGGGACTTCAGAAGGCTTGGCAGTATACCTGGGTGCCTTGGGGACAATTGAAACAAAAACAGGTTCAAAAATCAAGAGTTTTAAGATAAAATCAAAGTAAAAGTAGAATTTTATATTGAAATCAACTAACAAACTTAGTTTCAAGCGTAAACGTTGAAAAAAAGAAAAAACACAAACAGCTATACACTGGAGTCTGTTCTAAGAGTCCCAGAAGAGGGACTGGGTTCAAAACAGGGTGGTGGAAGGTAAGAGTTATAGTAATAACTAACACTTTTTAAAATTTCTAGATGATGGGAACTCAAACTGAGGTCCAACCAAGACTGTGAAAATTAAAACCAAGTGCAACAGGAACCAAAACTTTAATAAATTGGAAAATAGACAAGCAGGGGACTGGAAGTCCCCTTGCTGCATTAAAAGGAATGGGTTGCAAGTAAATGTGAATCACATGACATTTGGCTCTGGATCCAATTGGCTAGAAGAAAAACTTGGCTGGATAGGACCAGGAAGACTGGAGAGTTTCACTCTAATTTCCACAGTTGGATCTGATTGGCTGGAAGCAGTACCAGGCATTTGGGGCTCACTTGAGTTGTCAAGCATCAATGTGGCAAACTTTGATTGGCTAGCTCTAATGGTTTTTAAAAGTGGACAACATCAGGATAATAAGTAGTCTAAATTAACCAGTGTTTCTTCCCAGGAGGGAGCAACCAAAGGCAAGGGATCTGCAGGATAGGCTAGCACAAACCTCTCATCAACTGTGTGTGCTAAATCCTCTAAAGAATGAAGGGGTTTGGCTGGCATTTTTGGGCCTTTCTTGGTGCGGCAGGGGAAGATTGTGTGATCCAATGCCAGAGGTGGCAGTGAATTTACAAAATATGTCTTGGCATAAATGTGTTGATCCTCAATGGTCTTCTCATTGTTTCTGTTATACAATGAAACTCTCAGTACTTTCCAGGAGAAGCCCAAAGCAACCATTGCTTTGTAAACAAGGGTTTTATAAACAGAAAGCCCAAACTCTGTGGCAAGCATTGATTGGACAGTAAGTGAGTCCAGGTGAGAATCCTTGGTAACCCACTGTTTTATTGTGTCAATATGCACAGGCTCAAGAGTTTGGACTGCTGCTTAGCCTTGGCAGATTTTAGAATTTGCCTGGTGTTGCCATACTTGGTGTTGATGTTGGCAATGTATCTGGCCGCAACACCAAATTGTGATGCAATATCCCAAGCTGCTATTCCCCTGTTCAAGCAGTTGAAGAGAGCTTCACGCTCACTATCTGTCAACCAACACCGGCCCTTGGCAGATACCACGGCATCCTGGCTAGCAGGGTTGACACATGGAATGAGGACCTTTGTGTATAAGGTGGGATCACACTTGGTTGCGCTGGCGCCATCAATGATGGCATACAATACAGGTGCAGTTGGCTCTTTGGTGGTGGCCAATGGCTCATAGGAGGTGTCAAAGACGCAGGGGCAGGAAGTAGCAGCTCTTGGATCAAGAGTGTGGGGACAGGTGACAACTGTGTACACAGTGGAGGTGTATGTAACCTCATTACTCCCAATGACCTTTGTGTATGAGACTTTGATTGCAGGCCTTGAGAGAGGCTTCTGTCTTGGATTGAGGCTTTGTGCTCTGGCTTGGGATGTGGGAGGTGATTGACTGGCGCTGAAACCTTGGGAGGCCTGTGTGTTGTCATGACTCCCTTCAATTTGTGTTCTGGGCCTGTTCTTGGACCCTCTGGGACGTCCTCGTGGACAGGCTGCCCCGCGGGCTGGTGCAGGTTGAGAATGTGATTGACAGTCCATAAAAATAAAATGAAAAATATTTTTTAGATTAAATATGGATTTATTGATTTAGTTGTGAGTAGTTGTTTTCTCTTGATTTAGCCTTGAATAGTAGCAGATTTTCTATATTTGTGATTTGAAGTGTATAATATTGTATCCTTTCCAGTTTTGGATGATTTTAAAGTTTAATCACTTTTTATGTCTAAACATAGTTGTTGAGATTGAATTTTTCATTTGATTTTATCCAGAGTGGAGCTTCTTGATTTGGGTTGGTGTTTCCTAGTGTGCTTACTGTACATTAAATTTGAATTTCAGTTCCCGCAATTAATATATGAGTTTACTAGTGGCATTCAAAAGTGACTTGAAATTTGGTTCTTGGATTTGACAATCCTGCAATTTAAAAAACATAGTAAACTTAATGAAAATGGTTGATGGATTTGAACACTTCAAATCTAATTCCAGGTAATTCATTTCATCCATTGGAAATATGCAGTTTGACTTAAACTTTGCAAAAAGTGTCTATGAGTTCCTGTATTTTCAAATATGCAAATAAATACTCAAAGAATTCAATTTAATTAAAAAAGGTCACCCCTCAAAAGTGATTTGAAATTTGGACCAAGGATTTGACAATCCTGGATTTTTATGTTTAGGTTCTGAATTTATAGTAGTGTCAATTGTTTGCGTTGAAGGAATGTAGGGTACAGTATTGCCACTTGGTAGTATGCGGTGTAGAGTACCATATACTTTTTGAACATGTGTTTGTTCTTGAGGACTTTCTCTTGGATGCCCATTGATGTGCCAGGTGAGAACCCTTCTTGGAGATTTGCCATGATTAACATAGGCCAATTGGGGTCATCATCAGTGGTTAGAACATCTTTATTGTATAGCCTTGATAGGGCGTCTGCTGTAAGCATTTCCTTTCCTGGTTTGTATTTAATTTTCATGGGGTGCCTTTATATGAGGCTCATTCATTTGGCCTGTTTGCTTGATAGGTGTTGTTGTGTTTTAAGAATATCAATGACTTGTGATTGGTTAGCACTTTGGATATTTGTGCAACTTTCAGATAACATCACCACTTTAGGAGATAGTGGACAATAGCTACCAATTCCCTGTCATGTATTGGATAACTTTTTTCATCATCAGACAGTTTTCTTGATTTGTATGATACAGGGAGGAATTTCTTTTCTGCAGTTTGGATTCAGAGTACACATCCAATAGCACAATAAGATGCATTGGTTTCTAGCTTGTATAATTATTCACAGTTTGTGTATTGAAGGATAGGTGCTGTGACCATGCACTCCTTTAGTTGTTGGGAGTGATGGTCTCTTAGCAGTGTCCACACAAATTTGGTTGTTTTGCCTGTGATGGCTGACAGGGGGGCAGTTAGGGCACCCCAGTCAGGGATGAATCTTCTAACTTATGCCACCATTCCCAGAAATGTACAAAGTTTGCTCTTGTTTCTTGGGGCTGGCATTTTGGTTATGGCACGTATCTTCTCTAGGTCTGGTTTGATTCTGTCCTTGCTAATAATTTGACCAAGAAATGGGAGTTCAGACAAGAAGAAGTCACATTTTGAGGGTTTGGCAATGATTTGATTATCTTTAAGGATGCAGAAGACCAGGCAAACAACTTTCCAGTGTTGTTATAAGGTTGAACTGTATATGATTATGTTGTCCAGGTAGATAATTGCTCTCTTTCTGATGTGTTCCTTGAAGACTTTGTTCATGAAGGTCACAAAGGTACTGGGAGCATCTTTCATACCAAAATTAAGAGCAAATCATTTAAAGAAACCATACTTAGTTATGAATGCAGTCTTTGGTATGTCTTCAGGTTTCATGCCAATTTGGTGATAACCTGCTATCAAGTCAATTTTGTGAAGACTTGGGACCCCCCAGGGCGGCAAAAAGGTTGTCAATCAGGGGCAGGGGATACCTGTTCTTAATTGTGACCTCTTTGAGTGACCTGTAGTCTGTGACTAGGCAGAGCCATCCATCCTTTCTCTCTACAAAGACAACAGCCAAGCCAAAAGGTGATTTTGATGGTTAAATGAGGCCGTTTTCAAGGGCTTTGTCAAGGTAGGCTCTTAAAGCATTGTCTTCCTGAGGTGTGAGACAGTAAATGGAGTGTGTTTTGGGAACACTTCCCTTGAGGTCAATTTTGTGCTGTATGCCGCAATCAGGCAGGAGGCCTGGTAAAGTTTCTTGGAATACAGAGGGGAATTCAACAACTAGATGTTCTCAAATATGGTCTCTCTTACATCTGGTTTCTGTACTTTTGAGGTGAATAACTTCATATATGCAGGTGTCCCAGTTGATTTTTCTAGGGTTGGTTTCCTGTTCTTTTTCCATGGTTTTCATAAATACAAGGTCCTTCATAAGTGTATCAAGGTGAGTTGGGTAGACATGATGGTGAACTTTGCCACATTATATGGTGAGGGTGGTGCTATCCCAGTTGATATGTGGTTTGATCTTTCTAATCCAATATATACCCAATATGACAGCATACTTGGGGATTGGTATGATGGGGTCACTGAGCGTAGTCTACACATCTCCAATTTGAGTAAGGAAAGGTTTTGCTTCCTTGGTGATTGATGTGCTTCTGTTGTCTGCCTTAATAACTCTTTTGATGTTACTTTAGACTGTAGGTAGTTTCATGAGGTTGGCAAATCTTTTGTCAACAAGGGATTGATCTGCTCCAGTGTCAAATAATGCTGTGCTCTGGTATCTGAAAAAGCAGAAAGGATAAGTGAGTAGTTTATTTCCAGTTTGGGCAGCAAACAGTAGAAAATTGCTGGAGGATACTTGGACCATGGTGATTGAGTCCATGTCTTGATCCCTATACAAGTCTTGTAAAGTGGGGGAGGGCAGCTTGCCTAAGCACTCCCCTGAGCTTTTCCCTCCTCATTGGCGTCTTCAGTGCTTGCTTAGTTAGCTTGGGCAGTGTGACTTCCATTTTGAGGATGGGTATTGTTAGCTTGGTTGTTTTTCTTGTTAGGTTGAGGGTTCTTTCTTACTGTAGGGCTCTCCTTGCGCTTGTTTGTTGCATGTAGGTTGTCAGAATTTTGGGCTGCACATTTTCCTTCCAAGAATACATCTTCAAGGTTCTTGCAGCAGGTCATGTCAAACTGGCATCTAATGTGTGTAGGGAGGCCATTTTAGAAGTCTAAACATGATCCAGGCTTGTCAAAATTAATAGTACTGGAGGATCAGTCACATAAGCCTTTGTATGCTGCAATGTACTCATCAATTGTTCCTGTCATCTTGAAAGTTCTGAGTTCTGTCATGATCACCACATTGGAGTTCTTCATGGCAAAATTTTGTGGAAGGTGGCTTTGAACATTTCCCAGTTTTCATTTTGATCAGGATGTTGTTCAAGCCACTCACTTACAAAACAAGAGACAGTTCCTATGACATGGAGGGTAATTTTTCTGGCCCAGAGTCTGTAGGGGTAGCCTACTTGTGTAAATTTGCTTTGTGTGCTATAGATTCAGAGACTGGCATTCTCCTGGGATAATATTGAAAATATCCCAATTTCTGCTGAGCATAGGTGTTGTAATACAATGTTGGGTATTTTGGGCATCTGCAAGCTTGAAGGCAAGTTCAGGAGTTTGCAGGTTTTGAGAAGATTGTATTGTTTGGTGGGGACAAGGGTGTTGTTGCAGATGGCATATCCTGCAGGGACGTCTTGTCCTTCTTTGTAGTCTCTCCAACCTGCAGGGAGGGCCATTTGTGGGATCCTTTTATTAGGAGGAATTTTTCTTTAAAGTTATGTAGGTGTGGATAATCTACCTGTGCTATCACTGTTGAGTATATACTTCTGGGAAGTATAGTAAACAAGATAAAGGGAAATTTTAAAAAGAGAATATACTTTATTTGATATGAAGATAGAGTATTATATAGTATCATATGAAGTCACATATTGTCCATGTACGTCATGGGAGGTCATGGGGCTTATCTGAGTAAAGTTCCTCTTGAGTCATGAGGCTTGTTCAAGTTGTGTTCCGTTTAGGATCCAGATTGGTAGATTCCCGTCATAGATGACTGAATGATAGTAGTGCCACCAGCTTACTGATTAATTGGTGAATTACTTGGTGACTCATTTGGTGTATCACTTGGGGCGTTAATTCCCTGAGAGGGATTAATCAAAGGTGTTGCAACAGGGGGGAGAAATTTTGCTGGCAAAGCCAGGAGGACTGGAGAGTTTCATACTAATTTCTGAACCACTATTTGATTGGATGGTGTGTAATTGTGATTTTTGAGATCCATTAGAAACAGGGGGAAACTAATGTGGGTTGTTTTGATTGAATGGTTCTAATAGTCTTCAATAATTGTTGACACCAAGCCAATAAATAATCCAAATTAATCAGGGGTTTCTTCCAGGGCAGGGCAGTGAAATCAAGAGAATCTACAGGGTATGTCAATACAAATCTTTCATCAAAAATGTGGGCTAAATCCTCAACAATATTGTGCGGTTTGGCTAGACTTTGAGAGGTTTTTTGTACAACAGGGGAAGATTGTCCTATTCAGGGCCAAAGAGAGGAGTAGCTTTAAACTTATTGTGTTCAAGCCAAGAATGGACCTGGAAAGGAAGTGAATAGCATCAGGTAAAAGAAATGTAAATTTTCAATCACACAATTAAGTTCAAGAATAAGGTATCAGTAGTTCACATCCCAATTTCCCAAAAGCCAAAATTAATGCTCTGAGGACGCTTTGTCAGGGACCCACTTGAGAAGAAACAAGTCCACAATCTTGTGAGCCAAGGCCCCTAAGTTAAGCCCTGCAATAACCAAACTAATAAAAAATGTAACCATAGCAAGGTGGCCAAAGTGTCCAGGAAATGCAGACCGTCTTGTCAGGGATCCAGCATGTGGGGGTTCCTGGGAACTTGCAGGCAGACAGCCTGCAGGCCCAACAGGGAGGGCCCACCACAAGATTGGGGCCAAATTTGTAATATAAGATGACAATTTACCCAGGAGAGCCCAAGGTCTGCTGGCAGGTACCATAGAATCTATCAAGCTGGTAAGAGCAATGTACATCACTCCAAATATCTGGATGGAAGTGGATTCATTTGCAGCAACAGATTCTTGCGGGCAGTTGGGCCGCAGGGTGAGAGGCAGAGTCATTGGGACCAAATACACAGGCAGGTGGTTGTATTTGTTGTGGAATAGCAGGGGAGGTATAGTGATTTTGTGGCCTTCCCTGTAAACAGTCTCAGTATCTCTAGTTCTTGCCTCAGGGCTGTAGATTAGGATTTCCTCTAGGGTAAATTCTGAATACGCAGGGTTGGGGGGGGGTACTCAGTGAAATGTACTGGGCTGTAGGGAGCTCCTGGTAGATAATAAAGGTCAGGAAGCTGGTCTGCGGTTTCTTGGGGTTGATGGGTGTGAGGTGCAGGACTGCAGGAGGTAGACTGTAAATGAAATAGAACTAATATCAAATATTGAATAACCTGGTTGAACCAACAGTTCATGTCACTTTATTGCAAGAATGGCAATGGGCAACTTCCTGGCAGTCCAGGATATAAGTATGCCCATCTGTCATGGGTGAGCTTTTACAAATTTCTTTGGTCTAGGTGTTACTATCTACCAGATTTTTCCAGTCCTTGGTGGCATCCATTGTGGGAGTTAACTCATTGGCTGGTTTGAACTGAGAATATTTGAATTCCCTTGTTGGGTCATGGTGTTGGTCATCTCTGGGCAGCCCACATTCTATAGAAAGTTTCTTTGTTTCCTCTTCTGTAGTGGCCTGAGTTATTTCAGATTCTATGGCTAGGCCTGCCTGCTGATTGGCTGGGTTAAAAGGAACCTTTAACGTGGGGAGTATCAATGCAGGTGATTTTGACTCATCAAGCTTTAAAGGATTTTCTGAAGTCCAATCTTGTTCTGGTTCCTGCCCGGGAATCCGCAGGCAGCCTGCAGAGTGTCAGGGTTCAAATCCTGTAGTTGAGGTTTTCTAGTATGCATGGTCAATAGAAGTTTGTCACTTGTGACATGTCCCATCATTGAACTGAATCTTCCCAATAAGTAGTATCCAACCAGGTAGGTCAACAGATAGAAGGAGGCGTTTGGCCTAACCAAGGAAGGTTTGACAGGTAGAGGTAGAGTTGTGGAATGGCTGTACTGGAACTTTCTTCCCCAGTGACCTGAGGGATATTTGAACCAACTGTTAGCCAGGGACTCCTTCTGGTGGAAGTCATCAGGAGAAGAATTATGCCAATCTGTGGTGGAAGTTGGGTTTTCAAGGGCCAATACCACAGAAAGAAAAGAAACTAGAAACCAGAAAAGGAAATGAATTCCTTTCATGGCTTCAAAAAATATTGCAAGAGATAGGTGTAGAAAAACTTAATATAGAAGAAATAAATTTATTGTTGAAACAAGGGAGAAAGATAATTGAAGGGCAGCTTAAATACTGCTAATGAGAAAATATAGTAGAGGGTCAATTAGAACTAAACAGGGGATTTGAAACTAATTTCTTAAGGCAGAAGCCTTTTAAGAGGGTCTTGAAAAGGTTTTTCTTCACCTGATTGGTTAGGGGCATCATACACAAGGAATAATGGTAATAGTAGAGGATATCAAACCAATAACTGAGCACCAGAAAGCAAAAGAAGCGGAGTTGCATATATTGACGGCTAATAAAAGTGTCAAGAGCCGCTGAAGTAGGTTTTGTGATTGTATGCAAAAACAACTGATCAGGCAGCCAATCAGAGTTTGAGCAGTTGCTGGAGTGTATTGGATTGATATTAACCTTTAATTTAGGTTCAGGTTTGAAAACAGAAGTTGATTAAATAGAATGTTCACAAATAGGTAAAGTAACTTCCAATTTATTACTAACATCAATATTAATATTACCCAGATATTCTCAAGTTCAAATTCTGTCCAGTTGACTGGACTCAATCTTTGAACTAAAATTAATCAATTTTTTAGAGGATTGTGAAGAAGTATTATGACAACTAAAAATGCTGTTAATTGGAACATTATTCTGATAGCCGGGAAAGAATTCCTTGACACGCTTGCACCTGGGGGTATCCACAAAAGCAGTCTTTATCTCTAAAAACGCTTTTTATTGACCAAAACACTCAGAAGTTAGGAATTTTGAACCCCAAAATCCCTTTGTAAGACCACAAGGGTTGGCTCAAGTGCCAGATCCTAAAATCAGTGTGTTGTTACCCCTGGAAAACTAACCAGATGATACCAGTGCTAGGAAAATGGTAGCATGTGACCAGCCAGCCAACTAAGATGCATTGTCAAGCCAAAAGTCAACTTCCTAGCAGTATATAGCTGAAAGAGTTGAAAATTTTCTCCTTGTTGAAATCTCTAAATAAAAATCTGTTAGCTAATGCAATAAGAGCATTTTTTACTTTTCAAGAGTTTATTAAATTATTAAAAATCTCATACTGTTAGTGCTATCTAATAGAGAGTACCTGTAGATCTAACGCCAGAGCTGAGAGACAGAGTGTGACAGATCCAGGTCTAACCAGTTGAACTTACCATCATCTTGCCCTTGAATCTTATTACTGGTACCTTCCTGTGACAAAGCTTCAAGGAGCTTTGCCTCCAGGGAGGCAATTTTGTGAGACAACACTTTATTGTCATCTCTTCACTGAGCCATAATTTTGACACACCTTTTCTCTCTGTTTCTTAACGCCTCAACTTCACAATTGGCTCTGTCCTTTACTTGTTGCAAAATTTCATTGAACCCTAACAGCAAGTTCCAGGAGTCCCATGCATAAACTCAATTTCCTTGTGCTGGGGTTCCCTCTATGGCAAAATAGTTGGAGTATAGTTCTTCAAAAGCCGCTTTTACTTCTACCAAAGATTTCTCAGGTGCAATCTTAGAGACCTCCAGACTTGCCCAAGCCTTCTCAAGCAAGCTGGTAGGAACTTCCTTTCTTGTAGCAGCAGCCTCAACACAAAGCACTCCAAATTTTTATCTTTAAAATAATAAAAAATAAAACATGATAATTAAAAAGAAGTTAAGGGGAAAGCGTTGAAATTGACAATATATATTTATTTAAAATTAGCTGTTTTTGCTTATATACCATTTGGGGCATATTTGGCTGAAAACCCCTCTAGTTCCTGAATCAACCTATGATTCATAACACGTGATCTATGACATTTGAGCCATTCAAACCTAAATCTTTACCTAACAGATCTCCTGTAATTCTCAGCCTATGAGAATTAACCTACAATGAGAAGGAGTAACCTGACGCCATTCATCTCAATGTATCAACTCAGCATGGAGCTTCCTCAGCTCCTGGCGCCAAAACCCTGTGGATTACACATCCCAAAACTCAGTTATTGATGTTCTAACTGGGAACCAGCTGATCAAACCTGAATTTCTAGGCATCCTTGCCTTTATTTAGTTATCTTTGCATTTAATGGGTTTTTGCCTTAAAACCCATTAAAATGCTTTGAAACTCAAACCAGGCGCCACCGCAGTGGCCAGCAATTTTACCAGGCGGCGCTTCTCAAATCAATTAGGTGGTATGTTGGCGCTTCTAACCTAATGAATTCTCCAAAGAGGCAATTTTAACCCAAAATTTGGGGGTTTACTCTTGATTAACCTTAACCAAACTTCTTGACACAGTCAAGGCAATTAACCAATATAATTAAATCCTCATTAATTATATTCTCATATATCTATTAATTAATATTTCCGGTTAATTAAGATGTTTTTGAGAGCCTAGTCTCCAAGATTGATTTGACCATATTGCCTTCTGTTCTTTTATTGAATATAGATAATAAGTTCTCAGGAACCTTTATCTGAAGAATTCCAGCCAAACCTATTTACATAAAACAAACAGCAAAAACAGAGCAACTTTATTTATTGGAGTATTTATTTGGCTAAATACTTAACAGTGAAAGTTGTACAGTCACACAGAGCAACTTCTAGCTGCATCTAATCAGCCAATGTTTGTCACTGTTTCTTCTCCCAGAGTACTGGATCAGGAGCTAGTTCCTGCTCCTGTGTTTTTCTTATCCTTTCCAGGTGTTCCTCTGCTTTGCCAATTTACTTTGCCAAGCCAGCTCATGAGTGCCACCACAAGAGAGCTTTTTTCTTGTTAATTTCATCCTGTCCTACAATTATAGCAAGCTTAGGGTTGCCTAACTAACCTTGTTAGGTCCTTCTGAGCAAGCAATTTCTCACATGAGAATGTGGCATCCTTGGGTCACTACTGCCAACTACATGATGAGGATAGCCCCCATCATCTACTTGGCCTTCCAGGCTTGGCCCTTTCTTTTGACTAAAGGCTCCTCTGAAGCCAATCATGGCCAGGCACTTCTTCTCTTTTCTTCAATATTTTCAAAGACACTACAGTAGTTTTAAAAGCTATGGCAACAACCAAAAATACCTCAGATTTAAAAAAATGATTTCAGATTTAAACAAAATCCAACTCTCAGGTTAAAATATACGTTCTGTTAACAGGGTTTATTGGCTTTAATGGGAAAAATGAGCCAACACAGCAATAAAGGGCTCACACACAAAGCAAAACCATTCAAAATACAATCCAAAATACATTGATTCACAAAAAAATGGTGTGAGTTGACTTTTGGTGTATATATGTTTACTATGTGAATTGGTGATAAAATACACCCAAGCAAGATGTGTCAAAATGCAAACCAAAAACAAAACACAATAGCAACTCACTACATAAACAAAATCACTCACGCAATGTGTGCAATGGATAGTAATCATGAATGATACTAAGGTATCTAAAATAAGACACAAGATCTGAAACATAAATTTAAAAAAATTGTGTTGGGTGTTTGAATTTGGCAGTAAAATCTAGGAAAATGGGTGGATTTTTTTTGAGTATTCTAAAATGGGCGTTGTAAAACCAAAAACAACTAATTAAGAAATAAAAAATCTATAATTGGGATGTTGGGTGGGAAAAACTCTAACTAAATATCCATATTCAGATAAAAGCAAAAAATAAAATTAGGGAGTAACTTAATTGAAATTTATTTAATATTTTATTAAATTTTAAAGTGGAAGGAACACAACAACAGAGTACCAATACACCTGTTGTGCGCCGCAGTTGTGGTTGCCCCCACAGGTCAAAGAATAGAGTTAGTGCAACCCAAGTGCCTACTCAAGGGGGAGACAGGAGAGGAGAGTTCCATAGTGACGCTGCACTGACAAAGCTGGTTCAAGGAGCACAAGCTTCTAGGGTGCAGAGCATAAACCCTTGGGTCCCAAAGCTGACCTGGAAGCCAACCAAGGTCACCACTACAAAGAAAGTTAGAAACAAGGAGGTAGAACTTACTTTGTATGTATTTGACATTGTGTACTGGCAAGAGTTGGTCCCGTCAGCCATGCTGGAGAAGATAAAGCCTGTACTTGATACTAGCTACAAGCCCTATGTCAGTGATGGCAATCAGGAGGATGACAAGGAGCCTGAGTTCTATCAAACTGATGAGGGACAGCTGGTGTTAAAAAAGGTTGCAGCCTTCTATACCAAGGTACCTATGCCCTGTGTTGTGCCCAATGCCAACAAGTCAATCCCCACCACTAAAAAGCCCACCAAGAAGCGCATCCCTGCAACAAACACATCATCCTGCTTAAGCTAATACAGGAAAAGGGTGATTACAAGGCGGCCACAGCCTTTGTTGGAGTGGATCCCAAGTACACCAGCAAGACCTTCCAAAAATTCATCAATACTGGTTGTGTCCTTGCCGCAGAGAAATCCTTGCATGCTTCTACCATGCTCACCAAGGAGCACAAATGGGCAATATGCCAGTGGATCACCCGAGACTGCCATCTTGAACTAGCAAATATACAGGCCATGGTTAAATCTACTTTTGGGATTGAGGCCTTGATTTCCTTTTACTACCATCTGGTGAAGGGAATGTGATTTTCTTGGAAAAAGCTTGGGGTATCCCCCTACAACAGAAACAGCCCAGCCAACATTGACGTCCAGAAAAACTATGCAGATGCGTACACTGTCCTCAAAGCCAAGAGGACAGTCAAATTTTATTATATTGACAAATTGGCATTTGCCTCATCAATGCGCAATGGGTATGGCTATGTCCCCAAACGCTCCAATGACAGGATGGCTTGGTGTGCTGCAGTCTGCGCCACAGCCTACTTGATGGTGGCTCTCCTTGGTCCAAAGGGGGTCAAGCTCTACCAAATGTTATTGGGTTCACATAACAGCAGGACCTTTCTATCATTTCTCCAATTGGTCCAGGAGCACCTGAGGCGCACAAGCCCAGGCTTCACCAATGTCATTGTGTTGGACAACGTTGGTCTCCACAAAGTGGCTGATATTCTCAAGGAATTCCCAATGATTGACACCAGCATTGCTGTGGGCCCCCAGCAATTGGCCACGGCAAATTTACGCATTCTCTTCCTCCCAGCCTATTTGCCCTTCTTAAATCCCATTGAGGAAGTCTTTGGGTGGCTCAAGCAAGTTGTCAAGCAAGGAACCCCAACTGGGACCAAGGACCTCTTTAATTTGCTGCAGGCTGGGATCCACACCCTCCCAGCTGAGACCGTGGCCAAATTCTATGGCCACACTGATTTGTTCATCCCCGCATGCCTAGCCAAACAGCCAATCAATTAAAGGCTTAGTGTATCCAATTTTTTTATATTCTCTTATTTACTATTCAAGATTTATTAATTATCATTTTATATTTAGATGTTTCCACACCCGTAATCACATTCAGAAGATCCATCAATAGATGTAAGTAATTTATTTATTATATTATATATTATTTTATTATTCCATCTGAGGTAATCCCAAACACTCAATACTGGATTACACAAAAATATTTAAATCACTTTGGTCAAATAAATATAAAAATAGTTTTAAAAAAATTAAACATAAAATGTGCAAGTTAGAATTTATTTTATTAACATATAATTTTATACTTTTATGAAAACTGTTTCTGCAATATATTTTGCAAAACTGGTTTGCTGAAATAAAAATTATAAAAATTTATTATAATTAGAATACTATAAATTGTAATAAAATTTATTGGAATCATATTTTTATTGTGTGCGCCTGTAGTGGGTTCTTTGGTATGTATTCACCCTGCAATGGAGGTGGCGCACAACCTCCACTGCCACACTGTGAACAGTGGATACACCCTTATTGAAATACTCTCTCCTGTTGGTGAAAGACAGTAGGGTCAGGTGAGAGTGAAGCAGCAGCTTTTCAGGCGGGGCTACAAACTCGTATATCCCAGCCAGGACCAGGGCGTCTTGGATTACATGGTCCACTGAGTTGTATCCAGGGGGGACCTTCTTCCTGTTGAGTGCAAGCCGGGCCTTGTTGATTCCCAGAAGGACTCCTTCTATGTCCTCTACAGACGCGCCCATCCCAAAGTAGAATAGAAACCCCAGGTAAATAACCAGATGAAGCCTTTGCCCTGCAAAGGCTACTGTGAACTCACATAGTTTATTATAGACCACACTGATCTTCTTGTTGTGTCTGGTCTTTGTGAAGGTCAGCTCCATGGCTGCAGGGAGCCCTGTCTTGTTGGCACTCCAGGCCAACCCAAAGCTGGCAAGGCAGATTTTTGTCTTCTTGACGGCTGTTGCGTCTGCAACAGCCAATTTGCCCACCGCACACCCAAAGTTCTCCAATAGGTAAGAAATTGTGGGCTCCAAGGGGTAGCAGAAGCAAGCAGCTGCATGGGCCTGGCCCATCTCTGGTACATTCTTGAATGAGAGCATCACCAGGACATCCCAAACAAGCTCAATGAAGTTTACACAGTAAACTCCACTGAGAGATACTGGGTCCAGACAGACCAGTTAGGCATCCTTGTAGGCAGTAACTGCCCACTTGGATGCCCCCTTGACATGTGTAAGTTCTGCCAACGCGTCCTGCAACATTGGAAAGGACCCGTGGATACAGTCCTACAGCTCCTGCACAACAGGGGGGACAGATACAATTGCTTTGTCACATGAGTGGCATAATTTGCATAAAAGGTGGCCAGGACAAAGGGGACCAGGACTTGGCAGAGTTTGCTGTCTACATTTTCTAAGAAAAAAGGTAAGTTTTTGAAAATTTATTAATTTTGTTTTTAGGCTACCTTCTTGTGTTTCTTCCTTGCCTACAGCCTTGGCCAGCTTGGCCATTCTTGGCGCAATCAATTGCGCAGGAAATTTGGTATCTTTTGCCTTGGCACACTTGGCGGGTTTGAGATGTTCATACATCTCCAGGTCATCAACCCAGATGCACGGCGCAGAAATATTGTATGCCTTAAATTGCAGGCCCTTGACCACAATTTTTTGGATATTTAGTAAGCACTCAATTGTCTTCTTTGGGGTGTCTGGCATTTTTGACATTAGTGCCTTTGCAGACACCTTGTTGATTTTGTCCCCAGTGAGGACGGCAGACTTCACTTTGGCTTTGACCTTGCGGTCAATGTCCTTTATTTTGACAATTGCCAGGTTGAGATCCTTCAGAAGCTTCTCCAATTCTCTCATTGATTTTTTACTAATCTTTTCATATGTTTTTATAGCTTTTGCCCCAATAAATTCTGTATTATTTTGATACTGTTGCCTCTTTGTTTATTTCTTTTTGTTTTCCCATCTACTACATTATCCCATCTTTTTACCCATTTTGTATATGTTTTACACTCATCTCAATATGTGTTGTTTGCTTTGTGTTGGCATTGTTTCCTTGATTACCATATTATTTTTGGAGCTTGACATAGCCCCTTGTGAAAATATTAAAAACAATTTGATGATCAGCTAAATTTGAATTAGAAAATTATAGTGTTAACTGTTTTTAGATAAAGTTGTTACTGATCCAAATTCAAAACCTTAATGATAAACTTTAAGCCAATCAGGAGCCAAGTGATAAAGTGATTGTTGTGACATAAAGGGTCATTCAATAATTCTTTGATGAATGTGTGCTAATTAATATGATTGACTGGATGTTTTGCCATTGTACGCCATTGCTGCTGTGGCAAGTTGTTGGTGGACTAGTGCTAACCCAGCAGCTGATTATGCACTAGTTCATCAACAACTTGCCACAGCAGCAATGGCGTACAATGGCAAAACATCCAGCCAATCATATTAATTAGCACACATGCATCAAAGAATTATTGAATGACCCTTTATGTCACAACAATCACTTTATCACTTGGCTCCTGATTGGCTTAAAGTTTATCATTAAGGTTTTGAATTTGGATCAGTAATAACTTTATCTAAAAACAGTTAACACTATAATTTTCTAATTCAAATTTAGCTGATCACCAAATTGTTGTTAATGTTTTCACAAGGGGCTGTTTTTGGGTACTAAAAATGACTGTGTTCTGGATCTAGATGCACAGCATAGTAAATTTATGATCTTATAGAAATAAGCTGAACATAAAGAATAAAACCAACTATAAACAAAGAGAACACAAACAATTGAAATTCAAAATAAAGATAATATAAATAGAATTTTTTTGGGACCAGGGGGTTTATTGAGGCGGGAAAAAGTGATGCCTAGTAGGCAGAATAGCGCAGGAAGGAAGAAGTAGAGGCAGTGCTGGCCTGGGGGGTCTGGGATTGGGTGGGTTGGGCTTGCGGGTTAGAGGTGTTGGTGGCGGGGGTGAAGGCAGGAGGATTTTGTGTGATGGCTGCCATATAACGCTTGTTGTATTCCTCATTGGTCATTGGCTGGATAGGCTGGTAAGTGACAGTGGCCCAAGGTGAAAGACACTCATTCTTACGTGATTGGTTGCCCATGTTCACATGGAAAACCATTTGTGCAAACAAGTCAGCCATCATCTGGCAGCCAAAGAGAAAATTGTGGTCAAGGACCCCAAGATAAAGGTTGTTAAAAGCCTGAGGGCGGCGGGCCTGTAATGTGGATCCCATGTTGAAAAAGACAACATCAGCCAGATGAACATCTGCATGGCCAGCGGGGTAGACTGAGGCCTGGTGCCTGCGTCCCTGGATGGCCTCAAGGGCAGTGGAGCTACCCTCCATCTGGTGGCTCAAAAAAACCCGGTACTTGGAATTTGAGCCATCCCAGGAGTCAAGTAATCCATTGAGGATGTGGCTGTATGAGTAGCCATTGATAAAATCTGGGTTTGTCCAATAGTAGACAAAACCCTTGGCTGAAACAGCCAGAAATGCACCAATGAACGTCCCCTTCTTGACCTTCTTCCTTCTATTCTTGGCGGCGGCTTTTCCTTGCTTGCCAAAATCATCAAAAGCTATTGATAGCTTGTAATAGGAGATGAACATGACATCATCAGTTAGACTAGTCAGGCATCAGACCAGGGTTGATTCAATGGCAGTGTCATACAGGGAATTCTCAGCGCCATCCCATTAGTTGCCGGCAAAATTGGTAAGAACCCGTATGAAAGCCATCTTTCTATACATCAAGAGCTGCACCATGCGCTTGGAGACCCATATGTTATGGTGCACAAGCTGCTTCTGGACCTGGGTCAAGGGAAGCTTGGGATCCCGCTGGAGGAGGTCAAGCATGATTGGGTATGCCTCAGATATTTGTGACTTGGGGGCCTTCTTGGGCTTCTTGGCCGTCCCAATCAGATTCCCCCTGTTCATCAGGTTGTTGAATTCCCACATGACAGTAGCTTGGGTAAATTGCAACTGGGCAGCAATCTGTTCCCAGGACAGACCCTGTAAGTTCAGTACCACAATTTCCTGAAGAATTTGGGCAGTGATGATTTGTTGCTTGGGGCGCTGGGCCAGGGGAGCTGAAGCCTGATTGGCTGTAGGGGGGCAGGTTGGCTAGTGGCAGGAAGTTGTTCCAAATCAAGGTTGCCATCCTGATTGGTTGGTAGACAGGCAGCTTGTGTGGGGGTGGGTACGGGATCAGGGGCAGAACTAGACACTAAGTGACTCTCAAACAAGTCAAAGTCATAGGGGTTGGTGGTCAGATACAAGTCAGCTTCCTTGTTATCCGCCTCAAAGGCTTGGGTGTAAACAGATGCCTTCACGTTCTGAGCCTTGCCTCCATTAAAGCTGGCTTGGCTGCTGGCGCTGTCAAAGATATTGCTTGTAAAAACCATTGTAAAAAACCTAGGATAAAATTACTAAAAGTAGAAATTTTAAAACTTAATGATTTATTTTTATTGTAATCTTGAGTCCATATTTGGAAGGTTCTCAAAAACTTTTCATACAAATCTGGAGCCATGAAAATGGATAAAATGCCTCTGTTCCTAAATTGGATAGCTGTTGGTTGGCTGTTAAACTGTTATTTTTCTATTTTAGGCTGCTCATACTACACATCTTGTGTGAGTTCATTTTGTTTCATGCTTGTGTAATCTTGCTTCTAGATTGCTCAAGTTTTGTTTTGTTTTAGTTCTTCTGTTGATGCCTCATATGAATCCTGATTGGATTATAATATACTCCAGAACAGCATCTATCCATTTCACTTGTTGCGTCAGTTCATTTTATTTGTGGTTTAAACTACGCTGCTTGATGTTTGATATAATTTTGTATAATGGGCTAGTGAAATTTTGTTTTTTGTTTGACAGTCCATTTATTAACTGAAATTTTATAAATTAATTGAATCCTGAATCTCACGCAACTTGGATTTTGTTTAAATCTGAAATCATTTTGTTTAAATATGAGGTATTTTTGGTTGTCACCATAGCTTTTAAAACTACTGTGCCATGTATTCTGGGTTATCACACTGATAATCTTTCTCTAACAGTTTAACTGTTATTGTAACTCTATCATAAATGAAGCTAGACTTGAAAATTGAGCTTTAAGCTGAAATTCTAAGTGGTTTTTCTGGATTACTACCTTTTACTTTAACTTCACATCTATTTAAATTTTCAGCTTCTATAGTTTATATATTTTTTGAATCTTTTAACCCTTGCTTTGAATTATTTAATTTCTTCATTTTTGTCAAACAGCCTTATTTAAATTCTTTAAATTTCATCAATATGCTTTTAGCTTAAATTTATAATGAAATTGGTTAGACAACAAGTATCTGGCTTGCTGTTGCCATTTTTAGCCACAAAAAAATAATATTGCTTCATTTATGCTGAGATAATCTCATGGAGAGTAACCTGGTATTAACATCTTCTTAGTGACAAATAGATGCCTATTCAATACCTTATTCTGTATCATTTGCTTAGGATTAGTAATTACTATGATCTTTTGTCACAAATTACAAGTTTTTAGCAGGGGGTTTTAAAGTTCTAATACAAACTGTCCCTACTTTTCTATATTTACTGACTTTAACCCCCAACACCCTTCAAAGTTTAGTGTATAATCTTGCACTGTTTTAGGTAAGACCCTGCAATTGTTGTCTTCTGAATTTATCAAGCTTAAGTCTTTTTATGTTTTGTAACTAAATATACACCCAAGAAGTATTTTTACGACAGCAGTGAATCAAGAGTTAAGGTATACCTATCACACATCCTTAATTTCCTTTAATATCACTTAATGTACATTGTATGATTGAAAATGTGATATACTAATAAATAAATAAAATCTGACTTGTAGCCATCATATTAATTGAGCAGATTTTGAGGGAAAATATTTTGGTTAGGTGTTGCAATCGCTCAGCAGATGTCGCTGAATATAGTCATTGACAAACATTCCCTTTGGGTCCATCTCATACCGTATCTCAAGGAATCTGTTCATCTTAGGGTATAGGCTTGCTAGTTGCTTGGGGGTCAAGGAATGTGCCTATATGCAGGTTAAGAGAGTGCTTGGATTTATATAGACAATGATGAATGGTAAACAAATTACCTTGGCCCAATGTGGCCTTCCACCCAAAGACATCATGATTTCTTCAAAAGAGTTCCAATATTCCTTGTACTCGACATTGAAATCGTATGGTCTAAGCAATGGCATTAGATCGGTCACAGCCGATGAAGCTTACCTATACATGATAATTCCAATGTAGCAAATATTTTGGCCCTGAGCAGGCGATAAGAGGATATCGTCCTTGGCAACAAAGCGAATTTCAATGGGGAAATGTGCACTTATTTTCTGGCTTCTGGAAGGACTCTGGTTATTTAACAGATCGGCTAAAAGCAGAAGCGCCTCTTTAGTTTTATCGAGAGGGATCGCCCACTCTGAGACGTGCTGTGAAAAAAGGCAATCGAAGTTAAACCCTTCATAGCTCTTCTTGACTTCTCGCTTAGAAGCCAAGGCGAACCATTTGAAATAAGCCTTGTTTATAGCGGGTATAATGACTGGGAAATATCTTCCGCAGAACAACAGAAATTCAAACAGATTCACTCTAACAAAGCGATCCCAAAACCAACTAAACTTGGGAGCAACTTCCTAAAACGAATGAGGAATTAATATTTTTTAGACTAAACCTTGTCGGTTGTTCTGGAGGCGCTCCATACTAGAGTATCCTTTGTAGACGACTCGGATGAGACATGGGGATGCCACCACAGCCTTAGATGGTCACATTTCCCCAACAAGTCCTCAAAGTTATCAACTAATTCCGATAAACTTGCGGGGTATTGGCGGATTTCTAGGTTAAAGAAGGGCTCAACTTTCAAAGTCATCTCTACAATAATTCCCAGACATCCCAAGTGGCATAAAACCGCCAAATAAAGGTCAGATTCTTTAGAAAGGATCCCTGTTTGGAGGACCTTATCCGAAACCACCCTTCTATTTCCAAGTCCATCAATAAATACTACCTCCGTGATCTGAGTTGAGATGGCACCGAACTTTATTCCAGTTCCATGAGTGCAAGAGCCGACAGCACCAGCCAAGGACTGAGAAGAAACCGAGGCAAGGTTTGATATGGATAGCCCCAACTTTTCAAGTTCAGTATTGAGAGTCGAGATTTTGATTCCAGCTTGGACCTTGATAAGAAATTTTTCATGATCAACCTAAGAAATATTAGTAGGTTATAAAGCCCTGGGCTACTTCTAGTATTTTATCTAAGCGGTCAGTATACACTAAGTAATCCTGAGAGCAGACAAGATCTGAAGGCGACAGCCCACCGCCAACTACCCGGATTTTCCTGTTGCTGCTTCTGGCGATCTCAATAATCCTCTTCACTTGAGATCTCGAGGCGGGATAAAAGGATCGAAGCGGGAAACAGGTGAAAGTTCTGGACCAATTAGTAAATGTGACATTGCCCTTTAAAACAATCCCTTCTTCATCTTCGTTATTCTGTCCCATTGTCTATTAACAGTATCAAGGATGATATAACTGTGACTGTTGTTTTGACACAAATACTGAAGGGGCATTAAAATGTGAAATTCAGCCAACCGACCCAAAAACCCCGAATTTTTCTGGCGTAAAACTTTCATATCAGCTGACCATATTTTAAATTAGATATTTAAATTGGTAACCCATTGATAATTCCTCAGTAAACATCTGGGCTACATCATTTGGTGCTATTGTGACGATTTCGCTACCAGTTCCAATATCTGATAAAAGATATCTCTTATCAGTGAGCGTTGAATTGTGCCTGCCTCCTGATAACAAAGCAGTTCTTTCTTCTGTAACATACTTTTAATTCTAGCCTTTTCTCTTTAGCTATTGTTACCTTGAGTTTCATCTGACTAACATCAATATTGCTAATCGCTCAACTTACATGAACTCCCGTAGGCTAAGTATCCAGCATTTGTAATTTGTCACTACAGTGCTAAGGGTTCAATTTCTCTTGATTTTTAAAATATTGACCTCTATCATCAGCTAGCTTTATAAAAGCTGTTGAAGCTAGCCAAAGATTTTTAAAAAACATTTTGACTTTCTAACAAAGATGGCAGGAATTTCACATTTGGCGATTCTTGTGTTCAAGGCATTTAAGAATCCTTTTTTAATTATGCACGGTTTATTTAACTAATGGATATTCCAAAGATATTTAAAAAAGCGAGCAATACTCAGTGTTAAAAGCACTTGTCACAAGCCCAGAGGTTCATATCCCCAGTATTCTGAAATTAAGCCATACAATTATTTACTGGGTAATGTCCTACCTTATCGAATTCTACAAAGCCTACAAGAAAAAATAACGAATCTAATTAGTTCACTGATGCCAATAATCAAAAACATCTAAGACAAAAACTTGGATATGAAAGGCCATCTTTTTGTGGCAATATATTGTAAACATGTAGAGATTTAATTCATAAATATTTAAATTGTTATTTTCTGAGTCTAATCAAAAGCCATTAAAAATATCTAACATAAGAGAGTCAGTATAAGAGTATAATCTATGTCTATCTTTTAAAGCTCAGCACAATAGTTTTGAAATATTGCAATAGAAATATATAATCTCAATATACTACTGCATTATTTTATTTCCATTCACCTTCTTAGACATCGATGCTTAAAATGGAGTTTATCTGTCTAGATGTTATGTCAGCTTGTGTGCACTCAAGCTGTAAAGGGTTGAACCAAATTTTCCATATATTTAAAGCTGATAGCCATGCCCGAAGCTTAAATCCGCAAATCCCTACATGCCATCCCTTACCAGCACCTTTGAAAGCATGGAAGCCAAATCCAATAGGGGTACCCTAAACTATGTAGAAATACCAGGGCCTGGCCTGACAAGCTTATTACCTTTGCTGATTGTGCCACTGCTTCAGACAGTGTTACCAATCTTCAGCTTCAAAACAACTGTTTGAACTTGCGTTAGCTACTCCAAGTCAAAGGTCATGGATGAAAATATCTCCTAACATTAGATCAAGCCAGTGTGAGAGAGGAGGGCTAAACTAACTAAGTTTAGCTCCCATCCTGGGGGAAATACCCACCAGGACACCATCCAGTGTAGAACTGGTATGGCTGCTCAAAAAGGCGTCCAGAGAGAGGACACAGGAGAGTAATTGGGGAAAGTAAGAATTCAACCCCATCATCACAATTCCCTCAAGAAGCTAGGAAGAACACTTGGAACATACTCCTGAAGTGCTGGCACTGTCTGGGGAATAGACTAAGGTTCCTCTGTGGGAATGACATGCACAAGAGCAACTTCATCATACGGGGACTCAAGATCCAAGCTAGAAAGGGACAGGTCAAGATTGTTACAGGTGAGACTCTTCACCAAAGTTTTTGCAAATAGCAAAGAGATCTTGAGCCCTGCCAGGCAGGTCCTCAAGCAGATATAAGAGGCAGGTAGGATTGTCTCTCACATGAAAGGCAGAGAAAAATAATTGTGCCCAGAGGTCTGGCAAAGTTGACCAAATTATAAGTAAAACCAGGGCCAAGGTAAACACCACAAACTTGAGCACAGGGAACAACATTTTTAGGTGCAACACTAAGTTTGGGAGCCTTGGGAGGACTAGAAAGACTTGGTTTGGGGGGAAGCTGAAAGTCAGGAGTAGCTTTATTTGGTTTCAGGAGGCAATGGGACTGAAACAACCTTAGGGACCCAGCAGAACACCAGGGAAGGCTGTCAACAATAAGGAAATTGACTTTGAGTTTGAAGTTGAGCAAAAACTTGATATTTTTAAACTTTTAAGTAAGTGAATATAGTAATTTTAATACTAATATTCAACTTTGAACCAGGTTTTTGAAAGCCTGGCATAAGTAGCTTCACATTGATGCTAATTATAACTCTTAGGGCTCCATAAAGACAACAGACAACCAGGTGTAAGGGTTTCCATCCCTAACACAAATTGGGAATCAAATTTTAATTGTTTTAGAATCATTAAGAAACCAGGAGTTGCATTTATAAATGCTATATCAGAAACAAAGGACAAAACCAAATCTTTAAATGAAATCAATTTGAAGATGCATTTGAAATTGATTAATCAATGTTTTAAAATTAACTTTGAAAGCAAAAACAAAATTGAGCATGAAAATCAAGGCCAGAATATAAATCCTATTTCAAAAACAAAAAACAAGGTTCTGGACAACAATATCCACAATTCAGCATTAAATTTGGACTCCAATAAATATAAACCAACCAATCAATCCAAAATTAAATGCAAAGGATATCCCAACCAGAGACTCAGGAGCCTAAGTATCCAATCAAACCCAGCAAACCACCCAAGCCAAAGGAATACTTCTCATCCAGCCCCAGATTCCATTCCCAACCAAAGCAAGGTACAATACTGCAACGCAATAACCCAACCTTCCTCTTCTTGCATTGCAGGCTGCAGCCTGCTGCAGTCCTGCAAGGCAATACTTCACAAATCACTCTTGCAGATCCACCTGGTAACCACAATGTTCCCTTCCTCACTTGAAGTCAGTATTTAAACTGACAAATTCCTCTCATCCAAATTGCTCCAACAATCTCTTTATTTTTATCAACCCAATAAATCTATATTCTCAATTCTAAACATTTAGTTAGTAGATTTTAAAGGTTTTCTCCCAACAACATGAAGTTCATCTTCCTTGTATGGACTTTGTGTGTGTTAATCAATTATGAGCAAGCAAATGTTAACTTCAAAAACCCTGAACCAACTCCTACTGACAAATCTGAAGACTCAATTTGGTATCATTTTGGCCCGTGTCAAAGACATGCCCCTTATGTTGAAACAGCTCAATTCCCCCCAATCATCTACCCCAAGGCCCCCTGGTTGGTCTTGGGGTACACCAGTGTCTATTATCTTTTCAATCACTTCATTCTCTTCTTGGGAAGATTTCGTCTATTTGGTCACCTTCTACACATGCTAATGATAGAAATTCCAGTAGGTTCCACTCTGATCAAATTTAACTTGGGAGCTCTTCTCCATTCAATTGGGGAAAAGCTTCCCAATGAGTGGATTCCTGACACCAGGGAAAGGTACAGGTAAGAGAAAATGATAACTTTTACTAATAGTTTCAAGGTGAGAGGCACAGGTTGAGCCTCCAAAAATCAAACTATTTTTAAAATTGTATCAAACTTTTATTGCAAAAAATAAGCAAGCAGGGGACCAAAAGTCCTATGTCTTGCTTTAAGGTAGATAATTTGAATTTTTTAACTTGCCAGACGTGCATCCTGATTGGTTGGATTGTAGTTGCTTCAAATGAGGAGAAAACTAAGCCAAAAAGTAGTCTAAATTGATAAGGAATTCTTTTCAGGTCGGAATAAAAATCTGGGCACTGGTAGATATCACCAGAGAAGGATATAACCTGACAATATCTCATCAATTGTGTGCACTGAATCCTCCAGAAAATTCAGGGGTTTAGCGGGAGTTTGAGAGGTCTTCTTAGTGCAGCAGAAAAATATTGTTCTATTAAAGGCCAAAGGGGGAGTAACTTTACAGCCAGATCTGGTCTACCAATACAGAGCCTAGGATTGTTTATTTTTGGGCTTTTCAAACATACTTGAGCATAACTCTGCAATGTCTGAACCAATCCTGGAGGCCAAATACTCATTGAAAAGCTAAAGTTGAGAAGCATCTGGTTAGTAATATTCTAGGTTACAACCAGGAAATCCATGCAAAGACAAAGCATAGTCTAATTAGATTTGATCAGAAGAACTTTCAGAAACATCTTTATTAATTACTTCAGCTGCTATAGAAGCCTTTTTTTTAATGAGAGCCTGGAAAAACTTACCAGGTTTTAAGTCTGATAAAGGTCAACAACATATACAGTTGCATTTATCAGATAGTTTGGTTCTGATGCTTGATACTGCTGCAGAAGAGGTTGTTGGACACTTGGCAGTGTCCTCTGGCATTCCTACCTGCAGCAGGCTAAATTAAAGTGAAAATATATGAAATGAATGCAAACTATTTCAGTTTGATATAAAGATAATACATTCAAAACCAAATTAAAAAACTTACTGATAATGATTGGAAAACAAGATGCCATTATCCACCATGATTGGATAATCTTAAGCCTAGAAGATACAATTAGATTTACTAAGCAAGATGAGCCTTCACTAAACATAATACTAATCTTTTCATACACACTTAATAGATTTATTTCAGACTAAAGGTAAGCTTTGAAAAGTACATAATACTAACTATTTAGTTCAGAAACATCAAGGATTTTATAGGTAAGATAAATGTTTAAATTTTCAAAGCTAATTTTGATTTAAAAAGGTAATAAGTTTTTAAAAAACTAAATCAGTTCAAAATTCAAACCCCAGCTGCATTCCAGGTAATTTTTTCATTTAAACTACTAAACTCATTTCTTTTTTAAAAAAGGGTTGCCAAAAGCAGATCAAGGTTAAGTAAGGCTTTTAGTAAATTAACTAACCTAGATTAAAAGACAAGATTTTTTATCTCAAAGTAGATCTTGGTTTGATAAGTAATTTTTTGATTCACTAATTTTTTTAAACAAATAACATGGCTCATACCAGAGTCTGAATGGACTTTCACAGGGGAGGCAGGCTGGGCCTGAAAGGTCATGTACACAATTGGTGCAATCCTGACAATGTAGTTCATGACAGTAGCTATAAAACGCCAGCTTTCAGTATGGGGCACAACCTGGTTGAATAGCCCCAATACAGTGATGTAGACAAAACCCAACTTACTGAAGTCTTGAAAAGAAGGCACATTTGGCAAGGGGGATGTGACTGTATGACAGTCACTGTTAAGTATTTAGCCAAATAAATACTCTGAGAGATAAAGTTGCTCTGATTTTGCTGTTTGTTTTATGTAGATAGGTTTGTTGAAATTCTTCAAATAAAGGTTCCTGGAAACTTAGTATCTATATTCAATAAAAGAACAGGAGGTAAGATTGGCTAAATCAATCTTGGAGACTGGGTGTCTCAAAGAAACGAGTTAATTGACTGAGAAAGTTAATTAATAAATATTGCAATATAATTAATGAGGATTTAATTATATTGGGTAATTGCCTTGACTATGTCAAGAGGTGAGGTTATGATTAACCATAGGAAAACCCCCGAATTTGGGTTTAAAAACACTGTGATGGTGTTTTTTAGGGGTTGAAGCATTTTAACAGGTTTTTAAAACGCAAGAAAACCATCAAATGTAACAATAACTGAATTAAGGTAATGATGCCTAGGAATTCAGTTTTGATCAGCTGATTCCCAATTGGAACATTGATAGCTGAGTTTTGGGATGTGTAATTCACAGGTTTTTGGCACCAGGAGCTGGGGAAGCTCCATGCTGAATTGGTATATTGGGATGAATGGAGTCAGGTGACTTCTTTCCATTGTAGGTTGGTTCTCATAGGTTGAGAAATATTGGTGATCTTTTAGGTAAAGATCTAGGTTTGAATGACTCAAATGTCATGGTCCACGTGATATGAATCATAGGTTGATTCAGGAACTGGAGGGGTTTTCAGCCAAATATGCCCCAAATGGTATATAAGCAAAAACAGCTAATTTTAAATAAGTATATATTTTTAATTTCAACACTTTGCCCTCAACTTCTTTTTAATTATCATATCTTCTTTATGAATATTTGAAAGAGCAAAATTTGGGGTGCTTTGTGTTAAGGCCGCTTCTGCAAGAAATGAAGTTCCTACCAGCTTGCTTGAGGAGGCTTGGGCAAGTCTGGAGGTCTCTAAGATTGCACCTGAGGAATCTTTGGTAGAAGTGAAAGCAGCTTTTGAAGAACTATACTCCAACTATTTTGCCAGAGAGGGAACCCCAGCACAAGGAAATAAAGTTTATGCATGAGACTCCTAGAACTTGCTGTTAGAGTTTGATGAAATTTTGCAACAAGTAAAGGACAGAGCCAATTGTGAAGTTGAGGTGTTAAGAAACAGAGAGGAAAAGAGTGTCAAAATTATGGCTTGGTGGAGAGATGACAATAAAGCGTTGTCTCACAAAATTGCCTTCCTGGAGGCAAAGCTTCTCAAAGCTTTGTCACAGAAAGGTACCAGTAACAATAGTCAAGGGCAAGATGACGGTAAGGTTGACTGGTTAGACCTGGATCTGTCACAGAGCCCAACACAGGGGCAGAAGAACCTATGATGAAAGAAGTCCAGTCTATGCTTACCAAAATGTCACCATTCTCTGGAAATCCAAAGGAAGGAAACACTTTCCTGAAGGGTTTTCTTATTTGAGCTTCTGGTCTGGAGGATTCAGAAAAACATCATTGGTTGGAAGTCCTTGTAGGTCCTGCATGCTTTAAGTGATTCAAAAGATAGAAATGCAATGATTGGACCACATTGTTAGAGGAATTTTGAGCCAGTTACACAGTAACTCTCAGACCTGGTGATGCTCTGCAGAAAGCCCAAGACGTCACTTAAGCTGGCCATTAAACTGTGTCAATGTATCTTTCAAGAATAGAAGAGTTCCTAGGTTTTGTGGATGTGGAACACAATCAGGATCTGGTGGAGGATGCTTTCTTCACTGGAATGTGGCCCAGGTTGAGAACTTAGGCTTCTATGCTGCGTTGTGAGAAGTTATCATGGTCAAAACTTGTTCAAAAGATCATTCAAATGGAATGGGATCTTGGTGGTCTTCCACATAGTGATCTGCGCTCAAGAGTAGTAGCTCATGTGGCTGAAGGGGAAGGGTCTTCTAAGAGAACCAGACATCCTAGAAGTCCCTCAGTTAAGGATCACATGTCTAGATTTAAACAGGCGTGTAAGTTTCCCATGGCAAAAGGATGCTGGATCTGCGGCAAAGATGGTAATTTTGCTGGGAAATGTCCCGATCATGTGGAATTTGACAAGGAACACCCAGACCTGATATTTAAGGATTTGGGAAAAGGAAGGCAGGCTTAGGTGTCTTCCAACCTGAGCTTGGTAATTCAGAGAATAATAATGGGAGAATGAGACTTCAATCTGGAAAGGCCTTGAAGGAGTACATGAAAAGTGCCAGTGAACCAGTGGAGCCACCTATACAGGAAATTGATGTCTCTTGTCCAACTCTGCCTGAGGAAAGTCCAGATGCCTCTCCAGATGAGTGAATATTAGATGTGTGCTTGGGTATGAAGGAAGAGGGGGAATTACTTGGCAGCCTGTGCGAGTCCAGTTGAGCGTGGATTGGCTCAAATAAGTGGAATGGCATAAGAAGGTGGCCCAAAGCATGCCAGCATTATTGATTGCAAAACCTTTTATGTGGGCATTGCAAGGGGTTATCCTTCTGAATATTTCACTTGATAGTATCCCAGAAAAGGCAGTATACAATCCAGGGTGTGCTGGGGTAGTGGTATCAAAGAACTTTGTCTGTAAACACAAGATGGACCCATCAAGATTAGTCACGCTGACTTTATCTTCTGCTGATGGGGTTACCACTATTGAAAAAGATGTGTTTAAGGAAGTGGTAATAAAATGAAAAAACACCACAGTCAAGACTTCTGCTGTAGTTTTTCTGGGAGCAGGATTTGATGTTCTGCTTGGTATGACTTGGATTATTGAGGCCAAGGTGAGCCTGGACGCCGTCAAGAATGTTTTTGTCCATGAAGGAGTGGGGTACACTTATCAACAGCTGATAATTCTGCCAGCTCCAGAAGGTATTCAGTCAGTGGTCATCTACGCTGAGGAAAATTGCTCCATTCCATCAAAGGAAATTGCTTGGTTGAAACCGGTAGTCTTCAATTGTGAAACACAGGGAGGACAAATTATCCCAGAATTACCCCGTCATATATCCTCAAATGTGGCAATATTTAAGAATGGATCAAATGGCAAACTCCTCAAGTCCTGGAAGTTGTTTAACACTTGTGCAGTTCCTGTGGACATTCAGCAAGGTCAGCGTATTGGAGTTTGGATGCTTGTAGTTGGGGAAGTCACAACAAAATAAACCTACTGTCTCTTATGTTTGTGTGCCCTTTAACAATTAAACCTGTATACTATGTCCAAGTGAAGCACCAGGTACCCTGTTGTATACTATGGTGTGGAAATGGAGTAGTTGTTTCTTGTTGGACAAATATGTTGTGGGGAGAACTGGTCCACCCTATGTCATAAAAAAGTTGACTGGGAAGCCATACAAAGGGTACGTACCCCGTTGTAGTCCTGCTGAAGTTGCAGCAATTAGAGAAGAGGTGGAGAAAATGCAAAGGGCAAACCTGATTGAGGAAAGTATCAGTCCTTACTCTGCTCCAATGGTTTTTGTTCCAAAGCCAGATGGGAATATACATGTTTGTATTGATTTCCAAATGATGAATAAGGATATTGTAAATGATGCCTACCCAATGCACAGGATTGAAGACTAGCTGGACACCATGACTGGATTTTTCTAGTTCACCACTTTAGATCTGACTAAGAGTTATCACCAATTGTTAATTGATGAGAAGTCTAAAGAGGTTACAGCATTCTCTACACCTGACGGTCTGTATCAAAGTAAAGTCTGATCATTTGGAATGAAGACAGCAGGTGCTGTTTTTCAGCGCGTAATGGACCAGATTATGACAGGACTACAGCCTAGGTGTGTTTTGGTATATATAGACAACATTACTATGTATAGATCTTTCTGGGAACAACATCTAGAGGATCTTGATCAAGTATTTTGCCGGATTGAGAAAGCAAAGTTGAAGATTAGTGTATCTAAAACTAAGCTTGCCTGTCAAGAGGTCAAGGTGTTAGGGCATTTTGTGAATTCTCAAGGAATTAAATCTAGTTCTGAGAGAGTTACTTCATTGTTAAGTATGAGGTTGCTGCAGTCAGTTCAAGAGGTTTGGGGCTTTATGGGGTTAGTGAATTTCTACCAGAGATTCATAGCTAATTGCTCTGCACTTGGAGAGCCATTGTTTATGTTAATAAGGAAGAACACCTGATTTTTTTGAGGACAAGAGAAAGAGTCAAGTTTCTTAGAGCTAAAGAAGAAGCTCTCCAAGGCCCCCATATTAAGATTCCCTGATTGGTCAAAGTTGTTCTACATTGAGACAAATGCAAGTTCAGCTGGTCTTGGTGCCGTTCTTACTCAAGAAGGAGAGTCAAAGTTATCCCAACATCCTGTTGTGTATGATTCTAAGAATTTGGGGACCACTCAAAGGAAATACTCTGCTACTGAATGTGAAGGATTGGCAATAGTATGGGAGGTGGAACATTTTAGGATGTATATTCTAGAAATGCCATTTATTATTATCACTGACCACGCAGCGTTGAGAGCAATTTGGAAAAATGAAGAATTACAAGGCCAAATGCAATTGTATGCAAAGAAGATCTCTGGATATGATTATGATATCATCTACTGTCCAGGGTTGGAAAATAAGATTCCTGACTTATTGTCCCAAGCGCTGTTGGCCGGTGGAGAAATTGAGACACAAGAAGCCTGGGAAGCTCTATCAAGGAATAGGATTTATGTAGAAAAATCCAAGCATCTACAAGTAGTCAGAGATCTCCATGTGCAATGGGGATGTCACCTCCAATACAAGAAGTTATGACAAGCGGTGAAAGCTTGGTACTGGTGGTCAGAGATGAGAGCTACTGTCCTTCAGATTTTGAAAGAATGTGATGTTTGTTCTAAATTCTCAACAGTAAAATTCAAGGTGCAGCTCAAATCAGTGATGTCACTTTATCCTTTTGAGTTGATTGTAATGGATACAGGCCATATTACGTTAGCAAGTAATTGGAAAGAATTCTTTGTGGTGGCTGAAGATTATTTTAAAAAATGGTTAGAAGTTCAAGCACTGACCAAGGAAACAAGTGTTGCAATTGATAAGTTTCTCTAGGAAGAAATAATAGCACAGCATGGATGTCCTGAGAAAGCTCTCACCAATAATGAACCAGCCTACATAGGGCTAGCGTTGACTAAGGAATGCTTGAAATGGGGCATTTCTAAGTTAACCTCAGCTTCATATCATCCTAAGACAAATGGTTTAGCCAAAAGAACCATTGGAACACTAAGCGTATCATAGAGAAATTGGCTGACAGAGCCACAACCCATTAGAAAAATCACCTGTAAATGAGTGTCATGACATACTGTACAATGCCCCATGATGATACTGGGGTTTCTCCGTTTCAGATGTTGTATGGCCAGGAAACTACAACAAGCACTGAGGTTGGTCAATGGGAGTTTGTGGAAAAGAGTTCATATGAAGCCGCTGTATAAGAACATGCAGTTAAGATGCAGAAGTTATTTGCCAAGGCTAGGAGTGAAGGAGAGGAAGTTTGAGAAAGACATGTTGCCAAGTGGAGCTCAAAGCCTGGAGTACTTTCCCATGATCATTTCCAGGTTGGTGATCTGGTATGGTTTGATCAAAGACGCTGAGAAAAGCACCCAAGAAGAGGTCTTCAGCAATGGGTAGGTCCTATATAGATTATCTTGGTTAGTCCAGGGAAAAACTACCTAATCAAGGAGTCAGAGCTGCCCTAGGAGAAGATGGTACCATGTTCATCCTCAATTCCTTAAGTTGTTCCATGGGGAATTAGAGCTGATGAAGGTCCAAGAAGATGAGGCCAATTCCCCCAAAGAGAAGGAAGGGGCCTTGTGACCGTACAACAGTCATTGTTAAGTATTTAGCCAAATATATACTCCAAGAGATAAAGTTGCTCTGTTTTTGCTATTTGTTTTATGTAGATAGGTTTGGATGTAATTCTTCAGATAAAGGTTCCTGGAAACTTAGCATCTATATTCAATAAAAGAACAGGAGGCAAGATTGGCCAAATCAATCTTGGAGACTAGGCGTCTCAGAAACAATTTAATCAACCAGGAAGATTAATTAATAGATATATGGGAATATAATTAATGAGGATTTAATTATATTGGTTAATTGCCCTGACTTTTTCAAGAGGTATGATTATGGTTAACCATAGGTAAACCCCCAAATTTGGGGTTAAAAACACCGTAGTGGTGTTTTGTTTGGGGTTTGAAGCGTTTTAATGTGTTTTAAAAACGCTAGAAAACCATCAAATGTAACAATAACTGAATAAAGATAATGATGCCTAGGAATTCAGATTTGATCAGCTGGTTTCCAGTTGGAACATTGATAGCTGAGTTTTGGGATGTGTAATTCACAGGTTTTTGGCACCAGGAGCTGGGGAAGCTCCATGCTGAATTGGTATATTGGGATGAATGGAGTCAGGTGACTTCTTCCCATTGTAGGTTGGTTCTCATAGGTTGAGAAATATTGGTGATCTTTTAGGTAAAGATCTAGGCTTGAATGACTCAAATGTCATGGACCACGTGATATGAATCATAGGTTGATTCAGGAACCGGAGGGGTTTTCAGCCAAATATGCCCCAAATGGTATATAAGCAAAAACAGCTAATTTTAAATAAGTATATATTTTTAATTTCAACACTTTGCCCTCAACTTCTTTTTAATTATCATATCTTCTTTATGAATATTTGAAAGAGCAAAATTTGGGGTGCTTTGTGTTAAGGCCACTTCTGCAAGAAATGAAGTTCCTACCAGCTTGCTTGAGGAGGCTTGGGCAAGTCTGGAGGTCTATAAGATTGCACCTGAGGAATCTTTGGTAGAAGTGAAAGCAGCTTTTGAAGAACTATACTCCAACTATTTTGCCAGAGAGGGAACCCCGGCACAAGGAAATCAAGTTTATGCATGGGACTCCTGGAACTTGCTGTTAAGGTTTGATGAAATTTTTCAACAAGTAAAGGACAGAGCCAATTGTGAAGTTGAGGTGTTAAGAAACAGAGAGGAAAAAAATGTCAACATTATGGCTGGTGGAGAGATGAAAATAAAACATTCTCTAACAAAATTGCCTCCCTGGAGGCAAAGCTCCTTCAAGCTTTGTCACAGCAAGGTACCAGTAATAAGAGTCAAGGGCAAGATAACAGTAAGTTTGACTGGTTAGACCTGGATCTGTCACAGGGGAAGCAAAGGGAATCTCCTTCATGGTAGGCAGAATTGGTACTCTAGGATGGCCAGAAGGAAGATCCTGATGATGAGGGGGGAAGAACTTCAAGTCAATGGAGCAATATGGCTTGAACAATGTGACAGAAGCAGAACCAAGAGGGAATGGCTGGTTGCAGTTGTATAGTATAGTGGATTCACAAATAGATGAAAACTTAATGATTATATGCTAGTGCAAAAATAGATAATTACTACAAGAAAATAATGGGTCCTGGGCATAAAGTTGTTTATTTTAAGATGTCAACAGTAAAGAAGGTACTATAGTAGAAAACCAAATGAAATAAATAGGGCGCCCCCATAAGACCAGAAACCAGCAAAGAACCACTACCAAACCCTTGAAAGAAATAGACAATTTAAATGCTGTTATTGACAAAAAATGGGTCAAAGCCAGGGTCGCTCAAGTAGCCCTAAAAATCTGGACTTGTCTTATTTTTCCTCAAATAACTGACATGAAAACCACATGCTATTTGCTATTTGGGGATGGCAGCGCTTGACCTGTTGTTTGCCAGATTTTTTTGACATATAACATCATTGACTCAAATTCCAATGTAGGCCCTCCAACTGCTGAAAATATTCTTGCCAACCAATCAGATGCTTTGGAGTTCCCTCCTCCCCATCCTGAACTCCCTTAAGACTTTCTCATTTCCCTCTAGAAACTTAGTTCTAGATAGCTTAATTTCTCTCAAAATAAAAGAAATTTTATCAAAAATGATGGCTCATCTGGGGCTGTTTTCCCCTGTCTTTGAGAGACTAGCTTTAATTGCTGTCAAGGTTGTCATCAATTCCATGGCTGCAACCTGGCCTGCGCTTTATATGTTGACACCTTCAGATTATCTCTATAATTCACCCTTGCAAATCATTTGCTTATTGGCATTTCTACCTCCATCTTCTGTTACACTACCATTGTGTTGCAACCAAGTTTTTGGACTTGCCTGACAATGTATCTTACAATAAACAGGGGGCGCTCAACAAGTTGCTCCTTGACGTATCTAACAACATGAGTCATTTTGATAGAAATATCAAATTGCGGGCACTTATTCCTAATTAGGAGCGCTGCTAATTCAACCTGCTGATCCAGAACAAGCTATTACTTGGCTTCAATCTTTACATGGAGCGTGCCATCATGCCATCCCCTTGTGGCCCAGTGGCTTTCCTCATATCATATATTAATTGTGGTATTCTGTAATAAACCTCACCTTATTCTTATTATTCCTGTCCTTTCTATTAGACTGCTGTATTGCCCAACTCAAATACTGAATCCTCATTGGTTCAGTTGCAACAGTGGTAGCAGCAGTAGGTTTGAAACCTACCTAAAAGAAAAATTCCCCAAGAAAAGACAGAGTACAGGCCATATGGCTACTCCCCATCAAGAGAATTTCCTGCCAATCCCCAAGGGGGACATCCCTAACAGGTACGTTATTTACCAAGACCAGATAGTTCTTACAAGTGCGTATAATTGTCTCTGCCTTGGACAGCATGACCCCAGCGTGTCAGGGATTCCTTTCCTGACTACCTGAATTTCATTGACAGTCTTGTGAAAGAAATATTAGCAAATCAACACCAGAACAAAGAGATTGGAGACACCCATTTTAAATCCAACACAAAAGAGTCAACAATAATAGGGAATTGTTTGGATACCTTTGGTACCCGGATTCAAACCCGGGACGCTGGAAATGAAGAGTTTATTAAGACTGGGACATCACAAAGCTTTATTTTACCTTTTTATATTCAGTTTATTCAATTGAATTTTGCTTTCAAAAAGCCTTTCAAATTTGAAAACGTTAATCAACTAGTAGACGTCACTTACCGCTCAGCATATGATTGGCTGGATCCTGTCACCCGCTTGATCCACAACCCGCTCTCAATGTTAAAGGATAAGGCTCTGCATATGAATTTAACAGATCTTCTGATACTCCACTGCTTAATTATCAATAACTTGCTTTCATATATGTGGCTGATCCTGTTTAAACCATATAAAATTTAAGATTAAGGTACTCCAAATCAAGTCAGGTATGCCACAACCCACAATCTTCATGTAAATCTTCCCATATCCCAAGAAACTCCTCCCATATTTCTTCAGCCATGGTTTTAAGCCTATTTAAAGGCACAAACTTATTCATTTCAAATTGTTCCAACAATAAAGATTATTACTATTCTAGCTACTCATCCATTTTGATAACATTCCTTCTCTGAAGCCACAAGAGGAATTCTCTTCATATCTTGGTTTCTAGCCTACTTCTTGTCCAAGGTGTTTGCCTTGGAAAACCCAACTCCAACAACAGACTGGTATAATTCCTCCCCAGATGATTCCCACCAGAAGGAATCCCTTGCCAATGGATGGTTCAAATATCCTTCTGGACATTGGGGACGTAAATTCCACTATGGCTGTTTGTTTGCTTCCCCACCCACTGAACCTACTCTGGTTAGACCTTACGCCTCATTTTACCTCTTGACATATTTGGTGGGCTACTATCTACTTGGGCAATTCAGTTCTATGTTTGGAAGGTTTGCTTATCTAGGACAACTTGGACATCTTGCAATGGTCACGGTTCCTATTTGCTTGGTCATAGCAGGCTTAAATGTAGGGGCCTTGGTCCATCAGCTGGGAAGTTTATTCCCCAGAAGGTGGGTCCCTGACACAGCGTCACCCTGCCTCAGTTGGACCTTTCACAGTGCATGCTCAACCTCCAGATGGAATCCTTTGAGGATGGGGTTGAAGGGGCCAACATTGTCAGTTGGCTTCACTCCACCAAAACCTGCCTCCATATCTGCCAAGTACCTGAGCCCATGTGGGTTGCCATGGCGTCTGGGCACCTCACGGGGCCCGCTGCTGTGTGGTTTATCAACTGATCCAGCCAATAAATTGAGGTCACCTGGGCAGCATTCAGGGATGCTGCAAAGTCCCGCTACAGAGAAACCTTCTCACCTATTGTGGTGGGAACTCCCCTTCTAGCAATTAAACAGACTGGTTCTGTCCCCAAATACCTTGCTGCCACCCCCAAAGCTGTGACCAAAAGAAACACTATGGTTCTGACCCTAATAGTCAATGGGCTCAAGCCCCATATCTTTAAGTGGGTCCCCGTAGATTGCTGCACCTCCATTGATGACTGTTACAAAGCCATTGTGGAGGCCAAAAACCAGGCTTTGATGGGTTTCTGCCGTGAAAATGATGCTCTGCCTCAACCTCATGCAACACCTGGCAGTGCTACAACCAAGTGGGCTGCCGTCAGCCCCATCAGCAGGATAATGGGACTAAATGCCCCCACAAGGGGAAGCTCCAGCTAGCGCAGATCAAGGAGCAGGGAAAAGCTTGGGGGTTGTAGCAATGAGAGGCCCTGCAACCCCACCTGATCCATCCTCTCAATCCTTGCTTGCAAAAAATCCCTGCAACTACAACATTCACAAAGTCAAAACCCTTGACGTCTTCCAAGTTCATAGTGACAACCCTGTACTTCAAGCAAGCCACCCCCTCAATAAAGTAACCCACTTGGCTTATCCCTCCTGTTTTTTTGGGGAATAACTGCAAACTTTTGGTGGATACTGGGGCTGACCACACTATGATTGACCAGGCGTTCACTGATTCTCAGCAATTAGACCACGTGTCAAGCAGATTCAAGGCAGTACAAGCAGCCAACTCCCATAGAGTGGCAATCACCCATGAGGCAGTACCCATCTCTGTGAGAATGGGTAATATCCAGGTTAAGCTCTCTGGGCCAATCATGGCAGGGCTCAACCACAACGTTATTTCTGGTATCAACTGGCTTCAACACAACTGCCCATATATTGACTGGGATACATCTGTAATCACCCTCAGCAGAAATGGGGTGGGTTTCCAGATATATCCTATTGAAATGGGAAAGTTACTCCACAATACTGTCTTTTTCAGAATAACAGAAACAGGCTTGTACAATTTCAAGGGAAGAAACTAGACTTTAAACAATGCTTAGTTGACTTTATCCGCGCTGGACCACCTGCAGCCCCTCCCTTGACTACTCCACCTCCACCAGCGCTTGCCATACTCCTCAAGGAGTATAAGGATGTATTCAGTGAAACACTGGACCAACTACCCCCCTCCCCAAGAGATCCAGCATGCTGTACAACTTCAAGGGTTGTTACTTAAAGCACGTCCCTTATATTGTCTTACACCAAAAGAAGATGAGACCCTCCACCAGCACCTTGTGGACGTGCTTGACAAGGGCTTCATTTGCCCCTCCCTCTCTCCATACGGGGCTGCTGTCTTCTTTGTAACCAAGAAAAACAGGCCCCTTTGCCTGATCACAGATTACCGCACCCTAAATGAGGTGACAGTTAAGAATAAGTATCCCTTGCCATTGATTGAAAGCCTGTTTAAAACACTTGCAGGTGCAAAGGTCTTTAGAAAGATTTATCTTGCTGAGGGGTACAACCAGGTTCTCATTGCACCAGGGGATGAAGCAAAAACTGCCTTCTGCACATACTATGGGTTGTTTGAGTGTTGTGTCATGAACTTTGGGATGACCAACACTCCTTCCATATTCATCATCTTGATGAACAAGACGTTTGAGGAATTGATTGGGAAATGTGTGGTTGTGTACCTTGACAACATTATTGTCTTCATCCAAGATCAAACCACACACCTCCAACACCTCTGTGCTGTCCTTGACACCCTTTGGAAAAATCAGCTAAAAGCTAAACCCTCCAAATGCAAGTTCCTCAAGTTGGAGATGCTGTTCCTTGGACACACCATCTCTGCCCAAGGGATAAAGCCTAACCCTACCAAAATTAAGGCAATCACCAGCATGCTGCCCCCCATCTTTGTGGGTCAGGTGCGTACCTTCTTAGGCATGGTTGCCTATGTGCACAAGTTCATTTCCAATTGCAGAGAACTAATTGCACCTCTCACTGAGCTCCTAAACACTAAACCTTGCTTCCATTAGACTCCTGTCAGAGATCAAGCCTTTGAGACGTTGAAGCAAAGACGTACAAGGCACCTGTATTGCAGTTCCTCAATTGGAACCACCAGTACAAACTTGAGACTGATGCCTCTGACAGGGCCATAGGGGGCGTAATATGGGTAAAAAAAGACAAATGTGTCTTCCTCCCTGTGGCATATGAGTCCAGAAAACTTACTGACTCAGAACAATGTTACCCTATACACGATAAAGAATTAGCGGCATTTGTGAACTGCGTTAAGAAATGGCGCTGTTACCTGGAAGGGGCTACCTTTTCACCTGCATCCTGAAAGATCACAAGTCACTCCAATACTTCAACATGCAGTCCCACCTGACACGTTGCCAAGCAGGCTGGGTTGAGTGTCTATCTCCCTACCAGTTGCACATTGAGTGTAAGCCTGAGAAGGAACTTGTCACAGCTGACACACTCTCACGTCTCTATGTAGCGTCCATCACTAGGGATGCTGGCTTAGATCCAGATTGGCCAATGCTGTATCTCTGTCCTGAAGCAACTTGTTACAAAGGCCTTAAATCAGCAACCATTTCCAAACTGAAGGACAACAAAGACAGTTCACCACTGATGCAGGCAACGTCTGCTGCTGGGCAGAGACAGGTGAGAAGACACTTTACATTCCCACCACACAACAAGGCAACACAATATTGCATTACCACTGCACCTTGGGTCGCATCAGAGGATGCAACCTCTTTGCAATCATGAAACAAAAGGGTTGGTGGCCGCATATGTGCCAAGATATCTTGGATCTCCTCAAAACGTGTGTGCTGTGCAAAAAGAACATGTCTAAACCTGCACCCCCAAGTCTGTCCTTTCCATCAAGGCCATGGAACCCTTCAAACAGAGGACCCTAGATGTTGTTGGGCCCCTCCCTGAAGACAGACTGGAGAAGAAATACATTATAACAGCCATCAACTACTTTACTTGTTAGCCAGTGGCCTGGGCAACAACTAACCACACTGCCACCACCACCACCTGCTTCATTGGCAAGGAAATTGCGGCCCGGTTTGGGTGGCCCAAGCATCTCATCACAGATGATGGCCCTAAACTTGTTGGGAAGGTCATGAAGGTGTACTGTACCAAGAATTCCCTCCAACAGATAGTCATCACCCCCTATCATATGCAAGCCAATGGACACAGAGCAATTAAATGGCTCCCTAGTTCAACTGATTTTCAAGCTCTCACAGGAGCACCCCAATACTGCATGGACTGAACACTTGCCCACCACTCTATTATTTTATGAGCAAGAATCAACAGAGTCACCGGGTTCAGTCCCAGCACTTTTGTCTTTGGAACTCCTGGCAGTCTGAAAGGAGTTGAACAGGGGAAGTTACGGTCTACAGTTCCTGAAAAGCCCCCTGTTGACAACTCTATCCCTAGACCAATGGCATGCCAAAGCCCAGGAAATCAAATACAAACAAATTGAAGGAGGGACCAAACACCTTGAAGCCAGATATTCTATAGGTGGTTCTGTCTACACCCTCAACCCCAATTTTGCCAAGTTAGAACCCAATCACCTAGGGTCCTTCAAGATAGTTGCAGTCTATGACAATCACACCTATCAGATTGAAGACGCCCAAGGAAACACCAAGAAGCTCCACCATAATTGCTTGCGCCCATGCTGAGCCATCCCCACACAAAGGTTGTTTGTGCAGACCTTCCCAGATCTCCCACAGACTCTGATCCTGGTGTCTGGCAACAAGCAGGGGGCAAGGGGGGTGTTAAAACCAGGTTTCCAGACTTGCCTGCCAATGTATCTTACAATACACAGGGGCGCTTGGTGAGTCGCCCCTTGACGTATCTAACAATATGGAACATTCTGATAGCAATATTAAATTGCGGGTGTTTCTTCTTAATTAGGAGCGCTGCCAATTTGACCTGCTGATCCAGCACAAGTTATTCCTTGGCTTCAATTTTTACATGAAGCATGCCACCATGCACTCCCTTGTGTCCTGGTGGCTTTCCCCATATCATATATTAATTGTAGTATTCTGCAATAAACCTTAGCTTCTTATTATTATTTCTGTCCTTTCTATTGGACTGTTGTCTTCCCCAAATCAAATTCTGAATTCTCATTGGTTCAGTTGCAACAATTGGATCCAAGATGCTGAAGCCGTCCTCCCAATTTGGTCTCCTGCTTGTCAAGCAACTAGTAATTTGTTTATTATACTCTCATTGTATATCCCTGAGTCATGCCACTTTGCTCTGACACTTGTGATTTTTCAGGACACAGGGTGGAAAAGTGGCGCCCTCCAGGTAACAACACCATTTCTTGACACAGTGCACAATTGCCGCTAACTCCTTGTCATGTATGGGATAGTGTTGCTCTGAGTCAGTAAGTTTCCTGGATTTGTAGACTACAGGAAGAAAACCCACTTTATCAGTTTCCAACCTTAGCACACCTCCTATGGCTCTGTCAAAGACATCAGTCTTGAGTTTGTACTGGCAGTTGTGATTTGGAAATTGCAGTACAAGTGTCATTAATAACATTTCAATACTTGTATTGAAAACCTGGGAATCAAACCCTGGGCCTCAGGAAAAGCCTTATGTTGACCAGGGTAGACAGGAGCCTGCCACACTGCCAGTTGGGTTAAACCCTGTTGTGATCTGAGGCGCAGCACAGAGTCACAACAGGAAATCCTAACCTTAGGATTGGATTTGTACTAAGTCTTGGTTAGAATGGCAGGGAAGGCTATGTGATTACTTTGTGGTCCTGATTGAATAATATTTGCTAGATGTGGCTAGAGAGGTGCCAAAGAACGTGGAGAAATAAAGACAAAAATGTGAATAGAACTTAATTTTATTGGGTATAAAGATTGGGAATATATAGTGGTTGGCAATACCACAAAACACTATCAGGATGGTAGGATCATTTGCCACAAGCATGAGTGGGGCAAGTGAGTTGCGCAGGATCAGAAAACTGAACAATTATATTTCCCAATTTGGAGCCAGCCTCATTTTAAAGGGCAAAAGCAAAAGAGAGAGATTTGTCCTCAAGATAACCAAATGAAGGCAAAATTAAAACATGGTGAATGGCGGCATTCACGACATTGTCCCCCTCTAGATTGGCCTTAGGGGGGTGATAATTGAGGAGGAACTTGGTATGCACATAAGCAAAAGGTTGACCACTAGAGAGGAGTTTTAAAGTATACTTCAACCCTTGCTTGAAGGTCACTTCCAAGGGCCCAATCCATAACAAGTCTATCTTATGAGATTGTCCTCTTACTCTGTGTTGATAATACATAATGTGGTCTCCAATGGCAAACTCAGGCAGGGGGGATCTCCTGGCATTGTCAGGGGAGAGCTCCAGCAGCTTGGCCTTATAGGCAGACGTGTAGGCAGAAGCCTGGATATCAATGATTTGGTTAACTAGATTCTTGATATGCTCATCTGGGTTCATGGCCTTATCAGAGGAGAGTAGGGGGCCTCCAAGAGCAACAGGGTAGTGGCTTCACAATAATACAGCATAGCAAAAGGGGAATACCTGGTGACACAATGTTTGCTAAGGAAGTAGGCAAAGATAGCAGCAGGTAAGTATAGATCCCAGTTGGCAGCGTCAGAGTAAGTGAGTTTCCTCATGATAGAAACCAAAGTTGAGTTTGTGCAATCACCACCCCATTGGTGGAAGGATTATAGGGGGCAGAGAAAGACTGATGAGACCCCAAGGCCTCAACCACAGAGGTTATCAACTTGACGTTGAAGTTAGTCCCATTGTCAGACAACAACACTTGAGGGAAACCATGGCAGAAGAATACATCTTGCAGAATAAATGCAGCAGTTGTATTGGCAGTGATGTCTTTAGTAGGGAAAGCTTCTACCCACTTGCTAAAATGATCAACAGCAATTAGGATAAAGCGGCAACCAGAGCAGGAGCAAGGGAGAGGCCCTACAGCGTCAATACTGACAGTGTGAAATGCATGTTGAAGGGGGACTAGCTTGAACTCGTGAGCATTGGCTTTAGGGCGTTGGAGTTGGCAATCATGGCAACTAGCAATAACATCATGGATCAGCAAGCAAAGATTTTCCAAGAAGTAATTCTTCTGGAGCCAGGCATGGGTCTTGACAATGCCTCTGTGTCCCATCTCTTTATGAGCTTGGAGCACCAGCAAAAAGCAAAATCTAGGCCTTACATAGGGCAAGTAGTGGTATTGTAATTTCTTGAAAAGCTTATTGTCACAAATGAGGATGTCTTCAGATAGCTTAGAAAGGACGACTTAAACTTCCTCTGTCTTGTTCTCCCATGACAAAGAATATCCAATTAGTTCATACACCCATCAGCCTCAATAGGGTGTAGGATAAAGATGAGCATTCTGGACAGTCCATCAGCATTCTGATGTTGAATCCTGGGGCAGTGCAGCACAGTGAAGTTGTACCCTTGCAGGCAGAGAGCCCATCTAGCTAGTCTTCCTTCTGTTTCCTTGAGTTGTTGTAGTCATTTGAGCAAAACATGGTCAGTAACCACAGTGAAATGGGTGCCATACACGTAATGGTAGAACTGCTTGGCAGCATGCAGCAAAGCAAGGCACTCCTTCTTGGTCACACTGTAGTTCTTCTCATGCTTATTCAGGACACAAGAGGTATAGGCTACAGGGTGATCCACACCTTCATTGTCTAGTTAAGCCAAGATAGCCACAATAGCCAGGTCACTAGCATCAGTATATAGGATGAATTTCTTATTGTAGTCAGGATATACTAAGATGGGAGCCTCTTTGAGTTTTTTTTTGAGGGTTTCAAAGGCTTGTTGTTGGCTGGTGGTCCATTTAAAGGGGGCGTTACACAGCAGCTGGACCAAGGGTTCACTAGTGTCAGCAAAATTGGGGATGAACTATCTATAGTATCCCGTCATGCCCAGAAAGACTTGGACTTCTCACAGGTTGGTGGGCGGAAGCATTTTGTCAATGGCCTCAACTTTCTTAGTCATGGGGCAAATTCCTGTCTGAGTCACCTCACACCCCAAGAACTCAAGGTGTTCCTTGAAAAAGGCACATTTAGATGGTTTTAACTTAAGTCCAGCTTCACAAATATTTATGAGCACCTCCTTGAGATGGGCCAAGTGATCAGTGAAGGTGGTGTTGAAGACATTTATATCATCTAAGTACACTAAAACACACAAGAGCTTCAGATCACAGAGAATGGAATCCATGGCTTGTTGGAAGGTAGCTAGAGCATTGCAGAGTCCTTGCGGAATTTGAGTGGGCTCAAACAATCCTTTGGAAGTGATGAGCGCAGTCTTATGTCTATATTTGGGAGAGAGATCAATTTGCCAGTAACCAGAAGCCAGATCCATGGCAGAGAAGGACTTAGAGCCCCCAAGGCGACAGAGAGCATCATCAATGCATGGTAAGGGGTAGGAATCCTTTTTGGTTAAGGAATTCAAGCGTCAGTAGTCCATCACAATACAATGTCCTCCATCCTTCTTTTTAAGTATTAGTAAGGGGGAGGCCCACGGACTTTGGGAAGTAGCAAGCAGTCCAGCGTCTAGAAGTTGCTTGAGCTCTTTAGACACCTTAGCATCCTCTACTCAACTGTGGCAGTAGTGTTTAGCACAAAAGGGGGGAGCATCACCAGTATCAATCTGGTAAATGACACCTTTAGCTAAACTATAATCTGTGCTATCCTTAGCAAATATATCCAAACCTGATCCAGTAGGTCAAGAACTGCTTTCTGTTGAACCAGAGATAGCTGCAGGAAGTCTTGAGCAGTGAACAGCAATAGAATTGGTGGCTCATCCTCAGGTAAGTTAAAGTCCTGAAACATACCAAAGGGATGTAGTGATAGGATGTCAGGAGCATTCAACATCCTGCCATAGCCAACAACCTGCCCTCTAGACACATGTATGGGGAGAGCAGTCAAGTTGGCAACCAGCAGTTGAACAGGGTCTTTATGAGAGATTTCCAAGATTCCTGGGCAGAGATAGGGTTTGCTGCATCCTAGCAAGGGAGGAGAGTAAAACTCTAAGAATGTACACTTGGACAGATCATACAATATAACAGGGAGCCAGTCATAGGTAGAGGCATTGGGCGGCTTGGGGTGAGGTGCAGCCAAGCTGGCGGATAAGGCTCACCATAGAATGGGTGCTAACTTGATAATATAAGAGGCAGATCACACAAGCAAGGACCAGGGTCCAGAGTTGAGGACCATAGAATCCACTAACCCTGTAAAAGTAATATAGAGTACTCCAAAAAGTTGGGTAGAAGTGGTATTGGCGGCAGCAGGGGGTTCCAGTGGGCGGTCCAGTCTAGGGGTTAAGGGCAGAGTCATGGGAACAAAGTACGCTGGTAGGTAATTGTACTTGTCTTTGAAAAATAAGGGCGGTATCTCAATCATTTTCCTTTGCGTCCTATGTAGTTGGTACTTCTAGTCCTTGCCAAGGGGTCGGCAATGAGAATGGTTTCCAAGTTATACTCGGAATAGGCCGGGTTGGGGGGTATTCAGTAAAGTACACAGGTCCAAAGGGGGATTTTGGGGGACAGTATAGTGCCTGTGGCGGTTTGGCAGGTTGGTCTCTGAAGGGGGCAGCAGCCTGGTACTCTACTTGACCAAATTAAGATGGAAGATCACTAAGACTAGATAGGGTAAGATTTTTTCAAACCAAAAGTTCATAAAACTTTATTATCAAAAATGACAATGTGGTCATCACCATACCACCGGGGTTTTTATACCATGGGACTTTGCTTCTTTGATTTTTGCAGGATTCAGGTTTGCAGACAAGGCACTGGCGGGATATGGGTCTTGGCTTGGAGTCTCAAGGGCGGCAGATCTAGGTTGTGCCTGCTCTGGCAAATAGAAGTGGCAATGCTTTGTTCCACCACCACTGTTCACCACATTACCTGAGAAGTCAAATTGTATTAATTATTCTGGACAGAAGACTGGCAGTTGCTGGTGGTCATTGGCAGAGTTAAAAATAGGTTTTGTTTTAACCTCCTTAAGGCAAGCTGCAACCTCTGCATAGGTTCAGATCTTTGGTGGCTCAAGGTTGGCATCAATCTGGTGATCATTTGGGGAATTGTCCTTGGGAAACTGGCGGGTCTTGGAGTAACTTGTTAACTTGGGTTTACAATTTAACAAGTGGGCGGTCCTTCTTCCACTTTTTGTGACTCAAGTAGTCTTTGGAGGGTCAGGGTTTAATTCCAGGGTTTCCAATGTTGGTTTCAAAACTCCAGTATTGGTGTTGGGCAGGTTGGCAGTAGATCCTTCCCCAACATTGTTTTCCAGGTTACATCTCCTTTGCAGGTATGGGTCTTCATTGGCACCAGTTTGGCAGCAGACTGGCAACTATTCAGGAAATTCTCTGTAGCAGGCCAGCAGGTTGCAGGGTAATTTAACAATTCAAGCCTGTGATTTAACGGATTGGCAGGTCTTGGTCTGTCCTGGAGGGTTTGATCCGCCTTCAGGGAACTGGGGTTTGACTCTCGGGTTTTCAATACAAGTATTGAAATGTCATTCATGACATCATCCCCTTCCTTCCCAGGGGTCCCTTCCTTCCTGGCCTTCTTCTCAAAATATTGTCAGATTGCTAGTTGGGTGTTGGGTAGGTTGCTTAATGGTTCCCGGGTGCTTTCCTCAGGTGAGTATCCCTTCCACTTGACGTAGTACTGGAGGATTTTATAGTGAGTACAGTCCCCATGAACATATTAAACTTTGTATTCTTCAGAGCGTCCTACTTGGATGGGAAGGGGGTCAGTCTTGAGTTTCTGGTAGTGAAGGGAGTATCCTTCTTTCTTGAATAGAAGCGCGTGGTGGAAGATGTTATGTATCTTCCATGAGGGGGGTAATTCTAGTTCAAATGCTACTTCACCTACTAGCTTGGTGATCCTGTAGGGACCACTTCTTCTGTGGGCTAACTTCCAACAGGGAACAGTCAGAGGCACGTTTTGAGAGTCCAGAAAGACTTTGTCTCCTACTTTCAACGGTTTTCCAGGGGTCCTCTTATTGTCCGCAAATGCTTTATAAGTCTGGACAGCACAGGTCAGATTCTTAAGACAGGTTTGTTGGGTGTCATGTATCTGTTTAATCCAGGTTTGTCCTGACGGGTTTATTTCCTTACTACCAATACTGGGATCCCAGGACAGGTCAAAGCCATAATTGGCTTTGAAGGGGGACATTCTGGTAGATGTGTGGTCTTTGCTGTTGTAAGCATACTGTGCCATGGGTAGCATCTCTGCTCAGTTATCTTGGTCAACGTTGGTGTAGCATCATAGGTATTGTTCAAGTATTTGGTTCACTTGTTCAGTCTGGCTGTCAGTCTGTGGGTGATAGGAGGTTGATACACAGCTCTTCACCCCCAAGTCTTTCATCACCTGAGTCCAGTATTTGGAGGTAAATTGGGGTCCTCTATCAGTGATAATTTCCCACAGAGTACCATGTTGAGTTAGGATGCCGTTGTGGAAGTGCCTAGCTGTCTCTGCAGCAGTGCAGTGGGTGATGGTAGGGATAAAATAGGACATCTTAGTAAACCTATCTACCATGACAAGGATGGCATTGAAAAAATTGGAGAGGGGCATTTCTACAATATAATCCATTGAAACAGACTTCCAGAGTCCCGCTGGTATGTCTAGTGGACTTAGCAGGCCTTCAGGTTTGGATCTACGGGTTTTGGTTCTTCCATATGTCTCGCAGCCTTCAATGTAGGTGGCCACGTCTTTTTCCAGTTGGGGCCAAGTGTGATTATTCTTGATTCCTTGGAGTGTCTTGAGTCTGCCAGGGTGGCTGGCCATCTCTGAGTCATGGTAATAAATGACTACTTTGGTCCTTGCTTCACCCTCTGGTACATAGATCCCGTTGTGTAATAGCAGGGTGGATCCTTTCAGCAAAAATCCTTTCTTATGGTGGCGGCGCTCTGGGTCTGAGGTCAAGTTGGCAATGATTTCTGCTGAATACTTGGTAAATTTTTGTGCTTCAATTATGTCAGATTTGTGGGCCATGATCTTCAGGTACATTAATTAGATACCTAGACTGGCAGGGTCAAGGAGTACATGTGTGTTGTGGTCCTTGGTTTCTGCAGAGGAAGGGGTCAGATCAGCTCTTCTACTCAGGGCGTCAGGTACCACATTTACCTTCCCAGGCTTGTAGTTGATGGTCAAGGTGTAGTTGGCCAGTTCCAAGGCCCATCTGGCCTGTCTTTGGTTCAGCTGTCTGGGGTTAAAGAAATAAACCAGGTTCTTGTGGTTGGTTAGGATCTTTACTGGAAACTTGGCGCCACATAGGTGTCAGCGTCAATGTTTCAAGGTCTTAATTATAGCAAGCATCTCCTTGTTGTAGATTGGGTAGTTTCCTTTGGCAGGCAGCATCTTCTTGGAGTAATATGCTACATGATGTAGCATACTATCCCCTCCTTTCTGAAGAAGGACCCTGCCCACCGCAAAGTTGGATGTGTTGGTTTCCAGTATGAATGGCTTGGACGGGTTGGGCATGGCCAGAACAGGGGCAGAGGTGAAGGCAAGTTTCAGGGTCTCAAAGGAAGTGGTGCAATCTGGAGTCCAGACAAAGGTGACCTTGTCAGAGCACAGGCAGATCAGGGGCAGGGTGATGTGAGAAAACTTTTTGGATGAAATCCCTGCAATAATTTGCCAGGCCCAAAAAACTTCTCATATCTTTTCTACATTTGGGCATCAGCCAAAACGTTATTGCTTCTACTTTGTCCTGTGCCATTGTAAACCCGCCTGTATTCACTACGTATCCCAGGAATTCAACCTCAGACTGGAAGAATTCACATTTCTTAAGCTTGGCGTATAAGTTTGCTTGGGAGAGTTTCTCTAGTATAAGGTCCAGGTGGCGCAGGTGTTCCTTGTGAGTCTTGCTGTAGATGAGGATGTTGTCTAAGTACGCAACACAAAAGTGGTCAAGATATTTCCCTAGGACAGTATCAAACATCCTTTGGAAAGTGCTGGGGGAGTTGCAGAGACAAAATGGCATTACTAGGTACTTGTACAGCTCATATTGGGCTTTGAAAGCTGTCTTGTATTTGTCTCCATCTTTGATTTGGATCTGGTTGAAGGCATCACAAAGGTCAATTTTTGAGTACACCTGGGCTCTGGTAAGTAAATCACAAAGGTCATCAGTGTTAGGGATGGGTAGCGGTTCTTCACTGTAATGTTGTTCAGTTTCTGGTAGTTTACACATGGACACATTCTGCCATCCTTTTTCCCTACAAACAGCATGGGCAAAGAGCAGGGTGCTTTTGACACTCAGATGAAACCCTTTTTTGTCATATCCTCCAGGTAAGCTTTCAAGGCCATTTGCTCACGGTGGTTGCAACTATAGATAGGGACGTGATGTGGTTGGGTACCTGGTAGCAGGTCTATAGCGTGGTTGTAGATTGAGTGACTGGGTAGTTTCATGGCCTCTTCTTTGCTAAATACATGGCCCCACTTCTGCAAGGCGGTGGGTAGTGTCCCAACGTTGGGTTCCATCTTTATAGTTAAGAGTCTGCTATTTGGTGCTCTATCATGGCTTATTCAGAATGGAACAATATCACAAGACTCAGATTGTCCCAAGGTGGCGGTCTGCTCACAATAGTTTAGAATCAGGCCATGTCTGTCCAACCATGAGTCTCCCAGTACTAGAGGATGTGGTAGTCCCAGCAAGAGGATCAAGGGGGTTGGATACACGTTATGTTCAATTGTCAAAGGAAGTTCCTGTTCACACTTGTAACCAGTGTCTAGGGAACTGTTTCCCATGTTTAATTTTAGGCTGCGCTCTGAAGCTGTTAATCCTAATTTTTTTGCCAGGTTAGCGTCAATGAAGCTTTCATCAGCTCCCGTGTCAATAAAGGCCTCAATCTGGTGCTTGATTCCCACACAGTCTATGGTCACTTGGATGAATTTGTAAGATTGTGCAGAGGTGTTTATTTGTGCCAAGGATACAGGAGGTGTATTCTTCTTAGGGCATGCTCTGGTTAGGTGTCTGGCCTCATGGCAGTAGAAACAGAACCCATCTTGATACTGGTGTTGTAACTTGTCAGGGGACATTCCTGGTTGATTAGACGTCATGGCCCTGCTGGCTCAGGCAGGGTACAAGTTCTGTCTTTCTTGGTTTAGACTCAGGCCTTTGCATAGGGGTAGTAGTTCCTCCAGTCTCAGTGTAGGTGGGTGGTACTTCAACAGGTCTTGAATGGCCAAGTTAACTCCTTTTCTGAAGATAATGGCAGATAGTTCATCTTTAAGTTGGGTGCGCGTCTTAAGCTTAAGGAACTCATCAATATAGGATTGGATAGGACGCTTTGCTTGTCAGATCTCTAACATTGAGTTTAGCGCATAGTATCTGGTGTCTTGGTCATTGCCAGTGCTCATGAGTTTGGCCTCAAATTTCAAATAGTCCAGGCAAAATTCAACATATTTGGCGGTGGCTTTCCCAAACCAATCTAGTGCATCTCCTGATAGCATGGCAACCACCCCAAAAACTTTCTCAGTGTCACTGGGGTAAGCGTTGGTGTTGGTTTGGAAGTGGAGGCGGAGGACTGGCATGGCTTGGCAAGCTTCTTCTAAGGTGAGTTTGCCCATCTGGGGCATATCTACCTTGGTTGTGGTCTGGTTCACTATCACATTCTGCACTTGTGATGTGGCTGGGTTCTGGGATTCTGCACCAGGTGCAGGGTCTTTCAATTCTTTGGCGGGTTGGTTCTTCATCCATGGGAGTATCAGGGAGGTAATTGCCTTATGGGTGTAATAAGTGATTATCACAAAAAAAAGCATACAAGTTGCCCTAAGTGTTATCAATATCTTGGGGCCCAGGTTACCGTGTTTGTAAAGGACTGTCATAATGTCAGGGAGCCAGTCATAGGTAGAGGCATTGGGCAGCTCAGGGTGAGGTGCAGCCAAGCCGGCGGGTAAGGCCCACCATATAATGAGTGCTAACTTGATAATGTAAGAGGCAGATTGCACAAGCAAGGACCAGGGTCCAGAGTTGGTGACCATGGAATCCACCAGCCCTGTCAAAGTAATATAGAGTACTCCAAACAGTTGGGGAGAGGTGGTCTTGGCGGCAGCAGGGAGTTCCAGTGGGCGGTCCAGTCTATGGGTTAAGGGAAGATTCATGGGAACAAAGTACGCTGGTAGGTAATTGTACTTGTCTTTGAACAATAAGGGTGGTATCTCAATCATTTTCCTTTGCGTCCTATGTAGTTGGTACTTCTAGTCCTTGCCAAGGGGCCGGCAATGAGAATGGTTTCCAAGTTATACTCAGAATAGGCCGGGTTGGGGGGGGGTATTCAGTAAAGTACACAGGTCCAAAGGGGGATCCTGGGGGACAGTATAGTGCCTGTGGCGGTTTGGCAGGTTGGTCTCTGAAGGGGGTGGCAGCCTGGTACTCTACTTGACTGGAATTAAGATGGAAGATCACTAAGACTAGATAGGGTAAGATTTTTTCAAACCAAAAGTTCATAAAACTTCATTATCAAAAATGACAATGTGGTCATCACCATACCACCAGGGTTTTTATACCATGGGACTTTGCTTCTTTGATTTTTGCAGGGTTCAGGTTTACAGACAAGGCACTGGCAGGACATGGGTCTTGGCTTGGAGTCTCAAGGGCAGCAGATCCAGGTTGTGCCTGCTCTGGCAAATAGAAGTGACAATGCTTTGTTCCACCACCACTGTTCACCACATTACCTGAGCAGTCAAATTGTATTAATTATTCTGGACAGAAGACTGGCAGTTGCTGGTGGTCATTGGCAGAGTTAAAAATAGGTTTTGTTTTAACCTCCTTAAGGCAAGCTGCAACCTCTGCATAGGTTCAGATCTTTGGTGGCTCAAGGTTGGTATCAATCTGGTGATCATTCGGGGAATTGTCCTTGGGAGACTGGCGGGTCTTGGAGTAACTTGTTAACTTGGGTTTGCAATTTAACAAGTGGTTGGTCTCCCTTCCACTTTGTGTGACTTGAGTAGTCTTTGGAGGGTCAGGGTTTAATTCCAGGGTTTACAATGTTGGTTTCAAAACTCCAGTATTGGTGTTGGGCAGGTTGGCAGTAGATCCTTCCCCAAAATTGTTTTCCAGGTTACATCTCCTTTGCAGGTATGGGTCTTCATTGGCACCAGTTTGGCAGCAGACTGGCAACTATTCAGGAAATTCTCTGTAGCAGGCCAGCGGGTTGCAGGGTAATTTAACAATTCAAGCCTTTGATTTAACGGATTGGCAGGTCTTGGTCTGTCCTGGAGGGTTTGATCTGCCTTCAGGGAACTGGGGTTTGACTCTTGGGTTTTCAATACAAGTATTGAAATTTCATTCATGACACAATATTTGGGAGTCTAGGATAGCCTGAGACCCAGGAGGAATAGTCACAGCAGAAGTGACCAAGAGAGGCATCCCTTTGGACTCAGGACAAGACATAGGAGGGCACTTTATGTTGGAGGAATGCTTACAGTATTTTAGAGTGAAAAAACCAGTGGGATATTCTAAGGCACATATCTTGAGGAGCTTCCCAGGAACTTTAACTGGCTCTTCAAAGATCAAAGGGACCTTGTACCCTAAGATAGAGAGGTAGCCGTCTTTTAAGTTAATGATCCCATTATATTCCTTAAGAAGTTGAGTACCAACTAGAAGGTTTTAGCTCTCATTCTCCAAGACAACGGCAGGCGCAGCCAAGAGTAGTTTACCAAAACACATGGGCAGAGCATAATAAGACCCTATAGCGCAAGTCATGGATAGCCCAGCTTTGCCATAAAAATGATGATAGTTAAGGTTGGGGGCAAGTTTGAGCTTTTTGACAAGCTTCAAGGAGACAACATTAACAGGAGACCCTGTGTCTAAGACAGCCTTAATTTTCACCTTTTGAATGGATATTTCTACACAAGTGGTAGTACAATCAAAGAGAGGGAGGACAGCCAGAATGTCTTGGGCTTCTGCTAGTTCTTTGTCCCACTTTTTGATCATGCATTTCAAGCCTGGAAACTCCTTATAGACAGTCTGGAGAGGAAGAGAGACTGAAATGTTTTTGAACACAGCATTGGCAACCTCATCAGCTTGTTTGGAAGATTTGACAAGCACAGGAGATCTCTTGGCTTGGGTGAGGTAAGGGCAAGAGACAACTTCCTTGGCTTCAGGCAGAGGCTTGGTGGTTGTTGTATTTTTCCCAGAACATAGCTTATAAGGGACTGCAATAGTTTTAGGGACAGCTAGGATGGAATACCCATAGGCGTCAGGATCTTCTATATCAGAATCATCCATGTCAGAGTCATCAGATATATTGTGGAATAGAAGCAGAATGGGAGGAGCCTCAGTGTCAGCAGGCTCAGAGTCAGCAATAGAGGGGGAATTGGAGGAGACTGGGAAGAATTGTCAACCAAGAGCGTCTCTGCCTCTAGGTTGACTTTTCCTTTCCTGCCTGTTTCTTGGGATCAGCTCCTTCAACTCAAGGATTGATGCAGACTCAGGAATAGTGACCTATCTGTCCTCAGTTATGGCAACCCTGTTGTCAAGGAGGATTCTGCAAGCTCATATTAAGGATACACGGATCACGTGAAGACAAACCAGAGGTAGAGGCGGCACAATTATCCCGCATAACTGCCTCATAACAGGTAAGGTCCATATCCTGCAACAGTGTATTTATGCTCTTCATGGAAGAAATCATGGCTTTATGGGCCTTGAAGTGAAGAAACAGGAGCTAGTTAACCTTGAGGGCTTGAGCGCAAGCCATGTATGCTTCATGTGCGGTCAACTGGCAGCTTGTGATCAGTTGTTGTCCTTCCATGTAGAATCTATCTGCAAATTCAGCTAGGGTCTCCTTTGGTTTGAAAGCAATATGCATGAAGGCGTCCTTCTTCACTTCCAAAATAAGGTCACCACCAAATTTTTCAATTAGAAGTTGCTTCATATCTTCCCAGGCTTCAATGGTGGGCAGCTCTGGCACTACTACCTCTTGGCAAGTTGGGTGGAGACAGGTCAGAATGTGTTCATTATTAACCTCATCTGAGGCTCTTCTCATGGCAGTTTTGTATATAATTAGGAAAGCTGCAATGATTGAGGTTTTGGGGTTAAAGACTTGCTTAAAGATAGGCTTGAAATGAGCTTCTGGGGTTGGGCTACCATTGTTTCTATTGAGTACGTTTATGTGTGGGGAGAATTCTGCTTCTGACTCAGTGGGGGGGGATGTCTGGCCCACAGCTGGAAAACACTATCTCCAAGGGTAGTCAAGGTTTCAGCAGTGCGGGTTCCCATATTATTAGCTAGGGTGGTCTGCCACTCAGTAATATCCAGGCGCTGGCCCTGTGCTGTTACTACCAAGGATAGTTCAGCCAGTTGGGAATTAAGAGACAGGCCTACCAAAAGGCAAGGGGCAAACCTGTCATTTACTGAATTGACACTTCACTCAGTTCTTGTACGTCTTTATCAAGCTCAGAGTTATCTTGCTTCAGGAGGTCCACTTCATTGGCTAGAGCTATCAAAGCTCTAGAACAATGAATGCAGGGGGATCCTGACAAGCCAGGGCAACAACTATCTTTGCCCACAACTTCAGGTGGACTAAAAACAGGCTCCATTGCCTCACGCAAAGTAGCAACCTCTTGTTGTAAATCAGCAACCTGAGCTGTCAGAGCAAGCACTTGAGAGTCAGGCTAAGGGACTTTGGGGGGACAATCTTGACTGCAGGTAGATGCTCTTAAATATCAAAAGGTGTCCCAGAGTCTCTGTTCTCTATCTGCTAACTTGTCAGATGGAGGAGAGGGCGGAGCATCTGCTTTGGAGGCAGACAGTTCATTTACTTGAGTCTGGAGTTTGGCAATGGTAGCAGCGGTAGCAGCCCTTTCTAAATCAAAGTCCCTGCCAAGTTTGTGGAGGCCCTTTGCAGCATAGACCACTACTTGCTGTAATTTGTTGAAGGAATAAGCACTGAACGTGTTGAGTTGTTACACAAGTTGTTTGAAGTCAGTGAGATAGACATTTAGAGTGGAGTCTACTTAGGCACACCAGGGCTGTACCAGCTGATGGAACTCATAAAGGCGCTCTCTTACATACTTTGGGATGGATTGGCACATTCTTTCAATAGAGGTGACCAAGCAAGATTGAAGGGTGACAGAGTTTTTCTGATTGTCAAATACTAAAGAAAACAGGGAATAGAGCCACTGATGGTAGGCCGCAAAATGATCCCAGTGATGAGTGACAGCAGCTTGCAGCAATGAAATCTCCTGAACGTGGAGCCCTAATAGCATTTGATGATGGGCTAAGGCAGGTTGTACAAAGGAGTACAATAAATTTTCAGCAGAGCCAGCTGCTGAGAGGAGATGCTGTGGAAATTGTGGAGCTACAATTAATTTGTAGTATTCTGCCCAATTGAACTGAAGCTGGAGGCAAGGGATGGCTCCATCACAGGCTATTCCAAGGGCTACTGCCATGACTTGTTCCAAGTCAGGGGTACCCAAAGGGTAGGCCACTAGGCAGGGATCACTCCCAAGGTTCAGCACAGTAGAGACAATAGGCAGATTGACAATGTCTTCCTCAATAGGAGGAATGGTAATTTCAGGCAAATTTGGCTCATGTATGGGCAGAGGCAAAGGTCCTGAAAACGTTGTTGCAAAAAGGGATAACCAAGGGGCTTACAGCCCCTGTAGTGAGCATCATTTTTGTTGTGATCTGAGGCGCGGCACAGAGTCACAATGGGAAATCCTAACCTTAGGATTGGATTTGTACTAAGTCTTGGTTAGAATGGTAGGGAAGGCTATGCAATTACCTTGTGGCCCTGATTGAATAATATCTGCTAGACATGGCTAGAAAGGCACCAAATTATGTGGAGACACAAAGACAAAAATGTGAATAGAACTTAAATTTTATTGGTATAAGTGAAAGGAATATATAATGTGTAGCTTTACCACAAAACACTACTAGGACAGTAGGGTCACTTACCACAAGCATTAGTGGGGCAAGTGAGTTGCGCAGGATCAGGAAACTGAAAAATTGTATTTCTTGATTTAGAGACAGCCTCATTTCAAAGGGCAAAAGCGAAAGAGAGAGATTTGTCCTTGAAATAACCCAACAAAGGCAAAATTGAAACATGGTGAATGGTGGCATTCACAATAAACCCTGGCCTGCCAGAGATGCCTTGTCCTAACCAGGAGGAACAGGAACCTGCCAGTCTGCCAAGTGTCAAGAATGAAAGTTCAATATCAACATTGAAAACCCCAAAATCAAACCCTGACCCTCCAAAGGCTAATTGAGCCACCCAGGATGGACAGTAGCCCACCAACTCACTGAATTGCAAACCCAAGTTGTTGAGTTTCTCAGAGGCCTGCCAGCTTCCTAAGGATAATCCCCAAATGGTCACTAGATTGCTGCCAACCTTGTGCTACCAAAGATTCAGACCTACACAGAGGTTTTAGCTTACCTAAAGAAGGTTAAAACAAAGCCTACTGTCAGCCCTGCCAATGACCACCAGCAGCCGCCAGTCCCCTGTCTAGAATAAGTAATACAATTTGACTGCTTAGGTAATGTGGTGAACTGTAGTGGCAGAACAAAGCATTGTCACTTCTGTTCACCAGAGCAAGAACAACCAGGATCTGCCACCCTCAAGATTCTAAGCCAAGACCCATGCCCTACAAGTGCCTTGTCTGTAAACCTGAACCCTGCAAAAATTGAAAAAGCAAAACCACATGGTATAAAAGCCCTGGTAATATGGTGATGACCATATTGTTATTTTTGATAATAGAGTTTTATGAACCTTTGGTTCAAACAAATCCTACCTTATCTAGTCTTAGTGATCTTTCATCTCAGCTCCGGCCAAGTAGACAATCAGGCAACCGCCACCTCCAGAGACTAACCTGCTAACCTGCATCAGGCACTATACCATCCCCATGGAGCCCCCTTTGGACCTGTGCATTTGACCAAATACCCACCCAACCCTGCCTACTTGGAGTACAACTTGGAGGCCATCCTCATTGCCAACCCCTTGGCAAGAACTAGAGAGACTGAATACATAGGACACAAATTAAAGAGGATTGAGGTGCCACCCTTAAAATTCAAAGACAAGTACAATTACCTACCAGCATCCTTTTTCTCATGACTCTGCCCTTAACCCTGCAGCCTGTTTGCCAAATGGATCCCCCACCACTGCCAAGACCACGTCCACTCAACTGTTTGGCATACTCTACATTACTTTGACGGGAATGATAGACACTAAGGTGCCCAACTCAGGGCCTTGGTCTTTGTTTGGGTGATCTGTATCCTATATTATCAAGTTAATACCCATCCTATGGTGGGCATTACCCACTGGCCTGGCAGTACCCTGTCCAGAGTCACCTGATGTCTATATCTATGCTTGGCTTCCTGACAAAAGATGAAGTTTTAAGCTTCTTCCTCAGCGTCTCAAAGGCTTGATCTCTGAAAGGTGTCCAGTGAAAGTATTGTTTTGTGTTTAAGAGCTCAATGAGGGGCAAAATTAGTTCTCTGCAGTTGGGGATGAACTTTTGCATATAGGCAACCATGCCCAGGAACATGCGCACCTGCCTTACATCATCAGTGGTGACAAGTTTGTGACTGCCTTGATTTTGGCAGGGTCAGGCTTTATTCCTTGGGCAGAGATAATGTGCCCAAGGAACAGAGCTCTGACCTGAGGAATTTGCATTTGGAAGACTTGGCCTTCAGCTGGTTTTTACAAAGGGTGTCAAGGACAGCACAAAGATGTTGGAGATGTGTAGTTTGATCTTGACTGAAGACAATAATGTTGTCAAGGTACATAACAACTAATTTTCCAATTAAATCTTCAAATGCCTTGTTCATCAACATGGTGAAAATGAAGGAATTGTTGGTCATCCCAAAGTTCATGACACAACACTCAAACAACACATAGTGTGTGCAGAAGGCAGTTTTTGCCTCACCCCCTGGCGCCATGCGGACCTGGTTGTATCCTGCGGTGAGGTCAATATTACTTAAGACCTTTGCACCTGCAAGTGTATCAAAAAAGTCTTTAATTAGCAGTAAGGGGAATTTTTTAACTGTCACCTTGTTTAGAGCGTTGTGGTATAACCTATCACCAGTTGGTAAATCTTCCAGATCTGTTGTTGGGTTACTTCTTGAATTGAAAGGGATCTTGATTGTCTCTCAGATGAAGAAGTCATTCTGGATTGCCTAAGCTACCAACTAGCTTCTGGATTAGAAGTTGCACCAATTAGGTGTTAACTATCTGAACCAATTAGTTAACTGACTACAGGTACTAACCAACTTCCCCAATATTAATCTCTCTGCAATCCCCTCATGACTCTGGGGCTGTTCTTAACTTCCCCTGATTGCTGTGCTGATCACCAGATGTTCAGCTTTCATTTCCCCCTTTCTTTTCCCCATGCAATGACCAACTTACCTTAATATGTCAAGTAAGTTGAAGTATATAAACCCCTTTCCTTCTCTTAATAAATATATACAATTACACCCTTTTTAGCTACACAACTTATTACTTTCTTTGAGTGTATTATTTAAAGGACACAAAGGCTAGTATCTTCACATCAACTACATTGTCAATTATCTTGACTCAGAGTTGCTACTTGAGGAGTTGCTTTTAAATAGTTGCTGTTGCTACTATTCCAAACCCTTTGTTGTCCCTTGGTTCAACTACCTGTATACAACTAAATACCTGTCTGGCTTCCAACTGATATTGTGTTCAGATACTTTGACTGATTGATAGATCTTTCCCTCCATCCCATCAACAGTGTTTAGTCAGTCAAACAACCAACTATTCTAACTAGTAGTTTAAAGAGCACCACATCTTTTGCTCACTACAGGGGCTTATATCTAATCTCTGCTTCACTCAAATCAACACCTACTAAGCCTCTGATAAGGGAAGAACCTTAATCATGGTTAATACCAGATCCTCTGGAGTCCCCCTCCTACCTCTCAACAACAGCATTCAATGCATAGGCCATCCAAACAGAACAAGTCCTCCAGCCAATAATATATCAGCACCATCCAAAGCAAGTACAACTACCCTGAGATCATCTTCTAGTATCCACCCTCAAAGGGTAATCCAGTTGTTGTTGGCAAGATCATCTTCCTGACCCTCAACAAATACCACCAGTAATCCCACCAGACCAGCCTGCTCTCCCCTTTGGAATTACTCCACTTTCAATCAAACCATCAGACAGACTTCAACCCCAAGCAGAGTACTGAGCAACCCCAATAATTGCCCAAGCCCAGTAGAGCAACTTTGTTTTATGGAGATTCCCATGGTACAGCCCACCCCAATTCCTCCTCTGGGTCCCTGGGATCTCCTATTTGTCCAGCCAGGTAGTCAATTCCAACTTTTGATGTGTTCAACTTTTCTGCATCTGGAGTTGGCCAGACCCTTGACCATTTGCATCTGAGTAAATTATCCTGCCTTGCATAGCCCAAGTCTTCAGTTGTTCCCCATTGCTCCTTCTATCAGCCAGGCTAACAACAATCCCTATCTCCCCCTTGGCACGTTGGCAAAGATCACTAACACCAAACAAGATCTGCACAAGATTGAGCAAGTGATTGAACACAACAATGGCCCTTCCTCAAGCAATATTAGATAGTTTAGATATACTGAATACTTAAACTACCAAGGTCAGCCATCCAAAACTTATGGATGCTGTAAAGAGACTTAATCAAGTTAACCTCAGCCTCCAAGAGCTAAACAACTGACACAAGGATCTTTGCCAGTCAGCCACTGTTAGCTTTGAGCACCAAGGTGAGTGGAACAATAACACCAATCAACAACTTGAAGAGTCAGATGCCTGCGCTAGAGCAACTGCTTTTCATCTGGAAGGAATCACACAGGAATCCAATAACTTTGTGGATACTCAGTTTACTCTCTTACACAGCTTTACAATTGCTCTAGCCACCAACTTAGAGTTGTCCGCCGCCCACCTAGAGGCCCAGGGAAAACACTCACAGATCACCATTGACACATTCAATAATTAATGGAACATAGGAATCAATTGTCTCAAGTGACCAATGCCCAAAGTGCTATCCAACAACAGCAGAAAATTGCAATCACTCATGTGGATGCTGAGGTAACAAGACAATTTAACCAAAATTGCACCCAGATTGAAGAGGTCCAGCGCCAATGCACCAAGGACCTAGTGTCATAACTGTGCTGTTTTAGCAGAGTCACAAGGGAAAAATATTTAGAAACTAGATAATATTCTATTGAGATATAATGATTATATAGCTAATGTGAGTCATGGATAACAGGAGCATGATTGTGTAAATCACATGATGGGATGGTGAAGGGGGCGGCTTGATCCTGGTAATGAGTCAAGCGCCAAAACAAGGTATCAACCGTAAGGGATCAACATTTGTTCATGTTGTTGGATTATGCAATTCAAGTTGACTTCCTAGTCTGGCTTTGAGTGGCCAGATAATCAGGTTGCTGGTCACAAACCTGCTTACTTGAAGCCTTGTTGGTAGGTCAAGCCTGCTGTTTCAACACTAGCTATCACTACTGCCGTGGTAGTGGAACAACTCACTGCATGTAACCAAGGAGTTAGAAAGGCTCATACTACCAACCAAGACCTAACAGAACAAGTGGGTGGCTTTACAGCCCAACTGGCCAATACAATGACTCTTCTCAATAATCAAGGACAAGTAATTGAAGAACTGAGAGCAGCAACAACTACTCTGGAAGAACGTTTTGACCAACTTGCCATTGGGGACCCAACCACCCACAATCCTATAATAATTGGCAATATTCTCAACCACAGTTGTTCTGACCCTGTTTGTCCTCCTCAGTACACGCCTCCTAACATAGTGATAAGGAGCGCCTTTTGGGGAAGCTTCAAATATGGAATTAAGAAAGAAGAGAAGTATATTTTATTGGATAATACTTTAGACTTATATAGACTTGGCTGTGGCGGGGATTTAGTTGGATCAAACCTAGGAGTTAGTCATGTGCAAGATGGGTTTGAGCCACTGGATACTTGGACAGTCAGATGATATTGCTTGGTTATCATTCTCAGTATGTCAAACAGTATATTGGAAGGGGACTAAAGCAGGCAATGGATGGATTTCAAGTAGGTTAGTGGTAGCCAAAACGCTTGTACATCCAGACCCTTGACAATAGCTACAGGAGCCAATGCTATGCCAATTGGGAGTGCAACCCCCAGAAGTTGCCATCCTTGCCAGAGAAGTCCTGAGAGCCACTGACGCCCATCCCACCGTAGAAGACACCAGACCAACTACTCCAACAGTAGTAGCTCTAGCTCTGAATCTGGTTCAGAAGATGAGTCAACAACATCATCTTCTACATACTAACAAGGAGTAAACCAGAGTTAAAGCTTAGGGAGAAACAAACCCAACAGTCTCTTCAAAACAAAATTCTCAATGAACAGCCACATTGATATCCACATGTGACTTGATACTTTTGAGAAGGCAAATAAAGGACTGGGATCTTGGGAGATGGGCCTAGCATACATCTTTATACTAGATGAAGTAGTACTAGCCAACATCTCCCAGCATCTTCCTAGAAATCATAAATACAAAGACGTGAGGAAAGCCCTTTGCAGGTTCCTGTTCACCAGTCTCCAAAGTGTTCCCTGGATCATAGCCAGGGACCAGATGGAAGGGATTGCATTCTCTAGTAAGGGAAAATGTATCTCAGAAATATGTATAGGGGTTGAAATGGGCTTTTATTGACTCTCAGAAGGAAGATCTCCTTAGAAATCTTCTTGTATATGGTCTAGAGGGTCAAGGAAACAATATGGATTTGCTAATACTTGGAGTCCTCCAACAATATCTTGGACTCCTTATACTTGGTCTTGGACTTCTGCTCCTTAGACTTGGACTCCTGCTCCTTAAACTTGGACTCAAGTGCCTTAGAATCAGACTTGTGTGCTGTGCTTAGGATCCAGCTTCTTATTCTTGGGCTCCTGCTCTATTATTGTGGGCTTCAGCTCTCTGTATATCTTTAGTGGCCTTATTATTCCACTTTTATCAGTTCAATAAAGCCCCTGCTGGTGATCAAAAGGCTTCTAAAAACCTCTTGGCATAAACTCAAAAGGCCTCAGAAAGACCCCGTCAAAGACCCAGAAAGACCTCCAAAAAGACCCTGTAACTTTCCAGCCAGTCACCTTCTTATAGTGTCCTTTTACCAACAGTTCCGTCTTCAAAATGACTTTCTTCAGAATCTTAAACCATTGCTGCTCACTTTTCCTATAATAACTTAAGCTTACATACTTACTTTCTCAAAAGCTTAAAGTATTAATTCACTATTTCCTTGCTTATACTTTAAGCTTTTGGCTTCCAACCAATCATTTTCATCAGAAAACCTGCCAGAACTCAACCAATAAATGCAGAGCGCAGAAATAGACCATTTCTGAGGTTCCACTGGTATCCAACTAAGAAATCGATTTCCATTGCTCAAACTGCTCAAATCAACAACTCTTTGCGCATCAAAGCGTTAAACAGTCCATTATTACAGCACCAGTCTTTCCTGAATTCAACCTGAGCCAATTTAAATAGTAGAATACTATTTAAATTGTTTCTTTTGAACCTCTTCAACTTTTTCCCCATATATTTACAAATCTTGTAAAATCCAAGGAAAACGTCCCACCAAAACAACTTTGTATCCAGCTCTCATAGCAACATACTTTCATCTATCCTAGGAACTTAATAAATAAATATCTTACCCACACTTCTATCCATATTCCTTCTTGAGTTTACTACTAAACCAAGGAAAAACATTCCACATTTTCCCACTTTGGTAAATCAATTTGGCAAAATCTTGGCTCATTTCTTGAGACCACTAGTTCTTCACCATCATCTTCTGGTCCTTCAGCCAGCTTCCTTCAACAACAGTCACTAAAATTCCACTTGGTCAACATAAGCCCTGTCTGCAAACCACCAAACATGTGGACTGTCACACCCTTCTTAAGGTTTGTGACTCTGAAGCAAGATACAAAATTGATCAGGATAACTTCCTGGTTCTAAAAATCAAGAACTTTGAAGACTTTTCCTGTGAGTTCCAATCCATGGTCAGTTGGTTGCAGATGAAGAATCTCATCAGCCCAAACAACTGTTTATGTGCCCTCTAACATGCCTTGTTACCATACAAGAATCTTTGGCTTGAGTTCTCTGGTCAAATAAATGGCCTTCATGATATCACCTCAAGTGTAGAGCAATTTTTTACCCTAGGATAGCTTAAAACCCAACTGGACTGACTCAAGCATACTGACTGACAAGTTTATGCCACTTAAGAACCAACTCCAACTCCAGTTTATCAGCTGTTGTCTTCCTATCAAAGCAATCCCAATGTCTGGACAGCTCCATAATACATGCAGCTCAATTATACAGGCTGAAAAATATGCAAAGAGAAGACACATATGCAAAAAGATTGCCCCAACTTTGCTGTGTACAAGAAAGTACAGGAGATGTTCCAGAGCAGAAATCAGAGTTGGACTGGAGTTCATGTAGTTTCTACTGAGGACACAGTCCACATAGAAGACTACTTCTCTTCTTATGAAGATTCAAAAAACAAATAAGTGATGGACTCAGCGAGCTCCCATCACCTCTACCTAAACCTCCCCCAACAACCTAGCTGGTATTTTTTGCTGTATTATTAAACCCTATCAGCAAGAAATCATTCTGGGCTCAACAACTAGGGAAGAGACATGTCCTAATGGAATCTCTTAACTTTAGCATCACTGATCCAACTTTCTGTCCCAATCTGTCTCAGCCTGTACCTGACCTTCCCTCAACTGACTCTGACAGTGAGTTTGAAGATACCATGCCATATACCAACAATTCATTTGTCAATGTATCTTTCCCTATTCCAATTGAGACCTTATTAAAAGTGCTACTCATGTTTAAAAATTGTTTAGATGCTCTAAGAGAGCATCTCAAGAACAAACCTAGATGTAATATTACAAATAATATTATCAACCCAAACAAAACTTGCACCTGGGCACAGCTAAAGGTTTTCAACACTTCAATCTGCACAGTTGTTAACACATGGGCACCTACAACTATAGTCTCCTCCCAACTAGTATCTAAGCTCTGATTTAAACCTAATTTGGCCTACAACAAAAGCTTCTCCACCGCAGGAGACCAACAAACCATTGCAGCAGGCGCCTACAGTAGCATTCTGCCAATTTTTGGTGAGCTAGTCCTAACAACAAGTGCTGTTGTACTACAATCCACCTGCTACAATATGCTCATATGGACCAACCTGTTAAGTAGATACAACACCATAATAGTCATGTGTGCTGGTACTATATCACTTATGGGATATCCCATTCCTCTCCTATTTAACAATAACCAGACATCATATATGGTTTCTCAAGGAAAGGTCAACCACCATCATACTATAATCAAGTACCCTCATGGTGTCATGAGAATCCCCTATCAATTAGCTAACCTGCATACCAGAGCTCTCCAGAATCATGCCAATTCATCCACAGGCATAAGGTTAAACGCCAACTATTCCATGGTGATAGAGCCATTCACCCAGGTTGTTTTTAGCACAGGTATCCTGTTTGACGTCCCACCAGGCATGTTGCTGGACATATAAAGTCTGCCCCATCCCTCCTTTTCTGAGCCAATTGCAGCTCCAGGATTCTGTGATGAAGCAACCACTCTGAACTGAAGGTCTTATTGACTAATTTCTCTTCAAAAAGGATTGGTATTTGTAGACATCAACCTGTTGCTCATGTTAGGATATAATTGACATCAAATATAAATTCTGTCTACTTTATGGGGGATCTATTAGAAATAGGAATCTCAAAGATATCTCTGACTTACTCCCATTTGGTACTGGCAGTCATCCTGCGAAAAGAGATGTCTGGTCTTTCTGAGGGGGGAGATGATTAAGCTCAAAAATTCTTGATGAATTCAAGGATATCTTTGCAAAATACATCTTTGACCTAGGATGTGCCAAGGGAGTCAAACATAAGATTAACGTCAGTGAGTCACTGCCTATATACCAAGATCATACTGTTGCTCACCTAAGGACAACAAGGTAATAAGTGAAGAAGTTCTGCAACTACTAAGTACAGGTCTTCTAAAACCTTCAAGTAGCCCCTGGGCTTCACCCCTCTTGCTGGTAATAAAAAAGGATGGTACTAATTGAGTTGTTATCAATTACCAACAGATAAACCAAATTACTAAAAAAGACAAGTACCTGCTACCTCAAATCAACAAAACACTTGACCAACTAGGTGGTGTGCGCTACTTCTTAGCTATGGATTCAATTTCTGGCTATTGGCAAGTACCAACGGCAGAAAAAGACCAAAAAAATGCGCTTTTTTACAGCATTAGGTTTGTACCAACCAACCAGGATGCCACAAGGACTGGCAAACGCTCCAGCCACCTTCCAGCAACTAATGGATAGCACTTTTGCTGATCTTAAGCTGATTTGTGTCCTTATCTATTTAGATGACATAATTTTTTTCTCAAAGATGTTTGATGACCACCTTGAACACCTGAAGGAAGTCTTTATAAGGCTTTAGAAGAAAGGGTTGAAGCTTAAGCCCTCTAAGTGTTCTTTCTTCAATAAGCATTTAGAGTTATTAGGACAGTCATCTCTAGTGAAGGAATTCAACCAATTCCAGCTAAGACTTTGGCCATAGCCCAGATGCCTTCACCAACTGATATGAAAGGAGTACAATTAATCCTAGGTATGGCAGGGTACTATTGCCAATTCATTCCCAAATTTTCTGAAACGGCTCAACCACTCTTCTACCTGCTAAAGACGTCCACCAACTTCAACTGGACCAAAGAGTGTGAAGAAGCATTTTAATTCTTGAAAGACGTTCTAACAGCAAATCCCCTACTAGTGTACCTGGATTATTCCCAGACCTTTTCTCTGCATACTGATGCCTCAAATGTTGCAATCAGTGCAGTACTATCCCTGACCAAAAACAAAGGCAAGGAACATCCAGTTGCTTACTTCTCAAGAACTATCAATAAGCATGAACAGAATTATAGTACAACTGAACAAGAATGCCTAGCAGTTCTATATATCATCAAAGAGTGTTATCCCTATGTTCATGGAACACAATTTACCGTAGTCACTGACCACTAAAGCTTGGTATGGTTAAGAAAAATGACTGATCCAGAAGGCAGATCAGCCAGATGGGCTGCAATGTTGTAAAACTTTGATTTCAACATTATCCACTGACCAGGGATCAAACATGGAAATGCTGACACTCTATCTAGACTACCAATTGTTGCTGCCTTAGGAGAGGACCTAGATAGTATTTATGAGTTGATCAGCTAACCAGACCAATGGAGTTCTCTGGATAACAAATTTAAGAGAATTCTTCAACAACTGAGTCAACATACCTTCATAAAAGATGTTAAACTCTTTAAGAATTATAAGGGCACTATCCTTCCCTATATCTGTCCCTCCAACCAACTTTTGTGCCTTGATGATTTCCAACAACAATTAGGCCACACAGGGATACAACAAATTATGAAAAAATGTCATAATACGTTTATTAGGAAAATATGACAACCAAAATTGCAGAATACGTCAACAAATGCCTCCAATGTGCTAGGTTCAGAAAAACCTTGCCAAAACGCTTACCAATTTGTTCTGCCTGGATATGCTTTCCAAACAGTATCCATTAAAGTTGTAGGACCACTCCCCAGCACTGGCCCCAGAAAGTTGAAGTACATAATAGTTTCAGTAGATCACTTAGCCAAGTGGGTCAAAGTCCAACCTGTTGCTTCTGCTAGTTTGTTACATACTGCTAAGTTTATACTTCAAGAGATAATTGCATGGCATGGTTGTCCTGCCATGATCTTGACCAATAATGAAACCAGCCTTGTCAAAGCTATGCTACCACAACTACATGAGTTAATGGGAATCCAGAGTACTTCTTCAGCGCCCTACCAACCTGAGACAAACAGAGCTGTCAAAAGAGTTAATGAAACTCTAGTCAGAATATTGAAGAAATTGGCACATGATTGGCCCTCCTTGTGGGACATACATCTAGGCGCAGCTGACATGGCTTACCAATTCACTATACATTCCAGAACTTGTTTTAGCCCATTCAAGATGTTATACAGCCAACAACCTTGTCTTCCCATGCACTTGATACCTCTGAATGTTGATAGTAGTGAAGCTACTTATTTCCAACAACTGAATTCCTTGACCAAGCAGATAATGTAAACTCAGTCTCAAGCTTTTAATAGTCTAAATTAATATTGAGTTAAATTTACTCACAAGATCAAGTGAGTCTACCAGCCCTCCTCAAGTTCCAAGTAAGCAACCAAGTTCTCATGTACCAATAACAACTCCATGAGCCATAGAATAAGCTAGATAGCTTATAGACTGACCCCTGTGAAATCATTGCCAAAGTAGACTATGATGTCTATAATTTTAAGGATTTAATCTCTGGACAACTTATTAATTGTGCCCATGCTAAATTCCTAAAGGAATGTCCAGCCGACTCTCCAAGACTGACTGGACCTCTAGCTAAGGTCTAGGGTTTGCCCCTTACCTAGTTTTCATTTTTTACTTCTATATTTTATCTATACCATACCCTTAAACCTATTGTAAAGATGAACAAAAAACATAAAAAGAAAAATAGAGAAGAAGAAAGGTCTTTATTATTGCACTTCATTATTTGAGGGAAACAACAAAACCAAGAGAATAGAGCACCTCCTGAAGATGATGCATGATTGATATGGCCTTACCAACAATTTCAGCCTCCAAGGGATTACTGGAGCCAACCTTAAAGAAATTCAGGAAGTCAGGGAGCTCAACCTGTTCCAAATGTGCCACCCCAAAGTTGGATCCAAAGAGCCCCAATACAAGGAGCCCCAGACTAACCAGGAATTCTGACTGAGGATCATTGGCCAACCAGCCATTCAAGAACTCTGTGAGTTGCTCCTTTGTCACGTCAGGAACCTCCTCTGCCAACAATTCTTTCTCATGAGATACTTCAAACAGTACTTCCAAGGTAAGGAGGTACAGAAATCCCATCAACTGGTTGTAGGAGAAGTTGTTCTCTTAGGACAGTGTAATAAAGAATAACTCCCTGTACTCAGAAGGATGACACTTTCCTACTCTGTTCTGAAGGTATATAGCCTGCAGAGCCATATGATACTTCCCAGGAAAGGCCCAACAAAGAGCAATGGGACAACAGATTGCAAGGATATGTTCTTGTTTATCCCAACTAATTTCTGTATTTGTTGCTTCTTGCAGAAATTAATCCAATTCCACTTCAAACAACTGCTGCTCTACTAACAAGACAGTATTCTCTATACAACATAAAAAGAGGAATTGGTGTTTTGCCATCAGGAAAATTGACCTTTTAGACTTTGAAAAGTTCTTTCCAGGTCAACCCAAGCCAAAGAATGTTGGAGTCAAAGTCCATAGGTACTGTGTACCCCATGTTGGTATCTTAGGAAATGTTAGAAAAGTAATAAGCCTCTGTTGTTACCTCATGGATTGGTTTGACTTTACTTGGGCTTAAAGCTTCAATATGTTTCTTGGAAGTTCTTCCATTGACAAGCTTCTTAAACACTGACACCTACTTCTTGGCATTGTAGAGGGTCTCTCCCATGGGTTCCTGACAACCAGTTGGCTTTTCCTTTTCCTCCTTAGCTGTGGTTACAACTGGCTTCTGTAATAAAACTCTTGGTTTCTTCTTGGCCTGTTCCAAGGTCTTCTGAGGCTCATTGACGTCAATGGCCTTCTGATAGCTACTAGATGTGCTCACCAACCGCTTTCTCTGGCTGCTACTTGCAATTGAAGTAATTTGCTTTCAAAATTGCTCTAGTTCTTCCATATCCTTGGCATATTTGTCCAACACACTGGACACCTTGATCAATACCTTGGTGATTTTCTTGTTCTCTTAAGCCACAGCAGACTGCTTGGCTACTAATTCAGCAACAAGCTTATTGATCTCTTCCATTTGTTGATCAGGCTCTAATACTTCTTGCATTTATAGTCTATTCATGTGAGGGGATGTGTGGTGAAACCTATCACCAGTTGGTCAATCTTCCAGATCTGCTGTTGGGTTACTTCTTGAATTGAAAGGGATCTTGATTGTCTCTCAGATGAAGAAGTCATTCTGGATTGCCTAAGCTACCAACTAGCTTCTGGATTAGAAGTTGCACCAATTAGGCATTAACTAGCTGAATCAATTAGTTAACTGACTACAGGTACTAACCAACTTCCCCAATATTAAGCTCTCTGCAACCCCCTTGTGCTGCTGGGGCTGTTCTTAATTTCCCCTGATTGCTTTGCTGATCACCAGCTGTTCAGCTTTCATTTCCCCTTTCTTTTCCCCATGCAATGACCAACTTACCTTGATCTGTCAAGTAAGTTGTAGTATATAAACCCCTTTCCTTCTCTCAATAAATATATACGTTTACACCCTTTTTTAGCTACACCACTGATTACTTTCTTTGAGTGTATTATTTAAAGGACACAAAGGCTAGTCTTTTCACATCAACTACATTGCAAATTAGCTTAATTTGGAGCTGATACTTGAGGAGTTGAGTCAGGATTGACAATTCTTCCTCTCTGGAAACCCAGGCCCAGGAGCAGTAATCAAACCCCGACCCTGGACCCCCCAGGCCGCCAGGCCTGTGGACTGCAGGACTGCCCACCTGCGCCTGCCTGGGATTGAGCCCCCACAAGCTGATACCAAGAATGTTGGCCCATGCAGTGAAATGAGCCAAACCAAGTAAATTATTTCACCAAATGGAAGACTAATAACAGCGCCTAATGGAGGTACTGATTTGGCAACTATTAGCATCATGAACTTGAAGTCTACACCAGCAACCAATCAGGAGCCAACCCAGGAAAGAGGCACGGGACCACGGACTGTGGCCCAGTCCCATGACCTTGACACTAGAGCAAGATAATCAGGCAGCCAAATCAAGATTCCTGACCAATGAAAGAACTCCCAGGCCAAGTGCCATTTTGCTGCTTTTAGACCCAAGCACCCAGTTCCCCCAGCCCTGCCCTTCCTAATGCCTTGATGAACACCCCATGGAAAATAATAAGTTTAAAGGTGGGGTACTATATAGATCAAAGGACCCTGCACTCCAAACATATCGTCATTTTTGAATAAAGTTTATGTTATTTTGGCTCTCACAGCTATTGACTTATTTTGTATTTACTGTCTACCAATTCAGTTTGAGATCTCCTGGCCCGCCACCTGTTGTTTTCTGTCCTCCTGGTGTACCCTTTGGACCCGTCCATTTTACCAACTAACCTCTGAAATATGAATAGAAGGAATACACCCCAGAAAAGATACTCAAACTTGATCCTTTGGCCCGCATACAATCTGCAATTAGATACAACCAACAAGGCCTGTGGATATTTTCAACACCCAAGTTGTTCAGAGGGAAATTCAACTATCTCCCTGCTTACAACCTGCCCATGGAACCACCTGTGACCCCAAAACCTATGCCTGCTTCCTTGCCTGACCTCCCAACTGACCATTCTGGCAAGCTGTTTGGGATTGTGTACATCACCCTCACAGGGGTGATTGACAATATAATCCTGGCCGCTGGCCTGCAGTCCTGGGTGGGAAAGTCTACCTCCTACCTTTTAAAGTTAGCTCCCCTCTTATGGTGGGCATTGCCCACAAAAAACCTGACCCAAATTACCCCTGAAAATGACAGGCCAGCTGCTCAAGACTGGTTCCCTGACATTATGGTAATCTTTATTAAACCTGGTACCATGAGCCCCAAGATGTTGTTATTTCTTGGGGCATCTTGCTTGCCTTTGCTATTGATAATCACTTAGTATACCTATAATATGACCACAAACCTGATATCTTCCATATGGAAGAATGCAAACCTGAATGACCCAAAGAGAACCAATACTGATACTACTGACGGCAACAAAGCTTCATCCTCCCAAGTGCAAAACGTGATTGTGAATCAGTCCCTCACAAAGGTAGAGATGCCTCAGATAGGGAAGCTCACGCTTGAGAAAGCTAGACATGCCATGCCGGTCCTCTGCCTACATTTCCATACTAACACCCCCTCTTACGCTGGTGACATCAAGAAGATCCTTGGGGTTGCTTCAATGCTATTGGGGGCGCCTTGGACTGGTTTGGCAAGGCCACAGCTGAGGACATAGAATTCTGCTTAGACTACACCAAGTTTGATTCTTAGTTAATGGCCACTGGGGAAGATTGTGACACTAGATATTACGCCCTGAACTCCTTGCTAGAAATCCAACAAGGCTCCTGACCCATTCAAGTGTATATTGAAAAATTCCTCAAACTGAAGACCCACATCTAACTTGAGGACAAATTAGCAGCCATCATATTCTGAAAGGGAGTGAACCCAGCCATGAAGGACCTACTGAATTACCACCCTCCCACCCTTGGTTTGGAAGACCTTGTCCCCTTGTGTAAGGGCCTCAGCATGAATCAAGAAAGCACTAGTACTACCCAACACCGCCAGGCCCAAGCCCCCACACCTAACAGAGGGGGAATGACCCCTGAAGAGCTCCAACAACACTACCATGAAGGACTCTTCTTCCACTTCCACGAAGCAGGCCACTTGACCAGAGCCTGCCCTAAGAAGAACACTGCCCCAATCTCACTGGCGCAAATAAACACTTCTTCCTAGTCTTACAAGTTCATCCAAGTGACCATAGAAGTAGCAGGGAACAACCGCAAGATTGAAGCCTTTATTGATACAGGGGTGGATTAAAGTTTTATTGACGCCAGCCTAGCAGAGTAATTAGGCTTGACAGCCTCAGAGTGCAGTCTACAAGTAATTATAGGAAACATCTCCTTGGACACCGGCTATGAGTGTGAACAAGAACTCCTGTTGACCATTAGACACAATGTATACCCGTTAACCCTGATCCTCTTGCCAGGACTACCCCACCCCCTTATACCGGGTGACTCCTGGCCCAATAGACATGGCCTGATCCTGAACTATTGTGAGCAAACTGCCACATTGGGCCAACTGGAATCCTGTGACACTGTTCTTTTTTGCATGAGCCATGACTGACCCCCTACCAAAAAACTCTTGACCATGAAGATAGAACCTAGCGTTGGGATACTGACTACCCCCTACAGAGATGCAACCATGTGTTTAGTAAAGAAGCAGCCACAAAACTACCCAATCATTCAATCTACAACCACGCCATAGACCTACTAACAGGGACTTAACCGCACCATAGCCCCATCTACAGCTGTAACCACCGCAAGCAAGTGGCCTTGAAAGCATACCTTGAGGATATGACAAAAAAGGGTTCATCTGGGTGTCAAAAGCCCCCTGCTTGTTGCCCATGCTGTTTGTAGGGAAAAAAGATGATGGGATGTGTCCATGCGTGAATTACCAAAAAAATGAACAGCATTTTAGTGAAAAACCGCTACCCCATCCCCAATGCCAACAACCTCTGTGATGTACTGACTGGAGCTCAGGTGTACTCAAAAATTGACCTCAGAGATGTGTTCAACCAAATTCAAATCAAGGATGGAGACAAGTACAAGACAGCCTTCAAAACCCAATATGGGCTTTATGAGTACCTTGTAATGCCCTTTGGCCTCTGCAACGCCCCCAGCACTTTCCAAAGGATGATTAACACCGTCCTAGGGGAATACCTTGACCATTTTTGTGTGGCATATCTGGACAACATTCTCATCTACAGCAAGATTCACAGGGAACACCTGCACCACCTGGACCTTATACTAGAGAAACTCTCCCAAGCAAACTTACACGCTAAGCTTAATAAATGTGAATTCTTTCAGTCTGAAGTTGAATTCCTGGGATATATAGTGAAGACCAGCGGCTTTGTCATGACACAGGATAAATTAGAAGCAATAACATCTTGGCTGGTGCCCAAAAGCAGAAAGGATGTGAGAAGTTTTTTGGGCCTGGCAAATTATTGCAGGGATTTCATCCAAAAAATTTCTCACATCACCCTGCCCCTGACCCTCCTGTGCTCTAACAAGGTCACCTTTGCCTGGACTCTGGAATGTACCACCACTTTTGAAACCTTGAAACTTGCCTTCACCTCCACCCCCGTCCTGGCCATGCCAGATCCATCCAAACCTTTTGTTCTGGAAACCAACGTGTTGCACTTTGCAGTGGGTGGGGTCCTTCTTCAGGAAGGAGGGGATAGTATGCTATATCCTGTAGCATATTACTCCAAGAAGATGCTACCTGCGGAAGGAAACTACCCAATATATGATAAGGAGATGCTAGCCATAATGAATACCCTGAAACATTGGCGCCAATACCTATGTGGCGCTGAACACCCAGCAAAGGTCCTGACAGATCACAAAAACTTGGTCTACTTCTTCAAACCATGCCAGCTTAACCAACAACCAGCAAGATGGGCCTTAGAACTGGCTGACTACACTCTGACCATAGACTACAAGCCAGGGAAGGTGAATGTGGTACCTGATGCCCTAAGTAGAACTGACCTAGTGCCTACCCACCTAGAAACCCGTAACCACAATACCCAAGTCCTCTTGGACACAGCAAGCCTAGGCATTCACCTGGGATTGATGAAAATCAGAGCCAGCAAACCAGAAGTACTAAGGGCCCAAACACTAGACAAGTTTGCCAAGATCATGATCTCTGACCTCTCCAAATCCTTGGATAGTGCCTACTACCAAAAAGGCTACTCATTGAAGGGAATAATGTTAATGCTCTACAACAGGATATTTGTACCAGAAGGGGACATCAGAACCAACGTCTTGAGAGACTAACACAATTATGAGATGGCTGGACACCTGGGTAGGCTCAAGACCCTCCGGAGCATCAGAAAGAACTTGCTTGGCCAAAAATGGATCAAGACGCAAGCACATACCTGAAGGGGTGTGAGACCTGTGGGCAGACCAAAACTTGCAGAAATAAACCTGAAGGACTTTTAAGACCCTTGAATACACCCCATGGACCTTGGAGATCTGTCTCCATGGACTAAATTGTGGAACTGCTGCCATCCCTCTTGTACAATGCAATCCTGGCCATGGTAGACTGCTTCACTAAGATGGCATACTTTGTACCAACCACCACTGTGGTGATCCACATGTGTGTTGTTTTGCAGGTGAGGGTTAATTTAGCTTCAAATAAAGACAATATGCTGAAGAGTGACACTGTGTGGTTAGCTGGTGATGCTGTAAGCTAGTAGGTGACATAGGGCTACTAGAGGTAAGTAGGGTGAGCCTAGTGGGTAACATGGGACTACTAGGGTAAGTAAGGCCTGGCTGGTAAGTAACATAGGACTACCAGAGGCAGATGTTGTCTCCACCCAGTAGAAGAAATTGGCTGCTGTGGGCTATAGTGCTTCACCTTGCAGGAAACTGTGGCTGCAGAAGGGTGAAGACTGAAATAGCAAGAAGGGAACTTTGTCTGTCTGGGGGGAGTAGGTTTTGGACCCCTGGCGGGTAACACAGGCTGCCAGGGAGGGGAAGATCTTTGAGGGCTCTACGTACCCTAATACGCTTACAGGAGATCTGTGAGCAAGCATCCTACCTAACAAACTGGTAGAGTGTCCTTGTTTATGCCCCTATGGGAGCTTTGGGGGAACCCAAAGTGAGCATTGGAGGGCATGGATATGCTCAGATGTGTCACCAAGGCGGTTTGCTCAGGGAAGCAAGCTGCAGAACTTGGTGTGATCAGGCCTCTGGGAAGTGGAGCTGATTACTCTGCAACTGAAAGCACAGATTTAATCACCTGGGTGAGTAAAGACAACACATAGACATTGATCTATGGTTGAATGGCCTAAGTGGATTGCCACTTGTGAGGCCCAGTCAAACGCCAGTTCAATGTAGACTCATGCCTGGGTCTACAAGTTCTGGTAATGGGGACTAAGATAAAGAACCAATGTGGTTCACAGGATTAGCAGAGAAGACTAGCAAGAGGGACTTTTTGATCACAGTAAAGGCTAGTTGACAGACTGTTAATTCATATTGAGTTGTGGGAACTAATATGGTTCAGTGTGTAGAAGGAACAAAGGAGGTTCCTAGTGAGGATGAGCTGGAGGAACTGGTTGAGGAAAAGTTGAAGGACAGGAAGATTTTGGATGCAGGACTAGCTGATCAAAAATCAGGATGGCCAAAGGACCAGAAGTTGGTGTTGAAGAACTGAAGAGCTGAGAGGATGAACTAGCCAGACTGGATGCAGAGGCTGGAAGAGCTGATTTTAGTGACTTTTGAGAGGAAATATAGATAAAAAGAAGCAGTTAAAGAATAATTAAATACTTCCTGATTATGATTTAAAAAGGATTGAAAATCATATAATAAAAAAGAAAGAGAAGGAAAAATGGCATATAGTTTGTTAGAACTATAAATTTATTTAAAAAGAAGGATTAATGAAAAAGGGAGCTGGAAAGAAGCTAGAAATGGAATGGAGAAACTATGGGGGCAAAAGAGTGATTTTGCTGAGAACAACTAAGAGAGGCAAAAGGACAAGCAGCAAGCAGGTTTGAAGTTGCAAAACGTTGCAAGAAACACGGAGAAACGTTGAAAAATCAAGGGGTCAAAATTTGCCTAAGTAAAACATATGTGGAAGCGCTCAAGATTTTCCAGGGAAACGTGACGGGAATCATGGCAAAACTGTTCAAAACGCAGAGCAGTTGTTTACCTGGAGCAAGACAGCCTTGGGTTCAAACCAGGGTCAAGAGTGAGTCATCCAGGGAAACCTTTTTGGCAAAACCATTGAATTGAGGCGTGTGATTGGCTGTGAGCCAAAGTCTATTTGATCAGTGTTGTAAGGGCTTTAACTTAAGAGTAAAAGCCTAAAAAATGAGGAGCAGAAACAGAAAATTCAGGGCTTTCATTGGTTGAAGTAAGTTTTAAAGCTTAATATATTCTAGAAGGAGAAAAACTGGATAGTTTAAGCTTTAAAAAACCAGAGTTCTAAGAGAGGTTTTTGGTCTGAAACAAGGGGCTATAAAAGGGAGAGTTATCTGAGAATCTTCAGGGACTTGTCAGGGACCCACTTGGCAGGAAACAAGTTCCCTAGCTGATGGGCCAAAGCCCCTAAATTCAAATCTGCTATTACCAAGCCAATAGGAACCGTGATCATTGCGAGATGTCCTAGGTGCCCTAGATAAGCAAATCTTCCAAACATAGAACTGAAACAACCAAGTAGATAGTAACCCACCAAATATGCCAAGAGGTAAAAGGAGGCGTAAGGTCTAACCAGAGTAGGTTCAGTAGGCGTGTAGTAAACAAACAACCATAGTGGAATTTACGACCCCAATGTCCAGAGGGGTATTTGAACCATCCATGGGCAAGGTATTCCTTTTGGTGGGCATCATCCGGAGAAGAGGTGTACCAGTCAGTTGTAGATGTTGGGTTTTCCAAGGCTGATACCACTGGCAAGAAGTAAGCTAGAAACCAGGATAGGAATAGAATTCCTCTCATGGCTTCAAAAATGTGTTTATCAGAAAATAAAGGAGTAGCAAGGTGTAGGATAAATCTTTATTGTTGGAACAAGTAATAATAGTAAGTTGGGATCACTTAAATACCTTCAAAGTTGAGGCTGGAGCAAAATAAGAGGGTCATAGGGAATGAGAGGATTTTCCAGGAAATTTCATTGATTTCAAGACTGAAATTAATAACTGTTTCAAATGCACATCAATCACTGGCAGGATACTATATAAAATTATATAGTTGGACAATTAAGATGAAGGAACAGCCACAAGTTGATGTACAATTAAGCGGTAGATAATGGATTTAAAAGGGCAGATCAAGTACGGCGCTTGACACTGAAGTGTTAAGAGTGGTTCCAAGAGTAAAAACCAAGATAGATGCAGCCAATCATTTTTCAAGCGGTAAGTGACGTCTCTAGGTGGCTTAATAACGTTTAAAGAAGAAAAACCAAAGTTGGAAATCATTGTTGAATGAATACATTTGTTATAAATAGGTAATGTAACTCAAACTGTCTTCATTGAACTAACCATTGCATTGTCATTAGGGTTTTGGGTTTGATCCCCGTCTGGGTCAGCCCCAAAATTATTCTTAGTGTAAAATAATTGATTGCAGGCTTTCTTTGTTTTGGTGTTTGTCATAAAGTTACCTATACCATTAATGTAGTCAGGGGGAAATTCCCTGACAGGACTGGATCAAGTGGATTACAAAGGCCACAAGAGCTACAGAAGGAGCCAAAGACCAAGAGTAGGAAGCCAGAGCTAGGAACAGATTGCAGGAGCCCAAGACCAAGGTGAAGGAGCCAAATACCAAGTACAAGGAGTCCAAGAGATTGTTAAAGGACTCCAAGTACTGGCACAAACCCTCATTTTTCCCTATCCCAAGGCCAAATATCAGAATGTTTCTAAGGGGATTTTCCTTCTGACTGTGAATAAAATGCCTATTACAACCCCTACCCAAATTTCCTACAATAATAGAATATAAGTTATATGAGTCAATTACCCCATATTTTCTATCCTAGCCCAGGAGACAAGGAATCCTATTGCCTAGGGTGCAGAAAGTTTGCCTCTAGTAAGTCTTCCCAGGAGGAGTGGGAAAAGCTGACTAGGCATCTCAAAATGACAGATAGAGGAAGAGAGTTTATTGGGGGAGAGTTTGCTAGACTATTACAGGATTGGTATTGGCCTAAAGAATGTCTGGCGCCTGCTGAAGTACAAGTGTATGGTGGAGACGCTTGCCTAGTGATTGGGAAGGTACTGGAAGAGTTTGCTCTTATACAGACCAAGTATAAGCTCCTAACCAACCATTCACCACTGTTAGAGAATGACAACTCCTCCAAGCTGGTCCCTGGCTATGACCCAGGACACACTTTGGGGACTGGTGACCAGGAACCCCACAACCACTAATTGCACGGCAGCAGAAACAGCCCAACACTTCCACAACTGCATCCTCAAGCAACACAGAACACCTGAGGAAATCATCACAGACAGAGGACCCCAATCACGTCAAACTGCTGGACACAGGTGATGAAAAACTTGGGAATCAAGCAATGTGTATCTACCTCCTACCACCCACGGACAGACGGCCAAACTGAACAAGTAAACCAGATCCTTGAACAATATCTTTAATGCTATGCCAACGCTTATCAGGACAATTAGGCCAAAGTGCTCCCCATGGCCCATTTTGCCTACAACAGTAAGGACCACGCCTCCACAGACATGTCTCCATTCAAAGCCAACTATGGTTTTGACCCCACCTGGGACCCCCAGATTGGCAAAAAGGAATCAAACACCACTGGGTGCTCCTGGGTTGAACAGATTCACGACACACAAAAAACATGCTTGACCAACCTGAACCGCGCAGTGCAGACATACAAAGCCTTTGCCAACCACAAACAAATTCCAGGCCAACCCTTGAAAGTTGGGGATAAAGTATACCTAGACTCCTGGAATGTACCCCTGCACGTGCCCTGCAGGAAATTAGCTCACAGAAGAAGCAGCCCCCACATGATCACCAAACTAGTTGGCAAGGTTGCCTTCAAGCTAGACCTGCCCTCCTCCTGGAAGATTTATTATGTGTTCCACCGCTCCCTATTGTTCAAAAAAGATGGGAATTTGCTCCCCCACCAACAGATTAAGACAGCCCCCCACCCATCCAAACAAGCCGCGCTGAGGAATATGAAGTTGAACACGTACACAGCAACCAAACCCACTACCAAAAACCCCAGTATTACGTCAAGTGGAAAGAATACCCACTAGAAGAAAGTACTTGAGAACTGCTGAGAAACCTGACTAATACCCAAGAAGCCGTCCAACTCTACCTGAACAAGAAGAATCAGAAGGGAGGGCTCTTGGGGGAAGAAGGAGATGGTATCAGGATTGACAATTCTTCCTCTCTGGAAACCCAGGCCTGGGAGCAGGAATCAAACCCTGACCCTGGACCCCCCAGGCCGCCGGGCCTGTGGACTTCAGGACTGCCCACCCGCGCCTGTCTGAGATTGAGCCCCCACAAGCTGATACCAAGAATGTTGGCTCATGCAGTGAAATGAGCCAAACCAAGTAAATTATTGCACCAAATGGAAGACTAATCACAGCGCCTAATGGAGGTACTGATTTGGCAACTATTAGCATCATGAACTTGAAGTCTACACCAGCAACCAATCAGGAGCCAACCCAGGAAAGAGGCACGGGACCACGGACTGTGGCCCAGTCCCATGACCATGACACTAAAGCAAGATAATCAGATAGCAAAATTGAGATTCTTGACCAATGAAAGAACTCCCAGGCCAAGTGCCATTTTGCTGCTTTTAGACCCAAGCACCCAGTTCCCCCGGCCCGGCCCTGCCCTTCCTAATGCCTTGATGAACACCCCATGGAAAATATTAAGTTTGGAGGTGGGGTACTATATAGCTCAAAGGACCCCGCACTCCAAACTTATTGCCATTTTTGAATAAAGGTTATGTTATTTTGGCTCACACAGCTATTGCCTTATTTTGTATTTACTGTCTACCAATTCAGTTTGAGATCTCCTGGACTGCCTGCCCCAACACCTGTTGTTTTTTGTCCTCCTGGTGTACCCTTTGGACCTGTCCATTTTACCAACTAACCTCTGAAATCTGAATAGAAGGAATACACCCCAGAAAAGATACTCAAACTTGATCCTTTGGCCTGCATACAATCTGCAATTAGATACAACCAACAAGGCCTGTGGATATTTTCAACACCCAAGTTGTTCAGAGGGAAATTCAACTATCTCCCTGCTTACATCCTGCCCATGTAACTTCCTGTGACCCCAAAACCTATGCCTGCTTCCTCACCCATCCTCCCAACTGATCAATCTGGAAAGCTGTTTGGATTGTGTACATCACTCTCACAGGGGTGATTGACAATATAATCCCGGCTGCTGGCCTGTGGTCCTGGGTGGGAAAGTCCGCCTCCTACCTTTTAAATTTAGCTCCCCTCTTGTGGTGGGCATTGACCACAAAAAACCTGGCCCAATTACCCCTGAAAACAAAAGGCTGGCCGCTCAAGACTGGATCCCTGACAAGTTGTTTTTGAATAGTTTCTGTTGCTACTATTCCAAACCCTTTGTTGTTCCTTGGTTTAACTACCTCTATACAACTAAATACCTGTCCGGCTTCCAACTGGTATTGTGTTCAGATACTTTGACCAATTGATAGATCTTTCCCTCCATCTCATCAACCAGTGTTTAGTTAGTCAACCAACTGACTATTCTAACTAGTAGTTTAAAGAGCACCACAAGTGTGGTAGTCAATTACCAAGAAAAGAAAACTATCCTTCTTGGCTAAAAAGCAGACTGTGGCTCCATACAGCAAGAGTGAGCAGCGGATGAAGCCCTTATCAAGCGCGTCCATGAGGTGTTGATGGAGATTCTTGTCTTCTTTGGGCATCAAGCAATAAAGAGGGAGCACCTTGGGCAGCAAACCTTGCAATTGAACAGCATGTTGTATCTCTCTTGTAGGAGGCAACTGGTCTATCATTTCACCAAAGATGTCCTTGTACTCCTTGAGGAGTGCTACAAGTGCTGGTGGAGGTGTGGTGCTCAAGGGGGAAGCCACAGTGGATTCAAAGCAGATGACTTTGACTGAACACTAGTTAAAGTCCATCTTTTCCCCGTGAAGTCATATTTTCCGGTCTCTATGAGTCTGAAAAATACGGTGCTGTGGAGTAATTTGCTCATTTTGACAGGGTGAATCTGGAAACCCACCCCATTTCTGCTGAGGGTGATTACAGCTGTATACCAGTCAATATATGGGTGGTTGTGTTGAAGCCAGTTGAGACCAGAAATAAAGTTGTGGCTGAGCCCTGCCATGATTGGCCCAGAGAGCTCAACCTGGATATTACCCATTCTCACAGAGACAGGTACCACCTCATGGGTGATTGCCACTCTGTGGGAGTTGGCTACATGTACTACTTTAATTGGCTAGGCACTCAATCTAGTTGTTGAGAATCTTCAAATTCCTGGTCAACCATGGTTTTACAGCCCCAGTGTTTACCAAAAGCTTGTGAGTGTTCCCACTGAAACAGAAGAGGTAGGCCAAGCAGGTGATTTTGTTGGAATAATGACTAGCTTGGAAGACAGGGTTGTTACCATGGACCTGGAAGACGTCTAAGGTTTTGAAATCACACACATTATAGTCACATGAGTTTTTGGCAAGGGGAGAATGATCAGGCAAGGATGCAGAAACTCTTGTATCTACAACCCCCAGGCTTTTCCCAGGTCCTCAATCTGAGCTAACTGGAGCTCCCCCCTTGTGAGGGCGCTTAGCCCCATTCTCCTGCTGATGGGATTTATGGAGTCCTACCTGATTATGGGCACTTCCAGGTGTGGAACAATACTGAGAGGGTGCATTATTGGATCTGCAGAACCCCATTGGATCTTGATTGTTGTCCTCAACAATGGCCTTATAGCAGTTGTCAATAAAGGTGCAACAACCCACAGGAACCCACTTGCAGATATGAGGTTTAAGCCCATTAACAATGAGAGTGAGCAACATGGCATTCACATTGATTACAGCTTCTGGGGTGGCAGCAAGGGCTTGCTGCCACACTGTAAGGTACTCACGTACACATCATGTCTGTTTAATGGCTGGGAGTGGGGTCCCCACTACAATGGGCAAGAAGGTTTTGCTGTAGCAGGACTTGGCGGCGTCCCTGAAGGTTGCCCAGGTGACTTTTTGTTCCTGACTTGCCCAGTTGGAGAACCACATGGCAGTGGGCCCTGTGAGGCGCCCAGATGTGGTGGCAACCCACATGGTCTTGGGCACTTGGCAGATGTGAAGACAGGTTTTGGTAGAATGGAGCCAGCTTACAATATTGGCCCCTTTTATACCATCCTCAAAGGGCTCAAGCTGGAGGTTTAACATGAGTTGTGAAATATCTGATTGAGGTGGGCTGATGCTTACATTGTGCTTCCCCAGGCAGAGGCAATTGTAAACACTGGTAAGCACTAGCTGTTCCTAGTAGATAAAATATTATTTGGGTATGTCCCCCTTGGAAATTGGAAGGAAGGTATCTTGGTGGGGAGTAGCCATACAGCCCATACTCTGTCCTTTCTTGGGGGAATTTTTATCTTAGGTAGGTTGTCAACCTACCACTACTATCACTATTGCAACTGAACCAATGGGAGTTCAGTATTTGATTGGTTAAGACAACAGTCCAATAGAAAGGACAAGAATGTATAGAATAAGATGTGATTTATTGAGGAATACTGCAATTAATATACCATATAGAGAAGCCACAGGGCCATAGAATGTGGTACAGTGGTAAGTTTGACATAAGGTTTGAGCTGTGAAATAACTTGCACAGGGATCAACAAGTTGAATTGGCAATGCTCCTAATTAGGATATAGTGCCTGTAATTTGACATTACCATCAGATTAATCAATGCTGTTAGATATGTTCTGGGGAAATTCATTGAGTGCACCCTGTGTATTGTAAGATACATTGGCAGGCAAAGAGGAAAACTATGTTGCAACATTATTGTAAGAGAGGGGGGCTAAACTAACTAAATTTGGCTCCCATCCTGGGAGAAGAACCCACCAGGACACTATCCAGTGCAGGACTGGTATGGCCACTCAAAGGGGCGTCCATAGAGAGGACGCAGCAGATAGCCGGGGACAATAAGAGTTCAAACCTATCAGAATCATTCCACCAAGGAGCCAGGGAGCGCGCTTGGGGGAGGACTCTTGAGTACCCAAGCCTTCTTCTGGGACCGAGACAATCAGGTCCTCAAAAAGGGGGCATAGGACAGGGCACGTCTGGGGGAATAATGGGAGTGGTTCCAACAACAGGGAACTCAAGATCATCACAGGCAAGACTTCTCACAATGTTCTCACTGGTAGTGTAGATCTCCTGAGCGCGTGTGGGAATGTCCTTAAAGATATGTAAAAACTGGTCAGGGTTGGTACTAAGGTGGAGAAAGAAATCTGAGATATGGCCCCAAAGATCTGGGGAGGCAGACCATATCATTACCAAGGCTGGTGCCAAGGTAAAAACCACAAACTTGAATAGGGGCACCAACATTCTTAGAAAACTGAAGCAAAATTTTCACCAAAGACCCAGATAATTTAGTAGGATATTGGTTTTTAGGCTGGTATAGGAGACTCCGCAGTAAGCAGAATGGCTCTAAATCACAGAGAATGGGTTGGGAACGGCAACCAAAAGCAAACAGGTTGAAAAGTGTAACAAAAAGCTTTATAGAGTGTATATGAAGCGTAAAAGCAAGAGAAAGCAAAGCAAAAACAAAATTGAATTTAAAATAGATAATTATATAGAAATTATTACTAATTTTTAAAATCAAGCCAAATGCTTTAAAACAAAAGGGGTAAGCTTTAATCTGAACATCAACGACGTAGATAAGACCTTCAGGAAGCTGCTGGAGGACCCAAAAGCAAGGGGTTAAGGTAAGGAAGGACAGAACTTTTACTAACACTTTAGAAAATTAAAAGAAGCAAGCAAAGGCCCCAAAATCAACTAGAAAATTTAGGTTTTGAAAAGTCCAAACTTTATTTTTAAGGATGAGCAAGCAGGGGACTGAAAGTCCCTTGTCTTGCTTTAAGGGAGGAGTTTAGAATTCAGGGTCACCTGACCCAAGGCGCAGATTTGATTAGCAGCAGGAGAAATTTTACAAGATGAATCTAGTGATTTGAAGGGTTTTGCAATAATTTCCAACTTTGACTCTGATTGGCTAGCATTGCTGGGATGATTTGAATCAGCATCCAATCCAGTTGGATTGAAATTTGATGAATTGACACTTCACAACCTGATTGCTTAGACTTAATTAATTTCAAGTGCGGTCAAGCCCAAGCCAAAAAATAGTCTAAATTAATCAGAGATTCCTCCCAAGTGGGAACCAAGTTCAACACATTGGTATTTATCACCTGGGAAGGGTATTCTAATACAAATCTCTCATCAATTGTATGGGCTAAATCCTCAAGGGAATTAAGGGGCTTGGCTGGCTTCTGAGGAAATTTCTTGGTGCAACATGGGAAGATTGTCCTATCCAAGGCCAAAGGGGGGAGTTACTTTACAATTATCAGGATTTCTGGTCTTGATTGTATTGTTTTTATTAGGATTCATGTTGTTATTGTTGATATCTGATTGTATGGGGACAATCTATGCTACCAATTGAGTCATGGGATCATTGGGCTGGCAACTCCTTGTACAGCCTGTGGTATCAAGTTACTTTTGGCAGCAAGTGGACAGCAGGGCGTCCTTGCAATTGGTTACTCTGGCTGTGAGTTAACAGCTGGCAGCAATACACCAAGATAGACCTCCCTTACTCTATCTGTTACTAGTACTTTTCTCTGCTCAATATCTGATAAGGTGAGAACCTTTTATAGGATTTTCATCCTCTTGCTCAGATAATTATCTGAAACATCTGGCTCTTACTAGCCAGTCTATCTGTTCCCCAGACTGCTAGTTCCAGCCCCCAGAGTCAGGTATCTATGCCACGCCAGCATATGTCCCATTATTTTATGGGTTACTTGTACTGGGTTTATCCTTAGCAGTGATGAGGAGCGCCTTTTGGGGAAGCTTCAAATATGTAATTGAGAAAGAAGAGAAGTATATTTTATTGGATAATACTTTAGACTTATATAGCTTTAGCTGTGGCGGGGATTTAGTTGGATTGAACCTAGGGGTTAGTCATGTGCAGGATGGATTCAAGCCACTGGATACTTGGACAGTCATGTGATATTGCTTGGCTGCCATTTTTGGCATGTCAAACTGTATATTAGAAGGGCACCAAATCGGGCAATGGCTGGATGTTAAGTAGGTTGGTGTTAGCCGGAATACTTGTACATCCAGACCCTTGACACCCCCCTTAAGGGGTTACTCTGGTGCATCAGGAGGGGGCTTTGTTTTCACAACTGCTGCCTGATGCTCCTGGAGCTGTTTACTAGTTGGAACCAGTCTGGTTGAGTGCTCTCCTTTACTGAGGCAGAGACGGGTTCTGTGGTATTTCTTGATAGTTGGGTTTTTGGCACTTTGGAATTTTACTAGGTAAGTGTTGTGCTCTGGTCTGTATTTGATAACTCTTCCTGGTCCCCAGTGTACTGAGTCTAGTTTCTTTCTGTTGCCCGCTAGGATCCAGACAGGGGAGTTGATGAGAAGTTGTTCCTCTGTGGAGGTTACCTTTTGTGTCTTGAGCCTCTTCATTTCTGCTATTTTAGCTTTGAGGCGGATGTGTTGTAGGTTTGGTGCTTGCTCTACTGTGGGAGGCTTCCTGGGGGGATCTTTATGTAGGGTTGTTTGTTGCAGGTGATTACTTCTGGTTTGTACCTGTAAGTTGGCTCAAACTGTGAGTAGCCTGTCCCTTGATTGGTGCAGACCCAGGATACTAATAATGCATGTTTCACGTATAGTGGCCATGTGCCTTTGGCTTTGCCATCCATTATTTTCTCAAGAGTCCTAATAAGGCTGCTGTTTAGGCGTTCAACTCTGCCATTCTCCTTGGCCTGTAGGGCAAGGTTTTGGAATGTTTGATGTTCTTTTCTTTTAGGTTATTGTTTACTATGTGACCTGATAACTCTGTTGCTCCATCAGTTATGATGTAGTCTGAAGTACTGTAGTCAGCTATGATTGCTTTGTTACTGAATCAGTTTATTGTTTCTGCTTTGTGGTCCTTTGTTGCCTAGCATATAGGCCAGTTTGTAGCAAAGTTGATAGCTACAATTAAGAAATGTTGGTTTGTCTTTGCTTCTTGGAAGGGCCCCACTACGTCCATGTAAAGTTATGCCTCCCCCTTAGGCCTCCACTTTGATTCCTGCCAAATGCTTGGGAATTTCTACCAAATTATTTTTGAATATTTATCTAAAAGGTTACTGAAAAAGCCTAAGAAAGGCCATCAATTTAATATTTTGGAATTATTCTGAAAATGCCCCCACCTAACCCTCCCAAGAGACACCTCTGGTTAAATATCATGTGCAAGAGCGGCTGGAAGCAGTGGTAATTGCATTCAAAGCATATTCCTGATGTTAGTTGGTTCAGTTTTCCTTTTGAATATGTCCATTCAAAATTAGTCAAGATCTTCCTGGCTCAAGAAATTCATTTTTATCCGCTCATATCATTGGTCAATTGGTTTGTGACATTCAATCTACCACCTCAATCCTATCCTATCCTATCCCTTAAATGAATGCAAGAGTTTTAAAAGACCTTGCTTCATCATTCTCTACTCTAATAAAGTTTGAAATTTTTTAGTCTGATCTGGCCATTTGTTTTTTTCTGTTGCTCTTGGTGTTCAGTTGATTCCTTCCCCCCTTTGGCCTTCCAGGAATTGTTGACAACAACCTTTTGATTGTTGCTTAAACTGCAATTTTATTATGGTTGAGAGCTTGGTTTTATTTCCTACTAACCTGCTCCCCAATTCTCACAGTCCAGTCCCCAAACCTTGAATGGTTCAGGGTCAGGTACTGGGTTAACCTTTGGCTGAGGAGCCTTTGTACTGGTGTATTTCTCATACACTGTGCACTTTTTCAGAACATCAACTATATCCTGTTTGAGGTTGGGCCACCATACTATCTCTTTTAGTGTGAGGTATAGGTTGTTAGCCTTTGTATGGCCTATTAGGCAGTGATGTCTTAAGATGGTGTCAACTCTTTGTGAAAGTGGGATGTAGGGGATATGTTTATCATTAATTATTTGTTCTACAGTTCCATTTGATAACTGGAAATGTTTTTCATTCCTTACTAATGTATCATGGGTTAGCTGATGTGTTGAGGGGCCTTTTCTTTGGTTTTATACTTGGTGTTATATAGGTTTGGCCAGTCAGGGTCCAGGTGATCAGGATGATCCTCTCTTGGCTGACATAGCCTAGAGAGCATCAGCCATGACCAGCACTTCCCCCTTTTTGTATTGGATGTACAAATTGAGCTGCTCCAGCAGGGACATCCATTTGGCTTATTGCCTTGCAAGTGTGTTCTGAGTTTTAAAGTAGATTAAGGATTTATGATCAGTTATTACTTGGACATTTAAATGTCCTTCTAGATAACATCTACATTTCTTGCATGTGTAATATATTGCTAGCAATTCCTTATTGTGTATTGGGTACCTCTTCTCAGTGCTGGTTAGTTTTCTGCTTTTGTAACATACTGGCAGGAAGTCTTGCTGACCTGGCTGGCAGATGCATAGGACTGCACCAATGGCGGTATCACTGGCATCCAACTTGAGCTTGTAGCACCTGTTGCTATTAGGGTATTGCAATATTGGTGCTTCAATCAAAGCTTGTTTCAATAGTTGGAAATTCTTGTTGCATTCCGGTGTCCAGATGAATTTCTTTTTGGAATTACCTTTGGTTAGGTCATTGATTGGTACAGTGAGCTTTCCGCAGTCTTTGATGTATTTCCTTAGGTAAGCTATCATTCTGAGAAAGCATCTAACTTGTTTAACAGAGGTGGGGTGTTGCATGTTATTTATGGCTTTAATTTTGCTTGGTCTGCTTTGATGCCACTGTCAGAGACAATGTGGCCCAAGAACAAGAGTTCATTTTCCATAAATTGGCACTTACTGGGCTTTGCATAGAGTTTGTGCTTTGCAAGTCAATCAAGTGTCTTGCGGACATACGTGAGGTGTTCCTCTTTTGTTTTTGAGAATATAATGATATTGTTAAGGTAGCATAATGTATTTAAGAGACCATTTAGCGCTTGGTTCATCATAGTAACAAACGTTGTGGTAGCGTTGGTCATCCCAAAGCTCATTATCCTACACTCAAAGGATCAAAATTGCATACAGAACACAGTTTTTGGTATGTATCTTTCTTTTACTTCAACTTGGTTATACCCTGAGGTGAGGTCAATTTTGGAAAAAAAATTGGCTCTGGAGAGCCTTGCAAACAGATTCTCTATGAGTGGGAGGGAATATTTATTCTTTACAGTGCTTGCATTGAGAGCTCTATAGTCTGTTACTAGAAAAATTGAACCTTCTTTTTCTTTACAAAGAACACTTCTGCCCCCCACGGGGATTCAGACGGGCAAATGAATCCTTTGGCTAGGTTGTCCTCAATATGGGTCTTGAGGGTTTGAGTCTCCACGGGGGAGATTCTGTAGAGGGTGCAGGTTTAGGCATGGCTTTGCATAGATTGATTTCATGTTTGACGTTATGTTTGGGGGTAGCTCTTTTAGTTTTTCCTTAAATACATGAGTGTATTCATTTAGGAGTGCTGTAATCTCTGGGGATTGTATTTTTGCTGTTTGCATGTTATTAAATTCAGTATACCTCATTATGTGGAGGGTACTGTCTTTGGTAGACGTTCTGAGTTGTCTTGATTTATGACTTGGACAAATACTGTGTCTCTTAGGATGAGATTGTTGGGTTCTTTGAGTATATTAAAATTGACTCTGTTGTGTTTGATGGTCATGGTTTTTGTTTTCCAACATACGCTGGGGTTCACTCAGGTGAACCAGTCCATGCCTGCTACAATGTTGTAGTTTATGTTGTTCATGACAAGTCCTTTGATGGACGTTTTTATGACTCGGAGATCAATTCTGAAGAAAGTTGTTTTTCCTTCAAATAGAACCTTTGATCTGTCTGCCATTCTGGCGTATTTAAAGTCATATTTGACAACTGGTATTTTGTACTTGGTTACAAATGGTTTGCTAACCATGGTGTTTGTGCACCAGAGTAAAATAAAGTTTTGTGTGTATGAGATTTATAAGTGCATGGGTAGACAAAAAGTTGTTAGTGATCTTTAATTTTTATGTTCATAAAAATAGAGGATTGCAGGACACGTGGGATGCAAGCAGTAAAGTTCGTGCCTTGGTACACTTTCTTGTCGTGTTGGGGGAGACAGGGGCACTTAAGCCTGTTCCCCCTCCTCTTTTCCCTGTTTCTCTGTGTTGAGACCTTCAAGATCAGAGAATGTGGGGTCAGACTCATAGCGGGTTGCTGTTTCAGCATTGTTTACTTTGGCAGTGTCCTCTTTCTTGGGACAGGAGCATTTTGCGCTTTGACTGCAATTGCCATTGTTACAATTGGAGCTGCTGTTGCTATGATTGGTATTTTGGCGTTTGTTGCCATTGGAGTTTTCTCTGACATTGCTGTTTGAGGAGCAATTGCTGTTGTGTGCAGCATATTCTATGTTTGCACGTTTTTCTGTGCGCTTGGCTTCTGCAATGAGTGCAGGCATGGAGGTGTTGGCCTCTGGACAGATGAGGGAAGCAACAGAGGGTTTCATTATGTTGATGAATGAGGCTCTAGTATGCATGTTGTCAGCTTGAGCTGGGTTTTGGATTTTGCAGCGTATTTTCTTGAATTCCTTGGCGTAAGCTGTGATAGTGATCTTCTGAGGAAGATTGCTGAGCTGTATTGCAATGTCTTGGAGGGATTTGATGACACAGAAGTTGTGAGTGATGTCCACTTTGAACTCTTCCTAGTTTTCAAGCTGGTTGTCAGTTTGTGAGCCAACCCAGGTAGCAAACCAGTTAGCTGCAGCCTTGTACAGGCGCTTGCTGGCTTCCTAGACCCATTTTTGTGAGGGATGCGGCTGGCACAGAGTTTAGCGGCTGAGTGGTCTAGCCAGTTAATGATGTTTTCTTTGTTTTTTACCAAAGAACTTGTCAATACCAATGTAATTAGTGTTGGTGATTTTGCCTGTGGTAGGTGGTTGTGTATTTGTTTATGGTTGAAGAGAGCAACTGTATTGAATTATCTTGGCACATGCTTTGGGCATGACCAGTCCTTCAAATACAGTGCATCCACTAGGTATATCTTTGTTGATGCTGTGGGTGTGAAAGTACGTCTTCCAGGTATCCTGGGATGTGGCCTGGTTGAGTACGTGAGCAAAGGTGGGCAGGTTTTAGTCTGTCATTTTCTCTTTCATGGGTGTGGTCAAAAAACTGTAGCTGCTACCAGTGATGAGGAGCGCCTTTTGGGGAAGCTTCAAATATGGAATTGAGAAAGAAGAGAAATATATTTTATTAGATAATAGTTAGACTTATATAGCTTTAGCTGTGGTGGAGATTTAGTTGGATCAAACCTAGGGGTTAGTCATATGCAAGATGGGTTCAAGTCGCTGGATACTTGGACAGTCATGTGATATTGCTTGGCTGCCATTTCTGGCATGTCAAACTGTATATTAGAAGGGCACCAAATCAGGTGATGACTGGATGTTAAGTGTGTTGGTGGTAGCCGGAATACTTGTACATCCAGATCCTCGACAGCAGCCTGACATCATATTTTCTAGTCTTCTACAACCCAGAAATGCATGTTCTATTCCTGCATGTCTTTGCATCTTGCATTGGCAAGTGATTGACCTGGCTATTAAGGAAGGATTTCTGAAGTCTTCCCCTATTGATTGTAGTTTGGTGGTGGTATGTCCTGCAGGAAATATTTCTGTCATATTCCTGGGATCATACTTCTGAGATCATTTAATTAACCAGTTGGAAGGCCACCCTTTATTTGGATCATGTTCAGGTTGCTGGTTTTTGCCATCACTCTTGATTAACCCAAAGTTCTAATTCTAGCTGATTTTACTCAATCAGAGTTGATAACATAATGCTGTCTACCTGTCTCTCTGAGTATGAGGCAGATGAATAATGGTTCAGTCTAACCATTGTAATCAGAATTCCTGAAAAATAGAAAAAATATATAATTTTTATTTGAAAAAAATCCAAAAAAAATATCTGTCTGTGGATGTGTACAGCTACAAATCCATAAAAACTGTAGGCAAGACAATTTTCCAGAATTGTTTCCAGATCTTAGACAAATGGCTGCTTTTTTATGAAGCAGACATTGCTTCAGATCTACCACAGCCCTAAGTGAGCAAAAATCTGAGGCACATAAAATAGTGAAGCTAGAGCATCTTCCCCTTTTAAAATAGACAGGAAGATGTTCTGGAAATTAATTTTCTGTTGATTAAATTTCAGCCAATTTTGATCCACTTACTAATTTTTCATAGGCAGCTTTTTTTAGCTTTATAACAATAAAAATTAAAAAAAATAACTCTATTTTTAGTATTTTTAGTCTATATAGCTAATTATTTTTCACTTTATGCTTTATATTCAGCAGGCTTAACTTTAAACTTTTTCTTTTTAAAAGCTATTTTTTAAATTTCACTGCTAAATTTTTTTGTTAAAATCTATTGAAATTCTAAATATTAATATTTATATAAGATTATTTACTTATTTTTATTCCTGAATTTTTTTGTAAAGCAAAAAAGTCACATATATAGAGAATGATAGGTAGGTCAAAATTGAATGAAAAAAGTTGATGGAACATCTTTAAGTCCCTTTTAAAACCCTAAATTATTTAGATTTGTATTATAAAATACTTTTGATTTTAAGTTGGTTTGATTCGAGTTAAATGCACATTTCTGAATAAGTATCGCTGGGTCTAAATTTCTGCTTAAAATCTATAGAGCTGGTTTAAATCTGATTCCTTGATTGATTTCAGATGAAATCAAAAGTCCCTGTCAGCAGAGCTTGTGCTTTGCTTGCATTTTCAATAAACAAAGTTGTTTAAGAACTGCCACTATTAAATTCTTTTAATTAAATATACGTAATATATTATGAGAGGACTTTTCATTGTATTAGAAGGATGTGATAGAGCTGGAAAAACAACTCAAACCCAACTGTTACAAAAATTCTTTCATGCAAGAGATAGAAAGTGCGAGCTTGCTAAATTTCCAGGTTTTTGCAAATTAGGGTTAAGCATACTTATCTTTTTGTACAGATCGGACAACTTCTCTAGGAATCACCATAAATAGTTATCTCCAAGGATCTCAAGCTCTTTCCGACCAAGCAATCCATCTACTTTTTTCTGCAAATCGGTGGGAGTTAATTGATTCATTAGAGTCTAAAGTTAAAAATGGTGTTAATCTAATTGTTGATCGTTATGCCTATTCTGGAGCAGCTTTCACTTCAGCCAAGGTAAACGTGTTCTATATTAAAGCTGAAAAATTAAGGGGTTGGATATAGATTGGTGTAAAAGTTGTGACAAGGGGCTCCTGAAACCCGATCTTGTCTTATTTTTAGATACTAGCAACAAAACTATGTCCAAGCGTGAGGATTTTGGGGCAGAAGTGTATGAAAATTTAGAATTCCAATCCAAAGTTCGTGAACAGTTCCATCTATTGAAGGATGATTCCTGGAAGGTAAGAGCCATCTTGCATTATACTTTCCATCTAGCTTCCTTAAAAAATTTGGATAGGAGCAGCACTATTTGATATTAAGTCCCGATTAATCATGCTCGGCAAGTGTTTGTTGATTAAGTTTTTTCCAAGTTTATTAAATATTATTTTTTAGTTCAATTGCTTCTTGAAAACCAATCCTTTTTTGGAAGATTGTAATTTTTGAATCTCAACTACCCATTTTTGCATAATATATCTTACGATTATTGTCTGTCATTTTTAGATAATTAATGCTTCCGGAACAATTGAAGAAGTTCAGGCTGAGATCCAAACTCATGTTTTGACTCTTCTAAATCAAGATTCATATGCTCCTATTCAAAGAAATTTGTGGTGTGGAAATGAATAGTTGGCTCAGCTCACTAAAAGCTCTTCTAATACTTTTTTCAATAATGCTATTGATGATAATAATTTCCTTTTTGAGGTTTTATTTTTGATATCGCCACTTCCTATTAGATGCTTGGTTCATGCAGCCATTTATGAGACAAAATAGTCTGATTAAAAAAATGCTGCTTTGGCAGAAATCAGCAATTGATCTAACATGCTTGATAATATTCTTTTTGCTGTATTTTAATAGAGCTACTCTACTTGTTTGGCTCATTTAAAACAAACTTCTTTTAGCAGTATCACAATAGTTCATGTATGTATGTTTATTTAGCACGAAATTTAGAATTTTTTTTACACGTGAGGTTATATTTATTTTTAAAATGAAAATATAACTAGTAAAAGCCAATTTTGAGTTAAACTTGTTATATTGATCAATGAAGTCTAAACATTATAGTGCATACTAAACTTCACATCTTTAATTTCTACACTTATCTGTATTTGTCTAATTTCATTTGCGGCTAATAGCATTATCAGTTCTCAAATTAAAAGGGGGAGTATCATATATAGCATAATACTTGCTGTACCTTATGCAGTAGCCAATCATATGCATTACAAATAGCATACACCTTTCCAAAGAGCAATATTATCTGTCAGTTATTGGCCTACCAACTGATACAAATTTTCTTGGTGAACCACTCTTTGAATAAAATATGCTCATATTTGCTTGGTTTAGTTTATTTTCTATGTGGGTAACTTAGGTGGAAAACTACTTCCCTGAATTTTTCACTACCTTTTCTGTTGTCAGGATTTTGGGATATTGACTAATTAATAGATTCAACCAATAATTGTAGGGTGCAGCCTTGGAATGGTTTCAACAAAAAACGTGGGCAACCAGGCCACAGATCAATGACCAAATCACATCCTGACATTAACAAAATTCCTGTTCCTAATTAATGAATGGAACATGCATATATTGTACAATTAATTAGTCAACTCAATAGCCAATCAAATATAGATCTCATAATAATTGCTATTATAAACCTTAATTATATCCTAGAACAGGAGGGCTGTCATCTGAAACACATCTAGAAGAGGCTACCAAGAATTGGGATTCCAGGCCAAACACCCTAAGATAAAAAACTCTGAGCTTACTGTATTAGAGTAGTTCTGATTAATTGAACCAATCACCTCTATCAACTAGTAGCCATCTGCTGGCTAGTTAGCCCTGGAAAGTGGCCTAGGTAGACAACTGACTCTGCTTGATTAAGGGACTTAGTTGTACAGTGTATCAAAGAAGATCACTGATGATGTGAAAGTTGTCAAGCAAGTTTCCTTTCAATATCTATCCCTCAAGCTTGGCCCCCCTGCTGTGTTTTCTTAATGCTACTTCAGTCTCTATCTTAGCGTTGTAAGCCAATCTCAGAAATATCACAGGCAGCTGGGCCAGCCTCAACATTAGTCTATGAATAAAGATAGATGTTTTTTGTCCTGTTTCTTTTAGACTTAACAATAAAGCATAGTCTATCCTATCTCCAAATCTCTTCCTACCAGTCAAACTATAGTAGAAGAGCAAAAGACTATACTGCTGTCATAAATTATAAATTCATATAGGGATATATAGAGTCAACTACTGTCAAAACCACAGGGCCAACCCCCTGGCAAAGTTCTGAACAAAGGACCACATGCCACTTGACTTCCTTGGTACTTGAAGCCAAATGCAGAAGTCAGCTCAGATTACTAAACAAGGAAACAAAAACTGATAACAATCTCAACCCATTTGTGAGAGAGGGGGGCTAAAGTAATTAAGTTTGGCTCCCATCCCGGCAAAACAAACCACCAGGATGCTGCCCAGTGGAGAACTGGGACAGCCGCTCAAAGGGGAGACCACAGAGAGGGCCCAGGGGACAGCTGAGGGAAATACACATTCAATCCCATCAGCACTAGGTCAGTAAACAACCAGGGAGTACAGGTGGGAGCGGGAGGGGGCATCAAGGGTACCTGGAAAGGTGCTGAGAAGCTCTTCTCCAGGCCAAGGGGGGTGCTGACGTTTCCTTACCCACAAGAACAGGAAGGGCATGGTCAAAAACCTCCAATCCCAGGTTGTCGCAAGTCAGGCTCTTGACTACAGCCTCTCCAGAGAACAGGAGACCACTGGGGAGATTCAAGAGAGTGTAAGGATCCTCACTCACAAGCCATGCAGAAGAGGAGAGCTTCAACCACAAATTAGGTGAGGTTGACCACAGAAGCAACAGGAACGGAGCCAAGGAAAATACCACAAACTTCAGCACTGGGAGTATCATGGTTGAATTCTCCACAAAATTTGGGTAAGATGAGTGGGTTTGGTTTGGGCTAAAACAATAAAAAATTTCCCTGCAGGAGGATCCACAGGCAAGAGAACAGGCAGGAGGTGATAGAGGGGCTTTGGGGAGCTTGGCAGTGTACTTGGGCGTCTTTAAAGCAAAAAAAAACAAAAGCGAGTTCAAAATTAAAGAATTTATAGAGAAAATCAGAGTAAAAATAGATTTTTATATTGAATTTAGCTAAAAACTTAGAGTTCAAGTGTAGACTTTGAGAGCAAAAGCAAAAACAATAACAATAACAACTATACACCAGAGTCTGTTTTGAAGATCCCAGAAGAGGGGCAGAGTTTGAAGCGGGGTGGTGGAAGGTAAGAGTTATAGTAATAACTAACACTTTTTAAAATTTCTAGATGATGGGAGCTCAAACTGAGGTCCAACCAAGACTGTGAAAATTAAAACCAAGTGCAACAGAAGCCAAACTTTTATGAATTGAAAAATTGACAAGCAGGGGACTCAAAGTCCCCTGGCATTGTTAAAAGGGGTGAGTTGGTAGGCAGTAATCACATGACCTCAAGTGTTGCATCTAATTTGCCAAGGGAGGAAATTTGCTAGCCAGGGCCAGGGGGACTGGAGGGTTTCAAGGTAATTTATGCAGCTCCATCTGATTGGCTGTAAGGCATCCCAACCATTTCAGATTTAGTTGACTTTGTGGCCATTGATGTGTTGTCTTTTGATTGGGCATTCCTGATTGTTTTTAAAAGAGGGCAACATCATGCCAACAAATAGTCCAAATTGATCAGTGTTTCTTCCCAGGCTGGGACAACCAGAGCCGGGGGATCTGCAGGGTAGGCCAGAACAAATCTCTCATCAACAGTATGAGCTAAATCTCCTAGAGAATTAAGTGCTTAGCTATGATTTTTGGGCCTTTTTGGTGTGGCGGGGAAAAACGGTTTGGTCCAAGGCCAAAGGTGGCAGTGGATTTACACTGGTGGTAACTTGATTTAGTGCTTCACTCATCAGTGAGATCAAGCCACCCCTATCCATTCAGACAATTGATCAGTGCAATCTTGTTCCTTCTAAAATAATTATCACAACTATATAATCCCCCATATCTGTCAGGGTACAGGGAGTCTTGCCTGGATTTTATTAAAATTATAAATAAAATCAAGCTAAGTTATCACTTTATTCAAGGGATAAACTTAAATGATCACAAGGGGATCATTGTGGGTAACACCTTTATATATTATTTCATTAGGTTCTTTAGAATCTTTACAAATCTTCTAGACAGTCTCAGAGACTCTGCTAGTGGCATCAGGCCAGGGTTTTGGGACATCTTCTGAACAGCATGAGTCATGTTTTGTTGAAAAATCTTGCACATCATGTTACAAAAGTAACAGATTCAAAGCCCTGGGTGGGAATCAAACCAGCTCCTAGCCACCAGGCAGGGCTAGCAGGCAGGGAAGATCCCCCTGCACCTGGATTTTTGCTTTTTGAAGCAAATCCAGGTGCAGGAATCATTCCTGCCCTGGTGGTAGCTGAGGGGCCTGTTTTGGGCCCCAAAAGCTACATCCAAGCCTTGGTGGGTTTGGATGGGCCTGGGCAGGCTATTTTTAGCTGCCCAGTAAACCCAGATCAAGCCCACCCTCCATTAATTAATTTGGGGTCCTCAATTGGGGACCCCTTTTTTAATCAAGTTCTTTGGGCTCAGGAGAGCCTGTCAAGCCAGTCCCAAAATGGTGATCAAATTGAAAAAAAACCCCATAACCCCAGAAGCCAAACCTACTAGAACCAATGGTCAGCCAAGCCAAGATGGACCACCAAAAAGCCAAACAACTGTTCCTGAAAACCCCAAAAATGACTGTGAAGCAGCCAACCAAACAGCAGAACCTGTGATTTCAAGCCTTGCCACACAGATAGCACCAGAAAAATGCCCAGAGGCACTTGCATGTGAGTAATTATATAAACCAGAAGCACCTGAAAAAGTTCTGTATTGTCATCCTTACCAAATAAAGGTTGTTATGAACCTTTGATTCACCAATCTGCTTACATACCTATTTTTGATACTCTTCCATCTGCATACACCCAAGCGTCAGTACCCATCCACTGGGATAGATAGTCAGACTTCAGTTGACAATCCCAAAGCCTTTGACTACTACTGTCCACCCAACACTCCATTTGGCCCTGTGCATTTCACTGAGTATCCCGCTAATCCTGACCACAAACCATGGACATTGGAAGACTTACAGTGGTACACCCGCTCAAATGCACCCAAGGAACCCTACCAAATTGTCTGTGACATCAAAGCAATCACCATATACCCTTTGATCTTCAACAGGTAGTACAACAATCCTGCTGCTTACTTGGTCCCCATGAAACCACCCCCAACACCTAAACCAACCATCTCAACCCCCCCACTTCTGATGCCACTGGCCAGAGTAGTCAATTCCTGGGAGTGCTTTACCTGGAGCTCACAGGATTGATTGACTCTGCCTTGCCAGCAGCTGGACCTTGGGCTGTGGCTGGGAAGGCCCTTTCATACCTGGTAAAGTTAGGTCCCATCATCTGGTGGGCCATGCCAGTACCTGCTTTGACTCCTCTCTCACCTGCTGGAGCTCCACAATACTCTTGGTATCCTGACACATCAGACTTTGCATTCTATTTTGTCCAAAAACATTCCAGATCAATTTTCCTGGTGTTTGGCTTCAAAATTCATGCTTGAACGTCCAAATCCAATCACTGGTTGAGAAGTTATGCTCAAATTTAGATCCACTCTATTTCTTGAGCAAGGTTCAATATTTTTACCATTATGCACAGGTCAGACAATTATGGCTGGCGTCAAAACTTTAAACAGCTATAACTTGGTGTCTAGAGCAGCTAGAGAAGACACCAAACTAGCATTTTGATTGTGAGAAACAGTAGATTTACAAAAAAATATTTTTGTAAAACAAGTTGTTTCAGGATGTTTCCTGACAATATCCTAATAAAAGCATTATCTATATTTCAAATATTTCCTCATGTATTCCTTCTAATACAGAACTATCATGAAACTATGAAGCTTTATTCAGAAATTAGAATAAATGTTTTGTTGCCTCCTGGCTGCAGTTCTTGTAAAGTTACGTCTCCCTCTTAGGCCTCTACTTAAATTCTTGCAGATGCTTGGGAATTTCTACCAAATTAATTTTGAATATTTATCCAGAAAGTCACTGAAAAAGTCCAAGAAAAGCCCTCAATTTAGTATTCTGGAACTATTCTGAAGATTTCCCACCTAACCCATCCAATAGAAATCCCTGGTTAAATATCATGTGCAAGAGTAGCAAAAAGCAGTGAAAATTGAATCCAAAGCAGATTTTCTGATTTTAGTTGGTTTGGTTTTCCTTTTGATTATACTCATTCAAAAAATTTCAATAGTTTACTGCCTTAAGAAATGAATTCATATCCGCTCATATCATTGGTTGATTAGTTTTGTGAAATTCAATCTACCACCCCAATTACATCACATCTCTTAAATGAATGCAAGAGTTTTAAAAGACCTTGCTTATCATTCTCTAATCTAATAAAGTTCAAAATTTGTTAGTAATTTTGGTTATTTGGTTTTATCTGTTGCTTTGCAGTGTTTGATTGACTCCTTTACCCCTTGAACTACTCAGAAATTATTGATGACAAACTTTTAGTTGTTGCTAAAATCATGAATTCATTTGTGATTGAGAGCAAGATTTTATTTCTCTCTAACCTGCCCCCCCAATTTTCACAGTTCTAGTCAACTTTTTTTACTTCTGATGACAACAGCAAACCTTTCTGGAATTCAGGTTACACCAAAGTCACTGGTTTTCTTGTAATTTCCTAATTTTAGAATACTTAGGATATTATCTTGATGTATGATATAATACCACAGGCTGCAGATATCTGACACATTCTATCTGGTATTTTTTTGGTTGGAGACTTTGATTTTGTGGCAAATCTTTTTAGCAGATTTTTAAAGTTAAATTTTTTGAAATAGCTTAGTTTTTTTAAGAGTTTGGTATAATAAGCCTTTAAGTCAAATAAATTTTTCAATCATGGTCTTTGACTTAAAAGGGCTTCATTCAAAAGGCATTATTTTATCAACTTTCCCTTAAAAGCTTTAATCTTTAAAGAGGTCAAATTCAGAAATATACCTTTTATGATATGACTTTCACTCCATTCTTAAGTTGCATGTATTAATGCATCAAGCTTTAAAATTTCAGTCAATCATGTGAAATGATAAATCTACAAATTACTTGTCTATTATAGGTAAGCTTGTGAATAAAAGATATCATATTTCCAATATAAAAATCCTATTACTAGTGTCAATAATCCAGTTATTCATCAATCTTGACTGAGCCTTGCCTAAAGAAATTAATAAAGGTACCCTGATTAGAGGCCACCCCAATACTGTACTTTTAAAAGCTGTTGAGATGGAAAAATCAAATCCATATTAAAGAAAAATAAAGTTGTGTATAGAAAAAAGCCTATCTCATAAAAGGGTTTTCAGTGGTGACAGGGGGTAAAATCCATTAATATTCTTAATGGTACACATCAAACACTAGTAAAAACATAGCTACACTTTAATTCAATGATACACAACTGAATAACAAAACAAATTAAACTTGCACATAGATATTCCAGATTTCAAACAACACCAATATGTATATTATTTATATAAAAAAGTATGCCAAGAACACAGAATCATCAAATAGCAAGCACACAGAGGTCAAACGCTGGCAAACAAAAGCAAATAAACAGCATTAAATTTTCACTTCATTTTGACTTAAAAACTTCAAAAAAAAAAGATAAGTATTCACAGACAACCCAGTTTTTTATTTGAGAAATAGGGGCATCAAATTTAAATTATAGTCCCTCTTTTATCATTTAATTATTGGGCAATAACTTTTTAATAAGATTTGATTTACAGTAAATCCACAAAAATAATATATTTCTCCTCTTTTTATCATAGCAAAATCTACAATTACTCTCTCTCAGGGAACTTAATTCCCTGTGCAGTTTCCCAATTAATAAATAATTGGTGACACTCTTATCAGATGCTCATCTTATACAGAGATTTAAATGTTTGTATCCTAAATAGAACACTACCAGAACAAGCCTCATGACTATCATGACATACATGGAAAGTATGCGGCTCTTCATGATTTTCAGAAAACCATGTGTGGTTGGGAACAGTTGCAGACACAGGCAGTGGGACCGCCAGGCCTGTGAGAAGTGCCCACCACAATATAGATGCTGACTTGAGTATGTAGTAGAAAGTCTGACCCAACAAGGACCAGGGATCACTGAATGAAACCATGGAGTACACCAAACCAATCAATGTGATATACATTACACCAAAAAGTTGAGCAGACATGGTCTTACTTGGTGTAAATTCACTGCCACCTTTGGCCTTGGGTCAAACCGTTTTTCCCCGCTGCACCAAAAAAGGCCCAAAAATTACATCCAAGCCACTTAACTTTCTAGGAGATTTAGCTCATACTGTTGACAAGAGATTTGTTCTGGTCTACCCTGCAGACCCCCTGGCTCTGGTTGTTCCCTCCTGGGAAGAAACATTAATTGATTCGGACTACTTGCTGGCCTGGTGTTGCCCACTTTTAAAAACTATCAGATCCAACCAATTGTGTGTTACCACATCAACACCCTAAAGCTCAAGTGAATTCCAAGTCCCTGAAAGCCTGTCCAGCCAATCAGGCAGTACCACAGAAATTAAGATGAAACCCTCCAGTCTCCCTGGCCCTGACCTGCAAAATTTCTCCCCCACCCAATCAGATCCAAGCCCTGTAGTCATGTGACCCCTTTCCTTGCAGCACACTCCCTATTACACAGCAAGGGGACTTTCAGTCCCCTGCTTGTCTATTGTTCATTTTATTAAATTTTGATTGTTGCACTTGTTTTATTATTTGATTGGACTGAAACTCTGTTTTGGGTCCATATTATCTAAAGATTAAAGTGTTAGTTGTTTCCTTGAAACTTACCTTACATCCCCCTGGTTTGAACCCAGCATCTCTTATGAGGCCTTCTGGAGAAGCTCTGGCGTATAGTAGCCATTGTACTTTACTTTCACTTTCAAAAACCATTCTTGAGCCTAAAATTTCAATCAAATTTCAATATAAAACTTACTGTATTCCTGAATTTTCTTTGAATTTCCTGCTTTTGAACCTGCTTCTGTTTCCCAAACTGCACAAGACTCCCAAGTTCATGTCCAAGCTATCCTAAACACACTCTGTTGCTCCTGCCTGGCTCTTACTTGTGGCTACTTCTGCTAGTATAGAATTTATTGTTTGCAGCTTCAGAAACACCAGCTTTCTCCTCCAAATTTTGTGAGGATTTCAGCCATGATACTCCCAGCCATAAAATTTGTGGTGTTTTCTTTGACGCCCTTCTTGTTGCTCCTGTGGTCCACCTCACCAGACTTGTGGGCAAAAATTTCCTCCCCTACCTGGCTTGTGGGTGGAGATCCTTTCAGACTTCTGAATTTTCCTAGTGGTGTTCTCCTCTCTGGAGAGGTTGTGGTAAAAAGTTTGACGTGTGATGACCTAGATTTGGATGTTGTTGATTATATCTTGCCCTCCTCTGAGGGAGAGAGGGCGTCAATGCCTTCCCTCCCCAGCCTGAAAAAGAGCAATTTACTCCCCCTTGAGATTCTTGAGGTGTCCCCTCCAGTTCCCTCTTGTTCCCCTTGTTGATCACTGGTCTTGTGTTGATGGGATTGAACTCCTACTTCCATCAACTGTCCCTGGTGTCCTCCCTCTGGTCCCCCCTTAGAGCGGCCATCCCAGTCCTCCACTGGGTGGCATCCTGGTGGTTTGTTTCACCGGGATGAGAGCCAAACTTAGTTAGTTTAGCCCCCCTCTCTCACACTTGGGATCCCCAAATCCTGTAGGTGGTTGGACCAGGAGGTGACAGGAGTAGTCATGGGTACCAAATATGCAGGCAGGTTATTATACTTGTCTTTGAATAGACAGGGCTGAACATTATACCAATAATCTTCTTGGCTAAATGTCTCTGGCTTGTGTGATCTAGCCAGGGGGTCAGATAAGAGAATATCCACTAGGGTAAATTCAGAGAAAACCAGGATTAAAGGATAGTCAGTGAAATGTATGGGACCAAATAGAGCACCAGTAAGATGGTATAATGTGAGTGTAGGGTCTGCAAAGTCTGAAGGTGTGAAGGCAGGAGCAGGAGAGTCTGTCTGAAAATAAAAGAAAACAAGTATAAAGTATGAAAGTATATGTTTGAACCAAAGGTTCATACCAGCTTTATTTACTCAAAATGAAGATGGTGTCTGACTTCCAACTGAAAAGGTATAGATACCCTTTTTCAGGCTTCATCTTTATTTTAGAACTCTGTAAACTTGGGCTGGAGCAGCAGGAACTTGGGAGCAACAGGGTGGGATCTAGTGCAGGCTGGCATTATTGGCTAAAGTTTTAAAATATATTGCTAGACCTTTCTATTCACTAGTCTGATTAAGAGGCGCAGGCAGGGATACCTGACATTTTATAGGCTTGGGGCTTCAGTAAATCTTCATTAGAATCTCATTAGCAGGACAGTAAAACTCTTCAAGGCATTCTTTATGCTGACTTACTATTGTTTGTGAGTAGCTCTTGTTGCTGAATTTGGGACTTTGCCTGCAATTTTTGCACTAGTTGCAAGGATTTTATCATAGGTTGATTTTCATTTGAAACATCCTCAGATTTGAGCCCAAAAAAATGCAGGCATCTGGGCCTTTGACCCTTTAGGCTGGCAGGCTGTGAGAGACAGGGTTTGAATCTTGTTCTGGGACTTGCTTTATTAAAAGAAGCAAAATGTCACTAGTGACAATGATACTATACAATCCTCTATATTAATATAAAATAAAGTACTATTATCTTCTTAATTTTCCCTTTATTTTATTTATATACTTCTCAGAAGTATATACTTGACACAAGTTAATACCAGTTCACTTAAAAATCAATAATGCATTTGATTTCAAACTGAGTAGGGATGTATTAAGTTACCTTAAATACATAATCACTTCTGGTCTGGACTTTTGCTATTTCTTCTCATAAGTTATATTAAAACTTCCTAAAAATTTAAAAGATTATGTTAATCTTGGATTATATTTTCAATTTTTATTGGCATGTTGATTTTAATCATTACAGTAGTTTCAAAGCTATGATTCTAAGCAAAAAGACTGATATTTAAGCAAAGAAACTCATCTGAAAACAGAAGCAACTGAGATTAAAAAACCAGATGCAAATAAAATTAAAATCAACAAAATTATATTGCTTTAAAATAGATTTGGGTTCATTTCTATTTTTTATGAGATGTGTTGATTTTTTTACATCTGAATTGATTTCAATTACAAATGAGTTATTTTTGCTTGAATCCCAGTTTTTTGCTTGGCTTCATAGCTTTAAAAACTACTGTATAAAACATATCATGATAGTTAATTCTTAAGTCCTTAGTATATCCTTCATACAAAATTAAATTAATTGTATTTTTCTATCACAATTAAATTTCATCATTCTAAATGGAGCCCAGGATGCCCTTGACAACATACTTGCCAACATTCATGAATGTGTGAAAGCCTGTAGCAAACAACTTGCTTGTCACAAAACCTGTCCTTGACAAACTTCAACAGCCATAAATTTGCAAGACATACATGCCACAAAACCTTGAAACTAAATATATGGAAGAAAATGTATCTCAAAGTATTAGGAAAAGGTAAATCAGGGAAGCAATTGATTGATTGGGTGATTGGGCAATCAATTGACTGTAGTACCTTCCAACTGGTGTGAAATTACAGCAGTTGAAAGCCAAACATGCCAAAGAATGAGCCCAAGCCAAGTATAGGTCACTGCACATGCAAATGTGCAAATTTCTAAACACCAAGATTATTCTATTAAAAAAGATGCCACCAGGAAAATAGTGGCTCAAGAATTGACAAACTGCACAGCTAAGCATAAAGAGGAGGAAGGGGAACCTTCCTCCATGTTGACAGTACCTAAATAAATTCTTATATGCAGCAAGAGCACTTGTGGATTTCATAAATATATTGTATTTTTACATACCTATATATCTTATTTGTATCACTTAAAGGATCCAGTCAATTATATTCCCTGCAATACCAGCAGCCACCAGATCATTCTCTACTTCTGTTGGCTTAGCCTGAATACTTTTCAGATCAGAAGTATTGCCACCCCCACTACTTGGATCTTCTCCTGGTTTAGTTATCCTAGCACCATGCAAGAACCTTCAATCATTTTCCTGGATCCAGTGGTTTCCTCCACCCAGGACTTTAGCAAGCTTGGGTTTGTCTACATTACAGTGCTGGGGTTAGCCAATAAGGTTGCACCCCACACTGTAAGCTGGCGTTCTTGGGCAACTGCTGCCAACTACCTGATGAGATCCCCCCAGTAGTACACATGGCCTTTCAGGCCCAGACTGTTACTCCTGCTGAAGAGAAGCTGACATCTGGTGTGGGCTGTGATAATTTTTGACTTAATATAGTAAATGGAATGAATCTGGTTTGTAATTATCTAGATAGTGGTAAATTAAAATACATATAATGGCTCCTGCTGCTGTAATAACCAGTTACAGTAGGTACTACTTGCAGCAGGTATGACAGGAGATTGGCAAATTGGAATCCAGTAATGGCGTTAATGATTGGGTAGATGGTCATCAACCAACAGAAGACCTTAGCATGAAGGTTGTATCTTCCAAAGCTCACGGCAAAGTACGTTAACACATAGCACATGGAGGTGTACACCACAATGGACAGCATGGAATGCAGGGACACCAGGGGAGGCCAGAAACCAGAGTCAGAGGAGTTGAGTTGTCCAGGATCATAGTTAGAAACATGACCCAGCCCTTCTGATGAGGGGCCAAAGAACTCTGGTCCTTGTTGGTAGCCTCCAATCCCAAGGCAAGCTGTAAGCACGGCTGTGAAGATGAGATGGTTCATCTTTCTTGGATTGGAGGGAGTTGACAGGGACTAACTAGTTTAAAGTTGACTTAAGTTTTAAGTAAATTTAGCTTTATTGAAGGTATTGGTCTCAATAATAGCACAAGCTATTACTGAGGAGGGGCCCCCTTATTTATAGTGCTTCCCACTGTGCAAAGTTTTGCAAGTGGGAATGGAAACAAGTGATTGGAGAGCCTAAAAGTTTAGAAAATGTGATTGGGCATTGGGGTTTGAGAAAGTGGCCAAATCCTTGTTCCTTGACAATCTGTTGGGGGTTTGGCCATTCTTGACTAGAGCCAATGATTTCCCCTGGGAGTGGAGTCAGGTGATTTTGAAGTCTCATGAGTTTTTCACAATCTATTTTGGTCTTTGAAGGCTTATTTTGGCTGGGGTCTGGACTCAAGCATGTGATCTGGTCCTCTGAATCCCATTGGTTTGAAGTTGAATTGTTTTCAAGGTTTGAAACCTGAATTTTCCCATCTTCTGGGGAGTCAGAATATTTCACAGAATCTGAACCCTGAATTTACCCTTCTTCTGAAGGGCAGGAATTAATCAATATTTTCCCCTTTGAAAACAGGGAGTTTTTTGATTGGCTGCATGTAATGGGGGCTGCTGATTGGCTGTGGGTTGGGGCCTGGGACCCAGGTGGGTGGCTGGCAGCCAACTGGGACCTGGGGAGCAAGTGGGTGGGCTGACAGCTGGCTGGGCACTAGGAGGCTGGCGGAGGGTGCTCGTGGGCGCCTGCGCGGTTGTGGCGGGCACCTGCTTGAATGTTAAATTATTCCAGTGGCTATTAAATTCCGTTTCTTCCTCGGTTTGATTTTTATTTCCCCCAATTATAGAGGGAAAGTCCTCATTAAATTTTGCCTCCTTGACCAGAAAAACTCCTTTTATTTTCCAAACTTGTCCTCCAGTGATAATTTGGTTTATGTCAGGAATATTCCTGACAGCTGCTGACAGTATTGTGTGGAAAAGCTTCTGAGATCTATCTGGTTATTAAAAGTGAAGAAAATGAGGTGTTTCCCCTCTCTCTTAATGGCCTGATTTTTATGCTGGTGGGGACTAGATCCTCTCTCAGCTTATTTGTAACATAATTGTTTGAGTTACTCTATTGGGTTTGCTTAATCCTTGATTCTCACCTGAAAGTTTTTCAAACAGAAATTTAGTCTTTAATCTTTTCCTTTACTAATTTATACTTGGATTTGGTTTATGATCCCTCATCATCTCAATTATAATGGCATATTACTTATTTTTCTGATGTATGTTCTGAGATCAGGTTGCATGCATAGAATTAGACATTATATTACTTTGAAGCCTGCTGTATCTCAGTGGACAATCCTTATTCTCAACTTGGATTGATACATGCCATTCTGGTACACTAAGCAGTGATGCCTATCCAATGAGACTAAAGCATTTCTCTTTATTTTTCACAGTTTTCAAAGACTGTTGTCTTTTCTATTTTTAGTTAAGATACTAGACTTTTTTAGTTCAGTTAAAACAATGCCACTGAGATTTCAAGCATCAGGTCAATAAAATAGGCAGTACCACCTGTTTTCTGACACCATTTTTCTGAGAAACTGAAATCTGACATTATTTCTAGTATCTCAGAATATATTTTTCTGTATGGGATGATATAAATAATGTCATAGTGTTTGATTTTGGTTTCTCAGAAAAACAGTGTCAGAAATAAGGTAGGTGTAGTACTTTTCAGAGTTGTTGAGATAGACAAACCACGTGCAGAGTGCACAGAAGTTGCACACAAAACAAATCTTTTAGTGAACCAAATTCTATTGTTAATTAATATAAATTGCTGTTTTTATTTTTTTTGTTTTGTGTGACTCTGTGCAGTCTATGCTTGGTTTTGCTTGTCTATCTCAACAGCTCTTAAAGGTACAGTACCAAATATTCCAGCTCTTGTATTACTCTTAATTGGGTATGGAGGTCCACCTGTGATAGTTGATGTCCTTAGCATGTAAAATATTATTCTGGCTTATTTGGTCTTGATGGCAGTATAAAATCTTTCCGCTTGCCCTGGAGAAAATACTGTACTTAGCTCAGGTTCGACGATTATAGCGAATCGGACAAACATAATTTATTTAATTGTCACACAAAACATACTGAAAACTACAAGTCACAAGGTATTAAGACCAGTTAAACACAAACATGACTAGTAATTCAGATTAGGTTTCCTTTAGAAAGGCATAAAACACTTGGACATGAATGTAAACAAAGAACTACACTAAAAAATAACAACAGGGCCCAAAACAAAGCTCCAGCCTGTAAATTCGAAGAAATAAAAATAAGAGGGATATATAAATGGGAATTGCAGGCTGGCAGCTAGTTTATTAACAAAAAAGTAATAAGGCGAATCTATAATTACACTTTATTGTTTTTGGCTGCCTTAGTATTCTTACTTGTGACATTGGAGCTTAAACTAAAGACATACGTTTTGGGATATTTCTCTTTGATTTCTACGTTTTGGGAACTTGAGATGCCGGCTTCAAAACCCAAGGTGCGTCTGTGCTCGTAGCCTGGGTAGAGATTAGGGTTGAAAGGAATACAGCTTGTCTGATGCCAATGTCCTTCTTCCTTGGCGAGAGCAGCAACTCTCCACAGTTCATAGGGAAGACCTGATTTGATAGTAATATGAAGCTGTCCAGTTTTAGGGTGAGCCAAGGAACGCGCACTTTTAAGTATCCCACTCAAAAGCTTCTGGTTAGCTAATATATTCTTTCTTTGATCTTTGATGCCTAAGCCTGAAAGGGTTAAGGTTTGATACCGAATAAAAGTTACCGCAGTGAGGAAAAATTGATGACAATCTTGTCAAAAAATATTTCGTTTGTATTTCTAAAGTTAGACCCAAAGGAATTTTGAACAAACCCCTCTTGTTCTTTTACTTCGTTATTGTGAGCCAAGAGAAAGGTCTTCCGGTGCTTCTCTAGTTTTGTGCCGTCTATACCATAAAACACCTTTCCGCCACAGCCTTTAACAAACTCAATGTGATTTACACAGTCATCACTATATTTCTGCTTAAGAACATCTTCTGAATCATAGGAAGTTGCCCAAACATTACTTCCATTACCAAACATCTTACACAGAGCACTCGAGAAGCTGAAATTGCCTGCAAGTTTAAAAGCCAAATATAAAAGTAATACCTTCTCCCAAAAGCAGTATCTTATCCGAAGCTTCGTACAACACTTTAGAATGCTTCAGCCTTTCTTTGTTGTAGCCCTTTAATTTTGCCTCCGAAAGTTGATTTAATTTTTCTTTAAGGTTGGATTTCCCCTGATCGAGCCTGGCAGGATCATATCGATCCAGTGTTTTAGGCTTCTTCTTCAGGTATGGCTGGGTATTGATTTCAGCTTTTTTGTTTCTATCCGAAATTGTTTTCTGAGATTGGAACTTTGCAAGTCCCTGCTGCAACTTGAGTTTGGACTTTGCCATATGAACTTGTTGCACTTGGAGATGAAATATGAAGAGAAATTTCGAGTTTAGGGATTTAACTACTCTACTGATCCATCGGCTCCTTTCAAAAAATAAGGAATGACTTAGGGCTGCCTCAGCTCAGCTCCGGCTAGCTTGCGGCTTTTGGCCGCCACAGCCAAAGCGGCGTAAATGAAAAATTTAAAAATTTAAAACTTTAAAATATTTTAAAAGCATTGACCAAGAGCTGGAAGCAAATCGGAGCTGGGCCAATTTTTTTTTAAAAAACCAAATTCAAATCGGAGCTGGGCCAAGATAGTTCAAGCTGGGCTAGGCCCTGATCCATTAAACACAGATTAAGAATTTATATACTTTAAAAAAATCATTTTAATTGGTGGTGCACTGCTCGAGCTTGTCATCTCGAAAGTGGTATGCTCGAATTATTTTCTAGATGGTAACTTTTAGTTGACCTGGCTGGAAGGCCTGGATTTAAAAAATAGTTAAAAACTGCACTAACAATGTGTCGAACTCAAATCTTAGAAGTGAGAAGTGACTAGGAAAGGGGTCTGAACAGGCGTTCTAGGGACATCCTGAACAATTCACGGTGCGAGAGCGTTAACGCTAAATCCAACAAATTCAAGAAAACCCGTTAACGCTGGTTGACCACTATAAAAGTGGATCAACCGCAAATCAAATAAACTGTTCTTCTTCCCTTACATTTGTTTTTGGGGTTTTCTGTAGTTCACCACTACAAATTTTGGAGGTCGCACCTAATCTCCTACTTGGATTTTTCTGTTGCTTGTTGTTTTGTGCTGGCTGTGATGGCACCACCTGTTGTTGTTTCTAAGCCTGTTGAGGCTGCTCCTTCTGCATCTGCTACTAAACCTCTTTCTGGGACTCTCCCTTTGGTCTCCTATTCTGAGCTGCCCTCTTCAATTAAATTTTGGGCTGCTCAGAATGTGGGGCACTTTAGGGGGGAAGGTTATAAAGCTTGGATCTGCTCCTTTGAAGATTACTGTGTTGACTTTGGGTTGTCTGATGCCGCCCAATTGAAGGAGGTGGGGTCCTTCTTGCGTGAAAAGGCTCACCTTTGGCACCAAGACCTCACCTTCTCCAGCTGGAAGAACTGGAAACAGAAGGCATGCATGCGGTTCGTCGGCCATGAACCCGATGTGTGTCATCGCCTCAACAAAGTCAAAATTTCCCAGTACAGTTCCATGCAAGACTTCATTGTCGCATATCAGGATGCAGCTAATGCTGTCCTCTCCCAGCATGTCAAGTCTACTTCTGGCACTGATCACACTGCAGCTATTGAGATCTTTTATAAGCTTATTGGGATCCCTACGTTTGAAAATGCTCTTCCATCCCCTTATGCTGCTCTTATCCATGAAAAAGAGCCCAGCACCCTGGATGAAGTGTTCTCTATTGTACGGAAGCAATATGATAACTATGTTGGCCGTGAATTGAATGAGGATATCTGGGCCACCATGTCATGCCCTGCCCTGAAGGGCAGGCTTCTTGAGATAATTAAGTTATTTTTTCATTTTTACTTATCTTTTGGGTTATTTATTAATATTTGAAAGTTAGGTCAAATTGTTAATAATTTAGTATTTTAAAGTACTCTTACCTTTGTTTTGTGTGATTTGCATTTGAATCATTGTTTTTGTTGTTGCTTTGACCGCCAATTCTTAATCTACATATATTTCTACTTTAAGTTGGAATAATTTTCATCTATATTACCTTCAAAACTCCTGCTTGCGTTGTTGTTGCTTCCCCAGCTTACAGGCTGATCTGCAGTCTCTCCTTGGCTTCTGTTTTCCCCTTCTGCTCCAGGTTCCTTTCCAACTTTCTCCAGCTTGCTCCTGTTCCTGGCTGCTTCTCCTTGACCATCACATTCTCAACTGAAAAAGCTTTTTACTATAAATAAAGGAGCTTTTGAAGAGTAAGCTTTAAGCCAAAATTCTAAGTGATTTCTTCCCCTTCAACTTTACAATTTTTAAACTTCAATTTTGTCATTTTTAGAATTTTGTTTTCTTTAAATTAATTTTTTTAGTTTAGCTTTTTCTTTAATCCTAATGGAACTTGTAAAACAACAAGCCTTAGGCTTGTTGTATCCATTTTTTCCCTTAAGGAATCTTTCAATAGTTATGTTTATCAATTTGCAGATGAAGAATATCCTAATATCAATATCCCTTTAGTTACAAATTGTTCACTATTGAACACTTTATTCTATCTTCTTTGCTTAGGGTTTTTAAACTCTATTACTCCATTTGTCACGCAATATAGGTTTTTAGCAGGTTTTTGTAAGATCATCTTACAGACAGTACCTACATTATTATATCTTCTAAATTTGAATCCCAACGCTTTGCACGCTTTAGTTTATAACCTTGCACCCTTATGGGCAAGACCTTACATTATTTTGGCTTCTCATGGGATTGACCCAGGCAACACTTTTTCCATCTCTTCTATTATCTTTTTAGCTTTGTTTCTCTCTATTATTATTGTAACCTTGTTATCTCTAGTAGTCTTCTTACTTGGTTGGTTATATGATAAGGTTTTTTGTAATAAGGAGGATCATACCCCCACTACTTACACCAACCAAACAGTAGTTCTCAGTACCTTAGCCCATAGTTCACTACCCCCTAGTATTTTTAACACTTTAGCTTACGCACAGGCCCACTTTACTTCTTACAGGTCTGAGTTCTCCACCAACTCCCAGAAAGTCCTCTACCTTGCAGAAAAGCTCACTGGTCACTACAGAGATTGGTTTAGCTCTCATTTGATACGCAACCCAGGCGTTCTTCAGAATTATGATCTCTTTGTCAGTTCACTCCCATCTTTCTCTGGAGAAGACAAGGAGCCATCCACTCCCTCCGCTTCTCGGTTTGCAGGTCTCACACAAGGTTCTCTTCCACTTGGAAAATACAACCAGAAGTTTTGCTCTATCCAGTCAAGACTACAAGCCTCTGATGCTGAGGCTTGCAGCTTCTACAAGATAGGCCTCAACAGATTGCTCCAAGAATTTTTGGTTCACCACAATCTCCCTGACAAACTAGAACCTCTTATCAGAGAAGTGGTTAAGTGGAATTGGAAATATCTTTCTTCAAAAACACACTCTCCTTCTAACCTATCCCTACAGCCCGGTTGTTTATTACAGACAAGGCCTTGCTCTCTTCAACTCCTCCACCCGGCACCAAGCCAAAGTCTGGGGGAGGTTTTTGCCTTACTGCTGAGGAAGTCCTTAGAAGAAGGAACAACCACCTCTGCTCTTACTGTTGATCAAAGGATCATCTTCTACCAGCCTGTCCTCTCTCCAAACGTCCTCCCTTTGCCAACAAGACCTCCACCCTCACTTTGCTGTCCCTTAAAGACACTTCCAAGTTACCTACTGTCCTAGTGACCATTCATGGACCCTTGGGAAAGATCAAGGTGCTTGCTCTTCTTGACACTGGCGCTGATGCCAACTTCATTGAGGAGAAGCTCGCCAAACTACTTGGACTCCCTGCCTTTGGATCTCTTGACGTTAAGGTGGGAAACAGTACTCTCATTGGCGCCACACCTATCCTCCAACCTGTCACCATTGACTTAGAGGGCTCTCCATTCCGCACCATGTGTAACTCTTCCCCCAATTTATCCTTTCCGTTCATCCTTGGATTCCCGTGGCTGAGAGAGTCTTTGCTTAACTTTGATCACCCAAACAACAAGATATCATTTACATGCAATAATGTTGTCAAATTGTTATCCCTTGTACCTGGTACCCTTGGATTGACTCCCTCCAAACCAAACCTGACTGCTATCTCTAGTACCATCCCGGATACTCTTTTCTCCAAGGACAAAGATGGATTACCTTATTGTTACTCTGACTTCAAGGATTGTTTTAGTGAGGAGGAATGTAACCTGCTACCTCCTCATAGGCCCTACAATATTCAGATAAACCTTAAGCCAGGCACCACTCCCCCCTGGGGAAGGCTTATTCCTCTCTCTGACTCCAACAACACTCTACTAAAGAACTACATCAATGAGGAACTCTCCAAGGGTTTCATCTCTCAATTGACTTCCCCATGTTATTCCCCCATCTTCTTTGTCAGTAAATCTGATGGCTCCAAGCGCCCTTGTGTAGACTATAGAGCCCTCAATGAGATCACAATCAAGGATAGATGCCCTATTCCTTCTGCTGAGACTCTGACAGATTGCCTTGCTGGTAGTTCTGTATACACCAAGATTGATCTCCAAAGTGCTTTCAACCAGATCAGAATCTCTCCTGGCCACAAATGAAAGACCATGTTCTGTACCCTGTTTGGGTTATACAAGTACAATGTAACGCCTTTTGGATTATGTAACTCTCCGTCAACTTTCCAGGTCTTAATGAATGAGGCACTTCTGCCCTTCCTTAACAAGTTTGTTGTTGTCTATCTTGATGATATCCTCATATACTCCTCTCCCATTGACAACCATGTTGCCCACGTCTGCCAAGTACTCCAGAGACTTCAAGACTACAACCTGTTTGCAAAGTCTTCTAAGTGCTCATTCTTCTGCACCGAGGTTGATTTTCTTGGCTACACTGTCACTCAAAACAGTTTTGCTGTCTCCCCTAGCAAGGTGGATGCTATCCAAAGCTGGCCTGTTCCCAAGACTTGCTCACAACTTTGTGGCTTCCTTGGATTGGCAAACTATTGCTGTAAGTTTGTGGAAAATTTTTCTTCTCTAGTTTTGCCACTCACTACCCTCACTTCTCCTTCTGTTCCTTTTGTCTGGACACCTGAGGCCCAGCTTGCGTTTGAGGCTACAAAGTCTGTCTTTGTCTTCACACCTGTCCTCTTGATGCCTAATCCTTCCAAACCCTTCTCAGTTGAGACTGATGCCAGCAACTATGTCATTGGCGGTGTTCTCCTTCAGCTTGGGGGGGATAGGATGCAACACCCTGTTACATACTTTTCTCAAAAACACCTTCCAGCTGAACAAAACTACCCTGTACATGGCAAGGAACTTCTTGCCATCATCAAAACACTCAAGCATTGGTGTTGCTACCTTGAGGGACTTGAAGAGCATTTCCTCATTTACATAGACCATAATAACTTGTTTTACTTCACTGAGTCACGCCACATTTCCCAAAGACACGCTAGATGGGTACTGGAGCTGTCAAATTTCTGCTTCAAGCTTGTGTACAAGAAAGGTGTACTTAATACCCTACCTGACGCTCTTAGTTGTCATCCTTCATTATCTGATGTTGACAAAGACTACAAACTCCTTAACACCAAGATGGTCCTTCCACCCAAGAGTTTTCTGAAACTTAATGTTACCAGTACTACAACCCCTGATATACTGAAGCAAATCCACAAATCTCAGCTTTCCAATAAAACCTTGTCTCAGATCATTGACGCTATTACAAACAATAAGACAGTCACAAATCCTTCATTTTCCCTTCTGGATGGTGTGTTATACTTCAAATACCTTTTGGTAATTCCTTCTCAGGACCTTCAACAGGTTCTAACCATCACGTTCCATGACTCTCTTGCTGCAGGCCACTCTGGATACAAGAAAACACTTTCTAAACTCTGCAATCACTTTTGGCGGCCAAAGATGTCCACCTTTGTCAACTCATACGTCAGCAGTTGCCTAGTTTGCCAGAGAAGCAAACACTCCACCCAGAAACCTGTGGGTCTTCTATGCACTCTTCCAGTCCCTTAAGATCCTTGGCAGTCTGTCTCTCTGGATTATATTGTCCAGCTTCATCAGTCCAAAGGTTTTGACGCCATACTGGTCATTGTAGACAGATTCTCAAAGCAGGCTATTTTTGATCTCTGCAATTCTAACATTAATGCAAAGCAGACTGCTTCCCTCTTTGTTAAGAACGTCTTCATCCACCATAGTACTCCAAGAGATATTTTCTCTGACTGTGGACCACAATTCCTCTCCCTGTTTTGGAAGGAGTTTATGACTCAGCTAGGTGTTCACCTTTCCCTTAGCACCTCTTATCATCCCCATTCTGATGGGCAAACCAAACGTACCAATCAGATACTAGAATGTTTCCTTTGCTGTTTTTCCAATGAACAACAAGACAATTGGGCTTCTCACTTACCTTTGGCCCAGTATTCATACAATGCTACTCCTCATTCCTCTACCAAGATGACTCTGTTCATGGCAAATTTAGGCTACACTCCTGCCTTTGTTCCTTCTGTCACCTCTTCTGTCTGTTCCCCGTTAGCCAAAGAGTTTCTTGCCCAGCTAGGACTCATCCAGAATTCCTTAAAAGAGAATCTCTCTAAGGCTATTGAGGTTTACAAGGTCCAGGCTGACTGTCATTGTCAGGAGGGAAAGGGAATTCAGGTCAACAACCTTGTATATCTAAATACAAAGAATCTTCCTATCAGATAATCTTCTCGTAAACTTGGCCCACAGTTCATAGGGCCATTTCCTGTAACAGAAAGAGTTGAGAAGGTTGCATATTGTATCCAGCTTCCTCCAGGGTATCACATTCATGACGTCTTCCATGTGTCTCTCCTCAAATTCCAGACTTCTTCTCCTCCTTCTCATCAGAACAACAAAGCAGCTCCTCCTCACATGGTCCAAGGGACCCCTGAATATGAGGTTGACTCTATTATCAACCATTGTTACCACTATGGTAAACTCCAATACTTGGTTCTTTGGAAGGGATATTCCGTTGGGGAGAGTTCTTGGGAGCCATTGTCAAACCTTGAAAACTGTCACAAGGCCATCAATTCTTATATCCAAGCACATCCTGAGCTTGAATTTGGAGGGGGTAATGTCATGCCCTGCCCCAAAGGGCAGGCTTCTTGAGATAATTAAGTTATTTTTTCATTTTTACTTATCTTTTGGGTTATTTATTAATATTTGAAAGTTAGGTCAAATTGTTAATAATTTAGTATTTTAAAGTACTCTTACCTTTGTTTTGTGTGATTTGCATTTGAATCATTGTTTTTGTTGTTGCTTTGACCGCCAATTCTTAATCTACATATATTTCTACTTTAAGTTGGAATAATTTTCATCTATATTACCTTCAAAACTCCTGCTTGCGTTGTTGTTGCTTCCCCAGCTTACAGGCTGATCTGCAGTCTCTCCTGGGCTTCTGTTTTCCCCTTCTGCTCCAGGTTTCTTTCCAACTTTCTCCAGCTTGCTCCTGTTCCTGGCTGCTTCTTCTTGACCATCACATTCTCAACTGAAAAAGATTTTTACTATAAATAAAGGAGCTTTTGAAGAGTAAGCTTTAAGCCAAAATTCTAAGTGATTTCTTCCCCTTCAACTTTACAATTTTTAAACTTCAATTTTGTCATTTTTAGAATTTTGTTTTCTTTAAATTAATTTTCTTAGTTTAGCTTTTTCTTTAATCCTAATGGAACTTGTAAAACAACAAGACTTAGGCTTGTTGTATCCATTTTTTCCCTCAAGGAATCTTTCAATAGTTATATGTATCAATTTTCAGATGGAGAATATCCTAATATTGGTATCCCTTTAGTTACAAATTGTTCACTATTGAACACTTTATTCTATCTTCTTTGCTTAGGGTTTTTAAACTCTATTACTCCATTTTTCATGCAATATAGGTTTTTAGCAGGTTTTTGTAAGATCATCTTACAGACAGTACCTGTATTCTTATATCTTTTAAATTTGAATCCCAACACTTTGCATGCTTTAGTTTATAACCTTGCACCATTATGGGCAAGACCTTACACATCAGCATTTGGAACCCCTTTGAGTCCAAAATGAAGTCAAAGAAGGAGGCTGCGCTTGCTGAAACCATGGAGGCCAAGTTCAAGGAGTTAAGCAACAATTTTGAATCCTTGTATCTTGCCCAAGATTGCACCCCCGTGCACCCCGCTCCAGCGCCAACCTTACTTGCTACAACTGTAGTGAGGTTGGCCACGTTTCCAAGTTACACACCAGCCCCTGTTCTATCTGCAAGCAACCCAACCACTCCAATTTCTGCTGCCCCCACTGCCATTGACCTGACCCTGGGCAACACCCTATACACATCATGTTGTCTGAGCAGGCCTTTGCTGCAGAAAAACGTGCATTATCCTCTTCTGCTACCCCCAAGCTATGAATAAAAAATCCAATTCCAATTACATTGTTGATCCAAATGGGCTTCATTTTTCCTTCAAATTGATCAACCCCAGAAAAATCTGCTCCTGTGGGCCATCCCCTGATCATGGGCATACCCCACCACCCATGAAGCATACTGATTGGGAGGCTGCACCATCCCCTGAGAATTTTGCCTTGTACCCCCTTCAAGATTCTCCCATACCTGCTGCTGTTAACCCTTCCAGCACCCAAACCCACTTTAATGAGCACCCCAGCTCCCCATCTCCACCCTGCCAGTATGTTTTCAACAGCCGCTGGAATTCAGAGCACCCAAACTCATTCACTCCCTTAGAGGAGCTGCTTGATTTTGATGACCCTGCTATTGCTGAGGAAGCAGCCTGTTATAATGTGGTCTTGGTGGAGACCACGCCAAACACACCACCAAGCAGCCCAAGCCCCTCTGATTTTCTCCTGCAAGAAATCAATGGCCCTGAAGCCCATTCTTCCCGGAATGCTAGAACCAACCAATCAGAGGCTGCATGCAACAGTGCTAGCCATGTTGCTACTGATGCAGCCAATGAAAGAGCTAGCACTTCTGGTGTTCTTCACTCAGAACCCTTAAATTTTGGACCAAACCTAAAAAATATTAGTGATGCAAAGGATGACTCACCTTTTGCTGGCCCCAGCAGCCAATCAGGAGCCCCATGTGCAAGCGCGGCCTTGACCCCCTTAACAGGAGCCAATGGGATGGTCAGTGGCAATGTAGCCACGGCTCTCAACTTTCCCAATGCAAACAGCAACCTAGAAGATATTAGTAATAGCCATAGTGGCTTACCTTTTGTTACTGACGGTTGCCACAACGTCAACCTATTAGATGACGGCGTTGACAGCCCCTCAGGTTTTGCTTTCAAATATGGTTCAAATATTAGTAATAGTACTAATTCTGCTTACCTTAAGCGAGACAGCAATGATCAAAGCTGCTCAAATTTGAGTTCAGATTCAAATTTAGAATCATTTGAAATTAACCCAAATATGGGCAAAGCTGCACCTGCAGCCAAACCTGACAGGTCAAATTTAACAGCTTCAACCCTGGCAATAAAACCAATGCAGATAACTTAAATTTCAAGTTTAAAACCAATAATGTTTCTAAATTAGCAGGGCATAACCAATAAAGCTCCAATTTTAAAAACAATAATGCTTCTGATCCTGTTGGCCGTACCCGATTAAACCCTGGGAGCTCAAATTCAAACCCTTTTGAAAACTTGGCATGCCCTGATCAAAATGGGCGCATTAATAATAATTCAAATGCAAACTGGATTAATCATGGCCCAAATTTGGATGCCCACAATGGGCCTGAAATTTTTACCAATGAACCAATGGAAACAGAAAGTGTGCCAAATGACCAGTTCCCCAATGATAAAAAATTTGGTTGCCTGAATTCACCCATGGAAATTGACACAACCTCAGGAGTACCACACAATTCTAACCAGCCAATGGATGAAGCAAATACTCCCAAGGATATTGCTGACATTGAGGCAAGTATTGCTGCACTCAACCAGAGAGTCCACCAGCAAATCTTGGATGGTGACAAGCAATGGGCAGTGCCAGCACTACCCAGACCTTGCCCTAAGGTTTCAGAAAATGTGAAGGCTCCTGGGGTAGGGTTATCTGCTCCTGCAATACTAAAAAATTAGTCTTGGAAATTTCCCTTGAGGATTTGCTTTGTGAAAGTCCAAAGTTTCGCCAGAAGTTGACTAAGGCTGTTGCTGCACTTGTCTCACACTGCAGAGAGGAACTCTTAATTTCTGGTAAAGGGGCACCCAGGGACAAAGGGACCATTAATGGCGTGAAAACCTCTATGATCCTGGATGGTGGCGCTTATAGCAATATTATCTTGCTCCCCTTCCTGAAGACCCTCCCTGGCGTGATGATTGCCCCCTCTGATACGGTATTTGTCATGGCTGACGGTTGCAAAAGCTTCAGTATGGGCACTGCAGTACATCTGACACTGTGGCTTGGAGGCGTCCAGATGCCCATAGAGGCAGCTATTTTTAACCATAAACAATATACACTGCTTATTGGATGGAAGACCATGAGCAACTTAGAGGTCACAACAAGATATACCAACAATTGCTGGACCGTGGAATGCAATGGCAAGGAATTCCCACTTAGTGTCTCCTTTGATAGTTCCCACATTGAGGAATTCTTATGTGAGCCCGTGACCAAGTCTATACACAATAATCCTTGGTTGTCCCCAGACCAAAGAGTGCAGCTGGCCTCTGTAGTTGACGTGTTTTCTACAAATATAGTAGAGGACTCTGACAACCTTCCCAAAGCCTCAGGGTTTGAGCATGAAATTGACACTGAAGATGCCCTCCCTATAGCCTTCAGATTCTATTGTTTGCCCCATTCCAAGGAGAGCTTTATCAAGTATGAAATACAGAGGCTCCTGAAGCAAGGCCTCATTAAGCCTAGCAAGTCACCATGGTCTTTCCCCTTGGTTGTTGTGCCCAAGAAAGGGGGTAAACAGCAAATTTGTGTCAATTACATACCTCTCAACAAGGTGACTATAAGCAACAACTACCCTCTGCATTGCATATCTGACATCCTTGCTTCATTTGGTGGTGCACTGTGGTTTTCCAACATTGATCTCTTCAATGGCTTCCATCAGATTTTGGTCCTCCCTGAGGACCAGCCCAAGACTGCATTTGTGACTAAGTGGGGCCAGTATTAATACACCCACATGCCCTTTGGTCTTAAAGGCGCACCACAAATCTTTCAACGCATCATGAACCAAGTCTTCAATGGGTTGATTGGGAATTTTGTCACTGTGTACTTGGATGATATTACCATTTACTCAAAGACTTTTGAGGAACATTTGGCTCAACTCTGCATCTGCCTTGACCACATCAAAGATGCTAATCTTAATGTAAATACTGAGAAGACCATCCTAGCCATACAAGAGCTGAAACTCCTTGGCCACATTGTTGATACCAAGGGCAAGCATCCTGACCCTGAAAAGATTACTAATATATCTGCATGGCCCATCCCTACCAATGCCAACCAAGTCCTGTCCTTCTTGGGCCTGGTTGGGTATTATCAGCAGTTCATACCTAATTATGGCAATGTGGCTGCCCCCTCTTCAATCTCACGCACAAGAAACAAGAGTTTATTTGGGGGCCTGAGGAGGAAGATGTGTTTAAGCATCTGAAGGCTAATGTGTCATCTGATATGGTTCTTGTCTACCCTGACTTCACCAAGATGTTTCACATCTTCTCTGATGCATGAAAGGATGCAATTGGTGCTGTACTGTACCAGGAATCTGATGGTGTGTTTTGACCCATTTAATTCATGTCAAAGAAGTTCCTTATGGCTGAGTACAACTATGGCATCTATGACAAGGAGGTTTTGGCTGTGGTTTGTGCCCTTGAAAAGTTCTGTTACTATATCATGGGTTACCCACTCACCATACACACTGACAACCTTGCTGTACAGTTCATTGCTGACAACCTGGGCACAAACAGTAGGCGCATTTGCTGGTTCCTTGACCTACTTGAGTATGACTTTGACATTAAACATGTACCTGACAAGGAAAACATTGTTGTCAATGGGCTATCCAGGCAGTTCTCTCTCTTTTCTGAAATTGCCTCCTATTAGAAAAACCTCCAGCAATTCAGGGAGTTAGCACTCAGCATGGTCACACCTCAATCACTTGCTGAAGTCAAGCAGTTCACCCAAGACTGCACCAACTTTACCATGATTGACGACTCCATTTTTAAGAAAGTAGATGGTAGCCTTTGGCTGGTACCCAAGATTGCTGACAGAGCTGCAATACTCAAAAAAGCTCATGAGGGTGCAGGCCACTTTGAAAGAGATGCCACATTGGAGAGACTCAAGGCTACCTACTGGTGGCCTGTAATGTATGTGGACACAGTGAATCACCTGCAGAGATGCAAGATCTGTCAGTGCTTCAGCAAGAATGCAGCCCACTCCAAATCAATTGTACCCATTGTGGTGTCCAATATCTTTGATTTATGGGGCATTGATTTCCTGGGACCCCTACCACTTTCCAATCATGGGAAAAAGTACATCTTGGTGGCCACAGAGTACTACTCCTGCTGGCTAGTGGCCATGGCCTGCCCAGATAACTCTGCCCTAACTACAGCTGATTTTATCTACAAGGAAATAATCACCCAATTTAGCCTGCCCAAAACCCTACTTTCTGACCAAGGATCCCACTTTCAAAACCAGCTAATAGTTGATCTCATGAAGAAAGTCAATGTCACCCAAAGATTTGCTACTGCCTACAACCCCCGCTGCAATGGACTGACAGAGAGGTTTAACAAGACCTTGGTTAAAACCCTGGAGTAATGCACCAAGTATCAACCATCTCTATGGGAGGACGCCCTTCCTGCTGCCCTATGGAACTACTGCACCAAAGTACATACAGTAACCAAAGTCACCCCATTTGAGGTCATCTACAGAGTCAAACCACCTACATTCAAGAAGCCCCTACTTCCTAACTACCTCACAGCTTGTGAGCACAGAGATAACGTACGGGCCAAGGCTGAGGCAAAAATAGTAGCTAGAGCCCTTAAGGTCAAAGGAGCCCAAGCAAAGATCCCACACTACCTCCCCATCTTCAAGGTTGGCCAATTAGTCCTCAAGATGAAGACTGGGATTGGCAACACTCATTCCAGCAAGTTCAAGACTAAGTGGTCAGGCCTGTTCCAAGTTTACCGTGTGGGGTCTAACTTTAACTACTACCTTGAAGACAGTGAGGGTGTCTGCTTCTCTCAACCAGTTAATGGAAGCCGCCTTAAACTCTACCACTCTTAGTTTAGCAGGGGGGTGTGATAGCATTAACACTAAATCCAACAAATTCAAGAAAACCTGTTAACACTGGTTGACCACTATAAAAGTGGATCAACCACAAATCAAAAAAACTGTTCTTCTTCCCTTACATTTGTTTTTGGGTCTTTCTGTAGTTCACCACTACAACAGGCAGGGAATTTTCTATCTAACTTGCTAGAAGCATTATGCTCTGGAAGTGGTTTCAAAACATCAGGCTTGAACTCATGGTCTGGTAAATACTTTCCCAGCCAACCTGCTCATGAGAGAAGCTTTTCCTGCCAAATTCCTGCAAGCCTGGTTTGTGCCAGCTACTCCAGCCAACAATATGTCATAAAATGGGGTTGACCCCCCAGTAAAGTTCTGACTGTCACAGTAGTTTCCATAATGCTGGGTATTATCCGCCCTAACCGGAAATCCAAGGAATTGGGAAAACAGTTAACCAAGTTGACAGATTTAAATCAAATCATTGATCAAAAATGGGTTACTGTTGCTCCAGTTTGTCAGCATAATTTGATTACCCAGGGTAGATTGACACTGATAAATAGCTGTAAACTGAGTGTTATCCAATACAGCCTCATTTATTGGAATAGCCACCAAAAATTAATCACACAAGAGTTTTTTGCATGCTGGACAAGGTACTTTTGGAATGAGACAGAATAGGAGCCATGGATTCAGGTGGTACATTAGTTTTCAAACCTTTTGAGATAGACATATATTAGTCAGTTTAGAACACATGAACTCAGTCTAAAAACAAAATCAAAGTGTATCTAAATTTATTGTAATTTAATATAAATTCCTTAATTTTTGATTTCATTTTTAGACTGAGTTCATGCATTCTAAACTGACTAATATATGTTTATCTCAACAGGTTTGAAAACTACTGTACTGCTAAGTTGATAATTTTGGTACATATTGAAAGTTTTTTACTGTTCAACTCTTAAAAGTTGAATCCTCCTTAAAATACACTCAATAGACCTAAAAATTATTTTCTGGTTATAATATTTTTTAAATGCATCCTGTAGTAAATCTTCTCCACTATATTACTTACAACTTGATTTTAAATTGAATTGTAGCAGGAAGATGGGGCCCTGCCTTGGGTACTTTGTTGTTGGCACCCCCTAACATTACTCAAATGCCTCAGAATCTTGGTGTCTTTCCTGCTAAATATGAAACTAAGACATTTATACCTTCTCAATGTCCAGAGTTCTATGCTGAAGACACTTTATGTTACAAAAGTAAAAATTTCAATGCCCCAGGCGGGAATAAAACCCGCTCCTAGCCACCAGGCGGGGCTAGTGGGCAGGAGAGATTTGACCACACCTGGATTTTTGCTGTAAGGGCCGCAAATTATAAAAATTCAAGCCCAGGAGTTGAACTTGCAACCTTTGCTGAAAAGCAAAAACGCAGGCAACCGCACAAACCCGCTGGGGGACTCAAACCTCCCACAAATCACCAGGGTGGGTGTAAACGTCTCTCAAAAGAGATATCAGTTTTAATTGGCTTTCATTAACAAAAGCCAATGATATTACCAGGGCCAGTTCACAAACTGGCCCAGGGGGACTAGTGGCCCCCAAAAGTAGCAGAGCCACCAGCTCTTATACCATAAATGATCTGGGTGGCTCCCAATCAGCAATGAATGATTTTTGCTGGGTTATTCAGCAGATCCAGTATCAACTGGGTCTGTTGAATAACTTGGCAAGTAAATCAGTCCCAGTTCCAACCAGTTCCCCTGAAAATAAGGCTCCTGTCCCCATCCAACCTTCTAGTTTGAAGATTAATACCATTTCACCCACTGATGTCATGAAGCATCATCTGCAGGAAGATGTTTCAGTTTCCTCTGCCAATCAAATAAATCCTTCCAGAGAAGAATCCCAAGCCAATGCAACCCCCACATTGCCTGCAGTTTCCAATTATTTCATTGGTTCAAGAAGAGAAGCAAAGCCACTAAGCCAAGAATATTCACCTGAAGATGACAAACCCTCTACCCAGAAGCAAGTCCAAACTTCCAAGCATTCCCAGCCTCTAATGATTAAGCCAGATATAATTAGTCACCAATTAGCTCCCAGCAATCCAACCAATCTCAAGATGAAACCAGATGAGCCAAACCTAGACCCCAGAACTCCCCCCAGCCATGAGTCAATCAACCAATCCAATGGCCAAAGCTCAGAGAACTTCTCTCCACTAACCCAGTCTAAGATTCTTGGGCCCATATATCCTGTTCTCAAGAATTCCACCTTCATCCCCAAAGTACCTGTGACCAAAGGTTGGGCTACTAGAGCACTCCAAGGAGCTGCCAGTAGTTGCTTCCAAGGAAGACCAGATTAGTGGTATAAAACCCACTTCCCTACAATTAAGATAAACACATATAACGTTTAATAAAGTATATGGTCCAAAGAGTAGTCTTTGCCTTCCTTCCCCATATTCTTTTATCACCTTGGACAATCCCTTATCAACCAGCTCAGTCACCAGCACTTCCATTAGTAGAAACCGTAGAGCCTATTACCATGGACTACCAGCCAGGGCCCAGCCCTGGACGGACCAGCAGCTTCATCCCTCCCACTCCTCCTCAATCCCTCAACCCTCTGCTGAGGTGATCTCTTATGACCACAGCAGATATGGAATGGTCATTTTGACCATCCTTAGTCTTGCTGAGGTTGTAGTACTTCACCTTGGTGCCTACCATCTACTTGCAGCAGGTATGCTGTATTTTTCTTGCTCCTTGCCCTTCCTGTATTGGGCTTTGGTGTTGTGATATCCTGAAGGGTGGACTCCTCCCATGTTGCCTTGGTATGATACTACACCCAGCCATGAAATTTTATTTTTGAAGCAAATCCAGGTGCAGGAATCATTCCTGCCCTGATGATATCTGTGGGGCCCAAAAGCTATGCCCAAGCCTTGGTGGGGTTAGCTGGGCCTGGGTAGACTATTTTTAGCTGCCCAGTAAACCCAGTTCAAGCCCACCCTCCATTAAGTAATTTGGGGTCTCCAATTGGGGACCCCTTTTTTAAATAAGTTACTTGGCCTCAGGAAAGCCTGTCAAGCCAGCCCAAAAAATATGATCAAATTGGGAAAACCCCATAGCCCCAGAAGCCAAACCTACTAGAACCAATGGTCAGCCAAGCCAAGATGGACCACCAAAAAGCCAAACAACTGTTCCTGAAAACCCCAAAAATGACTGTGAAGCAGCCAACCAAACAGCAGAGCTTGTGATTTCAAGCCTTGCCACACAAATAGCACCAGAAAAATGCCCAGAGGCACTTGCATGTGAGTAATTATATAAACCAGAAGCACCTGAAAAAGTTCTGTATTGTCATCCTTACCAAATAAAGGTTGTTATGAACCTTTGGTTCACCAATCTGCTTACATATCTATTTTTGATACTCTTCCATCTGCATACACCCAAGCTTCAGTACCCATCCACTGGGATAGATAGCCAGACTTCAGTTGACAATCCCAAAGCCTTTGACTACTGCTGTCCGCCCAACGCTCCATTTGGCCCTGTTCATTTCACTGAGTACCCCCCAAATCCTGACCACAAACCCTGGACATTGAAATACTTGCAGTGGTACACCCGCCCAAACGCACCCAAGGAATCCTATCAAATTGTCCGTGACAACAAATCAATCACCATCTACCCTTTGATTTTCAACAGGAAGTACAATAATACTGCTTCCTACCTGGTCCCCATGGAGCCACCCCTGACACCCAAACCAACCATCTCAACCCCGCCCACCTCTGATGCCACTGGCCAGAACAGTCAATTACTGGGGGTGCTTTACCTGGCGCTCACAGGATTGATTGACTCTGCCTTGCCAGCAGCCAGGCCTTGGGATGTGGCTGGAAAGACCCTTTCTTACCTGGTAAAGTTAGGTCCCATCATTTGGTGGGCTATGTCAGTACCTGCTTTGACTCCTCCCTCACCTACTGAAGCCCCACAGTACTCTTGGTATCCTGTCACTTTAATCCTTTCTCAAGCCATATATCTAGGACTCTTTTGCTTGGGTTTAATCATTTTGTTAAACCCCAGTGTTTCTTTTATAAACTTTACCAAACTGTATTTGAAGCTTTGATGGTGGTTAATCATCAACTCTATGTGGATTCAGGTGGTTATTTCCCATCACATGGAGACCTCTTCTTACTATCTGTCAATTTCTTTCACACCACCTAACAGCAATAATAGTGCAAATAACAAACTATTAAACTCAAATGACCATAGTAATGAGAGCAATAGCCAATACAACAACACTCATTTCAGGGTCACCAGTACCCAATGTGAGAGAGAGGGGCTAAACTAACTAAGTTTGGCTCCCATTCTGGTGAGACAAACCACCAGGATGCCGCCCAGTAAATCACTGGGACATCTGCTCTAAGGGGGGATCAAAGAGAGGACACAGGAGAAAGTTGCGGGAATTAGGCATTCAGTCTTATCAACACAAGACCGGTGAGCAACCAAGGCATACAAGTGGGGAAGCAAGCCATGACCTCAGGCGTTAGCAGGGGTACAGAGTTCTTACTCTCTGAAAGAGGAGAAGATATGCACTTTCTCAGCAAAAGAAGCAAATGAGGCATGGTCAGAAGAGTACAAATCCAAGTTGTCACAGGTCAAGCTCTTGACAAGAGACTCTCCAGAGATGAGAAGACTGGTAGGAAGTTGCAAGAGTTGGGAGGAATCACCACTTATGTAGCGCACAGAAGAGGAGATGCAGGTTCAAAGATCTGGGGAGGTGGACCAAAGGAGTAACAAAAACAGACCCAGAGGAAAAACTACAAATTTGAAGACAGGGAGCATCATTTTTGTATGCTCCAGTAAATTTGGGATCTAAATGTGGGGTTTCCAGAGCCTTTTGCTGTAGTAATTTAATTAATTGGGGCTGCAAAAAGGAAATACACAAGCAGGAGTAAGTAAGGAGACTTAGTGTGGGGTTCCTGTCCACCAGTCCCCAAACTGTGTCCTGGATTGTAGCCAGGGACCGGCTGGAAGGGGTTGTCATTCTCTATTAAGGGAAAATGTATCTCAGAAATATGTATAGGGGTTGAAATGGGCTTTTATTCACTCTCAGAAAGAAGATCCCCTTAGAAACCTTCTGGTATTTGGCCCAGGGGGTCAAGAAAACAATATGGGTTTTCCAATACTTGGAGTCCTCCAACAATACCTTGGACTCCTTGTACTTGATCTTGGACTCCTGCACCTTAGTCTTGGACTTCTTCTCCTATGACTTGGACTCCTTCTCCATTATTGTGGGCTTCAGATCTCTTTAAAGCTCCAGTGAACTTGTTATTCCACTTGTATAAGTCCAACCAAGCTCCTGCTGGCAATCAAAAGGCTTCCAAAAACCTCTTGGCAGAAACTCAAAAGGCCTGGGAAAGACCTCCAAAAAGACCTGGAAAGACCCTGTAACTTTCTAGCCAGCCACCTTCTTATAGTTTCCTTTTCCCAACAATTCCGCCTTCAAAATGACTTTCTTCAGAAGCTTAAACCATTGCTGCTCATTTTTTCCTATAATGACTTAAGCTTACATACTTACTTTCTCAAAAGCTTAAAGTATTAATTCACTATTTCCTTGCTTATACTTTAAGCTTTTGGCTTCCAACCAATCATTTTTATCAGGAAACCTGTCAGAACTCAACCAATGAATGCAGAGCGCAGAAATAGACCATTTCTGAAGTTCCACTGGGATCTGACTAGGAAAATAATTTCCACAGCTCAAACCGCTAAAAGTGACAACTCTTTGCGCACTAAAGCGTTAAACGGTCCATTATTCTGGCACCAGTCTTCCCTGCTGTGAAATCCCTGGCTTTTTGACTTGAAAATTCAGCCATCAATCTTTTGATTGGAATTTGGAAAGATATTTGGAATAAATTGATGTTTGGTGCAAACGTTGATGCATCGGCCAAATTGGTGGCACTAAAGCCAAAGTGCTCCAAGAATTAAGAATGATTCTTCCTGACTTGAAATCAATAGACCGGTCCACCTAAATCCAATCCAAAATAATTATCCACTTTAATCAATCCAGCGGTGCGGCAGCACCACCCCAAAATATCCAAGTGCTCCATAGGGGCTGAAAACTTGGTCACTAATGCACTTTTAGGTGCTTATACCAAACATCATAACCACAATAATGGTTGGTTTATGGGTTAACCCAGTTCTGCCTATATTGGCTGGGGTTGAACCCCAAAAAACTCCTTGATATTTTTTTCATATGTTATATTATTATACTCTGCAATGGAGTGGATACCACTCATAGGACATGGGATGGATGGACTGGTTTTCAGGAAGAAAGCCACAATAGCAGCTTAACATTGCAGCTGGCATCACACTTGCCTCAGGACAAGGTCAGGAGCAGAAATGATGCAATAACAATGACTCCACAATGGAGCATTGGGCAAAATATCTTTTGGGTAACACTATCCAGTAAAGCCCCAATACATAGGCTGGCCCAGCCCTAGGATTCTTGGGTCAACTTCCCATGAGATAACAATCCTATAAAAGGATATTTTTCTAACAATAATAAAGATTCAACTCTTGCTCTCTTCAACTTTACTCTTTATTAAGGTTTATCTGTGTTTAAAGATATTAAGACTGTGTTTTGGTCTTCCTAGATAAGTAAAAGGTATTTTTGAAGTTAGTAACTGTGTATTGACATCCTTAGTCTTCATACAAGGAACCAATACTCTCTTCCCTTAAAGTGAACCTATCAACTCTCTTCTTCCAAAAGTTGAGACCTGCATTCAATCTAAACCCATTTAAATAGTAGAATGCTATTTAAACTGTTCTTTTTGGACCTCTTCAATGTTTTCCCCATATATTTACAAATCTTGTAAAATCCAAGAAAAACGTCCCACCAAAACAACTTTGTATCCAGCTCTCATAGCAACATATCTTCATCTATCCTAGGAACTTAATAAATAAATAAATAAATATCTTATCCACACTTCTATCCACATTCCTTCTTGATTTTACTACTAAACCAAGGCAAAACATTCTACATTTTCCCACTTTGGCAAATCAATTTGGCAAAATCTTGGCTCATTTCTCCAGACCACCAGTTCTTCATCATATTATGATCCTTCAGCCAGCTAATTTCAGTCTCCAACAGCTCAGACCAGTCCTACAGCTACTTCTTCAACAGAAGTCACTAAACTTCCACTTGGCCAACATAAGCCCTGCCTGCAAATCATCAAACATGTGATCTGTCACACTTAGGTAGGCTTTTGGGCGGTTGCAGATGGCTTTGATATCAAGTTTAATCAAAGAAGGTTCAGAAACTAGCAAAAACAATGAGAATATAATATAAAAGTAAGTTTTTATATGGAATACTAAATTAAATTTCAGTTTCAAACTGTAGTTTTGAAAGCAAAAGTGGTTTAAATAACAACTATACACTGACACTTCTTTTAAAGGTTTTGAGAAGACCACCGGGTTTGAACAGAGCCGCTTTAAGGTAACATGTATTTAGAAAAAGACTAACACCATTTGAAATTTAAAGGAAACTCAAAATAAAGAGTTTGGGGCCTAAAAAATTTAAAACAGTGTAGCACAGACTCCAAATTTTAATATGATCAGAGAATCAACAAGCAGGGGACTGAAAGTCCCCTTGCTATGTTCAAAGGAATGTGTTGAAAAATAGACAATCACATGATCACTTGACCAGAATCCAATTAGCCAGAGGAGAAATTTTGCTGACCCAAGTCAGGGGATATGGAAGGTTTCATACTAATTTCTGGGGTACCATATGATTGTCTGAACTTGGCTTTAGACATTTGTGAATCACTTGACTTTGTGGATGTCAATGTGGAATCACTTGATTGGCTACTTCAAATTGTTTTCAAAAGCAGGCAATACTAAGCCAATCACTAGTCCAAATTAACCAGTGTTTATTCCCAGGAGGAGAAAAAAAGGCCAGATGATCTAAAGGGTAATCCAATACAAATCTTTTGTCTACAGTGTGCGCCAAATCCTCTAAAAAATTAAGCGGCTTGGCTGGCATTTGAGAGCTTTTCTTAGTGCAACATGAGAAGATAGTGAGATCCAAATCCAAAGGGGCAGTGAATTTACACCCAAGGCAATCAAGACAAGGAAAAGCCCAGGGAGAGTAATAAACAAGCCAAGATCTTTCTGCCAACCTTCTACCTCGCCAAATGACAAATGCCACCCAGAAGAAGTGTTTAGTGTAAAATGATCCAGGTCTCTTCAGAAGACCCAGTACTCTACACCATCATCAAAGACTCCAATAAATTGTTGTATTACCCCTTCTTCTTTTGAAGTTACACAGATTCAGCACTCATGGATTCAGGCGCAGATTTCACCATTGTTAACAGCAATTTTGTGAATAATTTCAAGCTAGCCACTAATCTTTCACAGATTAAGAATGTGGTTTTAGCTGATGATTGTCACATTGCTGTTACATAGAAAACTGCCCTTTTTTCATCATGCTAAAGCACCTGCACTCCATCATTCAAGGACCTGTCATCAACTTTCCCAGATTTGATGTGGTACTTGGCCTGGACTGGTTGAAAAAAATAACCCCAATGTGAACTGGGCCACCTCAGTATTGACCATCAAGCAAAAAGGAGTCAACCATCAATTTACCCTGACATGGTAGGCCAACTTCTTTGAGACCACATGTTTTTACACACTGCAGAGGCCCAAGAAGAAAAAGATAACCTCAAGGCAATTGATTAGGACTCCTGTCAGTACAAGGTGTTGTAACTGTGCTATTTTAGCAGAGTTACAAGAGGAAAAATATTTGAAAACTAGATAAGTATCTTTATTTGGAGATCAGGATTATATAGTTGTGCTGAATCATCTTAAGAGGAACATGATTATGTAGATTATTTGGTTGGATGATGAAGGAGGGTGGCTTGTTCCTGGTAAAGAGTCAGGTGCCAAATTGACTCATCCTCTGTATAGGATTATCATTTGTTCATGTTGTCAATTTTGGGAATTTGAGTTGACTTCCTTGTTTGGCTACGGGTCACCAGGAAGTCAGATTGCAGGTATCAAACCCAATTAGTTGGAACCTTGTTGGCAGGTTGACCCTGCTGTTTTGACAAAGGTCATACAGTTCAAGGTCCAGCAAAATACTGTTACCTACCAGGATTAAAAAATAGTGGCCTAACACCAAGAGATATTTAAGTAAGCCCTTTCAGGACTGCTGCCCAAAAAGCACATATAGCATATTATCCAACTCAAGGGTGCAGTTCCCAAGGAACACCTCATATAATGTCTTGCACTAAATGAGAACAATGTACTTTGCACCTACTTTAAAGAAGTCCTGAAGAAGGGCTCATTTGATCTTCCCAGTCACCATTTAGTGCCACAGTGTTCTTTGTGGAAAAGAAAGACAGGTCTCTCAGATTAGTTACAAACTACTAAGTGCTGAACAAAGTCATCATTAATAACTGATACCCCCTCCCACTTATTGATGATCTTTTTGACATCTTGGAAGGGACAACTGTCTTCTCAAAGATTGATCTAACAGCCAGGTACAACTCAATTCACATCAAAGAAGAAGATATCCCCAAGACCCCCTTCCAAACCAAGTACAGCTCATACTAGTGTGTTGTACTCAACTTTGAAATGATAAACACACCTTTAATCTTTGTTAATTTTATGAATGAGGTTTTTGCACCCCATATTGGCAAGCACGCCCTAGTGTATTTAGATGATATCATTGAGTACAGCCTCTTGGTTTAACAACATCACACGGACTTAGAAGCAGTATTTGCAACCCTGGCACAACACAAATTACTTGAAAGCCCCCCAAGTGTCAATTCTACTGAGAATAGCTCCCCTTCCTTGGGCACATGGTGTCAAAAGAGGGCAAAAACCTGAAAATCAAAAGATCCAAGCAATCTGCAAGATGCTACCTCCCAAGGACAAGGCCAAGCTCTGCACCTTTCTAGGGATGGTTGCCTATGTCTGACGGTTCATACCTGACTGCAGTGTTCTGACGGCATCCTTGTCAGAAATAACAAGTGTCAAGTCCAAATTTGTGTGAACCCTGCAGTGCAACCTCTTTTTTTCTGTATGAAGAAAAAACTGACATCTGCACTTATTCTTCAGTATCCAAAGAGAGACAAGGACTACCAAATAGAAACTGACACTTCAGACGCCTTCATTGGAGAAGTATTATGAATTAAAACAGACACTGAAAACTTCTTACCGGTAGCTTATGAGTTGTGTTAGCTTACAGATGGCAAGTGTTGGTACCCAATCCATGAAAAAGAGCTGCTGGCAATTGTTCATTGTCTAGTAAAGTGGCGCTGTTACCTAGTGCACCAGGAATAATTTACTGCCCTGACCAATCACAAGTCCCTTATCTATTTTAAGACCCAGGCCAACCTATCCAGACGCCAAGAACACTAGATAGTGTTCTTGGAAAGATTCGATATAAATATTCAATATAAACCTGGACCAGATTTAGTGAGGGCTTCAAGAGGACAAAATGGGTTAGACCCAGACTGGCCACTCCTAGTACTCTGCACCAAAGACAAGGTATTTTCCCCAGGCCCAAACAACATCACCTGAGACACTATAATAAAGAATGGACATCTGGTTGCAGATGTCTACGGAACCCTACATTACATGATAACCAACGGGACAACCATCCCATATCACTTGCTAATCAAACAGATGACACTGTTTTTTAATACCACCAAGACCTAGGCCATACCAAGAGCCAAGCCCCATGCAGTTTTTTAAAACATAAGGCTTGATGGCCCACACTGTACCAAGATGTCCAGAAATTACTTGATCAATGCAAGATGTGCAAAATAATTGCCAAAAACAACACACCACCCAAATCTGTACTGCCCATTTCCACTCAGCTACCCTTTAAGGTGTGGGCCCTGAAAATTGTGAGGCCAATGCCAGGAAAACACAACAATAAGTAATATATTATCACAGCCATCAACTTTGCTAAACACTGGCTGTGGCGCAGGCTGTCAAGGCCCACACTGGTAACAGTGTACACCGGTTTATAGGCAAAGATATTATCAGTAAGCTTAGAAAACCAGAACTATTGATTACCAATGAAGAGAAAGAGTTGACCTCTGACAATACCAACATCTACCTTTCTAAACAGGGTGTGAAACACATTGTAACTACTACATACTATTCTCAGGCCAACAGCAGGGTCAAGCAGCTGAATGACAGCCTGGCATAGGCCCTCCCCAAACTCACTGCCAGGGCACCTGAAGACTGGCACAAACAACTAGTGACCACACACCTTGTGTGTTGCACTTGGGTGAACAGATCCACTGGTAAAGCCTTTTTGAGTTATTCTACGGCACAAAACCAAACATTATTCAAGCCCTCACAGGGCCCAAGTTAGAGATACCAAGAAAGGTACTGCCACGTTCTGACTCCCAAGTACTCCAAGCCAACAACAGTCAAAGGGAGAGAGAGGAAAAAAAGTTGCAAGTGTTGTAACTGAGTCTCCAGCCTTGCCTGCTAACGTATCTTACAATACACAGGGGGCGCTTGACAAGTCACCCCTTGACGTGTTTAATGTTATGGGTTAATCTGATGGCAATATCAAATGGCAGGTACTTCATCCTAATTAGGAGCGCTACCAATTTGACTTGCTGATCTCCGCACAAGTTATTCCTTGGCTCCAAACCTTACATGGAACTCTCCATTGTGCCACCCTCTTGTGGCCTTGTGGCTTTCCCCATATAGTATATTAACCACTATATTCTACAATAAACAATACCTTGTTCTTATTATTCTGTCCTTTCTATTAGACTGTTGTCTTCCCCAATTCCAAATACTGAATCCTCATTGGTTCAGTTGCAACAGTGATAGTAGCGGTAGGTTCACAATCTACCTAAAACAAAATTCCCCCAAGAAAGGACAGAGTACGGGCCGTATGACTACTCCCCAACCAGAGACCTTCCTGCAAATCCCCAAGGGGGACAACCCCAACAGGTACGTTATCTATCAAGACCAGCTAGTCCTCACCAGCGTGTACAATTGGCTCTGCCTTGGGCAGCGTGACGCCAGCATTGCCCCGCCCAGTCAGATCTGTCCCAGCGCATGCTCAACATTCAGCTAGAATTCTTTGCTGGTGGCGTCAAGGGGGCCAACATTGTCAGTTGGCTCCAATATACTGAAACCCGCCTTTGCATCTGTCAGGTCCCTGAGCCCATGTGGGTTGCCACTGCGTCTGGTCTCCTCACGGGGCCCGCTGCTGTGTGGTTCACCAACTAGGCCAGCCAGGAACTCAACGTTACCTGGGCAGCATTCCAAGACACTTCCAAGTCCCACTACAGAGAAACCTTCTCCCCCATTGTTGTGGGAACTCCTCTTCTAGCAATCAAACAAACTGGTTCCGTTCCTGAGTACCTTGTTGCCTAGCAACAAGCCCTTGCTGCTGCCCCCTAAGCCGCGACCAACAGAAATGCAATGCTACTCACTCTCATCATCAATGGATTAAAACCCCATATATATAAGTGGATCCCTGTAGGTTACTGCACCTCCATTGACAACTGATATAAGGTCATTATGAAGGCTAACAACCAGGCCTCAATGGGCTTCTTCTGTACCAGTGACGCTCCATCCCAACCATGTACCACACCTGGCAGTGACCACAATCAAGTAGGCCACCACCAGCCCTGTCAACAGGATAATGGGACTAAACGTCCCCGCAAGAGGGAGCTTCAGCTAGTGCAGATTGAGGATCAGGGAAAAGCCTGGGGGTTGTAGCAACAAGAGGCCTTACAACCCCACCTGACCCATCCTCTCCATCCCTGCTTGCAAAAAATCCCTGTGACTACAACATCCACAAAGTTGAAACCCTGGACGTCTTTCAGGTCCACAGTGACGGCCCTGTATTGCAAGCAAGCCACTCCTTAAATAAAGTAACACACTTGTCTTATCCCTTCTGTTTCTGTGGGAACACCCACAAATTACTGGTAGATACCAGGGCCAACCACACTATGGTGGACCAGGCATTCACTGACTCTCAGCAATTAGACCAAGTGCCCAGCAGGTTCAAAGCAGTACAAGTAGCTGTCTCCCGCAGAGTTGCAATCACCCACAAGACAGTATCCTTCTCTGTGAGAATGGGGAACATCCAGGTTAAGCTCTCTGGGCCAATCATGGCAGGGCTCAGCCATGACGTAATTGCTGAACTCAACTGGCTTTGGCACAATTGTCCCTACATTGATTGGGATACTTCTGACATCACTCTCAATAGAAATGGGGTGGGATTCTAGATCTACCCTGCAGAAATGAGCAAGTTACTCCACAATACTGTGTTTGTCAGAATAACAGAGACAGGCTTGTACAATTTCAAGGGGGGGAAACTAGACTTTAATCAATGCTCAGTTGAAGTTATCTGCGCTGAACCATCTGCGGTTCCTCCCTTGACCTCCTCATCACCACCAGCGCTTGCTGCACTCCTCAAGGAGTACAAGAATGTATTCAGTGAGACACTTGAACAACTATGTAAGGTCTTATAATTTGGGGAAGATGGTTGTAAACTAAAGCTTTTAAACCTGTTATATTTATGTTGGTCAAATACAAAAATGTAGGTAAGGTTTGTAGTAACAACTGAACTAGTGTAAAGCCCCAGAAAATGAGGGAGTATTTTAGCAAGGTAGGATACCAAGTTGGTGACTTGGAACCTGGTGAGCGCTTTCACAATGGGGTAGACCGTCATCATCCATCTAAAGACCTTGGCGTGTACGCTAAATCTTCCAAAATTACTGACAAAGTACATAAGCACGTAGAATACAAAGGTGTATATTGCTACGTGCTGGGTGGAGCGGGGCAACACCAGCGTGGGCCAGGGGTACGTCTCAGAGGAGTTTAGCTGCACTGGCTCCTTGTAGAAGTACTTGTTGGGTGGTTTATTGTAGGGCCCATGCTGGTGGGTGTATTGGTGGCCCCCAATCCCAAGGCAAGCTTTGAGTACAGCTGAGAAGATCAAGTGGTTCATCTTCTGGTCCTGGGAAAGGGCAGACAAAGCTTAGTGTCTTAACTTTCTGTAGATTAAAAGTTCTGGTTTTGATTTATGTGATACTATTGAGGGGTAATTTCACTCAATGATAGCACAAACTACCATCAAGTGATTGAAATTTATTATATACTATCATCCTTAGTGGGGCATGAATAGTACAAAGCAATGGATAGGAAACCCCAAACACTTGGTGTTGTCTAGGATTCCCATTTGGGATTGAGATGGGAGTGGTTTGACAGGCAATGAATTGTTGTCCTTGGCATTGCATGGAGTTGGAGCATCTTCAGGTACATTTATGCAGTTCAATTCAACTTTTGCAGTTGATGCATTAATTGTAGTGCTGGGTTGCTTGTCAACCCCCTCCAAATTTGGTAAATTCCAAATTTGGGCAGCAGTTCCCCCTTCATTTGGGTTTGGGGGAATTGCCTTTTCAGGTTTCCCCTTTTGGAAATTTCCCCATTTGGCAGCCTGGGTGGGAGGCTGGCAGCTGTCTGCGCGGCCCGCAGACGGGGTATAAAACCTGTCTGAATTAAAAACTTTATTTTTAATTTGTGTTTCCTGGCCTCAGCTTCCCGTGGAAGTTTCCCCAATTAGGGGGAACTGCTGCCATTTTTTATTTTGTTTTTTACAATTAATTGTACACAAAATATTATTCTGAGCCACAGTGTTTTCAGGGATATTCCTGACAACTAGGGCTCCTAGAAGCTTATAGGAAGTAAAATAAGGGCTGAGACGGTTGCTTAATCCTAAGAAAATAAAATAGAGTCTAGTCTTAATGACTGACAACTTAGTCAAAAAATCTATTTCTAAGTCAGGGAATTGCTCACCACTAGTTGGAGGATTAAAACTATCAATAATCAAATCGTGGGTATTACTATAGAAACTACCTAGCTGATGAAATAGAAAGTCAAAAGGAATCATAAGATTGAAGATAAAACTTAAACTAAAAATTGGAAGTGAACACAAGCCACAAAACCTAACAAGTACCTTTTGAGGTGCAAGTCAGACAATCTCAACTTAATGTTAAGATTGGAAAACCAAGCCTTTTTATATTACTTGGTAGTAAGGTGCAGAATTGAGGTGAATAAATTTAACCAAGATTGGTTAATGGGATAGTGTAGAGAAACAAAAAACAGAAGCACATGTCTCTTGTGGTTTAAACTTAAAAAGTTAACACCAAAGTAAAGAAGATTAATCAGGGGAACGGTAATTGCTTGGCAGGAAGTGAAAGCAAAAGCAAAAAGCAGAAGAGCAGGAAAAACCTGGTCCAAAGATGCTGGCGTAAGCGGCAAGAGCAAAAAGGTAATCTGATTTTGGACTTGAATGTTTTTAACTAACATTTTAGATCCGCGGTTCAAAAACGGTCCAGGAGGAAACAAGGTAAGCTTCAAGCTTAAACTAACTGTTAAAATAGAAGAAATATTGTTGGTCAAAAAAGGATAATGATGAGGGATTATTTTTGAAGACAAAATGAGCCAAAAAATAACCCAATTCTTTCAAAAATAATAATGGAGTCCAAAAGTAGAGTACTAGCAGCTAAAATAGAAGGGAGAATCCTGACAAACTACCTCCTCCCCGGGAAATTCAGCACGCTGTACAACTTCAAGGGTTGTTACCTAAAGCACAACCATTAAACCGTCTTACACCAAAGGAAGATGAGACCCTCCACCAACACCTTGTGGACGCGCTCAATAAGGGCTTCATTTGCCCCTTGCTCTCTCCATATGGGGTGGCGGTCTTCTTTGTAGCTAAGAAGGACGGGTCCCTATGCCTGGTCACAGACTACTGCGCCCTAAATGAAGTGACGGTTAAGAACAAGTACCCCCTGCCGCTGATCAACAACCTGTTTTATACACTTGCAGGTGTAAAGGTCTTTAGCAAGATTGATCTCACTGCAGGGTACAACCAGGTTCGCATTGCACCAGGAGACGAGGCAAAAACTGCCTTCCGCACGCGCTACGGGTTGTTTGAGTGTCATGTCATGTCATGAACTTTTGAATGACCAACGCTCCCTCCACCTTTGCCATGTTGATGAACAAAGCCTTTGAGGAACTGATTGGAAAGTGTGTGGTTATGTACCTTGACAACAGTATTGTCTTCAGTCAAGATCAAATCACACACCTCCAACACATTGTGCTGTCCTTGACACCCTTTGGAAAAACCAGCTAAAAGCTAAACCCTCTAAATGCAAGTTTCTCAAGTCAGAGCTGTTATTCCTTGGGCACACCATCTCTGCCTAAGGGATAAAGCCCAACCCTGCCAAAATCAAGGCAATCACCAGCATGCCGCCTCCCACTGATGTGGGCCAGGTGCAGACATTCCTAGGCATGGTTGCCTAGTACGCAAATTCATTCCCAATTGTGAGGAACTAATTGCACCTCTCACTGAGCTCTTCAATACTAAACAGCGCTTCCATTGGACCCCCGTCAGAGATCAAGCCTTTGAGTTGCTGAAGCAAAGGCTCACAACAGCATCAGTACTGCAGTTCCCCAATCAAAACCGACAGTACGAACTCAAGACTGATGCCTCTGACAGGGTCATAGGGGGCGTGCTAAGGGTAGAAACTGACAAGTGCGTCTTCCTCCCTGTGGCATATGAGTCCAGGAAACTTACCGACTCGGAACAATGTTACCCCATTCATGATAAAGAATTGGCAGCCATTGTACACTGCGTTGAGAAGTGGCGCTGTTACTTGGAAGGAGCTACCTTCCCACCCCGCGTTCTGACAGACCACAAGTTGCTTCAGTACTTCAACACGCAGTCCCACTTGACACACCACCAAGCAGGATAGGTTGAGCGTCTATCCCCTTACCAGTTGCGCATCAAATACAAGCCTGGAAAGGAGCTTGTATCAGCTGACGCCCTTTCACAACTCTACGTAGCGTCCATCACTGGGGACAATGGCTTGGACCCAGATTGGCCCATGCTCTACCTCTGCCCTGAGGCAACTTGCTACGAGGGCCTTAACTCGGTCACCATCTCCAAATTGAAGGGCAACAAAATTCAGTTCACCACTGATGCTGGCAACATCTGCTGCCAGGCAGAGACAGGTGAGAAGACGCCTTACATCCCCATCACGCAACAAGGGGACACAATATTACACTACCACCAAACCCTGGGTCACATCAGAGGGTGTAACCTCTTTGAGATTATGAAACGGAAGGTTTGGTGGCCGCGCATGCGTCAAGACATCTTGGACCTCCTTAAAATGTGTGTGTTGTGTGAAAAGAACACATCCAAACCTGCACCCCCAAGTCTGCCCTGCCCATCCAGGCCATGGAACCCTTTGAGCAGTGGGCCCTCAACATTGTGGGACCACTCCCCGAGGACAGACTGGAAAAGAAGTACATTATCACTGCCATTGACTACTTCACTCGCTGGCCAGTGGCTTGGGCAACAACCAACCACACCACCATCACCATCACCTGCTTTATTGGCAAGGAAATTGTGGCTTGCTTTGGGTGACCCAAACATCTCATCACAGATGGCAGCCCCAAACTTGTTGGGCATGCCATGAAGGCATACTGTGCCAAGAACGCACTCCAACATATAGTTACAACCCCCTATCATCCTCAAGCCAATGGATGCGTGGAGCGGTTAAATAGCTCACTGGTTCAATTGATTGCCAAGCTCTCACAAGAACATCCTAACACTGCATGGACTGAACACCTGCCCACTGCTCTACTTATCCTGCAAGCAAGAATCAACAGGGACACTGGGTTCAGCCCTAACACCCTGGCCTTTGGAACACCTGACAGTCTGACAGGAGTTGAACAGGGAAAACTACAGTCCAAGGTTCCTGACAAGCCTCCCCTAGTAACAACTCCATCCCTCGGCCAATGGTGTGCCAAAGCCCGGAAAGTCAAACACAAGCAGGTTGCAGGAGGGACAAAACACCTTGAAGCTAGATACACCGTAGGTGACCCCGTCTACACCCTCAATCCCAATTCTGCCAAATTGGAACCCAACCACCTAGGGCCCTTCAAGATAGCTGCAGCCTATGACAATCACACTTATCAGCTTGAAGATGCCCAAGGAAACACCAAGAAGCTTCATCATGATTGCTTGTGCCCCTGCCGCGCCATCCCCACACAAAAGTTATTTGTGCGGACCTTCCCAGACCTTTTGCAGACTCCAGTCTTGGTGTCTGACGACAAGCAGGGGGCAAGGGGGGTGTTGCAACTGAGTCTCCAGCCTCAACTGCTAACGTATCTTACGATACACAGGGGGCGCTTGACGAGTTGCCACTTGACGTGTTTAACATTATGGGTTAATCTGATGGCAATATCAAATGGCGGGTACTTCATCCCAATTAGGAGCGCTACTAATTCAACCTGCTGATCCCCGCACAAGTTATTCCTTGGCTCCAAACCTTACATGGAACTCTCCATTGTGCCACCCCCTTGTGGCCTTGTGGCTTTCCCCATATAGTATATTAACCACTATATTCTACAATAAACAATACCTTGTTCTTATTATTATGTCCTTTCTATTGGACTGCTGTCTTCCCCAATTCCAAATACTGAATCCTCATTGGTTCAGTTGCAACACAAGGCATGTTTGTCCCCATCTGAGATAGACATGGGGTTGGCGACAAAGTATGGGTGATGACACTGACAAAGGCGAGGTACACCTGAGAAAGTAGGGCCCGCCATTATCCTAAAGGTAAACTATAACAACAACACTTACCTAGTGTAAGGACTCGGAAAGCCCAAACAAGACAAGACGCTCCATCACGACCACCTAAGACTCTGTAAAGCAAGACAGAAACAGCGGGAGACTGTCCTACCCGCCACCAAACAACAGTCGGTACATTACGGTGTCCGTGCTCCCAACGACCTTTCAGCAGACCTTGTAACAGAGAAAGCCGGCCCTCAGCTGGTTGGGGGTCAAAACAACAGGGTCAACCCCCGGCAAGGTTCCGACCAAACAGGGCTGTGACCTGCAATCCAACTTCCCAGTGACCTGAAGCTGAATGCGGAAGCTGGCTTGAATGCCCAAATCCAGCAACACGACCAAATGCCGGTCCCTGCACGGTGGGCAGCTCAATTCGGCGCTTGGCTCATTACCAGGATCAAGCCACCCCCTTCAACATCCCACAGTGTGATCAACACTATCATGTTCCTGCTATCCATGATTCACAATAACTATACAATAGTTATCTCTCAATAAAGAACATTATCTAGTTTCCAACCATCTTCCCCCCTGTAACACTGCTAAACCAGCACAGTTATGGCAGGTGCCTCTGGGCAAGCTGGTGGGGATGGAAGATCCAAGCCTTACCTGTAGCTTCACTTGCAGCTCCTCTCAATATACAGGGCTGGGTGGTGATCCATGGGACCTTGTTGGGGGAGTATGGTGTTCTGGGGTAGGGAAGTTCTGCTGGGCTTTGGGATGGTGGCTACTGGGTACTTCTGATCCTTTTATTGGGCAGAGGGGTTGGGATAGTTCTGTGTTAGGATTGGTAAAATCTGGTCTAGAGTTTTCTTAGAGCGCTTTGTTAACTTTGATGGGATCCAACTGGTCAGCCCTCAAAGGTTTTGAGTAGATAGTGGAGTTCAAAGCCAATGGTGAAGATCTGGATCTATTGCTTCAAGTGTTGCAACCAAGATTGACACCTCCCCTGCTATCATGTCTTGCGATACACTGGGGGAAGCTCTGTGACCGCCCCATAACCTATCTAACAGCATGGGGTATTCTATCACCAGAGTTGAAATATGGATAATATCACCAAATTAAGAACAAAGCCAATTCCAGACTTTGATCCCTCAATTAGTTATTTGCTCCTCCCATTATACCTGGATCCTGCTACCCCCTTTATGGGTTAATGGCTTCCTTTTCTGGTATACTAACTGCTGCTTCTCAATAAAGCTATCATCTTATGCTTATTCCCTGTCCTTTCCTCTTGAACTTTTATCTTTCCCAATCTGAAGACTGAACTATAATGAGTTCAGTTGTAACACAAGCTTTCCATCTTGAACCCCCAGATTGTAAGTGGGAGCAGGGATGCTTCAGCTCGGCCCTGGCCAGCTTCTGGGCCGCCACACCCAGAACGGAACCACTTGATACCTAAACATCTTTAAATATATCTCTGGCATGAGTGACTCAGAGCTAGAAGCTGGCCAGGACTTGGCCGAAGCAGCCCTGAGTAGTGGTCAAGCTGCATTGTACCAGGGACAAGGTTATACATGAGGGTTGGATGGGCAGGTGCAAGGGTAACTCTTACCAAGAGATGAGGGTGTGTTGGCTGAAAAGGTTTGGAGTTTTATGTGGTCTGTAGCCGAGTTTGAAGAAGTTAACTTATTACTATCCTCTTGAGGAGATTAGATGTATCACATGCGGGGCCATCGATTCCCATACGGAGTTAGTTAAATTCTAAGCTAAGGCTTGTGGTTTTGAATGAAGCTGGATGTAAACTAATAGCTCCAAGCATCGGGCTGTTATATGGGATGCTTAAATTTGGGATGTACTTTACTTTTAGGGGTTCCAGGGGATTGAGGCAATTAAATCAGGGCCAGAATCGATTTTGAGCAGGTTTTCTCTTTGACTGGGATGAAAGTTAGTAAATTATAAAGGTTTGAGTTGCTTACAGTTAAATTCAGGGGTCGACTCGGTCAAGAAACCTCTGATGGAGTCCTTGGTGGCGGGGGTGAGCTTGTCGGCCATAGCGGTAACGACCAGCAGTAGAACTCGGAGGAAGCCCTGACGGATATCAGTCTCCTCTGCGCTACGGCACCCAGCTACAAGTTCGGTGCACAGGGGATCGACCCTAGGCAAGAGCTCGATAAGAACCGCCAGCCCCTTTTCGGCGCGAGCACGCACTTCGGCAGAGTTGACATCGCCCAGGCTTTTGATGTACGTGCGCTGAAGCTGGGGGAGGAAGGGCCGCATGGCGCTGCCTGCTCGTCCAAACAACACAAATAGCGTATCCAGGATCGACACTTTGACCGGTGCAGGGTAGCGTTCGCCAATAATACGAATCAGGGGGCCTGTGATCTGGGTCACGAAAGGCTTGAGAGCGTCAAAGTTGGTCCTTGCCACCACTTCGCCGAGGGAGGAAGCCGAGCGTTCTCGAACATCCGAAGAACTAAACATCAAGCCCTGCAGGTACACCGATAGGAAGGGAGCAATGGCTTTGGGCTGACAGAAGCCGGGAAGATCTTGATCCTGGGGCATCCCCTTGATGGTGTTTTTGACTGCCTGGCGCAAGGGGATGACTAGCTGATCCAAGTCGCTCTTATCTAGACATTTGATCAGCCCAGAGAAAGCGAGGCCGGCATTGCGCATGAGGGGTTCAAAGGGAGCACGGTACAGGGGGATCAAGATACGGATCCAATCCACAACATGGGGGAGTATTTCCAGCCCGTCTTGCGCAACCCGGAAAAACATGGCCATGGCAGCGCACCCTTCGGCACGGGACTCGTTCGAATCGCTCTGGATCCAGTCGAGGAAGATTTCCAGCAAAAGCTCCAATCCAGAGTTATCAACTTGCGCAAGGAGAGCCTCCAAGGTTGCCCGGACTGCCTCTTCGGCTGCAGCATCAGATTGGTTACAAGACTTGAGCAGGGGAGGGAGGACCATGCGTAAGCGGTTGTTGATGGCCGCGCCACCGGCAACAACAAGTGCTCGCAGGGCCAAGGCATCGAACCGAGAAATAGGGGTGGTGAGAAGAGAGGGGATAGCTGCGGGAAGGACAACGTTGGCGCGCACCGAGACCAACTCTTGGATAGCCTCAAGAGCATTGGAATCGCGGCCAGACTTTAGGTCATCGAGTAGCGGTGGAAGGATGGCTTCAAGGGCAGCAGGGCCAATATGCTGGTGGAGGATATCAAACGTGCGAGCAGCTGTCTCGCGCACGTGTGACGAGGGATCGCACAGAGCTTTGAGGACAGCAAGCGTAGTGACATTGAGGAAGTCAGCCGTGTCAGACTTGCCAAGGACAACGATCATCTCAGACAAGGCCACAACGGCAGCCTTGCGCACTTCGAATTCCGAAGAGTCGAGGTCGACATGGAGGATAGGCAAGATTTTCTTGAGGCCAGACTCGCCTACGCGACGGACGAGATCAGCAAGGGAACCAGCAGCCATATATTGACGCTCAGCCACCGGCGAAGTAATGAAGCGGAGAATATTGGACATGATGACGGGTATGATCTCTTTGAGGGTACGGGGGGTGTTGCTGACAATGAGCTTCCAGATGGCAGAGGCAACCTGTCGTACCTTGGCAGAGGAGTCGGCACGAATGAGGTACAAGCCAGCCAGCACCGAATCGCGACGCTCCTGGCCCAGAATCTCAAGCAATGCCTTGCGGCTGCTCTCGGCAGCAACAGGCGCAGCCTCTTCTTCTTCGTCGACCTCTTCGGCATCCAGCTTAACGGTGATACCCATGAGGTTGAACAGGAGATCACCCATGAGCTGTGCAGAGGACTGCCGGATACGCCAGCTTGGTTCAAAGATACCGCGCTGCAGCTCTGGCAGCAGCAGATTAATGGCCTGGTCAGAATAGTTTGTGATGATAATCTGACCAGCACGCAGCGAGGCGTCACGCACATATTCCGAGTCATCGGCCAGACCGTTAAGGACAGGGGAAAGCACCTTGGGAAGGTAAGGTTTGAAACGCAGGCCAAACGTAGCAGGGAGATAGATGAGCATGGTGGTAAAGCCCTCGCGAGTCGTAGCCTTGGGGCTCTGGGTATTGGCCAGGATTTCTGGCAAAAGCCCTTCCATGCGGCTGATGTCAAGGCCAGAAAGAATCTCACTAAGCCCCTGGGCAGCACCCGAACGATCGACGCTGCTGATATTATCTCGCAGCATCCTCACCAGCTCCTGGATCAGATCAGGGAAGTTGATCTCACCCAGCTTGGCAACCATAATGCCAAGCGACTTGGCCGATGTCGAGCGTGCCTCGGGCACAGGATCGACCAGAATCTCCATCAAGCCAGGCATGAGGCCTGGCAGATAAGGAACAAGATCCTTCTGGTCTGTGAGGGAAGCCATGTTGCCGACAATCTGAGAAGACTTACATTTGATGTCGGTGCTACGCTCACGCAGACCTCGCTGGAGGATGGGCACCAGAAGTGCAAGGGAAGGCGCATCGAGATAGTGCATGAAGGGGGTGTCAAGTAATGCTTTGAGAGCTGCTTGAGTCTTGGAATTGGGGTCACTGAGAGCATCCATGATTTGTGGCATCAGGGATTGGATCTCGGGGTTGCTAATGACATCGGTGAAGCTGGCAAGCGCGCTATCGGCGGCACCTTTAACCATGTGATGCGAGTCATTAAGCACTTCAATCAGGCGAGGGACGATGGTTGGCAGACTGAGAGAGAGCTGGCGTGGCGCACAATAGGCCATACTGCCAAGGAGTTCAATCGCTCCTCGCTTTGTACGCCATTGGTAGTCGTCAAGCCCTTCCAGCAACGAGGGTAGTGTGCGTTTAATCCCGTGACCACTGAGCTTGCTCATAATGACGCGGGAGGTGCCAAGGGTTGCGCGGCGCACGTCGTCACTGGAGTCGCTAAAGCATATCAGCAGGAATGGTAGAGTCTGGATAACATAGGGTTCGAATTGACGCCCAAGCAGCTCGCACAAGGTCTCAAGGGCAAACATGGAGCCTTGACGTGCCTCGGCTTTTTTAGACTTGGCTGCTTCATAAACAGTAGTCATGATGTCAAACTCCTTTAGAGAAGTCAACCCTCTTCCTTTAACCACCCCCGCCAAACCAAACGCAGCCCCCCGGCGCTTAGCAAACTTATCCCCGTTGATGCACTTGTCAAGCAACGATGGAATCAAACCAGGAGCTGTTGTGGGAGCAGCAAGGATCAGAGGCGGTAAGCACTCTGCTACGGCAAACTGCACGCTCTCGGAGGGAGTATCGAGGGTTTGGATAAGCTTGGATATGATGTCAGGGATTTCCTTTGCGCCAGATTTTAAGTTGCGAGCAAGCGTCCCATACAGAATCACAGCACCCTCGCGGATGTAGTCTTGGGACTGGGAGTTGGCGTCTGGCTGGTCGAGGGTGTGCTGAAGAATAGCCATGATGGGCTTCATGTGCGTCTGGCCGTGATGGTGGATGGCTTCAAGCGATGCTTGCAACATGGCCTTGCGGACATGGGCATGTACATCGGCAAGGGCCTCCTGAGTAATCATGAACCCAAGGAAAAGCTCAAGGAGGGAGCGGTCGGCAAGAGGAACGATCCCACCGAGCGCAAGCCCAACGGCGACTCGCTGGCCAAAAGGATCGGTACGCTCAAGAGAAGCCTGGATTAGCATCCCAAAGCGGTCATACTCGGGCACGATGGGCTCAGCCAGCTTGAAATACAGCTGGCAAAGGGCATCAAATACATTGGGTAAGGAACTGGGATGGAGGGAGATGGCCTCATAAAAGCTGTTGGCAGCGCTAGTCCGGATGTGGGGAACATCGCTGGTCAACAAACCACACAAAACAGAACAGAAATCATCAGGGACTGAGAGAGCATTGCCCTCCCATAGGGCAGTGGCCAACTGCTTTTCAGTGGTGTCGGGCGAGAAGCACAAAATCCATATATTGGCCCATTCAGCACAACCAGCCAAGTCAAGGGATCCTAAACTTTGCAAGCATGCTTTGCGTACAAACAGAGACTCGCTGAGAAGCCCGGTGGCCAGCAGCTCCACCTCTTTGGGGTCGATCACTGACTGACCCAAGCCTTCGCTTAATTGAAGCAAGTAGTCAAGAGCAGTTGGGTTCAACTTTGGCTGAGTCTCAATCACACGCAGAAGAGCAGTTATCATCCCCAAGCGGGGCATGGCGCTGTTGGCGCAAAGGGAGGCATGGTTACCAAGCACATCCAAGGCCAATGTAACCTGTTCAACCTGAAGTGAAGGCTGGTCATCATCGTGCCCACTATCTTTAACCGAGACGACGGTGTCCGGGCTAAAGCCCACTCCCCCGGTAAGCAGGATGCGTTCGAGTAGGGGAAACATATACGAGAAAGCAGGAGGATCAAGGCGCTTGCGGCTGGTCGTCATTTGTAGTCGGAACAGAAGACGACTCAACAACTCCTCTAAAGGCTCTCCCTGCCACTCCAAAGGAACCAGCACATCACAGCTGCGCAATGATGCAATAGCGGTAAGCGTAGGCAAATCGTTAAGCTCGGGTGCACAAACCATGCTAAGATCTAGCCATCCCTTTACGCCCTGGCCTCTTAGGAGGCTAGATGCTAGCTTGTGTCGAACAACACTAAACATGCGCATCAAAAGACGAGTCAAAAGAGGCTCACACGCAGCAGGCAGATCATAAAGGATGCCTGAGATTTTAAGACCACCTACCACAGCCTTGGTCAAGAGAATGCCATTCTGGAGGCTGATGAAGTGGGTTTGGACAGCATCTCGTACTGCCGCTTCTTTAGCTAACTGGGCTGTTACTAGCTCCTGATCCTCCTTCGACAGTTTGGGCATGTTGCCCTTTTTAGTGGCTAGCTGCTCCCTGACTTCTTTTTCCCATTTGTCCAAGGCAGCCCCTTTACGGTTGTGGTCCTCAGCTACCTGGTGTCCTTTTTTAAGAACATCGCGATACATGGTGCCTTGGGGCGTCTTCCAGATGGCAACATCCTCTGTTGTAAACGTGGTCGGTTGCAAGTAATCTATAGCCATGGTCATCAAAGTGGTTGCAGCTTTCTCGGGGCTGATGAAGGCAAGCAATTTGGCACCCTCAAGGGCAGCACCCCACCAGGTGTCTTCTGGACCACGGCTGAGATTGACACGTAGGATATCCATCAACTGCTGGCTATGCAGACTGACCACCTCGGCAATATCGAGTCGAGCCTGGGTGACCAGAGATACCCACATGAAACTGCCATCGCTAGGGCGGATCGAGGGGTGGGCTGCCAGAACAAAGCTGGACACCGCAAGGCTGAAACTAGCCTCTTGCGAGCTTCCGGGGAAAAGCAAGACAAGCAGTTTTCGGAAGCGGGAAGCCTGGCCGGCCTGAAGGGCAGGCTTGCTTTGCAACCACTCCATCATGCAGCCGATCAAGCATTTGCCAAAGTCAGGGGAGCTAGCAGCTCCGCAAGCACTGGTGACCTTGTTGGCCATTTGGATGGTTTCGTAGGAGGAGATGGCAGCAGTCACCGCAACCAAGGTTTGGCAAAGCGCCCCCCCGAAGAGTGTCGCTAAGTTCATTGAATCCAGAGCCAATCGTGTCAAGTGCCCGCAGCAGCCAATAGTACTCCTCTTCTTCCGAAAGCTTACTTAGCATGCGATCGTTTACCAGGAAAGTAGGTTCTTTGGAAGCCTTGGCCGTTGCGTACACAGACAAGTTGTAGTATTTTGATTTTTCAAGGAGTAGGCTATATTGGCCAGCCAAGCGGACCTTTTCAAGTACCGCCAAGGCGATGTATCCTTCAAGCGCAACACTTCCAGCGGCAGCAGGAGACGCCTGGATCTTTTCTGCGATTGCGGCCAATAATGGGACACAAGTGTTGATTAAAACCTCGTTGGGAGTAGTGGCACTGCAAATGGCCTGGCCGGCGACTTTGACATGAGCCTTCTTTATTACGGGCTTGTCTTGTTTAAGCCCCTTTTCAAGGAGAAGTGCACAGGCTTTAACAGTATCGGGGTGTTTTTTCTGGTTGACAAGGACGAGAAGGTGGGTGGAAAGACTTTCGGAGAGTACATTCAAGGCCTGCTCGTGGGTTTCTTTGGGGAAAGCAAGGATGATGCTTTTTACCAGAACATTGGATACATCACCATCTGGGCACTCACGCCCCAGGATGCCTGCACTTTTATAAACTAAGCTTCGCTGCTCCCAGGAAGCAACCTTGGCTACAGATGTTTAGTTTTGGGACTTTAAATGTAGTTACATGCAAGCACCTTGGCGATTTTCTCTACTGCCTTCAGAAGATTATCTTTGTTGGTGGACTTTGTACACAAAGTAGAAAACACGTTGTAGGCATCTTGGCGGGTCTTGGCGGTGGTACTCTGATAAGAGGCAAGGAGTTGATCAACCAATTGAGAAGCCATAACCCCAGACAATTCAAAGGAAAAGCTCTTGTAAAGCACATTGAGAGCTTAAAGACAAGGTTAGGGATGAAACAAAGGAATATATACTTTGGAGGATGACTTCGGGGGCTCGTAAAAGCATACGGTCAGCAGTTGGCTTGATCATCGCTGTGTACTTTTCCTCGGTCATGGAAGAGGCAAAGAAGTCATGTAATGATTCCTAAGATGTAAGTAGATTTCCAAAGGTTCGGTTTACTGTGACATAAAGAGGAACTGCAGCTTTGGCGTTTAAAACTTTAGAGACATAAGCTTCAACAACCGTTTTCTATAGTGAAATAAATATATATCTCCTCACTACAACTTACTTCGTTAGCTTTGATTGTGTTTTCATCGCTGTATTTAAGGAGGATGGCTAAAAAGCTAAAATCATGATAATCACCCAACGCCTTGAGTGACGTACTTAGGATGAAAGTAGAAGTTTTGGGGCTCTAAGTAATGCGCTTTAACCCAACAATACGTAATTAGGCTTACGATTTTTAATAAACTTTTCACTTCTCTTTTCGTAGCATTTCTTAGGCCTGAAGGTACATCCTCAGGTTCACCAAGGGAATCAACTAGCCTGATGATGACCTTCAGAACAGCCTCCGTAGAAGCAGAGTTCGCATTCGCCTTTGAAAGACATTTAAAAAACAGCGTAGACCAAGTAAGGACTAAATATCTTTGAAAAGGAATGCTAGAGAATCTATTTCAAGCCAGTTAGGATAAACTTGACAGATAGAAAGCTGCTTTACCTGTCTGGTAGATCTTTGCAAGGTTTAAGAAGCTTTGATGACTCCTGCTGGAGCAATTTGGGACCAGCAGCCGCCATTGCTTCAGCATGAGACTCAAACAACTCCTTCCACAGGGCTAAAACTGCCGCTTGCGTTTTGTAATCATAATATCTGGAATATGAACCTAGAATCCCTTGGCACAGAGGCCCAAGCTCCTTCTTCTCCAAACTTTTGGCCTGATCTGCAACGATTAGCTCCAAGGAAACATCGCTCACTCACCTTGCAACTTGGCCAAATATTGACATCTCTTTTCAGGTTTGAGACTTATCAGCAGCTCAAAGTCAATGGGGGCTCCCATTTTATAAAAAGTATCGAGTAAGTGAATCTCTAGAATCCGTTCCCTGGAGGCGATATCAAACAACACTTTCAAGAAAGCCTTCAAAATCCGAATATTATATAGCTGCACCTACTTGATCTCAAGTCACTGATCAATCTTTCACCAGACTGGTTTACTGCCAGCTAATAACCCTTCGTCACGAACTTTTTCGGTTAGCCAGCCTCGAATCCAAAATTTACGGATTCAAGACAAAGCTGCAAATTCAACCCTGGAGCCGACGCGTGGAATCCATCAAATCGATTAATAAAACGTATTAAAAAACTAAATTCAGATCCTCCACCAGCCTGAAAATACTTTTAAAATCTACCATTTTACAAAAAAACAGAGATCACCCAACATTGCTTATCAGTCTGGTCAGGCTAACCTGAAAAAATGTGATCAACTTTAAACCCCCACCCAATCTGTAAAACCCTGAAGCTAGATTAAGATACTGCCTTTAAAAAAGCCATGGCTCCCAATCCTGAATCAACCAATGATAGATTCTAAAGTTTAGCCTAGATCCTCAGCAACCTTAGCCTGCTACAATAGCGCTTATTGTAAAAGTACAACCTATTTTAAATGATGCAAGGTTGCTGTCAGAAACCTGTGGACCATGCTATTATCCTGTCTGCCCAGATAAGATCTTATGTGCTTTAACATTAAGGATGTGCAGGGCAACCTTGGGACTTTGGGGGTTAGGCATTAACTCTTAAGGTCCACAAGGACAAGAGATTTTACTCACCTCATGACCAGGGTAGCAGTGGAACCTTAATATATACATCTGAAAATTCTAGTTCATATTATACATATACTTCTTATAAAAAGTTGTGCCATGTGAGGGCAGCACTATTGTTTGTTCTAGTTCATAATATAACAGAATGTGATAAAGGGGTAAGTTATTAGGACAGCACTTATCAGCCAGCCCAAAGGGATAAAGAATCATCAACACCAGCCTTTATTTAAAACCAACATGTCCCTGCAACCCAGCCTACCTGTCTGTATTAATCCAAGAAGCCTGAACGCTCTGCTAAAAAAAGAAGCTGAATATGAAAATTGGGGACAGACTATGAAGAAATAAACCTGGCTCTCAACCATAATCAAGTCATGACTTCAGCAACAACCAAAAAGGTTGTCACAAACAATCCTAGGAAGACTAAAAGGGGAAGGGATCAACCAAACCCCAAAAATAACAGGTGAAGCCTAATTATTATGAAGCCAGGCATATGTAGAGGCATTCAGTGACTCAGGTGGAAAACCACCTGGCCAGTAGGGAGTACCCACCATAGGATGGGTGCCAATTTGATAACATAAGATAGGAATCACCCAAGCAAGGACCAGGGACCAGAGGTTGGCACCATAGGGTCCACCAAGCCTATGAGAGTAATGTAAAGCACTCAAAACAGCTGGGTGGATGTGGTGCTGGCAGCAGTGGCGGGTTCTATTGGGCAATCAGGTTGAGAGATCAGAGGCGGGGTCATTGGGACAAGGTAAGCAGGCAGATAATTGTACTTGTCACAGAACAATCTGGGCAGACTTACATACTACTTTCCTTCACAACCAAGAGTTTGTATGACTCTAGTTCTTTTCAGGAAGTCAGCAATAAGTATGTTCTCCAGGTTAAACCCAGAGTAGGCAGAGTTTGAAGGATGCTCAGTGAAATTCACAGGTCCAAAGAGTGCTCCAGGAGGACAGTATAGCGCAGGCAGTGAGGCCACCGGATGGTCACTAGAAAGGGCAGATGCCTTGGTGTCTACAGAACTAGAGTGGGAGTGAAAAATTACTCAAACTAAATAAGATAGAATTTTCTGGAACCAAAGGTTCATAAAACTTTACTATCAAAAATGACAGTATGGTCATCTCTATGCTGCCAGGGTTCTTATACCATCAATATTTGCATTTTATATTTTTGTGGACTTTAGTAATGTGAGTGATTTGACGCCAGTCTGTTGGAAATGGGGCAAGGCTTCAAGGGCGGCAAGCCCTAGTTTGGCTGGTTCTGGTGAACAGAAGTGGTGATGCTTCATTTTGCTGCTTCTATTCTTTGTGTTTCTTAAGTCAGCCAATTGTATCACCAATTTTGCGCTGAAAACTGGCAGCGGCTGGTGCTCATTGGAGAGTGTATTCCCAGGTCTCCTTTTAACCTTCTTTTGGCAAGCAACAAACTCTCCATAGGTCTGGGTTCTTGGTGACATGAAATTAGCCACAATCTGGTCTTCATTTGGGAAATCTCTTTTACTAAGCCGGCGGGTTGCGGGGCAATTCATTAACTTGAGTCTGTGACCCAGCAGGTTGGCAGTTCTCTGTCCATCCTTGTTAGTGAAAGACATTCCCTGAAGACCAGGGCTTGACTCCTGGGGTTTCAATATTAGTATTGAAATGTCATTCTTGACACAAATGACCAAAATCATCTACAAATTTCAAGCTTTACCAAATCAGAGAATAATGAAGCAAGGCCTTTTACAACCCTTGTGTTTATTTAACAAAGTGAAGGGGTTAGAGTGAGGGGCAGATAGCCTTTAGCAACCAACCAATGGCATGGAGGTTATGAGAGAAATTTTAAGGAGGGAAAATCCAGAAAATTTAAATGTACAAAATCAAATAAAACCAACCCAACTAAAAGTGAGAAACCTGCCTTGGGTGCACATAACTATCAGGGACCAATGGTCCTGACTAAGCATTAAACTATATTGAATCAAAGGAATTCAGATTTGCAGTCACAAGCTCATGCTATACCTGGATTGGGCCATCAAATAAGGGTTTTGTAATTGACGCCACTATTGCTCAAAAAATAACATCAATGCCCTGGGGATGCCTGCATCAGAATGCATTCAGAAACATGTTGATACCTGCCAAAAATGCTTCTAATTGGCCAAACCCTTCATAAGTTGGGGGTTTTGGCTCCCATAAGTCACTAAAGAGACCACAAGGTTTGAACCAAGGTCTAAAAATGATGTGCTGCTTTTTCTGAGCAGCTGTCATGACCAGGTTTGATACCAGACTTGTCTGAAAACAGGGACATGGGGCAAGTCTAGAACACAGCTGGGGCAATCCTCATCACATAGTTTGCAGCAGAGGCCCAGGGTCCCCAAGCACCTATATAGGAAACACTTTTTCAGTCAACCCCAATAGGGTGACATAGGCAAAACCAAGCTTGCTGTAATTATATGAGATATAGGGAGAATCCTCAATAGGCAGGCTCATCTGGTTGACAGGCTGGCCGGCACAGAGGAAGCTTTGATGAAAGGGAGGAAAGTGTGCAGGATCTATGATCTGATCAAGAGCCCTGGAAGGAGGAGGAGAAAATGGCTCTGTCTGAGCAAAGTCAAGTGTATTTTGCCTGGCGCTCCTACAGACCAGACAAGTTTAGGATTCTTCTCTGTGAGAGGAAAACAGCAAGGTAAGTGTTGTAAATGTTTAATAAACTCCACCAATTCTCCAGTGGCTAAGTGACATAAACTGCAATTGTTTATTTGGTAAAGATTTCAACAAGGGAAGGGTTGTTAGTGTTCCCAGCTATATCCTACTGGGAAACCAAATCTGTACTTACTTTCAACTTATTATTAGTTTTCAAAGAGTTATTCTTAAGCTGGGCCCCATTGGCAGGCCTGATTTGTCAGTTAAGAAAATTGATTCATTATTCTTGTCCTGGAGAAGCTGGCAGGGGATTTTGGGGTCATTTGGCAGCTCAAGTCCCAATTCTTTGGTCTCAGAGAGGGTGGGACAATTAAAACCTTTTTTCTTGACATTGAAATGTTTTCCAAACGTCCCAGGTTTTGCTCTTGCCTGGGTTTGATTCCCCGCTTAGTGTCAAAGTTTTCTTTAAATTAATCAATGTAATTGATTTTCTGACCAATTGGTCAATTAATTGCTCAGTTGCAGGCAACAAACCTATGTGACATAGGGTTTTTTCAGGCCCATTCTGGTCCCTGACAGCAGCCAATCAGAGAGTGCCACAAAAACAGTGACCAGCCAGCCAATCAGGATACCTTACCTAGTCAAAAGCCAATTTTCTAGCAGTATATAACTGAGAAAGTTGAAAATCTCCTCCTTGTTGAAATCTCTAGATAAACATCTGTTAGTTAATGCAAATTAAGAATTTTATCCTTTCAGAAGCTTATTAAATTGCTACAAACCTCATGATGCTGGTACTTTTGAACAGAGAGTATTTGCAGCTCTGACGCCAGCCTAGGAGACTGAGCAGCTTATTGCTGATTCAGTTCAGCCAATGTTTGCCTATGTCTCTCTTTTCAGAGAACTGGACCATGAAATAGATCCTGCTTCTTTTCTCTCTTCTCTTTTAAGGCATTTCCTGATTCATTCAACTTGTTCTGCCAAGCCAGCCTGTTGCAACTAAACCAATGAGGATCCAGTATTTGAATTGTGGAAGACAATAGTCCAATAGAAAGGACAGGAATAATAATAATAAGGTGTTGTTTATTATAAAATACTGTGATTAATATACTATATGGGGAAAGCTAATGGGCCACAAGGGGTGACATGTTTCATGCAGGGTTTAGAGCCAAGGAATAACTTGTGTGGGATCAGCAGGTTGAATTGGTAATGCTTTGAATTAGGAGAAAGTGCCCACAGTTTAATATTGCCATCAGATTGGTTCATGTTGTTAGACATGTCAAGGGGTGACTCATTGAGTGCCCCCTGTGTATCATAAGATACATTGGCAGGCAAGTCTGGAAACTTGTTTGCAACAAGCCCATGAGCGCTTGTTGCAGAAGAACTCCTCCTTGTCACTCTCAATTTATCATATGAGCACAGACAGCTTGGCTTGCCTACCTCACTATGATG